>CM064330.1:70757435-71388498 GCA_032595735.1 Pelochelys cantorii | reverse complement strand
CCACCTGCACCTCCGTTACAGGGCGGCCCGTTCAGACCGGCTGCTTACTGGGGCCTAATGCCAAGGACCTAAAGGGCAGAGACCTCATCCCGAATTACAGGTAGGCCACGCTGCCCAGGATTCCAGAGAGCTCAGTCTGTCCCACAAAGGAGAGAGAGAGAGGGAGGCTCGAGACATGAACCCTCCTTACAGGGCTGTCCAACTGACGAGACTGCCAACAGGCCATGATGCCGAAAGGGCAGGAGGGCAGAGACCTTACCCTGAATTACAGGGCGGTCACGCAGCTCAGAGTTCCAAGGAGCTCAGTATCCCCCGTAAGCGACAGGATGGTGACTTGGGCCCTAAGTGCAGGGGCGTCCTTCTCACTAGCCGCTTAAAGGAGCATGAGGCCGAGCGGCCAAGAGAGCACGGACCTGAACCCCAGTTACAGGGCGGTCCCGCTGCTCAAGGTGTGAAAGAGCTCCGTACTGATCCCTGTGCCCCGAGCTTTATTTATGGGGTGCTCACTCTGTCCACAGTCCCTTTCCTTCTCCTCTGCCTTCCGTGACTTGCTTCCTTTCCTCCTGTTTGCTTGCCGGCTCCTAGAGGCTTCCTCCTTCTCCTCCTCCTCCTCTTCCTTGGTGGTGCTGCAAACGGAGGGAGGGAGAGAGTGAGAGGAGATATAAAGACGGCCCGAGGACAGAGCTGGGGCCCCGCCCCGCCGCCAACGCAAACGGAGCCCACGCGAGCGAGGCGGAGCGGCTTTGCACCGCTTGCCCAGCCTTCCCCGGCTGACCATACCGCCACCAAAATCCTGTTTGTCAGCCAGCATCTCCACATTGCCACATAACACTTATTGCACACCGCACTTCACGATTCTTAACACAAAGGCATCAAGAGTTAGACCATTAAGGGCAGTGTGAAATTACTTGACACCATTGACTTTGTGTGCACAACAGCGGTACCGGTTCTGATCCGTTGTCTTTCAAACAAGCAAGGGAACCTCTCTTTGGGAACTTACCAGCAACTGCTGCACGATATCTTGTCCCCAGCAGGGAAGCGGGGTAGACGCTGTGGAATTCCAGATGAGCTGGCAAGGCGGTGCGAGGGGCCGGGACTCTGGACAGAGTTGCTCGGGTGGAGGAGGGAGGGGCGGGGGGCACGAGGAATAGTGACTGATGAGGCTTGTGCCCTGCTTACAGGGCGCTCGTTCTGACCAGCGGGCTACGGCAGCATAATGTCAAGCGACTAACGGGCAGGGGCTCGAACCCTAGTTACAGGGAGACCACGCTGCCCACATTACCAAAAAGGCCCCTGCTCCCGCCTCCGTAGATCAAGGAGGGAGGCAACCTAGACCCTGAGTTACAGGGTGGTCAGTCTTAATTCACCAGCTAAAGGCGCGTGGACGCCGAATGAGAAGGGGCAGAGACCTAGCCCTCAATTACGGGGCGGTCTCGCTGGTCCAGGCAGCCAAAGCCTCAGTATGCGCCACAGGAAAAGGGGGCGGAGGGGGGCTCGTGACACGTGCGCCGTACTTACAGGGCTGTCACGCCGGCTAGACCGCCAACAGAGACCCGAGCCCTCGTTACCGGCCAAGAGAGCACGGACCTGAACTCCAGTTATAGGGGGGTCACACTGCTCAAGGTATTAAAATGCTCAATACCCACTTTAATTTGAGCCTTAATTATGGGGTGCTCACTCTGTCCACAGTTCCTTTCCTTCTCCTCTGTCTTTAGTGACTTGCTGTCTTTCCTGCTATTTGTTTGCTGGTTCTTATAGGTTTTCTGCTTGTCTTCCTTGTAGGTTCTGCAAAGAGATAAAGTAAGAAGTTAAGACAACCTTTTGACAGAGCTTAGTCCATTCCACATCCGCAGTGCAAATTTAGTATGAGCAAGAGAGTCCGTTGTAATTCCAGCTGCAAAAAATTTCTTTTGTATCCTTATATTTTTTATAGGGATTCTGCTTCCTAACAAAACTTTATAATAAAATCATACTTCAAGACAAAACCTCTCATCTTTCCTTGACAGTTATTTTACTGTGCTCCTCCAGATTCTTAATACAAATTAAATAGACAGTTCATGGTTATCTTTTTGATCCCTATCTCCTCTCCTTCAGTATTTTCTATATTTTCCTGGTTCTTCATTCCTCTCCTATGTGAGTATTTTCTCTCTCAGCCCTCACTTCTCCATTGCTTTCCACCTCAGCCTGAGTCAATCACCTCAGCCTCTGATCCCACTTCAGCCCTTCCCTTTTTAATCCCTCCCTTCCCCACTTCAGAATTTTCTACTTCGCCTGGTCCCCATCTCATCACTCAGCCTCAGCCCCTGGGGGCCCCCACTTCAACACTTCCTACCTCCTCTAACTGAGCCCCTCCTGCCACTTGAGCCTGAGTCCCTTGCCTCAGAATTTTCTACCTCCTTAGCCTGAGCTCCTGCCTTAGCTTCCTGCCACTTCAGTTTAGCCTCCTGCCTCAGTGCTCCCCCCAACTCAGCCTGAATTTACCTTGCCTCAGTGCTCCTTGCCACCTCAGGACTTCCTACCCCCTCACCATAGCACTTCCTACCACCTCAGCCTGAGCCTCTTGCCTCACCTCTTTCAACCACCTCAGCCTGAGACCCTTCCCTCAGCAATTCCAGCCACCTCAAACTGACTCCCACCTCAGTGCTTCCCACTTCTTCATCCTGAGGCCCCCCCACCTCAGCACTTCCCCATTGTAATCCTGAGTGCCCCCTGCCTCAGCAATTCCCCCATCTTAACCTGAGGCCTTTGCCTCACTGCTTTTGTCTTCATCCTGCGTGCCCTCGCCTCAGCACTTCCATCCATCTCAGCCTGAACTCCCTCACCTCAGTGTTTCCCCCTCCCCAGTCTGAGCTGCCTCAGCTCAGTGCTTCCCACCTCCTCAGCTCTTTCCACCATCTGAGTCTTACCCCCTCTTTGCTCTTCCTGCCACCTCAGCCTGAGGCACTGACCTCAGAGCTTTCCCATCCTCATCCTGAGTGTCTCCCGCCTCAACACTTTTCCCCTCCTCAGCCTGAGCCACTCATCTCATTGCTTCTCCCCAGGTCAGCCTGAGCCCCTTGCTTCAGTGCTTCCCTCTTCCTCAGCTTGAGCTCCCCACCTCACCAATTCTCCCAGCTCAGCCTGACCCCCTACCTCAGCACTTCCAACCCCCCACATTAGCACTTCCCACCTCCTGAATTTGAGCCCCCCACTTCAGTGCTTCCTGTCCCCTCAGCCTGAGCCCCTCTCTTCAGCTCTTCCCCTACCTCGGCCTGAGCTCCCCTGCCTCAGCAATTCCCATCTCAGGCTAAGCTCCTCAGCCTTAGCTCTTCCCCTCTCCTCAGCGCTTCCCGCCTGAGCCTGAATCTGCTTGCCTCCCCTTGTAATCTCCCACCACTGACCGTTCCACCTTTGTCTAAGCCTCCCCGTTTCCTGCCGAAGCCTTCACACCACTCCGGAGCTTGAGCCCCTCACCTCAGTGCTTCCTGCCACTTCAACCGTACCCCTTACCTCAGATTTCCTGTCGTCTCAGGCTCAGCCCCTTTCCCTTAGCGCTTCCCCCCTCTCCACCTGAGTTCACCGTACCTCTGTGCTTCCTGCTACTTCAGTGCTTCCCGCCAAAACAGCCTGACCCCCCGCCTCAGCACTTTCCACTCCCTCAGCCTGAGCCTTTAACCGCAGCACTTACTACCTCCTCATCCTGAAGCCCCCAACATCAGCACTTCCCTGTCATAATCCTGAGTACCCCCTGCATCAATACTTCCCCATCTCAATCTGAGCCTCTGCACCTCAGTGCTTCCTCCCTCCTCAGCCTGAGCCCCCAGCCTCAGCACTTCCACAACCTCAGCCTGAGCCACTTACTCCTTACTCAGCAAGAGCCCCCATCTCTCACTGCTCATCTCAGCACATCCCACCTCAACCTGAGCTTACCACCAGCACTTTCTGTCTCAGCCTGAGCCGACTCACCTCAGTGCTTCCCGCCAAAACAGCCTGCCCACTCCCCCCTCAGCTCTTCCTGGCACCTCAGCCTGTCCCTCCCACTTCAGCACTTCCCGCCTCCTCAAACTGACTCCTGCCTAAGCGTTTCCCACCTCCTAAGCCTGAGCCCTTCCACTTCAGCGCTTCCCCCCACCTAAGCCTGAGCCCCCCACCTCAGCGCTTCCTGCCATCTCAACCTGAAGCCCCTCCAGCAGCATTTCTCAATGCCTCAGCCTGAGCCCCTTACTCTTGAGTCAGCAAGAACCCCCGTCTCTCATCACAGCAAATCCCACCTCAGCATGAGTCCCTTGCCTCAGCACTTCCCCGTCTTCGTCCTGCGTGCCCCCACCTCAGCACTTCCACTCACCTCAGCCTAAACTCCCTCACCTCAATGTTCCCCCCTTCCCAGTTAGAGCTGCCTCACATGAGCGCTTCCTGCCTCCTCAGCTCTTTCCACCATCTGAGTCTGACCCCTCCTACCTCTTCTCACCACCTCAGCCGAGGCCCCTCCTCTCATTGCTTCTCCCCAGCTCAGCCTGAGCCCCTTGTGCTTGTGCTTCCTCAGCCTGAGCTCCCCACCTCAGCTATTTCCCCCAGCTCAGCCTGACCCTCCACCTTAGCACTTCACATCCCCTCAGCATGAGCCCCCCACATTAGCACTGCCCATCTCCTGAGCCCCCCACTTCATGCTTCCTGCCTCCTCAGCCTGAGCCCCTCTCTTCAGGCCTTCCTGTCACCTCAGGCTTACCCTCCTTTACCCCAGTTTCCTGCCACTTCAGGCTCAGCCCCTCTCCCTCAGCTCTTCCCTCTACCTCAGCTTGAGCCCCCTGCTCCCTGCCAGCGCTTCCCACCACCTCAGGCTGGACTTATCTGCCTCAGCTCTTCCCTGTCACTGCTCATCTCAGCACATCCCACCTCAACCTGAGCTCACCATCACCACTTTCTGTCTCAGCCTGAGTCGCCTCACCTCAGTGCTTCCCACCAAAACAGCCTGATCCCCGCCCACCTCTGCTCTTCCCCCATTCTTGGTGCTTTCTGACATCTGTACCTGAACCCCCCCCCCAGTACTTCCCAACACTTCAGCCTAAGCCTCCTACCTCAGCCTGTGCCTCTCTGCCTGATCCCTTCCCCCCACCTCAGCCTGAGCCTGTTACTCCTGAATCAGCAAGAGCCCCAGTCTCTCATTGCTCATCTCAGCACATCCCACCTCAACCTGAGCTCACCATCACCACTTTCTGTCTCAGCCTGAGCCGCCTCACCTCAGTGCTTCCCGCCAAAACAGCCTGCTCCCCTCCCCCCTCAGCTCTTCCTGGCACCTCAGCCTGTCCCTTCCACTTCAGCACTTCCCACTTCCTGAGACTGACTCCTGCCTAAGTGTTTCCCACCTCCTAAGCCTGAGCCCTTCCACTTCAGTGCTTCCCCCCACCTCAGCACATCCTGCCATCTCAACCTAAGGCCCCTCCAGCAGCGTTTCTCAATGCCTCAGCCCCTTACTCTTGAGTCAGCAAGAACCCCCTTCTCTCATCACAGCAAATCCCACCTCAGGATGAGTCTCTCGCCTCAGCACTTCCCCGTCTTCATCCTGCGTGCCCCCACCTCAGCACTTCCACTCACCTCAGCCTAAACTCCCTCACCTCAGTGTTCCCCCCTTCCCAGTTAGAGGTGCCTCACCTTAGCGCTTCCTGCCTCCTCAACTCTTTCCACCATCTGAGTCTGACCCCTCCCACCTCTTCTCACCACCTCAGCCGGAGCCCCTCCTCTCATTGCTTCTCCCCAGCTCAGCCTGAGCTCCTTGTGCTTCCCCCTTCCTCAGCCTGAGCTCCCCACCTCAGCCTGACCCTCCACCTTAGCACTTCACATTCCCTCAGCATGAGCCCCCCACATTAGCACTGCCCATCGCCTGAGTCCCCCACTTCATGCTTCCTGCCTCCTCAGCCTGAGCCCCTCTCTTCAGGCCTTCCTGTTACCTCACGCTTACCCTCCTTTACCCCAGCTTTCCTGCCACTTCAGGCTCAGCCCCTCTCCCTCAGCTCTTCCCTCTACCTCAGCTTGAGCCCCCTCCTCCCTGCCAGCGCTTCCCACCACCTCAGGCTGGGCTTATCTGCCTCAGCTCTTCCCTCTCCTCAGCGCTTCTCACCCTCCCATCTCAGCCTGAGGCTGCTTCTTTCCCTTGAAATCCCCGCAACTGACTACTCCACCTTCGTCTAAGCCTCCCCATTTCCTGCCTGAGCCTTTACACCACCTCGTGAGCTTGAGCCCCTCCCCCCTCAGTGCTTCCTGGCCCCTCATCCTGAGCCCCTCTCCTCAACCTTCCTGCCATCTGAGCCTTACCCCTTACTTCAGCTATCCTGCCATATGAGGCTCAGCCCCTCTCCCTTAGTGCTTCCCCCCATCTGCACCTGAGTTCACCTTGCGTCAGTGCTTCATGCCCCCTCAGTCTGAGCCCTTCCCCTCAGTCACCTCCTCAACCATAGACCCTTATCTCACCACTTTCCACCACCTTAGTGTGAAGCACTTCCCACCCCTCATCCTGAAGCCCCCCACCTCAGCACTTCCCCACTGTAATGCTGAGTGCCCCCTGCCTCAACACTTCCCTCCACCTCAATCTGAGCCCCCCTACCTCAGTGCTTCCTCCCTCCCAGCTTGAGCCCCCAGCCTCAGCCCTTCCACAACCTCAGCCTGAGCTCAGCACCACCACTTTCTGTCTCAGCCTGAGTCGCCTCACCTCAGTGCTTCCCGCCAAAACAGCCTGATCCCCGCCCACCTCTGCTCTTCCCCCATCCTTGGTGCTTTCTGACATCTGTACCTGAACCCCCCCACCCCAGTACTTCCCAACACTTCAGCCTAAGCCTCCTACCTCAGTCTGTGCCTCTCTGCTTGATCCCTTCCCCCCACCTCAGCCTGAGCCTGTTACTCCTGAATCAGCAAGAGCCCCAGTCTCTCATTGCTCATCTCAGCACATCCCTGTCTCAGCCTGAGCCGCCTCACCTCAGTGCTTCCCGCCAAAACAGCCTGCTCCCCTCCCCCCTCAGCTCTTCCTGGCACCTCATCCTGTCCCTTCCACTTCAGCACTTCCCACTTCCTCAGACTGACTCCTGCCTAAGTGTTTGCCACCTCCTAAGCCTGAGCCCTTCCACTTCAGTGCTTCCCCCCACCTCAGCACATCCTGCCATCTCAACCTAAGGCCCCTCCAGCAGCGTTTCTCAATGCCTCAGCCCCTTACTCTTGAGTCAGCAAGAACCCCCTTCTCTCATCACAGCAAATCCCACCTCAGCATGAGTCTCTTGCCTCAGCACTTCCCCGTCTTCATCCTGCGTGCCCCCACCTCAGCACTTCCACTCACCTCAGCCTAAACTCCCTCACCTCAGTGTTCCCCCCTTCCCAGTTAGAGGTGCCTCACCTTAGCGCTTCCTGCCTCCTCAACTCTTTCCACCATCTGAGTCTGACCCCTCCCACCTCTTCTCACCACCTCAGCCGGAGCCCCTCCTCTCATTGCTTCTCCCCAGCTCAGCCTGAGCTCCTTGTGCTTCCCCCTTCCTCAGCCTGAGCTCCCCACCTCAGCCTGACTCTCCACCTTAGCACTTCACATCCCCTCAGCATGAGCCCCCCACATTAGCACTGCCCATCGCCTGAGTCCCCCACTTCGTGCTTCCTGCCTCCTCAGCCTGAGCCCCTCTCTTCAGGCCTTCCTGTTACCTCACGCTTACCCTCCTTTACCCCAGCTTTCCTGCCACTTCAGGCTCAGCCCCTCTCCCTCAGCTCTTCCCTCTACCTCAGCTTGAGCCCCCTCCTCCCTGCCAGCGCTTCCCACCACCTCAGGCTGGGCTTATCTGCCTCAGCTCTTCCCTCTCCTCAGCGCTTCTCACCCTCCCATCTCAGCCTGAGGCTGCTTCTTTCCCTTGAAATCCCCACAACTGACTACTCCACCTTAGTCTAAGCCTCCCCATTTCCTGCCTGAGCCTTTACACCACCTCGTGAGCTTGAGCCCCTCCCCCCTCAGTGCTTCCTGGCCCCTCATCCTGAGCCCCTCTCCTCAACCTTCCTGCCATCTGAGCCTTACCCCTTACTTCAGCTATCCTGCCATATGAGGCTCAGCCCCTCTCCCTTAGTGCTTCCCCCCATCTGCACCTGAGTTCACCTTGCGTCAGTGCTTCGTGCCCCCTCAGTCTGAGCCCTTCCCCTCAGTCACCTCCTCAACCATAGACCCTTATCTCACCACTTTCCACCACCTTAGTGTGAAGCACTTCCCACCCCTCATCCTGAAGCCCCCCACCTCAGCACTTCCCCACTGTAATGCTGAGTGCCCCCTGCCTCAACACTTCCCTCCACCTCAATCTGAGCCCCCCTACCTCAGTGCTTCCTCCCTCCCAGCTTGAGCCCCCAGCCTCAGCCCTTCCACAACCTCAGCCTGAGCTCAGCACCACCACTTTCTGTCTCAGCCTGAGTCGCCTCACCTCAGTGCTTCCCGCCAAAACAGCCTGATCCCCGCCCACCTCTGCTCTTCCCCCATCCTTGGTGCTTTCTGACATCTGTACCTGAACCCCCCCACCCCAGTACTTCCCAACACTTCAGCCTAAGCCTCCTACCTCAGCCTGTGCCTCTCTGCCTGATCCCTTCCCCCCCACCTCAGCCTGAGCCTGTTACTCCTGAATCAGCAAGAGCCCCAGTCTCTCATTGCTCATCTCAGCACATCCCTGTCTCAGCCTGAGCCGCCTCACCTCAGTGCTTCCCGCCAAAACAGCCTGCTCCCCTCCCCCCTCAGCTCTTCCTGGCACCTCATCCTGTCCCTTCCACTTCAGCACTTCCCACTTCCTCAGACTGACTCCTGCCTAAGTGTTTCCCACCTCCTAAGCCTGAGCCCTTCCACTTCAGTGCTTCCCCCCACCTCAGCACATCCTGCCATCTCAACCTAAGGCCCCTCCAGCAGCGTTTCTCAATGCCTCAGCCCCTTACTCTTGAGTCAGCAAGAACCCCCTTCTCTCATCACAGCAAATCCCACCTCAGCATGAGTCTCTTGCCTCAGCACTTCCCCGTCTTCATCCTGCGTGCCCCCACCTCAGCACTTCCACTCACCTCAGCCTAAACTCCCTCACCTCAGTGTTCCCCCCTTCCCAGTTAGAGGTGCCTCACCTTAGCGCTTCCTGCCTCCTCAACTCTTTCCACCATCTGAGTCTGACCCCTCCCACCTCTTCTCACCACCTCAGCCGGAGCCCCTCCTCTCATTGCTTCTCCCCAGCTCAGCCTGAGCTCCTTGTGCTTCCCCCTTCCTCAGCCTGAGCTCCCCACCTCAGCCTGACTCTCCACCTTAGCACTTCACATCCCCTCAGCATGAGCCCCCCACATTAGCACTGCCCATCGCCTGAGTCCCCCACTTCGTGCTTCCTGCTTCCTCAGCCTGAGCCCCTCTCTTCAGGCCTTCCTGTTACCTCACGCTTACCCTCCTTTACCCCAGCTTTCCTGCCACTTCAGGCTCAGCCCCTCTCCCTCAGCTCTTCCCTCTACCTCAGCTTGAGCCCCCTCCTCCCTGCCAGCGCTTCCCACCACCTCAGGCTGGGCTTATCTGCCTCAGCTCTTCCCTCTCCTCAGCGCTTCTCACCCTCCCATCTCAGCCTGAGGCTGCTTCCTTCCCTTGAAATCCCCACAACTGACTACTCCACCTTCGTCTAAGCCTCCCCATTTCCTGCCTGAGCCTTTACACCACCTCGTGAGCTTGAGCCCCTCCCCCCTCAGTGCTTCCTGGCCCCTCATCCTGAGCCCCTCTCCTCAACCTTCCTGCCATCTGAGCCTTACCCCTTACTTCAGCTATCCTGCCATATGAGGCTCAGCCCCTCTCCCTTAGTGCTTCCCCCCATCTGCACCTGAGTTCACCTTGCGTCAGTGCTTCGTGCCCCCTCAGCCTGAGCCCTTCCCCTCAGTCACCTCCTCAACCATAGACCCTTATCTCACCACTTTCCACCACCTTAGTGTGAAGCACTTCCCACCCCTCATCCTGAAGCCCCCCACCTCAGCACTTCCCCACTGTAATGCTGAGTGCCCCCTGCCTCAACACTTCCCTCCACCTCAATCTGAGCTCCCCTACCTCAGTGCTTCCTCCCTCCCAGCTTGAGCCCCCAGCCTCAGCCCTTCCACAACCTCAGCCTGAGCTCAGCACCACCACTTTCTGTCTCAGCCTGAGTCGCCTCACCTCAGTGCTTCCCGCCAAAACAGCCTGATCCCCGCCCACCTCTGCTCTTCCCCCATCCTTGGTGCTTTCTGACATCTGTACCTGAACCCCCCCACCCCAGTACTTCCCAACACTTCAGCCTAAGCCTCCTACCTCAGCCTGTGCCTCTCTGCCTGATCCCTTCCCCCCACCTCAGCCTGAGCCTGTTACTCCTGAATCAGCAAGAGCCCCAGTCTCTCATTGCTCATCTCAGCACATCCCTGTCTCAGCCTGAGCCGCCTCACCTCAGTGCTTCCCGCCAAAACAGCCTGCTCCCCTCCCCCCTCAGCTCTTCCTGGCACCTCATCCTGTCCCTTCCACTTCAGCACTTCCCACTTCCTCAGACTGACTCCTGCCTAAGTGTTTGCCACCTCCTAAGCCTGAGCCCTTCCACTTCAGTGCTTCCCCCCACCTCAGCACATCCTGCCATCTCAACCTAAGGCCCCTCCAGCAGCGTTTCTCAATGCCTCAGCCCCTTACTCTTGAGTCAGCAAGAACCCCCTTCTCTCATCACAGCAAATCCCACCTCAGCATGAGTCTCTTGCCTCAGCACTTCCCCGTCTTCATCCTGCGTGCCCCCACCTCAGCACTTCCACTCACCTCAGCCTAAACTCCCTCACCTCAGTGTTCCCCCCTTCCCAGTTAGAGGTGCCTCACCTTAGCGCTTCCTGCCTCCTCAACTCTTTCCACCATCTGAGTCTGACCCCTCCCACCTCTTCTCACCACCTCAGCCGGAGCCCCTCCTCTCATTGCTTCTCCCCAGCTCAGCCTGAGCTCCTTGTGCTTCCCCCTTCCTCAGCCTGAGCTCCCCACCTCAGCCTGACTCTCCACCTTAGCACTTCACATCCCCTCAGCATGAGCCCCCCACATTAGCACTGCCCATCGCCTGAGTCCCCCACTTCGTGCTTCCTGCCTCCTCAGCCTGAGCCCCTCTCTTCAGGCCTTCCTGTTACCTCACGCTTACCCTCCTTTACCCCAGCTTTCCTGCCACTTCAGGCTCAGCCCCTCTCCCTCAGCTCTTCCCTCTACCTCAGCTTGAGCCCCCTCCTCCCTGCCAGCGCTTCCCACCACCTCAGGCTGGGCTTATCTGCCTCAGCTCTTCCCTCTCCTCAGCGCTTCTCACCCTCCCATCTCAGCCTGAGGCTGCTTCCTTCCCTTGAAATCCCCACAACTGACTACTCCACCTTCGTCTAAGCCTCCCCATTTCCTGCCTGAGCCTTTACACCACCTCGTGAGCTTGAGCCCCTCCCCCCTCAGTGCTTCCTGGCCCCTCATCCTGAGCCCCTCTCCTCAACCTTCCTGCCATCTGAGCCTTACCCCTTACTTCAGCTATCCTGCCATATGAGGCTCAGCCCCTCTCCCTTAGTGCTTCCCCCCATCTGCACCTGAGTTCACCTTGCGTCAGTGCTTCGTGCCCCCTCAGCCTGAGCCCTTCCCCTCAGTCACCTCCTCAACCATAGACCCTTATCTCACCACTTTCCACCACCTTAGTGTGAAGCACTTCCCACCCCTCATCCTGAAGCCCCCCACCTCAGCACTTCCCCACTGTAATGCTGAGTGCCCCCTGCCTCAACACTTCCGTCCACCTCAATCTGAGCCCCCCTACCTCAGTGCTTCCTCCCTCCCAGCTTGAGCCCCCAGCCTCAGCCCTTCCACAACCTCAGCCTGAGCTCAGCACCACCACTTTCTGTCTCAGCCTGAGTCGCCTCACCTCAGTGCTTCCCGCCAAAACAGCCTGATCCCCGCCCACCTCTGCTCTTCCCCCATCCTTGGTGCTTTCTGACATCTGTACCTGAACCCCCCCACCCCAGTACTTCCCAACACTTCAGCCTAAGCCTCCTACCTCAGCCTGTGCCTCTCTGCCTGATCCCTTCCCCCCACCTCAGCCTGAGCCTGTTACTCCTGAATCAGCAAGAGCCCCAGTCTCTCATTGCTCATCTCAGCACATCCCACCTCAACCTGAGCTCAGCACCACCACTTCCTGCTTCAGCCTGAGTCTGTTGCCTCAGCGCTTCTCAGCACCTCAGCCTGTGCCCCCCATTTCAGCACTTCCCCCTCTTAGTGATGTAAGTGATTAGTTGAGTAGTCGAATACCCGATAACCCTAAGCTTATTGGGTAGAGTAGTCACTACTCAGCTACTCACTTCCCACCCCCTTGCTGCCTCTGTGTCAAAGGCAGCAAATGGGGGTGAGCAGGAGCTGGTGCTGAGGGGAGCCGGCTTAAAAGCCGGTTCCTGCCAGCACCATCTCTGCGGAGAGTCGGGGGCAGGGGAGGCAGAGACACAGATGTCGGGGACTTGGTGCGAGCTGGGACCACTAAGTCCCAGATTGTGCCAGGTCCCAGACCTGCCCCTGCAGCAGCTCTGCCTTTAAATGTTATAACAGCCGGCCAGCTCTTACTACATTTAAAAGGCAGAAGCACGGCAGTCCGGGACCTGGTGTGAGCCAGGACTCAGACATACCCCCGCTGCTGCTCTGCAGTTTAAATGTAGTAGGAGCCAAGCTGCCTGCCTGTGCAGCTCCTACTACATTTAAACAGCAGAGTCGCAGCGGGGGCCCTTATTAACTAATCATGTGCTTGATACACATTGTATCGAATACATGATTAGTCATTTACCCGCATCTTAACATCCTTACCGCCTCCTGAAACTGACCCCCACCTCAGTGCTTTCCACTCCACCTCAGCCTGAGCCCCCATCTCAGCACTTCCCCCTCTTCGATGCTTCCTGCCATCTCAACCTGAGCCCCCTGCCTCAGTGCTTCCCAACACCTCAGCCTGAGCCCCTCATCTCAGCGCTTCTCCACCTTAGCCTGAGCCCCATACTCCTGACGCAGCAAGAACCCCCATCTCTCAGTTCTCATCTCAGCACATCCCACCTCAGCCTAAGCTCACCCCAGCACCACCTGTCTCAGCCTGAGCCCCTTGCTTCCTTTGTCTTCATCCTGAGTCCCCCCCCCCCACCGTCTCAGTGTTTCCCACTACCTCAGTCTGAGCTCCTCATCTCATTGCTTCTATCTGGCTCAGCCTGAGCACCTTGCTTCAGTGCTTCTCCTTTCCTCAGCCTGAGCTCCCCACCTCAGCAATTTCCCTCAGCTTAGCCTGACCCTCCAGCTCAGCATTTCCCATCCCCTCAGTGTGAGCCCCCCACATTAGCACAGACCATTTCCTGAGCCCCCTACCTCAGTGCTTCCTGTGCCTCTCAGTCTGAGCCCCTCTCTTCAGCTCTTCCTGCCACCTCAACCTCACCCCTTACCTCAGCTTTCCTGCCACCTTAGGCTCAGCCCCTCTCCCTCAGCTCTTCCCCCCCGCTTCTGCCTGAGTCCCCCTCCCTAAGTGCTTCCTGCCACTTCATGCTGAGCTCCTCTGCCTCAGCTCTTCCCTCACCTCAGTGCTTTCCTTCCTCACATCTCAGCCTGAACCTGTCTGCCTGCCCTTGAAATCCTCACCCCTGAACACTCTACCTTAGACTGAGCCTCCCTGTTTCCTGCCTGTCCCTCCACACCACAACCTGAGCTCTCCTTGCCTCAGTGCTTTCTGCCACCTCACCGCTCCCTGCCCCCTTAGCCTGAGCTCCTACCTTAGCCTGAGTTCTTTACCTCAGCACTTCCTGCCACCTCAGCCTGACCCCCCAGCTCAGCCTAAGCCCCATAGTCCTCAGCAAGAGCTCCCATCTCTCACCTCTCATTTCACATCCCACCTGAACCTGAGCCCCCTGCCTCAGTGCTTTTCCATCCTCATTGCCCCCCACCTCAGCCTGAGCTCCTTACTCAGCAAGAGCCCCCATCTCTCACTTCCCAGCTCAGCACATCCCACCTTAATCTGAGCTCACCACCAGCACTTCCCACCTCTGCTTATGGTGCCTCACATTATCACTTTTTGCCTCCTCAGCACTTCCTGCCACCTCAGCCTGACCCCTCCACCCAAATTCAGTGCTTCCTTTCTCCTCAGTTTGAGCTCCCCCTGCCTCAGTGCTTCCTGCCACATCATCCTGAGACTCCCAGGTCAGGGCTTCTCCCCTCCTCAACCTCAAATCCCTCCTCATTTCTTCTTGACACCTCAGCCTGAAAATACACCTCAGTGCTTCCTGATACTCCAGCCCATGTCCTACACCACTCAATACCCTGTGCCTGCTCTTCATGCCTCAGCCTTGTCCCATCTCTTGTCTTTAGCCTCAGCCTGAGTCCTTCTGTCTCAGCATTTCCCACTTCAGTGTAACCCGCAATCTCAACCTGAGCCCACCTGCCTCAGCCTGAATACCACACCACTTGGTACCCATCTCAGCTTAAGCCTCCCTGCTTCCTGCTTCAGCCCTGTCTCTCATCCCCATCAGTACTTTCCATCTCAGCCTGAGCCCTACACCACTCATTCCTCGCCTTAGCCTGAGTGTCCTGCCGCTCACCACCTCAGCCTACCATAGTTCAGAATCCTTTCTCTGCCTTATCCCCATCTCTCATCTCTCACCTGAGCTCCCACATCTCTCACCCTCTCTTATAGGACTTCTCCTCTCATCTGAGCTTCCCTATATTATCAGCTCCAAGAGACCAGGTCTTATAATTTGGACCAAGAAAACCCCCACAAGAATCTAAAAAAAGAAAAAGTCTGTGTTTATTTTCTTGTGAGACAATTAGTTTTGCCAGCATGCTCAAATTTACTGGGTAAAGTGATTTTGACCCCTTCTGTAGGAACTGTCACCTGATCTCTACATCTGCCTGACCCTCAGTCAGCTATCTGCCCCCCCACCCCAGTGCTGCCCTTTCCCCACCCCAGTGCTGCCCCTTCCCCACTCAGTTCAGCCCCACTCAGCCTTATCTCTGCTTCTCCTGCAACTCTTCATCTCCCTTACCCAGGCCTGACGGGATGCAACAGGGTCCCCTCTTCCCCACCAGGCTATGAGGGCAGCTTTAAGGGACTTTTGACCCCCTTCTAGGCTAAGTGCTACAGAGGAAGAGTGAAGAGGAGCCAGACTACATACAGGAGGGGAGGTGGGAGGGAGAAGAGCAGTGCTGAGCAGCAGGGTTCTTTAGTACCCTCTGAGCCCTGCTCATGTCACATGCCCCCTCATTGCCTCCTTCTGAACTCCACCCCAACATGTGCCCAAGGGTCTGGATCCAGCCTGCCTAACACTTTTATCCAGCCGTGGACTGCATCTGACCACTTTCTATTTATATCCTGCTGCCCGTGCCACCAAATTTCCAGGTGGTGGCTCAGACAGTTGGATCCTATTTAAGTGTCTCATGGTCATGGCACGACTCCGGCATAGGTTAGAGCTGCAAGCCCTTTATATAGCCTCAGCAACCCTGGCTTTCTGCCAGGTAACATGGTAGCAGTGGGGCCGTGAGCTGCAAGCCCTTTAAATTGCTGCTGTTAAAAGGGCTCACAGCTTCCAGTCCTGCTGCTACTGCATTGCCTGGCAGCTGCCTGGGGTTGCTCCTAAGTTCCCTGTAAGCTGTGTGGCTGCACGACCACAGCACTGTTTAATGAGCCCTGCCCAGAGGCTCAAAGCTCCCGTGCAGGCAGGGAGTTCAGCTGACCAGATGAAGGAGGGGGCCATCTGAGCAGATCCAAAAAGAGCTGCCTGGAGCTCCGAGAGCAGATAAGGAGGGGAGATAAGGAGAAAAGAAGGAGGGAATAACTGGCTGGGGGCAGAGCTATAGGGTAGGGGAGTTTGAGGAGAAGAGGAGGAAGGAGTAATTGGCTGGGGAGAGTTGGAGGGAAGGGGAGTTTGGAGAGTCCTATCTGCTCCAGGAAAGGAGGTAGAGGCAGAAACCCAGCACTCTCCTCAAGCCACCTGGGCTAGGAAGGGGAAGTCAAGGGAAAACTGACCACATGGGGTAGGTGGAGAAAAGAGGGGAAGGGTGGGTGCTGGCACTGGGGTGAGGTGGAGGCAAGGGGCATTTGTGCTGTGTGTTCTGGGGTGAGGTGGGGGAGGGATGGAGAGTTTGTTTGTGCTATATGCCCTGTCCTAACTCCCAGCTAGACTTCTGATGCCTGCAAGTCTGGGAAGCAGGATTTTATCTCAGCCTCCAGATGAGCTGGCAGGGGGGGGGGAGCAGATTGTACAAGGGTAGGTGGGGGAAAAGGGGTGGGTGAGTCCACAGATGAGTAGGCGGTGCACCTTATCTGTACAGTGAGGTGGAGGTGGGGGGGAGTTTGTTTGGGTTATCCTCCTAACTAACTCACTTGCTGGGTTGGAGGTGGAGGTGGGAGAGAAGCAGGCTTTACAGGGGAGTGGGGTGGTTTGCCAGGACATTTGCATGATTACATTTCAAACAAAGTTTACATAGGTGTTAATGGATTAAAGAAAAAGATTCTTTTAACAGAATTTTTGGAGTGTTGCAAGATATCTAAAATGCTGATCATAATGATTTTTTTAAAAAATCCTGTGTTACTAATTAGTATATGATATATTGTATTGCATTAAGGCCAGGTCTTTGCTATGTCTTATGAGTCAGAAGTAGCAAGTACAGATTGGACCTTTCTGATCTGGCACCCTCAGGATCTGACTGGTCCCAAACGAAAGAATTTGCTGGATCAGGGGAGGGTCTCCTACTACCAGCCTCCCAGCCCATTGCCTCTTCAAACTGTTGGCCCCAGACGCCTCTGCTACTGGGCTGCTGCAGCCCCAGCAGCCCAGACTACCGCATTCCTGGCCCTGACTCCACTACCAGGGCTGCCATGGCTGCTGCATCCCCGGACCTGTTACCTGGGGTGCCGCATCCCCGGTCCCGCTTTCTGGGGCTGCTGCATCCCCAGCTGTGCTACTGGCACTCCGGCCCCCATCCCAGCCACCAGCCTTGTTGCCACTAGGGCTCCCAGCCAGGACTCCCTGGTCCAGGAACATCCATGGTCTTATTGGACCACAGATGTTGCTGGATCAGAGTCCCGGTTTTGGGAGGTTCAACCTGTACTAGGTGTGATGTTAGTTGTTTTGTAGGATGAAACCTTATTTGCAAGCTTTTTTTTTTTTTGAAACATACATCTGTCTACAAACCCTGAAGCCATGTGTTAATTTGCTCTGAGGCTTCTACTCTTTGTGTTGTTCTCACACACAAGGTGGAAGTTTCAAATCAGAAGAACTTTTATCTGTTTTTACAGGTCTCTGTTTCACTTGTTCTTGTATAGCATGAATTCTAAACATTCCCCAGAGAAACTGTAAAAGCCTGAGCGAATGCCTTTTTCTCTCCTTTCCAGTGTCGGTAAATATTGCGTTAGTATTTGCAAGGAAAGCATGACTATTTCTAGTTGACTCATAGATTTGTTTAGCATCTTAAAGCTAAGCTGTGTGTAGATAATGTGCATTTTGGTGTGTTTACTAGCTTGAGTTTTTAGAAATGATGATGATACATGTATTCTAATGGCAGTATTAATTTTTTATTTGATTTCATATTAAATATCATAAGCATTTCTCCTTGTTAACTATGCCTCATTTAAATATATTTTCTTCCACACCTATGTACTGTTTAAAAATATATATGTTTTTTGTTTGTATTGGTGGTGTACATCTGCACACTATCTCAATATTGGTATTGCACATAAGAAATTTCAACCCGCCTAAAAGAAAATTCAACCTGCCCAAGGATAGAAAAGGTTAGAGGGAACACTGCTTGCAATATGTGTATGAACTTGCACCCACTCAGAACAACTACACTGGTTGTTCCATGAATGTTCATTGTACCAATTGGTTGCAACAACTGGGATAAGGCCTTAAGCTCAAATGTGACTGAAACAGTACAACCTACAGTTGTTTCTTCCCACTGTGGATCAGAAGCCAATAGCATTGTTGCTGCACCAATTCTCCATGTCCTCCCCCATAATGCAGTCTTTTGAGTTTAGATATTACACAGAAGTCCCTACTTCCAGCAGCAATACTGAGCTCCTTGTGCTGAAAGTGGTTCTGGAGATTCAGGATGGACTGGTACAGCCAAGATGGTAAGGCATGTGCGTGTTCGCTCCAAAAGGGTTCTATCAAAACAATGTTGCTAAATAGCCACATTAAGCTTGTCACAGGGACAGGTAATTGCTGGGTGAGGTTCTGTTGCCTGTGTGAAGCATGAGATCAGTCAAGATTACTGGGGTTCCTTCTGGCCTTTAATTCTGTTAATCGAGTGCAACTAGTCATTACACAAAATCTGTGTCCATTCAGAGTCTTTTTCGCTTATCATTGACACACTCTTAGAAGCCACTTAGGTCCATGTCTGGCTCACAGTATTGTAGGTGGAAATCTAATTTCTTGTGCTTGAAGGGAACTAACATGGACTATTGTAATAAGCAATAGAATAGCTATTGATGTGAAATAAAGACTTCTTGAAATGACTTTGAAAAGCATAAGTTAAAGGATATAAAACATTTTAAAATCAATTTAAGAGTTACCTGTCCAGGTATCAGTTTAACTGAATCATATAAAAAAATATATCCCAAGTTAAGACAGTTCAATTTGTGTGTTTGTCTGCTTTCCCACACCATTCCCAGTGCCTGCATTGAGAGTTGGCTCCCCCATCTAGGGTTGCCAGAGGGTTTCAGCAAAAATACCAGACACACTTGACATTACATCACAATCTACATTACATCTTATTTAGAAAATACTGGACATTTATATTTTCTCAATTTATTTCCCAAACAGAAAGCTCAAATACTGGACTGTCTGGCTCAAAACCAAACACCTGGCAACCCTACCCCCATCACTTCATAAACCCACCCCAGTTGCACACACCCCTGCACCTATTACTGGATTCAACCCCATTCTGATAGCATCCCAGATCAGTCTCTGCTAATAATGCAGAATGCGTTATGGGACTTTGTCTGTCAGAGTTAAGTTCTTCCATTGTAAAATAGAGCAGAATTTTGTCTATAGAAAATGAAAAATGTTTTCGGGCCGTGGAATAGCTCCTTATTGCTTATTTCTTAATTATGATAGTTCCTTATTACTGAAATAAATATTAAATTTAATGCATACAAACTGGCACTTTGTGTATAATTTTGCTTAAAAACTAAAAATTGTGCAAATGGCCACAGTAGAAAAATAATACATTATGTTTTGTTGGAATGGAAGGCTATAAAACTCATACTTTCCTCTCCCACTCATAATTTGGTGCAAGAGGGAAACTTATGTACTACTTTATAAAGGAAACAAAATTAAGTCCTTTCATAGCAAAGATATTATTGCAATACAGATTTCTGGGATAACATGTGAAATGAAATTATATTAACAATTTTCTAACTAATTAAAAATATATTCAACAATTCTGTTGCTTATCAAAACTACATGTATTAAGTGGAAATATAAATTGTTGTACAGCGAAGAATCTGTGTCAGTTTTGGTCCTTTGGATGAGTTGATAATTCAAGCTGAGTTACCAGAGTACTACGTTTTCAGTCAGCATTCCAGTACCACAGGAGAGAGATCCAACAACCGCCTTGATAGATATGCATGGACTGTGTTCAGGTTTGGAGTGTACCATATTTTTTTCTACTTAGGGCATTCTGGAGGTTGAGCTACTGCTGGACACAATGCTAGCAACTGACATTCACATTCTTTACACATTTTATTCACATGCAGAGGGCACAGTTGACACTGATGCATTGTTGAACTAAGTGAACTTGATTAAAACAAAAGAAAAAAACCCACCTAGATCAAACTTGCAATTCAGGTCTGTCTTGTAGCTACACAAGTGAGGTAATTGGGTATTAAGACTGAAGTCACAGGTCAGTTTGCAGGAAATCAGCTCTAGAAGAAAGGGTGTTACATTTCACTCTTTGGGGGCTCAATCCATCCCAGCACGCAGGGAGTTTATGGGATGAGTCAGGAGTTGGCCAAAGGATTGCACAGGAGACTGTGGTTGCTCAACTCCTTTGAAAGCATATTGTTGATTCTTTATATTCTGGTACAGCCTAATGACTCCATATTACTAGGTGCTGAGCAAACACAGAACAAAAAGACAGTTCTAGCCCTAAAGAGCTCAGTCAAAGTTTACTCTGTGTGTGTGTGTAAATAATATCACGTTGTTTGTCACCACTGCAAAATCTATCCCCGTTTGCTTGAATTTAAACTTTAATTTAGGAATGTCAGTGTGTAGTCGACTTCGCAATTAAATGATAAGCCTGGGCTTATCAGTTAATCCTGTTGACTACATGCACTCCCCCCGCCTTGCTTCCAGAGCGGGGGGAGGCGGGAGCTGGTGCCCATGAGGAGCCAGCTCTTAAGCCAGCTCCCCACAAACACTGGAGCCCATGGAGCCACCTAAGCCCTCCCCCATCCCTGTGTTGCTGCTGCCTCTCATAGAGAGGGAGCAGCCTAGAGGGTGAGGGGGAGCAGGCAGGAGCCGATATACATGGAGATCTGGCTTTTAAGCCAGCTCTCTGCGTGGGCTGGCAGAGCTGCTTGCCCCCCCTTGTTGCCTCCAACAGAGACGGGAAGGGGCAGGCAGGAGCCAGTGCTCGGGGGGGGGGGGCAGCTTTTAAGGGAGCACTGGCTCTGTCCCCTTTTCCCTGCGTTGCTGTCTCTATCAGAGGCAGTGGGAAGGGCAGGAGAGGCTGCCGCGGCGCAGTCTCTGTCTGAGGCGGGCCCAAGCTCACAGCAGACAGAGGCTGCTCTGTGGGATTCCACCACAGTCTCTGTCCACAGGGAGCTTGGACTTCACAGGGACCGGGACTGCTGCTGCCCCAAAAGGGCAGCAGGCCGGAGTTGGTGTGTGTGGGGACCCAGTTTCAGCAGCGTGAGGTGGCAGGGGCTCCCTGGGAGAGGGGCTGGGAGCGCACTGGCTGCCAGCACCGTCCCTGGGGACCATCGAATAGTTATGTAACCGTTAAATTTTGATGTGGTTCCATGATTATTCAGTTACACAATATCAGATATCCCTAGTTTGTGAGTTTTCAGTATTTATTGTTTAAAAGTCAGAGGCAGGATGTTACTTCAGTGTCAGGAATTAGGACTTGCAGCTGAGCCAGGGACCAAGTGGCTCCACCTCTTTGGTGAGCCACAGAGAATGTGGAGCTGAATCAGGGTTGACTTGCAGCAAAATCACCTGATTGGCCAGACTGTCCAGACGATGGTTGGAAAAGTCACACTAGTTGTTAAACCCAGGCACAGAAGCAATTCAGTGTCTGCTCAATGCCCTTAGATGCGATCACTCCTGTGCCGGCCCCACTCACCATCAATTTCTGCAGAATCCTTTGTTCAGATATGAAAATACACCTGAGAACTAGGGGCAACAAGTTCCAGCCTTGTTCCTGTCATGTTTCAGCCCTACTCCTTGCCTGATTTCTGACTCTGGCTCCCTATTAGCAACTAGGGTTTAAACTGAAGTTTTCATGTGTAGAATTTATATTATTATTTATCTGTGTATATAAATTGTAAGAGATTATGTATACTAGTGAAATAAGCTGTTCATTTGTTTAATATACATATGTATGTGTTGGTAATTTTTAATTCCCAGAAACTGCAGTCTTTTAGTCATTGCTGCCTCCACCACATATACCTCTTCTTCCCCCATGGGCAGTCACTGTTACTCCAACACTGTCTGCTGGTTTTCTGAGATATAATGCTCTTCCTTGAGTCCATTGCTACTTCAAAAGAGTTCCTTTGTCTGGCGTATTGATGTTCTGGAAGCAAAAATTTATTTTGAATGGAGAGAAAAGATTGGGAAACATGTCACAGCTTTGTTCACATTTTAATAACGGTTGAATCATCACTAGGGAGGTAAGCGACTAGTCGACTAGTGACTCGACTAGTTGCTCCTCCTCCCCTCATTGCTGCCTCTGTCAGAAGCTGGTCCCCCCCAGCACCATCTCCACGGGGGGCAAGGGAGGCAGAGGCGTAGTGGGGTACCAGGCGCAAGCTGGGAATCAGCTGATTCCCATCTTGCACCCGTCCCCCCTGCTGCACTTGTGCTTTTTAAATGTATTAAGAGCCTAGTGGCTCTTAATATATTTAAAAGGCAGAGCCACAGTGGGGATAGCTCCTGGGGCCAGGAGCTAACCCCACTGCAGCTCTGCAGTTTTCCCCCCTTATCAACTAATTGATTAGTAGATAAAAATTCCATCGACTCATCGATTAGCTGATTAAATGCCATTTAACATCCCTAGTCATCACCACTGTAAATCTTGCTGCCTTGCCCTAATTTATTCTTCTGTTAATTCTTAGCTTTCTGCAGAGTGATCCAAATGAATTCACAGAAGAATGTAGAGATACAATACTTAAGAAAAGAAGAAATTATGTATTGAGTGATTTTAAATAATACGTTTATTGTTGACTATGTTCTCTAGACTTCTCCCTTCCTTCCATTACAAGTGTCTTGGCTAGCTTGACAAGTCTGTAGGGATTTTCTTTCACTAAAATGAATAATTCAGATTAGACAGTACATAAACTTACTTCATCTAATCACCTTTCAGTGTCTTTTGCTGGCTTACTTTTCATATCTTATTGAACCCACTCCTGCCTTTGGCTGATATGTTCCAACCAAATTTTTGTGTCATGCAAACAGATGGTCTAGCATAACTCTTCAGTAGAATCAGCCATGTCCATAAGTAGGTCAGCTGGAGCTGCTAACATTGCTTTAATGTATGAAAGCAGAACATCACCTCCTTTAGAGTGCTGGGCAAGGCAGAGGCTTTTAGTAAAACAACACATCTTTCTCACTATTGTCTGAGGGAAAGGGACAGAACAATTCCTAATGGTCGTTATTTTTACTGTATTATACTTCAGACACTCCATGATTTTTTGGGGAGAGAGGGAAATATAGTTTTGTTTTTTTTTTAAGTACAGCTTTTACAGTATTAAAGAGCATTTTATCTCCTGAGTAATCTGACCCTAAAGTTTCTTCCACTGGAAGACAAGAAAGGGATTTTGTTGCTGAAACTGAAGGATGAGCTCTGCTACAGAAGCCATTTTTGTGCTTCCAGTCGTGCAGGGATCACCATGGTGGTGTTATGTTACTTATTTTTTTTAGCAATAGGCAGCTTATCTTTTGGACCTTTTTTTCCTATAACTACTCATGGTTGCCATCGTTGGTTGGGAAGCTTCTTGCCTGGCTCTCATGTTGGATATCATCCACTTGAGAGTACCCCATTGGTAGGGCTGCCTCGCAGTGGACATCAGTGTGATGCTCTGATCAGCATCTCTAGTCCTTTCACAGTTCTGGCAGCCCAGTGTTCTTTGGAAGCTGTGCACTTGTGTGGACACTCTGGAGAGATTCAAGTGTGGTCCCGCTGATTAGCGGAGCACACACAGCTAGGTTTTTTCACTACAGAGGTGTACATTCACACATGTCTCAGTGCACACAAAATTATTCCACACATGGATAGAAACAATTTGAAGAAAAGATTAGAGGGAACTCTGAGTTTGCTTCATTTATGCTCAGTAATTCCTGGAGATAATGAAAAGACCTTGCTATTGTCTTAAACTACAGGAAGAAACAGCCAGCACTAATTATAAACAGGGTGATTGTAGCCATGTTGGTTCCAGGATATTAGAGAGACAGGCAGGTGAGGTAATACCTTTTACTGGACCAAATTCTGTTGGTGAGAGAGACAAGCTTTCGAGCCACACAGAACTGATTCTTCAAAGTTAGCTTTGATGCTGTTGACTTGCAGAGCAGAACCCTGTGTGTGTTATTTGGATCTTTTTTTAGTACAATAATAGCAGAGAGAGTTGCCATCTTAAAGTATATTTGGGGCAGTGTGTGGCATTCTATTGATTTGAGACAGATCCGTTTGTTTAAAATAGCAAAGAAAGAGGCTTCTGAGCATGCAAGTTTCTAGAACTTTTAGAATATCTTGCAGAACTCATACATTATTTAACTCTCCTTTAAAATTTTAGCAAGAGCCTTAGCAAAGTAACTCCACTGGGCTACTGAGGATTGACAACACCAACTGTGGAGGTATTAGGAGCAAAGTTTTGGTGGCTATAATTTAATTTCCCATCACCAGTGTAGGATAGAACAATTTTGCGTACCAACAACCAGAAGTGTGCTACCTTGAGCAGTGATGGGCAACCTAAGCTAGTGAGTAGGCTTCATGAATGGTCCACCTTCATCTCAGTGGACAGCAAGATTATTGTAACCGAGACCATCTCCCAGGATCGGGTAGTTGTGCTAACCATGTTTGCGTACCTAGAATTTTCAGGGCGTGCCAATTGAACTGTAGCAGCGTTTTGATTGGATGCAGGGGGAGTATACAGTCAATTTTGCGTGCGATAAGAATACACTGCACTTCACATGCCCTTGCTTTAAGTGTGTGTCACTTTAGTAATACCAGTCGGGGGGAAAAAACCTACATGGACAGAAATCAGCAGAATCTGGCAATCCTGCATGTTGGGAAGGATAAACAAAATGTCTTGTGAGCCACAATAGAACCCCGATGGGCTGCATGTTACCCACCACTGACCTACAGGGTCAAGAGGATCCTTCTGAAACAAATTTATAGGAGAACAACTGAAATGTTTAATACTGTTTTATAAGGAAAGAAGAAAAGAGCTAAAAAATGAAATAGAGAACATTGTATTTATTAAAAGAATATAATCTACAGATTGGATCTTCCTGGTCGGGCACCCTGAGGGAATTTGCTAGACCAGGGGAGGTCCCCTGCCTGCAGCCTCCTCGCCCACTGCCCCTCCCTGCTGCTGGCTCTGCTGCCACTGGGCTCCAGCCCTGCTGCCCCCTCAGGCGGAGGCCATTGTTGGCCCTGCCAGGGCTCTCTGGGGTTGGAGCTGCTGCTGGGCTTGGGCTCTGGCCCCGCTGGCAGCCCCACATCTGCCCCACCCTGTAGGTGCTCCCTGGGGCCAGAGCTCCCTGGCCACCACTAGTCCTGCTTCTGCCCCACCCAGCTGGGGCTCCCCAAGTATGGGAATCCTGTCAGCCCCACTTCTGCCCCTTCCTGCTGGGGCTCTCCAGGAACAGGGGCTCCCACCAGACCAACTGCTGCCCCACCCAGCCGGGGCTCCCCGGAGATGGAGCTTCCCAGCTGTTCTTGGCCCCACTGCTGCTGGTCCAGGATGAGGCTCCTGAAAGGTGTATAGTAGTCTAGAAAGGTTTGAGAGCCACTACTCAGGGCAGCCAAGCTTCTAGTTGTTGTCTAAGCTCCAGGGTGGTCCATGAACTGTAGAAAAAATAGGGTGTAGGGCCTAAATGAGGAGGAAGGCATGCTTAGAAGCTAACTTCAGACAAAACAGTTGGAAGGTGGTGGTAGAAGGACTAAGTCCTCAGACCTTTGTTATGCGACTTACCTGTCACCACAGTTTATCTCCTTTCTGACTCAATCTCTCCCACTGAATGTGTTCCACTGTAATTAAATAATTGAATATTAATTTTGCCAGAGAGAGTGAGATTCACTCTATGGCAGTGGTCCCCAAACAGTGGGGCATGACCCCCCAAGAGGGCAAGGAGAAACCCACCCATGGGGGGTGGATTGGAACGTAGGTTGCCAGGTGTCCGGTATTCACCCAGACAGTCCAGTATTTTCTCCTCCTGTCCGTTAAAAAAATTCAGAGAATACCGGACACCTGAGATGTCCCGTATTTTCTGAATTTGTCCCCGGCCAGGAGGCAAAAATGTCGGGCACCTGGCAACCCTACAAACACTCAGCACCCGGCCTCCCCACCCCCACTAGCCCCCAACACCCCGCTCCCATGCTTACCTGGCTCCCTAAGGCTGTCAGCACAAAGTGGCTGCCAGCCAAAAGACCTAGGGGAATGCTTCCCCTGGGTCTTAGTGCTCAACCACTCCCCTGTTCCTATCCCTGCACTCAGTCTTAAAGGGGACATGCTGTTTTAATGCTGTTTTATTTTTATTTTTTGGCTTAAGTCCTTGGAGTCCTTTTTTTTTTTCCTCAACAACTTTGGTTCCCCCCCCCCCCTTTTTTTTCCCTTCAACAGAATTTTTTCCCATTTTTGGGGGGGGGGGAACAAGGGGGTGTTCGGTGTTTTTGTTTCAACCATCTGGCAACCCTAATTGGAAGTTGCACCCAGTCCCCTGCTCTGCTTTGACCCACTTCTGACCCCACTTTCACTCCCAACTGCAGCTCTGGGGCTAGCCCCAGCTTCTAACTGCAACTCCCGCTTCCAACCCCTGCTTCACCCCAGCACAGCTCTGCTTCTAGTTGCAGTTCCTCCCCCATCCCTAGTTCTGCCCCAACTGTGCAATAATGGAGGAGGAGCACAGACAGATTCCATTACTGGTAATGGGGGACATGACTGAAAAAGTTTTGGCTCCATTGCTTGATAGTCCAGTAATCATAGCACCTGTCAGAGAAGTGGCAGTTCACAGTTCAAATCCTGTCTCAGTAAGTGGAGGTGAGATTTGAAGTGGGGCTCACCCACATCACAGGTGACTATCCTAACTGCTGGGTTAAAGGTTAGAAAGAAAGGCTTTCTCTATTTCTCTCCCCCAGCTGTTCTGACTGGGTTAGGTGGCCTCTGAACACGCCTACCAGACTGGACCCCGCATGCAAGATAGGCAGAGTAGCACCTATCTCATTTTCCCCTAGTCCTGTGATACTCAGTCCATGGCTTGTGAGCCGCATGTTGCTCATTGCCATGGAACCTATGGCTCTTCAAAATGCCATCAGGAGCACCATGAACAGCTGATTCACTGGGGAGCACTCTGGGAAGGAGCAGGGCTGGATTAATGCAGGGGTATTAGGGACTGCAGCTAAAGGGCCCACAAAATCATCTCCGGGCCACCAGAAGTCCAGATGATTTTATGGGAGCCTCTTAGCCTGGGGCCTTGTGCTGCTGCTCTTAAAGCCTCTGGCTGTGTCTATACTGGTGCAATCTTGCGCCAGAGCTATGCAAATGAGGCTCAGCGTGGAATATTGCTGAGCCTCATTTGCATAACTAATGAGCCACCATTTTTGCGGCCGAGGCTCTTGCGCAAGAGGGAGCTGTCCACACTGCCCCTTCTTGCTCAAGAAAAACCCTCTTGCGCAAAGCCGTTATGCCTGAAAATAATCAGCATAACGGCTTCACGCAAGAGGGTTTTTCTTGTGGAAGAAGGGGCAGTGTGGACAGCTCCCTCTTGCGCAAGAGCCTCTTCTGCAAAAATGGTGGCTCATTAGTTATGCAAATGAGGCTCGGCGATATTCCACGCTGAGCCTCATTTGCATAGCTCTGGCGCAAGATCGTGCCAGTATAGATACAGCCCCTGTGTTAATCCAGCTAGTGAGTGGGCAGGCAGCTCCCCATGCTGCTGTTCCCTATCCACCCCCCCTCCAGCTGGGCTGGAGCTGTGCAGCAATCAGGGGAAGTGCTGACACTGTCCAAGCATTGACCTCACCTGCAGGCAGTGCACCTGCAGCTCGTATTGCCAGGAATCCTGGCAAATGAGTGTTGTGAGGGGGATGCCCAAAGTGAGAGCAGTGCATAGAGCTCCCTGGCTAGGGTAATTAGGGAGCCTGCTTCAGCTCTGCTTTGCCCCCAAATGGGAGCTCTCTGAGGTAAGCATCCTATACTCCAACCCCCTACTCTAGGCCTGAGCCCTTTCCCACACCCTAACCTCTTATCCTGAGCCCTCTCCTGCACCACAAACCCCTCATGCCCATACCCCTAGTCAGAGCCCTCCCATACCCTGAAGCCTCCTCCTGCATTCTTAACCCTTCCATGCAATAATGTTAGCTAAGTGTGTGTGTGTGTGTGTGTGTGTGTGTGTGTTGGGGGGGGGGGTTGTATTGAAAACTTATTGGAAAAAATTAAAGTATGTGCATGTTTGTGGGGGGCTGTAGGACATTCTGTAGTTATGTGGTTCTTTAGGTTAATGGTGGTTGCAAATGTAGCTCTCTAATCATATAAATGTGTGTACCACTGCTCTAGTCTGTGGATGGATCACTGGCAGAGATAGGCACTTATCTGAAGCCCAGACTAAGGCAACTTAAGTGTATGTCTACACTAAGCAGCTTTTGGCAACAAGGCTGTGTCAACACAGCTCTGTCACTAAAAGTTAGCATGTGAAAATACTGTTGACGCTTCTGCTGACAAAATACTTTTACTTCCAATGAATGTAGTTTGCCTTGTCAGCAGGAGCACTCTCCCACCAACAAAGCAGCATTCACATTTGCACTTGTGGCAGCTGAGGATGTTAAGTATCAACTAACTGAATAATCGAATAGTTGATGCATTTTTGAATTGACTATTTGATTAGTCGATAGGGCACCTCTGCCTTTGAAGTGTAGCAACAGCCCTAGGGCTGTTGCTACATATCAAAGGCAAAAGCCCTGCATGGAGCCCGGGATCAGCTGGGGACTCAGCTGACCCCAGGCTCCACGCGGTGCTGCCTCTTCGAAAAAACGCCTCGAGGAGCCTGATGCCAGGCTTCCCGCAGCATTTGAAAGCAGCAGCAGCACTGCACAGAGCATGGGGTCATCAAAGGAGTCCCCAGGTGCTCCTGGGCTCCACGTGGGGACACCCCAGCTGGCCCCAGGCTGCACGTGGCATTTCAAAGCAGTGGTTGCTGCTTTGAAGTACTCCCTCCTCTTCCCTCGTCTTTCTGATAGAGGCAGCAAAGTGGGGGAAACGACTAGTCAACTATCCTGTCCACTATCCAATAAGCATTTGCTTATCGCAGCGTTTCCCAAACTGTGATCTGCGGCCCAGTACCGGTCCTTAGGAAAAAAATACCAGGCCTCAGAAAAATTTTTGCGAGAGAGCCCGCTTCTCTGCCCGCAACCCCCAAGATGAACACCATGCTGAACTCCCAGGGTCAACGGAGGTAGCGTGGGCTTCCTGCGGGGTCAGGGGGCAGTTCTGCAGCTGCACGCCAGGTCCCAGAAGTGAGCGGGCTGCTCTCCCCCCTGCCCCAACAGCCGGCACGGTACCTAAAAAGCCGGTACATCGCGCGCTGGGGACTTCGTTCCCGTGCTGCCTTCCTGCATGCAGGGGAGGGGGATGGGGATCCGGGACTGCGCCGGCTCCAACTGCTTGGGCAGAGCGTGCTGCCGTGGGGAGCAGAGAAGCAAGGTGCGCACTGCCCGAGCGGTTGGGGCTGGCACGGTCTGGGACTCCCCCTCCCCCCCTGAGCAGGGAGGCATCAGGCGTGCGATGGACCAGCGTGTCAGGTACCACGCTGCTTTTTGGGGGACGGGGGAGCAGCCCGCACACTTCCTGGGCCTTGGCAGCTACAGGATCCCCAGGTATCGGTCCCTGTCCCTTCCCCCTGCCAGACCCCCGCAAGCACCCTGTCCCTTGCCCCAGCACCCGCAAGCACCCTGTCCCCTACCCCAGCACTCATTGGCACCGTTCCCCAGAACTCTGTCCCAGCACCCACAAGCACAGTTGGGGCCACATTAGTGAGGTTTGGAGGGGTTGTGTTTTTGTATCTCACTTGTGTGGGCCCAACTGACTTTTCTGTGGGCTAAAGTTGGCACTGG
This sequence comes from Pelochelys cantorii, assembly GCA_032595735.1. Taxonomy (NCBI): domain Eukaryota; kingdom Metazoa; phylum Chordata; order Testudines; family Trionychidae; genus Pelochelys; species Pelochelys cantorii. The sequence continues at coordinate 71,358,989 of CM064330.1, read as the reverse complement.
GGGCTTTGGGAGGATGAGAAACAATTTATTTACATATTCATCATTTGCTTAATGAATATGCCAATATGCAAATAAATGTTACAGGTCCTCCAAAAGCTCATGAAAGGATTTACTGGTCCCCAGTATCAACAAGGTTGGGAACCCTTGGCTTATCGGATAGTCCTTCACCTTCCTAGTGGCAGCAAAACTGTCATTCATGGTGGGAAGGGGTTTAAGTATCTATGAATGACACAAATTCTGTTGGTAAAGTGCAAGTGTAGACCCACACTCAATAGGATGCACCCCACTTATCAGTATCACTCTCTGATTAGATTAGGTGGCTCTAGTTGTCATTTGTGGTTGTGATTTGTAGGCACTCTAACACACTGTTCAGGGGAGCCTAGGCATCTTATTCAGGCTTTGTGGATTGCCGGGTTATTTCTCTGTTACTCTAGGTGCCTAAAGTTTAGACATTGCAATGATCATCATCACAATGCCTAAATCCTTTGTGCATCCAGGCCTTATTATCCTATAATTATTTGCAGACCATTGAATTGTATATTGATCTTAAACTGTAAATTTCTCAAGGCATGAAACAATAATTAATGACTAACAATCATTTCTGATGTCTGTACTGTTGATTGAACTACCTTCACTCTTTCTCAGAACTTATCAAAAGAATGGCTTCCTGCTACCATACTTTGGAGGATTTAATGGCACATTAGTTTATCTCCTTGAGCGTGCATTAGTTGAATATTGGTTCCTTCTGTTTGTCGTTTTTCTTAGCAAAGGGGTGCATGTGAGACAGGCATTCTTCTGTAACTGCTTTACTCTCGTAGGAATGGATTTCTTCCTTAGCAAAATGCTTTGTAGTGTGCATATAGCAAAAGAGAGAGAGAAATATTAGTCTGTGCCAGCAATTTTTTACCTTTTTAGTAGGGTTTGACAGTAAAGGTGACAACTGACATCTGTATCTCTGGACAGGCAGCCTTGTGTGCATATGTCAACCTATTGTAAGCGCCTGTACTGTGATGCACCGATAAATACGAGGTGTGCTTTGATGCCATGAAACTCAGAACTATGTTTGAGATTCTGTGAAATGTCTTTGAATGGATTTCGGGAGGTGACTCTTGTCAGCAGGGTGCTAATAATGTGTTACATGCTTATGGCATATCTTTGCTTTTGTGTTTATGGCACAGCTACACCTGGAAATAGGTCAGTATAATTATATCACTCATACTGCTGCCCTGATGGAGGCAGTGAAACCAACCTAACCCCCTGTGTAGACAGTGCTCTGTATATGAGGGAATTCTCATATTAACGTGGCTACTGACAAGCCCTCCAGTGAAGACACTACTTATGCAGACAGAAGTGCTATTGCAGTTTAACTGCTGCAGTGCAGCATGACTACAGCATTTCAAGTGTAGATTAGTCCTTAGTCCCTCCTATACAGTAAATGCTCATCCTCTCTTATGCTGTTGTAAAGGCAATTGGCTATCCTTAGATTTTAAGTATATTTGCACTGTGCCTAGCATATTTTGGGTGCTGCTATAATTCTTATACTAAATAACAGTCAGTCCTTATTAAACAGAACATGGAAGTTGCTAGGGGTCATACTTCTGATATACACATGCATTGTTATTGGTAAAATATTTTATAGTGTTCACTACTAGCCTATTTAGATTTATATGGTTGCCTTGTGAAGCCTTTCCTTAAGGCTGAAAACTTCGTGTGGGATTTATTTTTCCAAGTAACTTCTAATCCTGTGTCAGGCTTCAGATCCCTTTGTACTCCATTGCAGAGTGTATAAATTTCATATTGCAGATTGGTTACTATGCAGATTTACTACAATCTGGGCTACCTAATCAGGAATCTCCTGTACTGCCTGGAAATGAGACATACAAAAGGAAATGCTCTTCAGCCTCCTGGGAAGGTCAACAGAGTGGTGTTGAGACTTAAAGTAATCTCTGGTCTGGATCAAATTGAAAGCTCTAATTGATAAGAGATTAGTCTTGATGAATATGTCCTACTGTCACATGTGACTAAAAGCAGTGAGATCCACTCATAGTGAATTGTGTTGGAGGGAAGGAAAACTAAAGCTGAGTCACTTTGAGTTCATTACAAGATATTGTAGAGACTGAGGGTGCAGAAGAATCTATGGATTGAACAGTTGTAGCTTTTGAGAGGCAAAAATCACTCTTTTCACCACTTATGTGAGGAAGAAACCCTTAAGGTAAGGGCATTGTATTTCAGAAGTAGATATTGGAAGTTTGACTTATAAGTTATTACAAGGCTATTTTAAAGTGCACATGGCTGTGTTGTGCTGCACTAAAATCGTGTTGTGCCGCTTTGTAACTGGGCATTGTCTGAGAAGCAACTAGAATGCAAAGTGCTTTTGAACTCAGGACTGATTTGTTTTTGCTTCATGGGCAGTCAGTATCAATGTTTTTGAACAAAAGGGAGGAGGCTGATTACCAAAAGGTTTCCTGATCAAGTGGATAAGAAGCTCTTAAAGGGAAACAGGAAGACAGAAAGAAATTTTCAGTAATAATTAGCGGTCTTCTGCATTTTGTGACATTATGTATTAACTGTAAAAGAAGCAGAATTAAATATTTGCAGTATGCAGGAGTCTGATTAGGATGTCTAGCAGCACTGCTGTGGGGGAAAAAGCATGGACTAAAATGCTGAAGTATGCAAAATGCCTTTCTTTTATTGGACTCATGTGCTAAAGAATAGAATAATTAGCATGACACATATTAAAAGCCAGACAACTTCCATGCTGGCCCATTATGAACTTTAGCTGTGGATGTGAGGAGGGTGTGGATTTATTTACAAACAATCTCCTGAGTTAAACGTTCTGCATTTCTTTTTCCTGTTTGAAGAATGCAGCTTTATTCCTGTTCTGGGAAACAAGCAGGGCATGGCTTCAGACTGGATATAAAGCACTAGTCTCTTCTCTTAAGGACCCCTCCCCCTCCAACAAACCGACACACGTACACACGAGAAGGGCTTGTACCACGGAAGCAGCTGTGAACACAGGCAGATCATATAACTCATAGCTGTGGCTAGAATCGGACTTGAAAGGATTACAAAAGGGAAAAGAACTAGAAGAAGGACACATGAGACTAAAAGGGTAGCTCTGCTGGTTAGTAGGTTAGTAGATTACTACTTGCTTCCCCTGAGGCTTGACTTAGGTCATTCATCTCTCCCTCTCACGCAGTGTGTGTGGAGGGGAGGGGACTAGAAAACCTGCAATCAGAAGTACATAGCTGGGTCAAGAACAACTATCAGGTGAGTTTGATTTTTTTTTTTTTTCTGGAAGTAGCGACGAACAGTCATTATTTCCTCTTATGCCTCAGTCTGTCTTGGTGCATACAAATAAAGCTTCTTAATATTTAATCATCCCTCTCCCACCCATGCTTTTATTTTGCCTTTGCTGAATACTGTAATCAGACAATCATGACTTGCCACGTTTTTCATGACTGTTGCCCCCTTGAACTTCTGGTGTTAAAAGACTGGCGAAGGGGGTGAGGATGCGGGGAAGAGAGTGAGTCGGCCAGGGAGGAGGGGACTGGGAGGGACAGCCTAGCAGAGGAAAGCCTTAGTATTTACATTTGCTGGCTGCAGTTGGAGGTTCTGAACAGTCATGTGCTGTGATAGCAGTGATAGATGTTGCCTAAATTACGGAAGCTGCAAGAAAGATCCAGGAGAGCAGTGAAATAGCAAGTGATAGCCAGCTCCAGCTACTTCAGTGTGTTATGTCCTTTTTTATTTTGCATCTTTTCTGTGACTAAGGTCATGTCTACACTTGAGAGCTTATAGCAGCACATTTATACTGATGCAGCTGCACCCGGTGGAAGATCTGCTGCTATAATTAAATCACCCTCAGCAAGCACTCCCCCGGCATAATGCTATCCATACTGGTGCTTCTGCTGGTGTAACTTATGCTCTTAGCACCGCTGTGAGGAAAGGCAGTATTTGTATGCTTTCACGTACCCCTGAGCTTTTTTTCTTTTATACAGAAAAAAGCGCTAGAGTAGACTTAACCTAATGTTTAGTTCTCATCTCTGCTATGTAATGGACTGTGCACAGAAACTTTTACAGATGTTTCAGAGGAGTGCCACCCTGGATGGACAGGGCATACCTTTTTAAACAAAGGTTGCTGAAAACTATTCTTGGGACTACGTGGATGATAAATTTCCCCATCCTGTTTTTTGTGGCTCTGTGGCTCTGTATGTTACATAATATTACTGGAAGGAGTGACAACTTAAATTGCTCTCCTGACTTTCTTTTTTTTATCCACATTGTAATTACTCTGTTTTATAGATACTGAGGTAGAGTGGCTAAGTGACATGTTTAATGCCATAAAAGAGGCAGGATTGTGCCAAAATTATAACTCTTGACTTGGTTCCAAATCCTGTGCCCAGACCACTAGATTGTATTTCTGGGTTGATTGTGGTCTAAAATAATAGGTTTCAAGGCTTTTTGGAAAACAAGAAATAACTCATTGGCTTGGAGGGAAAGAGATTTTCAGCAAAGAACCTGAAATAAGGACAATGCAAAGATGTAGGTAAGGGAGCAGAATGTTGATGTAGCCTTTCAATTCACATAATATGTAATTATAGTAGTAGGAAATTATGGAGAGAACTGCTAGCTGAGTTGCTGTTAGCATTACTGTTGGATCTTTAATTTCTGCATTTCCTTAACTAGCCTTAGTGTAAAAATCTTTAAGGCAGGGACTGTGCTCATACGGTGCTGAGCGCAATAAGGTCCTGGTTCTTTTCTGGGGCTCATAGCTGCTATTGCAATACAAATAATAATGATTCTGAATCCCAGCATGACTTTTTTTCGTGTTGCAGTAGTTATTTCCCCCTTATGATACCACATGTCCTGTAGCAGCTGTTCTGATAGCCTTTCGCCTGCATCCAAGGCTTGTTTACAGTGTTTTTGTGACTTTTTTTTTAAACAAAAAATTTTCCACCGATTCAGCTCAGAGGGCATCGTGCTACTGTTGAGAACAGCTAGCAACCATCAATGCTTTAATCACCATGGCATGTATGCCTGCTTTCAATAGGAATACATTTGAGCTCCAGCACCCTCTTGGAACCTTGTGTAAACAAGAACTTCTTCTACCAGAGTGATGGAGCTGATGAGAAATTGACAAAACATAGCATTGCTGACAAGGTTCAAAGTTAGAGAAGTGCCTGTCTCTAGGCAGGTTCTTTCAAGACCAGATACAAAAGGATGGGAATATGCAATTCACACCTCCCTCTTCCCCAGCCAGGCATTGAAAGCAATGAAATCTTCCATGAAGCTTCCAAGGTTGCTTTTAAACCTAAGCACTTTGCATTGGGCCAGCTTATCTGAGGAATCTTGAAAATACAGGCTGTATTATCCTACTATCTAGTCCCTGCTTGTTTTGGCATGCTGAGATGGGTCATAAGGGATTTCTGCCTGATCCTCTTACATATCCTTGGCCCTGTAGCTTAGCAACCCTCCTGAAGACAAGGAGGTTGGATGGGTCTGTCTCCCATCCCCACTAGTGAACCTCAGAGAGTGTAAATTATCTTTTTCTTTAACAAATTCTCTGTTATAAAAAACAACTTCTGTGAAAAAGTCATTGAGGTCTAGTCTGCAGAACAAATGGCTTTATTAACAGTAATGACTGGGAGGATGGTTTTGCAGCAGCCTTTTCTTTGACATCTTTTAATTTAAAGTAACACTGCGGGTTGGGGATGGGGGTGCTCCAGTCTGGCTGAGCTGGAGCAGCCCCCCACCTGTGGTGCAGAGCAGGAAGCCCGGCTAGTTGGAGCAGCCCCCCTTCCCCGCCCCCCCCCCCGCTTTGGGCTAAGTGCTGCTCCAGTTCAGCTGGGCTGCAGGGTAATCACTTACTGGTAATTAGTTAACCCTTTACATCCCTAGCCACCTTCAGTCCTTTCCTTTTTCTTGCAAAGGAAGGTTTCTACCATCCTTTCCTAACTTTGAATAACAGTTTGGGGGGGGGTGGATAGTAGGCGGAAGAAATAGAGTGGATCTGTTGGATCCAAAGGCTTTCAGTTCCCTGTACTGTATAATGTCAATTTCCCCTAGGGTTGCCAGATGGTCTCCCAAAAAATACCAAACATGCAGGCTAAAAATTTGTCGAGCAAAAAAAACACTGCCACGAACACACATGCTATGCTTAACTTTATTATAAACAGTCTTCATCCTACACCATCTCTATGTAAAGAGGTTTAGAAGTAATTGTGCAAATGTCCATGCTATTTTCATTGTTTTCTATTCCTCTAAAGCTACGGCTATAGAAGAATTTAGAAGAACTCCTTTTTATCCTGCAGCTGAAATGATTGTAGAGAACTCCCAGCACCGATCACTCCCAGCCACTCCCCCCACCCCTGCTAGGCTTCTGACATGCCCAGCGCAGAGATCGCGACCCCGCCTCCCAGCTGGGACTCCCAGGCTGGGAGGCAGGGCTGTGATCGGCGCTGGAAGCCTGTGATTGTGCAGAAGCCTGGCGGGGAGAGTGGCTGGGAGTCCCAGCCACTCCCCCCGCCCCCACCAGGCTTCTGCGCAATCACAGGCTCCCAGCGCTGATCGTGGCCTTGCCTTCCAGCTGCTCCCCCCGCCCATGCCAGGCTTCCATCTGGTGCGCATCCGGAAAAATCAGAAAATACCAGACATTGCACGTGTCTGATATTTTCTGATTTTTTTTTTTTTTTTTGCTGGACAGAGAGTGCAAATACCGGACTGTCTGGTAGAATACCGGACACCTGGCAACCCTAATTTCCCCACACTAAATCAGATCTCCTATCTGTAGTTGCATTTGCAGTATATGTTGCTATTTTTTTTGTGAAGCACTGGAAGTGATGCATTTAACACTTCATTAGGGTTGTATCTGCACTGGTAGACATGGAACTGCTAATTCACCACTGCCATGAGAGCAGCGGTGGTGGTGGTGTAGATAAGGCTCAGGGTGGTTTTTTTTTTTTTTTTTTTAACCATCTTTTATGCAACTCAGGGCAGTTAGAAGACTGTTAATATCACCTCAGCCTGATTTCCCTATGGAGTTAGGAAGGAATTTATCTGTCATGTAGGGTATCACATTGGCTATGCAATTTTTTTCCCCCTCTAAATATCAGATACTGCTCAATGTCAGACATAACATACTGCACCTGACAGACTGTCCTGATCCATTATGGCAAATTTGGTGTTCCCAGTCAGCACATTCTGCTGTCATTCTGTAATAGTATGTAGTACACAGGACAGTGTGAACTGGCCCACATTTTGTTCATATGTGTCCACTGGTTTTTTAGAAATAACATTTATATTTTCATTTGTACTCATTGTATATTCCACCTCTGTTGCTGGGGCACCTTGCCTCTGGCTGGGGAAGCAGACACAAGCATGTTCATGCTCTCTCATCTTTTCTTTAGTTGTTATCTTTCTGTCTTTTGTTCTCACACATACTCTCATAGAGAAGAGAGATTTCTCCTTCCTCACACCTCCCTATAGACTGGATGTTTAAGGTCCCCCAAAACACTCAGAAGATCAGTGTGTCAAATATCAAGTGTACTTCTGGGCTGCTAGTATTCTGCTAGGCTACCAGCCTCTTTTTCAGAATTTTGATGTTCCAGTTTATTTTGCCACATTAATTTTCAAGCTAAAATTTAGAAAATTGACAAGCCTGCCAGTTTGACAGCTTCTTTCCTGTCAATAGCAACCCAGCCATGGCTTTTGCAGTGTAGCAGACAAAAATGTCCAGTTAATCATTGTTCGCAGAGCTCTGTAAATGTGCCCAGCACTAAACAAAATACGGAAACATAAGGTCAGTCCTGCAGTTTATGAACTAACTGACAAAACTGTGACAAAAATAATACGAGACAAATTTCAAATACAAGAGACTTCATTAAGAAGGTCGCTGTAGGAAAACTTGGCAAAGGAAGTGGGACTTGGAGGATGATAGGTAAGAAAGAAAGCACATTTTACTCAGAAAATAGGGAGACAGTTGCAAGTATATAGGGGTCTGCAAAAAGATGGTATCTAAGAACAAGACTGGGGGAAGGAGACACGAGGAGCATAATCCAGGAAGAGAGGGATGGGGAAGATGAAGTCGATTTGGCAGGGTGAGGTGAAAGGAGAGAGAGAGAGGCATGTTCAGTGTTGCACAGAGGCTTGATGGTCAGGACAAGGAGCCTGTACTTAATGCAGAAGGAGCAATTAAGCCAGTGAAGATATTTGAGAAGAGGGCAAGGAGAGAAACTGGAAAGGTTCCAGGGGTGAATAACAAAGATGATCAAAGCCATATGAGCAAAGGCTATTTAATTTGGAAAAAGAGAGATTACAGAGGGAGATATGATAGACTTTCAAGTATTTGAAGACCACTGCCATAATTTTTTTTTTCCTCTTGCCCCACAGGGTATGAAAAGAGGCAACTGGTTCAAACTACAGCATTGCATATTTAGATTAAATCTCAGAAAAATTTCCTAACTGGAAGAACAGTAGGACAATGGAACAGACGGTCTCAGGAGTAGGGATGTAAAATCCCATGTAATTGGCTAACTGCTTAAGTATGAAGTTTACTTCCGGTTTCACTGGTTAACCAATTAAGGGAGGCCACTCCAGCCCAGTAGGGCTGGAGCACGCCTCCCCCTCCACCGTGGCCTGGCTGGAGTGACCCACCACCACAGCCCCTGTCTATGACGTGACGCCCAAAGCAGCCCCTGCCTTCAATGCACTGGGCCGGATGGAGCTGGAGCAACCCCCTGCCCATGCTGCACGAACCCCCGTCGGTTAACCAGAATCAGTAAGCATCACCTGTTAAGAGTGATGCTTACTGGTTAACTAGTTAACCTGTTACATCCCTACTCAGGAGGTTGTTGAAGTTTCTTTACTGGACATTTTTAAAAAGGGGCTGGATAACCATCTGTCTTTGCATCTTGGCAGAGGTTTAACCTAGATGATGCTTATTATTCCTTCTAGCACCATGGCTCTAAAATTCTATTTTTCTAAGCAGAGAGAGAGTAGAGACATAATTAATAGCAAGCTGGTAAGCCTGTGTGACATCAGATGATGGACTTGTCATAGGGCTGAAACGTTTGGGTAGATGTTGACAGCTTGAGGGAGAAGAGCTGGCAGAAGAATAAGGTCCAGCGAAAGGAGGTCCAGCACAGCATGTGTGGTGAGAGAATATGCCTTGCCTGCCCTAAAGAGTTGTTGCTAATTTTCAGAAGGTTTCCCGTTACTGGTGACAGTACTTGCCCATTTCACCCCATTCCAGAACTGCTCACAAAAACAAATTTGAATAAAAATGGGGGATGGTGTTGCTGCTGTTAGTAGGATGGGGGAGCTTGCTCCATATTTTGGTAACTCCCCAGGCAGATTAAAGATACTAACTTAATTCATTCTCTTCAGGTTATTGGATGTATAGTACTGATCTCCTTGTATGTAGAACAGCAGCAGCAATGGCCTTCACCCTTTTGTCACCATTTTGTTTGAATGTGTGCATGCTGCATTTGCTAGCTGGATAGCACCTATTCTCCAAGGTGATGAGAACTTTCAAACGTATGTTCTCACAGCTTTTCTAGAGGAAAGTAGGACATGACGGAGTCGTCTTTCCCTAGAAGTGTTCTAGCTTGGCAGATGTGAGCCTCTCTGTCAGCAGTAGGTACCTGAGTGCAACTGCTGATTCATCCTTGCCACATGCTTTCTGGTTAATAGATGAGGGGAAGGGCCTGTTCTCAATCAAGAAATAGGGTTTGTTTTTAAAAATAAACTTGAAGTAAAATATTTGTTTTTATATTTAAAAGCCACAAACCTATTTTATGTTAGTTTTAAAAGGGTAGGTTAGATGGTGTCATGAGGCTACACTTTAAACTACAGTCATTGCTACTTTGTTGTATCTTCTAGGGAGGGGATTAAGTAAATTTGGTGCAGTTGGGATTTTGGCGACTTGCTGGAATCCAAATGGCAATTTTCAATTGTCTTCAGAAGGCTCAATATAGTCAAAACATTGGAGGCACTAAAGGTGCATCTACACTGCACCCAGAGCTTGAAATAAACTACGCAATTTGAGCTATGCAAATTGCATAACTTATTTAGATTTAATTTTGAAATAGCACCAAATTTCTAAATCAGCTGTCTACACAGCACTTATTTCAAAATAAATCACTATTCCGAAATGTCCCTTATTCCTTGTGGAATGGGGTTTACAGGGACATGGGAATAGTGAGCCTGTGATATTTCAAAATAACGGGCATGCTCAAAAGATACAGAATAGCTATTTCGGGATACTTCAGGTATCCCAAAATAGCGCTGCAGTGTAGATGTAGCCTAATTGACCTAGTGGGAAGTTCTCCAGCAGGGAATTCCTGACTGGGCAGTTTCTCAGGACTTTGCAGCTTGAGGCCTTTGGTGGTGGTGGGGGGGGGGGAGGGGGAGGGGGAGAGGGAGAGGGAGATATCCTGATAATTGACTGGAATTTCTGTATTGGACCAGGCCCTCTCTGAAACTCTGGCTTCAGTTTCACTGTAGCTTTTAACAGTTATAACTGCCTTTTGTAATTGTTGTTACTATTAACTCCTGATATAAATTATTTAAAAACTTCAACTCTCATCCGACATTTGTAGTTTTATCTGGGGGTTGTATTCACAGAACTGCTGGATTTGCTTCCTCAATAGAGTTGGCTTCTTCCTCTGTGGTTCAGCAGCTAGCTCTGCTGTTCTCTTTGCCCAAATCCTTTTTCCCTTGGCATTTATATAAGATGCAGAAGTTTTGTCTTTTTGAAGCTGGAAGGAATTTTACAGCAGAGATCTTTCAGTCAGTTTCTGCTCCAGTGGGAGGAACCTTTTAGCTATACTAAAACTGGTTCCAGATGAATTCTGAAAGGTCACAGTACATCTAGTCCCTTGTGTAGTTATACCTGTAAATCATAAGTATTCATGCCATAGTAATTGCATATGCAGAATAGAGAGCGGCTTAATATGTGATGATTTTGCAAGTTCCTTCTTTCCGAATCTAGTTGCAAATCCAGACTTGCACACAATCGGAGCAGGGTGGATCCCACTCTCACTCTCTGGGAGAGAGGCCATCCTGAGAGCAAAGTCATAAGCAATTCATTCTTTTTAAATTTATTTTTAGACACTTTTTAAAGTCAGTTCTTCTAGCGTTGCAGGATTTTACTGTATGTTTCAGTTAGATATAGAAATGTAGGGCTGAAAAGGCCTTCAAGAAGTTAAGTCCAGCTCCCTTCACCTTGGCAGGACCAGCTAAACCTAGCTGACAAGTGTATGTCCAACCTATTTTAACTTGTTTTAAAACCTCCGGTATGGGGATTCCACAGCCTCCTGGAAGCCTATTCTAGAGAAGTGTTTCTCAACCTTTTTTTTTTTTTAAAAGTACTCCTTTAAAAAAATGTATATGTACCCCCAGTACCTATGGTTTTCAGACCCACACAATTTTTTTCTACCATTGCAACACATTTGTTTAAACAACTTAATCGTTGCTGGGCGGGCAGTAGAATTTTTGGGTGTAAAAAGTACAAAAAGTGCTCTAAAACTTAAAACAAAAATTCATTTTTCTCCAAATTTCAGTTGTGTTGATGTACCCCCCCAGACTTCTCTCGGGTAGTTGAGAAACGCTGCCCTACGCAGCCCAGCACTGGTATCCCCCACCTTCGGGAGAGAAGTAGCCCCTCCTCATGTGGGGAGGGGTGAAGCTGTAGGGGAAATTGGTTGCCAACTCTCCAGGACCAGGCAGACCAGGCCCCATTTACTGCAGTGATGTCCAGTCTAGGAAAGGGGTCTGGAATAGCAGCAGGGAGCTGGCCAGAGAGAAGTGGCCCTTTTAAGGGGAAAGCACCACTTATCTCCAGCTGTCAGCTGCTCCCTGCTCCATCTGAGTCCTTCAACCCATGATGGCTGCTCACCGCCACATGGGGAGCAGGGGCTGGATGCTGAGCTTGGGGTGGGGGGCGGGCTTTGGCTAGGCCAGTGCTGTGCTGGAAGATGAGGAGGAGAGGCAACTGAGGGATGGGACTGGCAGCTGCTGAACTGGCGTTAAGCTGGGGGATAGGGATGGGGGCGGCTGGAGCCCCAAATTTCGTGGTATGCTATGCAGCTGCATGTTTTGCGTGTGAGTATGGACGGCCCTGGCTGTAGACTCCAGCCCCGATTGCTAAATCTGGCTTCCCATTACTGGGTCTTGATCTGCGTCATATTGTTGGATCGCTAATTACATGAGACAGTATAACCCCCCAAATTCTTTTCAGCTGTAGTTACCCAGGCATTTATTTCCCATTTAGTATTTATGTATTTGTTTTTTTCTTACTAATTGAAGTAATTTACATTTGCCTCTATTGCATTTCAGCTTGTTGAAACCAGAACCATTCTTCAATTTGTCATGCTCTAATTCTAATTCTGTCCTCCAAAGTGTTTGCAGCCACTCCTAGTATGGTGCCATCCACAGATTTTATATGCATAACCTCCACTCCATTATGGAAGTCATTAATGAAAATATTGAATGGTACCAAACACAGAACTGATCCCTCCTGTGCTCTCCCAGTTAGTCAGCAAATCACTGATAACTACTTGCAGTGCAGTCTTTCAAACAGTTGTGCACCCACCATGCAGTCATAATTTCATCTAGACCACATTGCCCTAGTTTGCTTATGAGTGTGTCATGTGGGACTGTCATAAGCCTTACTAAAATAAAAATGTCACATCTACTCTTCTCCCTATCTACTAGGCTAGTAACTGTCAAAAAAGGAAATTAGGTTGGTTTGCCATGATTTGTTCTTGACAAGTCCATGCTGGCTCTTCTTTATAACTCTAGTATCAACTAGGTATCATCTAGTTTATTGCCAGAAAATGGGATACTGAGCTAGACCGACTGTTGGTTTGACCCAGTTTGGCCATTCTTATGTGCTTATGTAGATACACTAATACTTAAAATTGTTTAATAATTTATCTTTACAAGTATTGAAGTAAATCTCTGGATCCTCCCTCATTGTTCCCTTTTTAAAGATGGGCACTTTGCTCACCCTTCAGCAGTTTTCTGACATCCTACCTATCCTCCAGTATTTCTTAAAGATAATTGCTAATGGTTCTGAGATTTCTTAGGTGGTTCCTTAAGTACGTGAAGATGAATTGCATCAGGTTCTGCTGACTTAAAGAATATTTAGATAAATTAGATGTATTCAACCTGTGCATTCCCTATTTTGGCATGCATTCCTTCCCTATTTAATATTGTGTTTAGTGACTAATTACCATTAAACTTTTTCTGTGAATACTGAAGCAAAATAGGTATTGAAGACCACAGCTTTTTAGATATCATAAGCTGTGAGCTCTCCTTTCCTCCTAATTAGATGACATGCGCTTACTGCCTTTTTATGTTCTTTTCTAGAAGTAACTAATTTTGCACCTTAGTTTTTCTGGGTGTGTGTGGGGTTTTTTTGTTTGTTTGTTTGTTTTGCTACACGCTTGTGGCATTCATTTGTACTTCTCTTTAGCAAATTGTCTATTTTTTCACTTTTTATAGATCATTAGCATTCCTGATGGAGCCATATTGTCCTCTTGATATTCTTCCTGTATTTCCCTTGCATTGGGCTAGTTTGGAGTTATGACTTTAATTTTGTCTCCTGGAAGTCTTCCTGGAGTTGGTTAATGTATGCTTTTTTTTGAAGCCCATTGTCTGTATTCTACCCCTCTTGTTCCTTCCTTTTCCTTAAAATCCTGAAACCATTCCTGGATTTCACCCAGACTGCCTTCAGGTTCTACCAATTCCTTTCTGTTGATCAGAATCAAGTTTAAAATGTCTGTTCCTATGATTACTTCCATTGCTTCATGCAACAAAAAATTGTTCCCAATACATTTCAAGAACTTACTGGACATTTTGTGTTTTGCCTTTTAACTTCTCTAACAGATGTCTGGATAGTTAATATCCTCCATTACCACATTTTGTGTTTCGTCTATTTCTATTTGTTCTAGAAGTATGTCATCTACCTCCCTCTTCCTAATTTGGTAGACCTCCTCCCATGGTCCACTACTGTTCCTCCCCTTTTATCTTTACTCAGAGACTTTCAGCTGGTCTCCCACCACCTCCTTTTGGACCTCAGAACAAACTTACATATTACTGATGTATAATGCATCATCTCCTTTTTTACCCTCTTGTCCTTCCTGGGCAAGCTTCCTGCTATACCAGTGTTCCTGTTCTGACTTATTCCTCCAAGTCTCTGAGGTGCCACTTAAGTCATAATTGATCTTATTTTGCTTCCAAATCTTCTTGTTTATTCCCTACATTCCTTGCATTTGTATAGACGTATTAGATGTTGATGAGATTTCCTCTTGTTGCTCCTATGACACTATTGTAACTTGCCATGCCCCCTTCCAAAAAAAAAAAAGCTAAATCCTTTGTTCAAATCCCCTTTTGTTACACTTACCTGTGAGATTTTTTTTTTTTTTTTTAACCTGGCCCCCTTTGCCTCTAGTTTAAAGCTCTTCTCACCCAGACTGATGAGTTGGTGCGTGAAGTGACTGTTACCTTTCTTGGTCAGATGGACCCATGTCTTCCCAGCAGAACTTCTTCCTGGAAAAGCATCCCATGATCAAGGAAGTTAAAGCCTTCCCATTGACACCATCTGTGCAGCAAGTCATTCATCTCCAGGATGTATATCTCCCTGCCTGGGCCCTCACCTGCAATCCTGCAACCAGATGGATGGATGAGAACATAATCTGCACCCCTCACCTCTTCACCCTACCTCCTAATGCCCTATGGTCTCTGCTGATCTGCCCAGGTCAATCTGTCAGTATTATTAATGCCCACATTAATGTGTGGAACAGCAGTGTGGAGTAGTGGTGAGAGGGATGAATGAGCCTCAGTAACCTTTGTGCCAGGTGCAGGCCTCAGGTAGCTTCTAGATCATCATGTCAGATGGATGCTTCAGAAGGGACTCCCCTACCATTAGTCTTTTACATCTCCTTCTCTCAGGTATGGTGGTTAGGAGCTGACCAGACATCGGAGCAAATGGTTGCTCCTCCTCGGCTATTGGGGTCTACTCCTCACCACCTGTTGCCAGTGCTTCATAATGGTTCTTTACTTTAGTGGATAAATAGCCTGTAGGGGCATGAGCGAGTCCTCTTCTCCCAGAGCAACTGATTCTGTTTCCTCCTCTGCTGCTGCTGTAGTTATCTGTGGTTGGCCAGCATTCGCCACCCCACATGTCTCCACTTGCATCCTGTTGGTGACCTCTCAGCACTCCTGGATGCTATGAAGACAAGCTGCCACTTCTTATACCTATGTTACCTGCTTCCTAAGGGTCTCTTATCAATAGACACTTCTCAAACCTGGTGAATCCCCCTGCCAAATTTGTATAGGCAGGAATATGCAGGCCACATTCCCACCAAGTCAAAACCAGTGTGTCTGTGTACACCTGTCTCCTAGGGTCTCTCTCAGTATAGGCAGAGGAAGAGCTAGCAGTGGTGTTGGCGACACATCATTTTCCTCTCATAGCAGCATCTTCCTTGTAGAGTACCTGAAAATTAAGAAAACAAAAAACAACACACAACCCTATTTCACTGACTCCTTCCACTGGCAAACTCAGTGGGCTAGTTCCCTTATGGTTTGTCTGTATTGCAATTAAAAACCCATGGCTGACCCATGCCATTTAACTTGGGTTCAGGGGGCTCTGGCTCAGGGACTGTTTAATTCCATTGAAAATGAGTAGCTCTGTAGCATCTTAGAGGCTAACAAAAAAAAAATTCTATATGGGGGGGGGGGGAATGTGGTTAATCGACTAGTCAATAGGCACTTCCGCATTCCTCCTTTGAAATGTATAAGAGCTCTCCCCCCCCCCCCCCCCCCCCGGGCCCTTGTACATTTCAAAGGAGGAATGCGGAACTCTGAGTACAGCAGGAAGTCCTGCTGACTCTGGGCTGCATGCGGGTGCCTTCTTGGAAATGCACAAGAGTCTCCAGAAGGGGCTCTTGTGCATTTCAAAGCCATGGAGCCTAGGATCAGCAGGGGAGACCCAGCTGACCCTGGACTCCAGGCAGCTGCCCCTTTGAATTGCGCATATGCGTGGTTCAGAGGGACAGCTGCGACGAGTCCGGGGTCAGCTGCGGAGTCCCCAGCTGACCCCGGGCTCCTAGTGGCATGCAATATAGCATGGAGCCCAGGGTCAGCGGGAGACTGAGTACCCCGCTGATCCTGGGCACCATGGCTTTGAAATGCACAAGAGCCCCTACTGGGGACTCTTGTGCATTTCAAAGAAGGCACCCGCATGCAGCCTGGAGTCAGCGGGACTTTCCGCTGGCCCTGGGCTGTACATGGAGTTCCACATTCCTCCTTTGGAATGTTAGTCGACTAGTCAAAAAACTATCGGATAAGCAAATGCTTATCGGATAGTCAACTAGTCCTTAACATCCTTATATTATCATTACCTCAGATGAGCAGAGTGGAGAGAAAAGGGGGGACCCTCATAATTTATAACAGAAAGAAAGGGGGGTGGGGGGAAAAGTACTTGTCAGCGTGTAACATTCAACAACCAATTGACAGAAAAAACTAAGTATGGGACACTTCCAGCCCACTCAGCCTCATTAGCACTGGCACTACAATTGGCAGGTATTTCTCTCCTCTCCCCTCCCCCCCCCCACCTTGGAGGAGGTTTTGCCCACAAAAGTTTATGATGATTAAAAAAAAAATAACTTTGGTTCGTCTCTAAGGTGCCACAGGACTACTTATTTTTAAAGTTACAGACTAAGGCTATGTCTATACTACGATCCTCTTGCGGAAGAGGAAATGCAAATGGAGCACTCCTTTGCATGTCACACTCTCATTTGCATTTCCTCTTTCTTTCCCTTTTGCGCAAGATGTTTTTGCACAAAAAAGCTCTGTGTAGATGGCGCCTTTTTGCCCAAGAGCTGTTCTTCCTCATTTTTTTTGAGAACGGCTCTTGCGCAAAAGGGGGTTTTTGTGCAAAAAGGCACCATCTCCACAGTGCTTTTTTGCGCAAAAACCTCTTGAGCAAAAGGGAAAGGAAGAGGAAATGCAAATGAGTGTGACGTATGCAAATGAGCTCTCCATTTGCATTTCCTCTTCCACAAGAGGATCGTAGTATAGACGTAGCCTAACACAGATACTCCTCTGGGACCCTCCCACCATGCAGATCCTAGAGCCCAGGCTACTACCGAAACATCTAAATTACCACCCAAGTAATTAAATAGACCCTTAGCCTCAGCTCTGTGAGCCTAAGTCAGCTGGCACAAGCCAGCAATGGGTTTTTAATTGCAGGATACCAGAGACCCTTGGTCTCCTAGGTTCCTTTGTCTCAGCAGCCACGTCATTCTTTTTCAGAAACTTTAACGTTGTCCCACTTTAACAAACTGGACTAAAGTAGCTTTTTTGTATTTGATACGGGCCATAATTTGTTAGTTTTATTATTCCTCTCGTTCTCATTTGGGTTTTTGTTGTGCAAGTCTGTGATGTGTTCATTGTAAACAAAAATAATTGGTTCTTAAAAGTGTATCTGGGAAGAACTGTAGTCAGCACTCTGCAATGTAATGTGATGTCCTTTACCAAGAAAGACATCAGCTGTTGTAATTGCTGAGTGCTGTAGGGGATTATGATTGAGTCCGCTTTGACCTGCAAGACGTAATATCGACTAAAGGAAAGATCAGAACTGGACCAAGCTACCCAATTAATGACTTTAGATGCATTCCTGAAGTGTAGTCATTCAATGCTGTGATTAAATCACTTTTCTAAGGAATCCAGGCACACTCTTTATGCTACTATAAAGAGAGGCATTTTAAAAGAGCTAGTAGCCTATTTGTGAGGTGAGGATATAACATAGTCCTGTGGGACAAGCGTGGTAGTAATGCTGGCTTAAGTGACATTTCCGAAGGCAAATTAACGTTTTGCAAAACTGAAAACATGTGGGTTTTTTTTTCATTTTCTCTCAAATTTTTTGCCTTTTTGTTTTACTTCTATTTCCCATTTTTCGAAATAAAGGATATAAAACCCAGAGAGATATTCTAAATGAATCATTCGAGATTAGCTATGGAGAAGGTGTATAGAGTGGATAGCCTACATGTCTTTTAGCACCTTATTCTGCTTTCTAAAATTCGCAAGTACTGTAATGGGGTTTCCATAACCTCCAATGAAGACTGTTCGCTGTTGAATAGATCTGTCTTAATTCCATCCATTACTCCTAGCTATGTTACTGTGCACCATAAGTCCTATTCCTCACTGGGTTCTATATCCTTTCAAAATTTAGTCTGTTGTTCTTTCTCCTGTTATCCTGTTCCTTAGTCAACATATGCACCTTGCATGTTAACATCACAGGTGCTCAGATCTGATATGATGGACATCATATTCAACCCCCTGTACTATAGATACATTAATCACTTCCTTGCTTTAAATATTTTTGTTGTGAATTTCCTCCAGTGCATGAATATCTTCCTGGTATTGAATTTCCCAGAATGGAATGAATTATTGCAGATGACTTCTTACAAGAGTCACGTAGACAATAGTCACTTCCATGCTCCATGACATGATTTCTTTGCGTGTTCAGCCTCAAGGACTGCCAGCCCTTTTTGGTGCCATTTCATTTTCCTCTTCACCTCTCTCAGCTTTACTGCTTTCCAGGATTCTTCCTCCCATAGACTCTCTCTCTGAATATTTTTCCCCTGCTATATTAGCTGGCATTTTTTCAAGTTCATTCTAATTTTCAAACCATCTGAGTCCCTTTGTATTATTTCCATTTTCACTGGCATTTGCAGCAGTTCCCAGTTAAGTATCATTTGCAGATGTTGTTGTTGTCCCATTGTTTAATCCGTCTTCCACACAATAAAAAGACATTAAATAAGACTAGGACTATCAGGAAATGCTTCTGCACAGCTCCTGTGCATTGCTTGTAATCATTCCTGTCACTTTACTTCACTGGGACACTCTTCTTGTATAAGACCATATTATGTAAATTTGAGATCAAAATTTCTTAAGACTATATTGGAGGCTTTACTTTAATCCAAATATATTACATGTAACATGTTTCCAGCATTCACTGGTTTCATAATTTTAAAGTAAGTCAGCTGTGTCCTGCTCCAGTTCATTCATTCATGGAAAAAATAAGTAGTTTGAATTCCAGAAGCCTATGAAGGTTTTTCTTTTAGTTATCCATTATTGGTGATGTTCTTAAGCTAATAAAATGAACCTATACTGCTTTCAGTATATGATGCCTTTTCACAGTAGTGTTTATCTAACACATAATTTTTCAAACTGTGAAGTCCCCAACATTTGTTCCTTGTTGAAATAAAGTAATGTAGATTGGTGCAGCTTCATAACAGACTTCTAAAAATTGATACTGCTATCTGAGGCTATGTCTAGACTGTGGAGTTTTTCTGGGTTACCAGAAAAACTCCACCTCATCTAGGGAACGCATCTGCTCTTCGACGTATTTTTGTGGAAGAGCAGATGTGCTCTTTCGGAAGACCTGTATTCCTCCAAAAGAGGAGGTTTTTCCAAATGTGGCCCAGTGTAGACTCTTTGGAAAAGCCTCTTCCGAAAAAACAATTTGCGTATCTTTTTCTGAAAAAAAGCAGTAGCCTAGATGTAGCCTGAATGAGTGTTTCTCTGTCTGCTGATACCTGCTTTGTGAAGAACTAATGTGCTTTTGTTTTAAAATGATGGGAAGTCTTCTCAGCTGCCTCTGTATTTTCATGGTGCTTGACAACAGACTTCTCTGCTATGATTAATGTATAATGGGAAACAAGGCATTCTGATACAAGTACAGACCTTGCGTCAAATGTGAACAAGCTGGAACTAACACGAGCTGTATCTTTTATTTCAATTCCCATCCTATGTGCCTGCTTCTTAACTATAAATAATGTACAGCCCTTTTTTATATCCACTATACTTAACATTGGAACTCAGCCTGGCTCCTTTATATCTTGTTTTACTCTGGGTCCCTTTCCTCATGTCCCTAGATAATAGGATCTAACTCAAGCTTGGCTGCAGGTCTGATTTATTTATTTATTTATTATTTTCCATTTTCTTAAGTTTTTGGCTGCTGTATTACAGTAATTTAAGGTATAGAATGAGCTGTAAGAGCTGGACTTTCTGCTATAGCCTGCAAATCTCAGAGGGGTAGCCCTGTTAGTCTGTAACTTACAGAAACTAAAAAAACAAGTGGCTCTGTATCACCTTAGGGTACATCTACACAGCAGCATTATTTAGGAATAACAGACATTTCGAAACAACGAAATGTGCTCTACACAGCAAGCCATTATTTCAAAATAAAGTCGAGATGGAGGACAACTTATTTTGACTCCTGTAACCCTCATTTCGTGAGGAGTAAGGGAAGTCAAAGAAAGAGTATTCTTCCTTCAACTTCCTGCTGAGTAGACAGCACCAAAAGTCAAGGTAAGCTATTATGACTTTAGCTATGCAATTGATGTAGCTGAAGTTACGTATCTTTGACTTTTGCCCTGCACTGTAGATGTGCCCTGAGGCTACGTCTACATTGTAGGCTTCTTGCGCAAGAGGTTTTGCATAAAAAGTTCTTGAGCAAGAGCACGTCCACACCTCAAAGTGCATCGCAAAAGTGATGTGCTTTTGCGCAAGAGAGCGTACATACTGCATGGATGGTCTTGTGCAAGAAAGCTCTGATAGCCATTCACAGAATGGCTATCAGAGCACTTGAGTTATGTCGAGACTACATGGCGCCGTCGACGGAGCCATGTAAACTAGTTTACCCGGCATAGGCAAAGAAGCGGGGATTTAAATAATCCCCGCTTCATTAAAATAAACATGGCCGCTGTGCTGTGCCGATGATCAGCTGATCCAGCACAGCACGGTAGTCTAGATGCAGATCAGTCAGCTGGGGAAGCCTTTGCCAACTGATCCCTTATGCCTCGTGAAATGAGGAGCCATGTAGTCTAGACATACCCCTATGCTTTTTCCCATAGGGGTTTCTTGCACAAGATACCCCACTGGAGCGTCCACACTTGCCTTTTTGCATAATAGCTATAGCACAAAAAGGAGTTATGCCTCATAGAAGGAGGTTTACCTACATTGGCAAAAGCCCCCTGTTCTGCCGTTTTACTGTTGATTTACTTGCGTATGGACGCTCCACAGGTTTTTATGGAAAAACGGCCATTTTTGCGCAAAAACTTTGCAGTGTAGATGTAGCCTGAGAGAATAACAAAATAATATAGATAGTACCAAGAGCTTTTGTGGGCACAACCCACCTGCGTTAACTCTGACTTGATGTCTCCACAGTTAGCACAGAGACTAAAATAGAACATCTTAATTTCTTAATTGTAATATCAAGTACAGATTAATCAAAACTACAGGTCCCTTATATCTACAGTGGAAACTCTCTAATTTCCATATTCATAGTATCGTAGCAATAAGTGCCCTCTCTTTTTCCATTGGACAGATATAATTGTATTAATCACTGGCATACTCATGGTTTTACTTTAAATGAGATTTTTTTTTTAAATTAGTACTGCAGGAAAACCTTCTTCATTCTCTGTATTCTTAAACCACAAATTTAGTAATTAGCACCAAAAAATGTGGTGGTGGTAGCACTCTTATCAGATATTTAACAGTGGAATACCAACATGAGTTGTCTATATATTTGTAAGATTTTAATTACTTACACAACAATAAAATACTACACTACATTTACACAATAATATCCTTGGAAACATGTGAATTGGAGATCCAACCCTAGCTAGCCCTTCAGCACAATAGCTGCCAATGTGTGGGAAGTGCCTAATCACCTTGGATGCAGAACCTGACCAAAACCATTCCAGCACTTCAAACATAATACGAGAAGCTGTCAGAACCTTTGCAATCACATATTGTGTTCGTATGTTCTCTAATTCACACAAATTGGTTGTCTGTAATGAATTTCCAAATTATCGGTACAAATTTGGTGCAGATATTACTAGGCACAGGTCTCTGGCCAGTTTTCTACAATAGTTTGGTCTACATCAGTGGTTTGGTGGTCTGTGGCTCAAGCTCAGTGCCCCCGTTCACCTTGCAACAGGGAGCCCACGCTGGTGCTCCAGCCTCGCCCTCCCACCCCCACGTGGTTGGAGCAACAGAGTTGGCTTCCTGCTTGGTGAGGGGGGAGAGAGAGCCTCAAGCCTTGCTGCATGATCTGGCTAATGGGGAAGAAGAGCTCCCTTCTTCCCTGGCTGAGAAAACAGCAGCGCATGGGAGTAGCGGGAGGCGGTGCCTGAGTGTCATGGGGGGCAAAGATGAGTAAGCACCCCATATCCCCACACTCCCACGTCCCTGATGCACCCTTCTCCACCGAGACGACACATCCCCTGGCCAGACACCATACCCCCAGCCTGCTCCTGCACTCTCCCCTCAGCTAAGGATGTTAAATTTTGATTAATCAACTAGTCGATGTAATTTGCATTGACTATTTGACTAGTCAATAAGGGCGCCTCTGGCTTGGAAATGTAGCAAGAGCCCTGTTGGCTGTTGCTACATTTCGAATAGGGAAGTGCTGTGGGGAGTACTGACATCGGGGGACTCAAGCAGTCCCCCGCTGGCCCTGTGCTCCCTGCTTTTGAAATGTACAAAAGCCTGGAGAGGGCTCTTGTACATTTCAAAAGCAAAGTGCAGCTGGGAGCATGGGGGGGGGAGGGGGAGTGGGGGGAGAAGGAGGAGGACTGCTTGAGTCGTTAGCTCCATACAGGCTCTCCACACCACTTCCGCTTGAAAGGCGGAAGTGCCTCCAGTTACCTGCTGCACCCCTGCCCCCATCTCCCCACAGACACAGTGCTGGGGGAACAGGCTTTTAAGCCGGCTCCCCTAGCACCAGATCCTCCCCCCCTTGGCCCTCCCTTGCTGCCTTTCTCTGATAGAGGCAGCAAGGGTTGGGGGAAGTGATTAGTTGAGTTGCTTATCAGTCAATGAGTATTTGCTTATCGGACAGTCGACTAGTCACTTACATCCCCCTCCCCCCTCTCCCCCGGCAAGACAACCTCCAGCCTGCTCCTGCACCCTACCTCCCATCCAAACCTTGCACCCTTATCCCCTCCTGCACTAGGGATGTAAAGCGACTAACAGACTAGTGTCTCAACTATCCAATAAGCTTTTGCTTCTCAGCTGACTAGTCAATCAGAGGCAGCAAGGGGTGGAAAGAGGAAGAGGTGCTGGAGGGAGCCAGCTTAAAAGCGAGTCTCTCCCCCCTCCCCCCCCAGCTCCCCCTCCATGGGAGGGGGTGGGGTGCAGCAGCAGCAGCAGCGTTTCACGTTTGAGTTGTACAAGAGTCCCTGCTGGGGCTCTTGTGCATTTCAAAGGCGGAACACCGAGTGGCACTTCTGCCTTTGAAGTATAGCAGCAGCTGGGCAGGCTCTTGCTGCATTTCAAAGCCAAAGTGCCCTTATTGATTAATCAAATTATCACCGTTTTGTTATCCTTTGTCTTGTCTTGTTATGCAGCACAGAAATTGCATCAGGTAAATGCCATAAACATGTCTCGTTTTGTCACGCTTAGAAGCTTGGGTAAAGGGCAGCTGAGTAAACTGTTTTGTCTCCTTTATTTTAGAACACAGTAAATTTCATTATGACCAGTCTGCATGGGTCCTGTACTGGTTCCCTGAGCACTTTTTTCCCAATTTGAGTGGTGGAGTATGAGGGAAGTAGGATAAAATAGATAGTAAGTAGGTGTTTGTGGATCTGTTCAACTTGGAATAAAACCTGCACTTCCTCTGCCTGTTGAGAGTGCAAAAAGATGGTGTGTGATTTTTTTTTTTTTCTGTGTACATGCTGCGTCTGGCTGTGTTAGGATGTTAATTTCTTTTTATTACCTGGGTTTGTGATTCTCACACAAGCTATAAAATTCCTGTTTTCTACTTTTAATCTTAATATAAATCTCCTCTAATCATCTAGGTGAACATGTAAACCAAAACTGGATTTCCAGTTGGCTGATACTGGTACACTTGTATCTGATGCAGTGTATAGTCACAAATCTGAGGCATAGGCTAAGATTTAAATAAATACCTGTCTATGCAACCCATACACCTTTTTCTGACTCTCCTCACAGAAGTTACTGTAATGGATCTATAGTTTCAATGTCCCTTTGTCACCGTGTCAGCTGGCTTATGCTGTCCTTGAATTGTTCTCTAGATCACTATTAATTTCTGATTTTTTGAGTGCAAAAGAACATTTGTTAATTAACACAGACAGATTCTTCATTGTTTTCTGAAGTAAACTTAAAACTGCAGGAAATCCAAAGTGAATCCTTAATTCACAGGAAGCCATCAGCTCTTGCTGGCTGGGCTCCTGGGAAGGAGGCTTCGCTGCACTGCCCTGCCAGGAGCCAGCTGAGTTTAACCGATAAGCATCAGCTTGTTGGTTAAACTTTAATATCCCTAGTGTGTGTGCTGGAGGAGGCTTAAGAGCCTGGCTCAGCAAGACAGCATTCAAGGATGACCATGCTGGCAGAAAAGTCAGGCTCGATAGTATCTTGACTCATCAGGTGCCATCCTAAAGCAGGGCTACTCAACTGTGGAAGCACTGGGGGCTACAATGATACTCACAGCACTTAAGTGTGGTTGCGTATACATGCAAATAGCTTCTTTCACACTGACGGGCATGAATACAAAGCACTTCCCACAATGACCTGGCGCTCCTGGCACCTCCTCCTTGGGCGCCAGCACACTGTACCCACCTGTTTCAGCCAACCCGTCCACTTGCGTCTTTCAATGCTCACCCCACCTGGGAGATGCCTCACCGTTGTGGAGGCCATGTTCAAAGGACCTTACCTGCGGGCCACGTGTTGAGCCCCATGTAAACCCAAACCGCACTGTGGGCTGCAAACCAACAGGCTGCGGGCTGCATGTTGGGTAGCCCTGTCCTAAAGAGTCCCAATTCATCATGCTTGCAGTAGAGTAAAACTTGTTATCCAAGTCTTTGTGGAGGGTTCATCTACCTTCCAAGGAATAGGATCAGTGTGTCCTCATGAGTAACAGTTGCTCAATAATAGAATTCAGGATCATGACCTTGTGACTAAGCATGGAGCTGAGAACCAGGGACTCCTGCTACCAGTGCTGTTTGCTTAGGCATGTAACTAAAGGCATGTCTACACTGGGGAGTTATTTCAAAATAACTCCTCTTATTTTGAAATCGCGAGCATCCACAGTACCAAACCTGTTTTGAAATGATGGGCTTGTTATTTTGAAATAACTCCTGCTTGTGAAGAGGAATAAGCTTATTTTGCAATAGTTATTTCAGGAGTTATTTTGAAATAAATAACCTGCTAGTGTAGACATAGCTTTAGAGACAAATATTTGAAAATGTGCATTACTTTTTGCTTGTCAGTTATTTGATGCTTGGCTTGAAACACTTTTTGACTGATATTTAGAGGTGCTGAGTGTGCTCAGCTGGGGTATGTCTCTAGACTGCATCCCTCTGTCGGCAGAGGGATGCAGATTAGGCAGGTCGACATTGCAAATGAGGCAGGGATTTAAATATCCCATGCCTAATTTTCATAAAAATGGCCACCGCGTTTTGCCAACTCAGCACTTTGTCTGCAAAAAGTGGCAGTCTAGAGGGGGATCTGTCAAGAAAGAAAGAGACTTTTTCGACAGATCCCTTATGCCTCCTAGGCTTGCTTTCTTGACAGATCCCCCTCTAGACTGCCGCTTTTTGCCGACAAAGTGCTGAGTTGGCAAAATGTGGCAGCCATTTTTATGCAAATGAGGCAGGGATTTAAATATCCCATGCCTAATTTGCAATGTCGACCTGCCTACTCTGCATCCCTCTGCCGACAGAGGGATGCAGTCTAGACATACCCCTATTGTTCACTTCAGCTGGACTGGCGGATACTCAGCTACTCTAAAAATGAGAGAAGACTACACATCTGAGGCACCACAAATTAGCAGATGTAGGATTTAACGTCCTTCTCTGAGTTTCCTCATGAGTGAATAGGAATGATACCTGCCTATCTTCTTCACAGGACTGTTTTATATTGATTGATAAAGCTTAGCATTAATTAGATCATGTGTGTGAAGAACTGCAATTTCTCAAAATATGTTGATCCCTTTTAGTTAGGACAATTAACATGAATCCAATAGCTGCTCTACTTGAAGAGAAAATGGACTACTGTATTGTGCTCCTCTCGTTAAGATTAATATTCCTATATTGGCAGCATAGAGCACAAGATTTAGTTCTGAACATTATGTGGATTTACAGCTATATCAATTACTGTTGAAAGCACAGTACCATGTTCATAAAGGCTATGTCTAAACTACATTTTCTCTTCTGAAAGAGGAATGTAAATGAGCCTGATCGAAAATGCAAATGAAGCACAGATTTACAAGTCTCACGCTTCATTTGCATAATCAAACAAGTGCACTTATTCGAAAGGGTTTTTCGAAAAAGAAACCACAATCTAAACGGGGTTCTTTCGGGGGGGGGGGAACCCTTTTTCGAAAAAACCCGTACAACTTTTGGGAAGCTTTTTTTGTTATTACTTCATCTGTGACTGAAAGTATTAAACTTAGGCTAAGTTTTTTTTTATCAATATTTTGAAGATGTGTATGCACCACACACAGTGAAGGCTTATTGTTCATTAAACAATGTTTCAGAAACATTTTGATCTTGAGTGAGTTTTTGACCAAAAAACCTGGAAGTATCATATGAAATGCAGAGAGTCCCTATTAAGATGTTTAGTAGCCTTCAGAGATTAGGGATGACTTTGAATTGGCTAGTAAATTATTTTCTCTGTCTAAAACAGCTAGTGCAAACTTTTATGGGAGTACCCAAAGACTGTCTTGGGATCAGGGATATATTATAGGAAGTACTCTACAAAAAAGGAAGATGTAGTCTCCTCGCTCAGCAGTATTATTATTTAAAAAGACAAAACCCAGATCTAAGGTGGGAGAAAGGGATATGATGACATACAAGGGAAGGCATTAGCATCAGGATCTGCCAACTAGGCCTTAGCTTCAAGTTTGCTTTTTAATTAATTGTACCTTCATATGATTCTTGGTTGCTTGCAATGTTTACCAAGTCTTGCCATCAATCAGCTGGAATGCTATCAGGGGACTTGGTTATAAGTATTTTCCATAGTGCATGGGACTTGCTTTTAGGCTTGGAGAAGCACCAGAAAAAGTGTCAAGATAACAATTCACTAAGGCTGTCTCTTACACGACAAGTTAAGGATGTGATTCCAGCTTACATACACATACTTTGCATGATGAGATTTAGTGTGTATAAATAATCATAGCCATGGTATTGTGGGTGGCAGTTGTGACAGCACTGTTTAGCCATGCCCAATACCTACTCACCAGTCTCAGGTGTGTCCGCTGCAACTACCTTGCTATGAATACTCCATACTGGCATGATGAGAGCTAGCTCGAGTCTGTATACGTGGGCTTGGAATCACATCCCTAGTTCCAGTGTGGAGATGACTTAAAGAGTATTCCTGCCATTTGTAACTCTGCTCTGCATGCAAGGTGTTGTTGGATACCTGCTTCTGGCTCCAAAGATCCTAAATTATGCCCACACTTGGTTCTGGGTAAACTTGCCTTCACCAGAGCAACAGATCTTAACGCTGCTTGTCATTTTTTTTCTGGTAAGAAGATTTTGACTTTTTTCAGTGGGGCATGGAACTTGTCACAGTTACTTCAGAGTTGTGGTGTTCTTAATGCTATGACATGGGGTTAAGCTAGGAGATGAAAAATATCTGAGGATTGCAGCAAGCGCAGCACTAAACAATGTTTTGCATAGATGGCAAATTGCCCCTGTGTGTTCTGATCAGCACATGATGCCAGTTGATTTCTACGTGAATTTTAAGACATTAGTTTTGATCTATAAAGCTCTAAATGGGTATCTTAAAGGGTACGTCTAGACTGTGGTGCTATTTCGGGATACCAGTATCCCAAAATAGCACTATTCCACATCTTTTGAACCAGCTCGTTATTTCAAAAACTGTTTTGAAATAACTGGCTCGCTATTCTGATGTCCCTGTAACCCTTGTTCCATGAGGGTTAAGGGATGTTTCAGAATAGCGGTTTATTTTTAAATAAGCTATTTTGAAATTAGATCGAAACAAGATATGAAATTTGCATAGTTCAAATTGCATATCTTATTTCGACCTACGGGTGCAGTGTTAGATGCACCCTTAGATACTTCCCGCTCCTATGCGCGCTACCCATTGTAGCTGTGAATATCGGAGGTACTCAAGCTAATAGACCCTTTGGTTTAGTAATAGGGGGCAGAGTGATAAGGGCATTTTCAGTGAGAGACCCTGAAACGCTACAACTCATTTGCTGTCTTTGGTCTGACACAGCCCAACTTAATGATTTTCACTATACAATGTAAGGCTCTGTTTATTCTTCCAGATTTTCTTGGGAGGTAAAAAGACTTTGAATTAATTCCTTAAAGAAAGAAATACAGAAATGTGTTTGGACAGAGTTATGTAATAGGGTGGAGAAGCTTATTTGACTGGGATTGTGGCCTGGAAAAAGTAGAGAGGAAGTTTATTTGTGTAGATCTTGGGAATTTTCTTTGAGAAAGTTATTCTAGCATGTTTTTGACGGTGTACTTTTTGAGTACAGTGTCTAGAGCTGAGGATAAGTATATATCTGAATATAACAAATACTTTTTCTGACAAAAAGCCTGTTCAAGAATGACATTGTATTTTATTATGTCGTAAACAAGCCCTCAAAATAATTCCAGTTGTTTCCGCTTTAGCGCTTCTCTTTCTAAAATACATACCTTTAACGCTGAGTCACAATCATGTCTGCCCATGTTAGACAATTATCTTTGTTACACAATATACCTGATTAATTAAAAAGCATATTGCACTAGTATCTTCCAGTTAATAGAAATATAAAGTCATCAGGAAAGAGAACTAGTCTGCCACTGTTCTTCCTCCTAAATGTAAGTTATTAAATGTTTAAGGAAAACTGACAATTCCCTCCTTTGTATGTTATCTCATTACGTGAGAAAAAGCAGTTTAATTTTTAATGTAGTTTATTTATATTACTTATTCTTTTTCCAACTTGTGCGCGGACAGCCAGTGGATTTTACTATAGCAAGTGATGAGACAGTCAAATCCTTTATTTGTATTTAAGAAACAGTTTGTTAATATTAAGACTATTTAAAATTGTAGTTGTGGAAGCTAAGAATGCGAAGTAATGCGGTGGGGGCATTACTCAGCCACAGTAAGTCCCAGTGTTGTTGTGTTTTTTTTTCTCTCATACAACATTGCATGGTTGCCCAGGTACATTATAGGGGTTTTTTTGTTTTGTTTTCAGTTTTGTCTGAAGTATCAGATTCTGCCAAACGCAGGATGCTGGATTGATTGACCACTGGCTTAGCTTACCAAGACAAACTCTGTGTATTTAAATATAGTGTGTTAGCAGATCGTACAGGTCATTCTAAAAGACCGTGAACCTTTATGGTACAGTGAATGCAGTTTTTTGCAAAATCCCCAGTTGTGCTTTGGGAATAAGAATTAATTTTATTGCCGAGAGATCTTGAAAAGAGCAGGAGAATTTTTGAATTAGGGATGTTAAATTGAATAGTTGACTGATCGAATAGTTGATGCATTTTGTATTGACTATTTGATTAGTCGATAGGGCACGTCAGCCTTTGAAGGGTAGCAACAGCCCTAGGAAGCCCAGCATCAGGCTCCATGTGGTGTTTCAAAGTGGCAGCACCGCACTGAGCCCAGGGTCAGCTGGGGAGTCCCAGGCTGATCCTGGGCTCCAAGCGGCGCTGCTGCTTTGAAATGCCACGTGCAGCCTAGAGACACCCCAGCTGGCCCCGTGCTGCATGCAGCACTGCTGCTTTGAAGTACCTCCTCTTCTTCCCCTCTTCCCCCCCCTTGCTGCCTCTATCTGATAGAGGCAGCAAGGTGGGGGAGCGACTAGTCGACCAGCCTGTCAACTATCCGATAAGCATTTGCTTATCAGATAGTCGATTAGTCGTTCACATCCATATTTTGAATCCATTATTACAAGTAATAGTAATATTAATTTGGATTTCACAAGTGGCTCTTATATCTACAGTTAGTGGTGCAATGGGGGCCTTAAGGAGCCTCTCTTAACTCTATCTGTCCTGTCTCTGCCCTGCTTCTGGAAGTAGACACCATGTCCCTGCAGCCGCTTGGCTTTGTGGTGGCCGCATACTAGGAGGCTTTGCACACTGCTGCTGACCCCCAGTACCAGCTTTGCAGTACCCATTGGCTGGGAACTGCAACCAGTGGGAGCTGTAGGGTATACACAGAGCTGTGTTGGTTATGGCTGCCCATGCGCTTAAAGGGTGTAGGGACCTGGTGACCACTTCTTGTAAGTGCCACTGAGACCCCTCCCCACAAACCCCTCATCCACAGCCCCACCCCAGAATCTGCACACACACCCCCATCCAGAGTTTACACCCTCCCTCTCACACACACACACAAACTCCCTGCTTCAGCCTAGAGCCCTTTCCCATATCATGAACCCCTAATTTCTGGCCCCACCTGGAGCCTGCAATCCAAATCCCTGCCCCACCCCAGTGAAAGTAAATGAGGGTGGGAAAGAGCAAGTGATTGAGGGAGGGGGGAAGGGAGCAAGTGATCGGTGGGATCTTGGAGAAGGGGCAGGATATTGGGCATAGGTGAGGCCTCGGAGAAGAAAGGGCTAGACATGGGTGTTCTGTTTCGTGTGATTAGAAAGTTGGCAACCCTACTCCTGTCCCCTTTCTTTATTCATGTTTTGTTCTGGTATTCAGCTTCAGTCAGGGTTCAATGGCTCCTCCCCTTCAAATGAGGGGGTAGGCCTCTAACTATGGGAGGGTCTAGACCTGCCTGTTTCCAGTACTTACAAATAGTTCACATCTTCCAACTTTTAGAGTAAATAAAGGAATTCTGGAAACATCAGAATCCTGAACTATCCTGACTGAGTCCTTGAGTGCCCTTTGCCAACTGAATGAGGCAAGAATCCTGGGGAAAAAACAGTATGTAATTTAAGTCTGTGTCATAATACATATGCATAGGGAGGCAAGTGGAGGCAGCCTTAATTCTGGCTCTTAGACTTTGCAACCTCAGTAATGTTTTTCTAATGCAGTGTTTTTGTATGTTTTCTCCTAGGAGCATCTTTAAAGGGAAAAGGTTTAAAAACAGTTTCTGTTAAGTGTAGTTGTAACAATCCCAGCAAATTATTCCTTATCTTGGGTGGAGGGACCCTGAGCCTTCACTACAGTGTGAGCATAAGGACTAACCACATTAGCTGTGGAGAGGAGATGGGCCATTTTGGACATGAGCTGGGTCTGGGGGCAGGAAAAGGGACAGTTTCCTGTGAAGGTCTTAATCAAAAGTAACCATGGAAGCTAAAAGGAAGGAAGGCAGTGTGGAGATAAGAGCTCTCTCCCCCAGGCTGAGCACTGCTAAGCAGGTACTTACAGTACTTGGACATAATGAGTGTTATCTTCCATCACTCTTGAGTTCCAGTTAGCTGCTTCAGGGAAACAAAGGCAAGTAATGATACTTAAAACTTTCTTCAGGCTGCTTGGGCTTTTCTTCCTCCAGAATCCTTGGGCTATTCTTTGATGGTTGAAAACGAACTGTGCCCTAAGCAGATAAAGGCCACACATACAATACCACGTGTTTCAGCTAAACTACACATGGGAGACCAAAGAGCCAAGGACAGTTTATAAAATGAGAGATGGTCATTTGATTTTTAACTGAACTGCAGTTTTTTTAGTAGAGAGACTCAAGCTGTGGAAAAGTGAAATGACTCTGTGCTTTTTAGTGCTCATATCATCAGTCTTGGCTCTTCAGCATGAATAACCACTGTTATAAAAATAATGTATTTGTCGATTCCTTACAATCTCGCAGGACAGTGTGTGTACATAATTTTCATTCCTCCCCTCCCCCCCCCCCAAAAACAGTCGACAACATTTCAAAAGGTGACTGATTAGAGGAAAAGAGATCAAAGACATGCATTGTAAGAGACTGACCTTCTGTCTACAAATACCCTGCATTTGACTCACAATGAACTTCTTTTGCATCTTTAACAATTACACTTCATGCTATCCTCTGGGCAGTCTGAGAGAATTCAGCTGGGAGCATCAGGTTTTGAAACTGTTGCACAAATCAGTGAAAATACCCTAAGTTACACACAACCACTGAATGATCCACATAACACATTCACAATCTATTGACCCTGCTTGAAAATACATAAGAAGTGGGGGAGCCAAATATTATTGGCTATCAGAGACTGAAAAATATACCAGACATCTACCATTAGTAGAACACAAGCCAGATGTAGAAAGCCACAAGTCAGGGGGCCTCCCAGTGACACCTGAGTGTGTGTGTTTGCGCACCCTGGTGAGAAGCTCAGCCCTCTCTATCAGCTGTGGAAACAGGATCATACCAGTGGATGATCTCTGATTGGAGGAACAATCCTTTATGGAAGGTCTGGCCTATAGGTGTCCTATAAATGTGAAATTTCCTATACATGGTTGCTGGAAGGGAAAGGGAAGTTTCTGTCTCTTCTCTTCCTTCCAGAGCCATCTACCTGTATTTGGCCAGTCAACAGCACAGTATCTGGAGTACCTTACAAATATGTATAATTTAATTCTTACCAAATCCTTGAACGTATGGGGTGAGTATGATCTCCATTTTACAGAGAGGGATCTGAAACCCTGAGAAACTATATTGCCCAAACTTACAGAAAAGTTTGCGGCATAGTCTGGGGAGATCTTCTGAGTCCCAAACTAGAGCCCAAGCCAAAGGACAACTTTTCCTCACTTCTAACTGCTGTGAGTAGATGAATCTCCACTACTCTGACACTTCAAAGAACCTTCTGGCGAGGGTCACTAGAGAAGTCTGTACATCCTTCCCCCATCCTTTTTGAGCTCTTCACCCCATGAATAGGACTCTCTCTATAAGAGAGAGAGAGAGAGAGAGGATCAGCAGCAAAATCTCTAACTTCTTGTAGCAATAATATGAAAATGATGTGATTCTTGACTGTGGCTCACAGGATTCTTGATAGCAGTAAAACTGAAGAGTCATTTTAATTTGCTTGGCACACTTAAACAGTAGACCTGGTACTGAAGTGATTTCAGAATACTCAAGACAGTGCAAGTAGTTTCGATTTTTAGTCATTATGGTAATATCTGTCCTGTGATATGCGTTTTGTGAAAGTAATGACATTTTAACTATGTGATTTCATAGCAAAGTTCTCATATCAAATCTTTGCTGATAATTGGGGAGAAGACTCCATTTTGCGAGTGCAATTAATAGGTATGGCGAATCGGGGTTGAATTAAGACAATCTGCATGCCATAAAACCCCTTATAACTCGACTCTTGCTCTGTGATCTCAACCCTTACTTGAGGTGGCAATCAGTGTTTCCTCTTACATTTTCCATCCATGTACAGACTTTTTCCATTCATGTGCAGAATAATTTTTTGTGGGTACTGAGGTATGTGTGAATGTGCACCACCAGCAGAAACACAAAAGACAGATGTGGATGCTCTGCTAATTAGCTGGGTGGCTTTTGAATTTCTCCTGAGTGGCTGCACAAGTGCACAGCTTACAGTTGGAGGGGACCAAAGTTGTTGAGCCAAAAAAAAAAAAAAAAAAAAAGACTCCAAAGAACCTGGATCACTGCTAGGGGTTACCAGGTAGTCATTTAAAAAACCAAAAAAACGGACACGCTTCATGGGGGGGAGGGGAGGACCGGTCAGGAAGGGAGTGGTGCTGGCCGGGAAAGGGGGCCCTGGAAACAGCTAACGGGGGGGGGGAAGCAGGGCTGGTCGAGGGGGGGAGGGCGGAACGGGGCTGGCCACAGGATATCAGGGGAGGGGGGACCGGCCGGGAAGGGGCGGGGCTGGCCAGGAATAAGGGGGGGGGAAGCATAGCTGGGGGGGAGGATCGGGGGCCGCGAGGGTGGCCGGGAGGAAGGGGGAGTGGGAAGCGGAGCTGGTGGGGGCAGGGAGAGGTGCAGCGGCACTGGCCAGGGGAGATCAGGAAGAGGAACGTGCTGGCGGGGAGCAGAGCTGGGGAGGGTGCAGGGGGGCTGGCCGGGGAAGATCAGGAGGGGAGGTGAGGGAGAACCGGCCGGCCGGGAAGGGGCGGGGGGGTGAGCAAATTGGCTGGCGGGGAGTGGGACTGACCTGGGCACTTGCTGCCTGTCCCGCGCAGGCTCCCGGCAACTCATGAGCGAGGAGGAGGCTTCCCCTCCTCACGCTCAACGGACTGAGGGCTCCTGGCAGCAATCGCGGCCCCGCCTCCCAGCCGGGACTCCCAGCTGTTCCCCCTGCCCACGCCAGGCTTCCGTTCGGTGCGTAGCTGGAAAAAATCAGAAAATACCGGACATTGCACGTGTCCGGTATTTTCTGATTTTTTTATTGGACAGTGTGCAAATACTGGACTGTCCAGTACAATACCGGACACCTGGCAACCCTACTTACAGTGAACACTGGTAAAGTGCTGCACCTCTTCCCCCTACTCTTCATTTCCAGTCAGGCAGTCAGAGATGGCCCATAGTAATTAACCCATCAGTCAGGGTGTATGTGCCTGGCTGGGTGGGCCAAGCCTATGGTGGATATTGGTATTGATATTCATAAGGACCATTAATTGTTGTAGTCTGTCTGCAGACACAGGCAAATATTGCCGTGTGGGTTATTCTTGGATCACATTTTTAAGCTTTTATTCACAATTATGGTGGATAGAAACTTTTATTATTAAAGCTGAGATTGTTATATAATCTCACAACCCTTAAAGCTGATGCAGTATGTGCCTATGGTTTAATCTAGCTCTGGTGCAGATTAGTAACATACATTAGCTGTTTGCCATTATACTGCATTTGTCCTATGCAAGTTTTAAAAGGAAGATATCTTCCCTTCCTTTATAGTATGTATTTGTTTTATATTGTTCTGAGCCTGATCCTACTCCCATTAGCACCTGAGGCTGGAGCGCTGAAATGTATGTTGATCAGTATTTCAATCCCTTAGGGATTTTGCTGTGTGGTATTTTTTTCTAATCTTTACCTGCTATGACTAGATCAGCAAGAGTTATTTCAAAGTATTGTTAGGAAGATTCACAGGCATATTAAATGTATTAGGAAATGTTAATGTGCATGGAGAAGTGATATTTTTTTCTAAAATGTTATTTTAAAAGTACCATGAACAGATTGCTTTGATTTGAAAAATCTGCAGAAGATGTATTCAAAGAGCACACATGCATAATAAATACTTTGTTTTGCTACAATTTGGCTGGCTCCATCCTGGCTTGTTTTGGCATGCCATTTGTTTAATATCGAAAAAACATATGAAATGACTATGGAATGCCTAATATGACCTAATTACTTCAACTGGAAAGTCACAGCCTGTGTGTTTCATAAGTCATTCAATATACAGGTTAAACCTCTAAAATATGGGCCTCTCTGGTCCGGCAACATCCGTGGCTGGCCAGGTGCAGGGGCTAGCCTGGTGGTGGAGAGTGCAGCCCTGGCCACAGTGGGTAAGCATGGTGGAGAGTACTAGCCCCAGCTGGGGCTGGTATCGGGCAGCATAAGCCTGCCTAGGCCACAGGCAGCGGAGCTGGCACCTGGGAGTGCAGCCCAAGCAGAGTGGGAAGCACAGCCTCAGCCAAGCTAGAGGCAGTGGGGCCTGGCACTCTCAGCACAGGAAAGCACAACCTTGTCCCTAAGTGGGAGCACAGCCCTGGCAAGTCTAGGGGCAGTGGAGCCGGTGGGGGATCAGGGCCAACAGCCAAGAGGGGAGTCTTGACCTTTCATAGTCCAGCAAACTTTGTGGTTCAGGATCGCTCGGGCCCTGACGGTGCCGGACCATGGAAGCTCTACCTGTAGTAGCAGTTTTTTCGCCTTTGGGGTCTAACATAGAACAATTATTTCATGAATGTTGATTCCTGGGATGTTTTTCTAGAAACCTGCATCAATAATAATGGAAGCATTTTTGAGTGATTTTTGGCTTTTCCTAAGATAATTACTTACAAGGGCAATTGGCTGTGGTATTTCCGGCTTATGCCCTAGAGATTATACAACTGAGATTGTTGTAGGGAATGTTGAGCTGTCCTCTTTTTAATTCTAGAAAGTGATTGTTTTTGTAGGATTTTCCATTCCAGCCTTGTCAGTGCAGTCACTGAAATGGACTTTGATTACATTCATCTTACCACTTGGGCCGTAAAATGTATCTGTGCAGAGTATCAGGTAGAAAAACAGCTATCGAAAATAAGTGTAAAAGAATGAAAACTGTTGAGAGAGCTATTCATTTATATGTCAGTCACTTTAAACGAGCGTTGATGGGCAAGAAATTCTGTAGCCTCTTGTAAAACTGAAGAAATTTGAATAATAACGCAAATGCCATGATTTTTACATACAACAAATGGCTACACACAAACTGCAGATCATAACTTCTTTTGTGTTTTAAAAAAAATCCCTACTTTTATGATGGACTGTTTTTGTTTTCAAAATTTTTCCCTCTGTTGTGACCAAGTTGTATGTATCCTAGCTGCAATTTGTCTTTAATACTTGCTGTTTACTTTAATGTCCTGTCCAGCTGTATATTAATGTTCAAGGTAATCAAACATGAGCATGGACTAGTGTCCTCCCTTCTGAAGCCTTATCCCCTTTTTCCTAATCCCTGCACACACATGCAGAGTGGGATTTGGGCTGGGGAGAAGGGGGGTAGATGTACTATTGTCTTTTATCTGCATTTCACTAGAAAATAAATGACAAAATTCTAAACCACTAAAATCCCTAAATTAAAAACTGACACAGTAAGATTCCTTTCATTGGTATTTTTAATGTGCTTTTTATTATACCAGTGACGTGTCACGCACAACTCTGCATACAAGTTCACATTGCAAACTGCTTTTCCCCTATTGGTAAGTCTTGTTTTTAGCCATTTTTGACAGGCAGTTTGTATCATCTTTGAAGGGAAACAGGATATGCTACCCAAATGTTTTAACCATCATTTATTGTCCTCTTGCCATCACTTCAATTCCTAAATGGCATTCCAACTACATTTTGCATGTCTCAGTAATCAACACCATCTTCATTGCCATGCCTCATAAACTTCCTGGGATTTCAGATTTGTTCTGTAGAAATGTAACATGAACGTTTGGTGGGATTTTGGAGTGGAAATGTATTTTTATTTGAACATCTTGATCAGAGAGAATATATTAGTTATTTGTAGTGCCTATAATATGCTAGATGCTATAAAACGGAAAAGAAAACACAGTGCTTGCCCTGAAGAGCTTACATTTTTAAGAGAGACAAAGCAGATCAAGAGATGGAGGTAGGGAAAAGGAAACAGCAAATAATTAAGGTGATCAGGTGGTAACTGGTTATATCCAGATAATGCAAAGTTTTAAGGACATCATGGAGTACTTTTTTCACTATATGAAGATACATTCTGCACATTTCTCATCTAGATCCTGACGCATCTGTGGTTCGTTTGACATGTCACTGGTTTAAAAATTGTGCCATAAAATACTGTAGCTGAGGAGAATGGGAGACAAAACAACGGGAAGGGAAAACACTTCTCAGCTCTTTCTAAACCTCAAATACAGAAGGAAATATAGACTCCCTTTTTTGTTTGATACCAGCAAAGCTGGGCTTTGCACGGTCTAAAATAACAAAACTGTCATCAGCAAAGCTCTTTTTGTACAGGAGTTTGTGTTAGGATGATTCCAGTTTGGGGGGGAAAAGAGATGTGTAGATCTGTAGTTCAGTGATAAAAGTATGGCAAAATAAACAGTTATTTCAAAATGAATAAAATGACAGATTATACTACACTATTGCATAGTTGGATAGGTTTCTATAGGGCATTCATAAGAACAGCCATACTGGGTCAGACCAAAGGTCCATCTAGCCCAGTATCCTGTCTTCTGACAGTGGCCAATGCCAGATGTCCCAGGGGAAGTGAACACAACATGTAATCATCATGTGATCCCTCTCCTGTCATCCATTTCCAGACAAACAGGCTAAAGACACCATTCCTACCCATCCTGGCTAATAGCTATTGATGGACCTAACCTCTATGAATTTATCTAGCTCTTTTTTGGGAGGGGGAGAACCCTATAAAAGTCCTAGTCTTCCCAACATCCTCTGGCAAGGAGTTCCATAGGTTGACTGTGTGCACTGCATGAAGAAAAGCTTCCTTTTATTTGTTTTAAATCTGCTACCTATTAATGTTGTTTAGTGACCCCTAATTCTTATATTATGGGAGCAAGTAAATAGCTTTTCCTTATTCATTTTTTCCACACTAGTCATAATTTTATAGACCTCTAACACATCTCTCCCCCCCCCACCACCCCCGCCTTAGTCTCCTCTTTTCTTAGATGAAAAGTCCCAGTCTTTTTAATCTCTCTTCATATGGGATCTGATCCAAACCCCTAACAATTTTTGTTGCCCTTTTCTGAACCTTTTCCAATGCCAAGATATCCCTTTTGAGATTAGGCGACTGCATCTGTACACAGTATTCAAAATGCGGGTGTACATGGTATCATATAGAACCAATAAGATATTTTCTATGCTTCTTTAATGATTCCTAACATTCTGTTTGCTTTGTTGACTGGTGCTGCACACTGAGTGGATGTTTTCAGAGAACTCTCCACAATGACTCCAAAATCTCTTTTGAATAGTTGTAGCTAAATTAGTCCCCATCATATTGTATGTATAGTTGGGATTATTTTTTCCAATGTGCATTACTTTACATTTATCAACATTAAATTTCATTTGCCATTTTGTTGCCCAATCACTTAGTTTCGTAAGATCTTTTTGAAACTCTTCACAGTCTGCTTTGGTCTTTAACTATCTTAAGCAGTTTGGTATCGTCTGCAGATTTTGCCACCTCAATGTTTACCCCTTTCTCTAGATTATTTATAAATAAATTGAATAGGATTGGTCCCAGGAGAGACCCTTAGGGGACACCGCTAGTTACCTCTCTCCATTCTGAAAACCTTCCATTTATTCCTACCATTTGTTTCCTGTCTTTTAACCAGTTATCAGTCCATGAAAGGACCTTCCCTCTTATCCCATGACAGCTTCCTTTACTTAAGAGCCTTTGGTGAGGGACCTTGTCAAAGGTTTTCTGGAAATCTAAGTATACTATATCCACTGGTTCCCCCTTGTCCACATCTTGACCTGCTTAAAGAACTCTCATAGATTAGTAAGGCATGATTTCCCTTTACAGAACAAATTCTGTTCATCTGTGTGTCTGACAATTTTATTCTTTACTATAGTTTCAACTAATTTGCCTCGTACTGACGGTTAGACTTACCGGTCTGTAATGGCCAGGATCACCTCTAGAGCCCTTTTTAAATATTGGCATCACGTTCGTTATCTCCCGGGCATTCTTGTATTTGTTTTCTATAAAAGCAACAAGGAGTCCTATAACACTTCAAAAGCCTGACATTTATTTGAGCTGGAACCCACTTTCAAAGCTTATGTCCAAATAAATGTTAGTCTTTAAGGTGTCACCGGACTCCTAGTGGTTTTTGCTGAAATGAATTAACATTGCTACCCCTCTGACAATGTTTTTTGTAGTTCATGGTATTCACTCTGCCACTAAAAGCCACGATCCATAGCCTGTTGAAGTCAACAGAAGTCTGTATTTGCTAAAACTCATCCTAGAACTTACCAGGTGTCAGCACCCATACAACTTACTTATCACACGCACAGCAATGACTTCCTGTTTTCAAGCTCAGTGGCTCCATTTTTATCCAGTCCAGATTGACATCCCATCTGTCTTTGTGTGAATTTTGTTTTCAGTAATCCTTAAATATTTTTAAACCTGCCTATCTGCAGATCTAATAAAGCTAATAATACTTTCAGAGAGTAGTAGTTCACAAAGCACAATGCAAACAATGTGTTTTGAACACTGTGCAAAACAAGAAGTCATTAACTGTTTATCTCACCTCTTGACAGGCAAGTAGGTATCCTCTATCCACATTTTTACTAATGGGGAAGTTAGGGCAGAGACAATGAAGTCTTTATGACCTGAGGTAAATTAAGTCTGGATTAGAAGTCAAGGGCTGGTCTCTCCCAGGTTTGTTCTTGTTCTATATCAGGGGTTCTAAAACGTATTTGATCACCCTCCCCCTCTTTTGTGTCTGTATTAGTTTATGCTCCTCAGCCATAAAAGTATGTATACTGACTATAAAAAGTGTGATTTTTTTTTTAAACTAAATATTAAAAAAAAGTGAGGCATTGATTCAGAGCCAACAACCCAAGGTAACAAGAGCAAAACTGAGATTGTAATGAATGCTTACAATTAAATGTACCCAATGTGTTGTAGCAAATGGATTAATGTAAGAGTCCTGTGCTTTGGTGAGTGCAGTAGGAGGCTGACCCCTCCTGTCTGCCAGACCCCTTTCCCCTCAGTAATCCCCCAAGTTGCATTGCTTGGGGGAGGGAGCTATGGTAAGGATTGGGGCAGGGGCAGTGCATAGGGGTGGGCAAAAGGGCCTCCGCGGGCCGGATCTGGCCTGCCAAGAGAGTTGATTCTGCCTGGGGAGGCCCTGCCACTCTTCCTGCCCCCAGGCCAATCAGGGTCTGGAGGAAGGGGGAAGCATGCGAAGTCTCCCACTGCCCTGAAAGGAGTGTGCGGCGCTTAGAAGTGCCGCATGCTCCTGGCAGGGAAGGAAGAAACTTCACACGTGCTCCCCCCGCCCCCAAGCCCTGGTTGGCCGGGGGGGGGGGGGAGAGTGCAAAGTCTTCTCCTACCCTGCACAGGGTGTGGCGCTTCTGAGCACCACATGCTCCTTGCAGGATGGGGGCAGGGTGGGAGGAGACTTCGTGTGCTCCCCACACCTCCAGGCCAGTCAGCTGGTGGTTGACTCCAGTGTGGTGCTCCCTTGTAGGGTGGGGGCAGGGAGCAAGAGACTTCACGTGCTCCCCCTCCCCAGGCCCTGACCTGGGGGCAGCAGTGGGGAGCACACAAAGTCTCCTACCTCCAGGGGCATGGGTACCTAGAGGGAAGTGACAGCTGTTCAGAACAGCTGGTGGTTCTCTTAGGGGGTGGGACAAAGACTTTGCATGTTCCCCCACCCCCAGACCAATCAGGGGTCTGTGGGTGGGGAAGCAGGAAGTGTCCTGGCCCTGCCCTTTCTGCCTGAAGCCACGCGGAAGTGGCCCCTGGTCAAAAATGATTACCCACCCCTGGTTTAGGGGAAGAGGGTTGAGTAGGGGCAGAGCAAGGACGGAAAGAGGTGGGGAGGGTGGGGCCTGAGGTGGGAATGTGCGGTGGGCTGCCCCTTTAAAATGCCACCTCTTGCTGATTCAAAGGGGCAGCTGCCGTTGAGCCCAGGGTCAGCTGGGGACTCCCCAGCTGAGCCCGGGCTCCCCTGTCTCCCCTCTGAATTGCATGGAGGCGGCAGCCACTGTGCAATTCAAAGGGGTAGGAAAGCCCATAGCATGGAGCCCAGGGTCAGCGGGGACTGAGAGTCCCCTGCTGACCCCGGCCTCCATGGCTTTGAAATGCACAAGAGCCCCTGCTGGGGACCCTTGTGCATTTCAAAGCAGGCACCCCGCATGCAGCCTGGAGTCAGTGGGACTTCCCGCTGGCCCCGGGCTGTACGCAGAGTTCCGCATACAGCTGGGGCTCTTGTAGGTTTCAAAGGAGGAATGTGGAAGTGCCTATTGACTAGTTGGTGGAAATTCCATCCACTAGACAATTAACATCTTTAAAATGTACAGTTCCATCTTAGGAGATATGTCAGGAGGAGTCAGCTTTCCTAGTTATTCCTTGCTATGGGTAAAATGTGTGCAGTATGTTTCACTTCCCCCTAAAAAAAAAAAAAAAAGCTTTTCACGTTTTCCCAGAATACATTTCATATCCCTTCCCTCTCCCCAGCTTGAGAACCTCTGTTCTAGATCACATTACCTCTAAGTTATGATGTGCAGTGGTCACCATTAATAAGCGGATATCTGTCAGTAGTAATCTCAGAGTAATATCTAACATGTTGCAGTTTTCCCCTATACTAAGGAACCAGTATACTACATTCACAGAAACCACCTTTTCAATGGTGAATACTGCCATTTAAACACTTTCAGTCCAGGCTTGGCACACAGAGTTAGATTTACATGGAGCCAGCAGATGCCTTGCACATATGCAACAAAATTGTTACTCTTTTTTTTTTTTAAGTTGGCAACAATTTAAGAGGGGGAAGGAATGCTCTGTTCTTCCTGGAGCTTGGTGGGCAGAAGAGTCATTGTGTAGCTAGGAGCCTACCAGCCTGAAGAGAGGATAGTAGATCTGAAATTATGGTAGAGCTCCCAGCTTTCTTGCTCCATTCTTGTGAGCTAGTGGCACATTGAAACTTACGAGAGTCCTGTACTTACCATTACCTTTCAAGCACTTAGCACAGAGCTGGTTGGAAGAATAGAAGAGCATTGTGTATGGTTTTTGTAGGTGTGAGTCACATGCTTGTGCATATGTAATCACATTTAAAATGAACCATGGCTTCTAACTTTAAAATGTACAGTATAGCACATTTATCCTCTGCCTCTAATTCTTAATTCACAGGAAGAAT
This sequence comes from Pelochelys cantorii, assembly GCA_032595735.1. Taxonomy (NCBI): domain Eukaryota; kingdom Metazoa; phylum Chordata; order Testudines; family Trionychidae; genus Pelochelys; species Pelochelys cantorii. Next base: position 71,316,501 of record CM064330.1, on the reverse strand, counting down.
TTTGCTTTCCTTGACCACTCACTGAGGAAAAAAGCAAAGGGGACTTCTGAACCTTTTCATTTGTTGTTGTAAAATACATTGGCCTTGCTTACTGTTTTGCATTGATTGGGTGCATTAAATGCACTAGTTTCTGTTCAATAGGAGAAGCCAACACCTACTAAATTGGATCAGTTAAAAAATTTATGAATAATGAAGGCCTTGTCAGAGAACTCTTTTTTTGTTGCGCTCATGTAATTCTCCCTGGGAGTTACAGCCTAAGGGCTCAAATCAGTATTTAGTGCACACTAAAAGATTCACAGTGTCTGATTATACAGACTTAATCATCATAAACTGCTGTGTCTTTAATATGTTTTCTAATTTTGTATCATTAAGATGCAGCCCACCTTGAGCATTAAGTGTGATATTTCAGTCCTGTGTAATCAGTGATGCTGCCTTCTCTGTCATTGTTTACCAGTGAGAAAGCAGTATAATCCCACTTGACTGCCTTCATTCTCTTCCCTCTGGGTCTCCAGTTTTCATATTCTGCAACTCCTGGATACCAAAAAATCACAACTATAACTTTCTTGAGTAATAAATTGTCTTTTATTTATAGAAAATCAGTTTCTCTTAAAGGGACACTGTAAAGATAATTACTTGGATTATTTAAACTGAAGATTCTAAAAATAAAAATGTTCTTTTTACCATTTATCCTTTTGTTCATTTTATCTTTTCAGTCCGCTGCTGCTTGTTGTTTATAATTTGAATTATAGCAGCTTCTAAAGGCCCCATTGTGGCTACGTTTTGCTAAGTATTACACAAGCAGAGTGTGAAAGTCAGTCTCTGCCTAAAACAGCAGTCTGAGAAAAGATGGGCAAGTATATGTTACAGACAGTAATAAGGAAAGGGAAGACAAGGGAAACTATAGAAAAAAACATGCATTTATACTGACCATTTTCACTTGGATGATGAATGCTGCTGCTTCTATATGTTGCAGGAGTATCTAGGCCTCAGTGTGGATTGGGATCCACTAGATACTTTTCAAACATATAATAGAAAAACTGTCCTGTACCACCATTCAAATAAAGCTTACAATTTGGAGGCTAAACTATTAGACCTTGTTCCTTTTAAATGTTGAGAGGTGTAGATCTGAGGTTGAAAACACACTCTAGAAATCTCTAGCACTGAAACAGGACATAACATTCAGTCAGAGCAAGTTTAGTTTGTGACTGACTAAAGGTAAAAAATGTTAAATGTTTTGTTTATATCAGGAGTGGGGAACCTCAGGCCCTGGGAGCCAGATGCAGCCCAGCCCCCATTTTGCCCAGGTCCGGACCCCAAGTCTCAAGGCCTGCCCCAGCATTGGGAAGTCCACAGTGGCACTCCAACCCTTCTGCTACCCCACCCACTGTGGGGCTGGAGCTCACAAGATCTACTAGCCTGGGTCCCCCTATGCTCTGGGGTGGGAAGGGAATGTGGGGTGTGTCATCTTCTCAGTTGGGGGGCCATGTCAGCAAGGGTGTTTTTTTGATTCTCACTTGTGTGTGGCCCCTGACTGATTTATTTTTTCTTGTGGGTTTCTGGCCCCCCTACCCAAAAAAGGTTCCCCACCCCTGGTTTATATGATGTATTACCTCTGTCTATAGAGCACTTGAACATTGGGATTTAAGAGCACTTGGGAACTCCACTCACTGCTTCTCCCTTTTTTTCCCTAACTAGAATTTTAATTTTGTAGCTGAGACCCTGATACAGTACTGTGCTGAAACTTATGTTTATGGACCTGTGAGACTGCCAGTGAGCTGGCTGGATTTTAAGGAGGGCAAAATTAGCAGTGGTCTTTGTCAAAATCATGAGAATTTCAACTTCCTCCTTCCACATCCCTTGCTTCCAGTATAGCAGTTTTTAAAGATGTGAATCATTGTGGAGATTGAGAGAAGCTGATTCCTGCCATTGAATATGACAAACTGTTTGTTTGCTGTGATTGTTTCCTCTTACATTAAGCAATGTGAAGTAAATGCTGGGGATGTAAAAACCACCCAGAATAGTTAACCAGTTAAAAGATTTATTTAACAGGTTAACTGCCAACTTGCTGTTGCCCTGGGTGGCAGGGGCACCTCCATCTGTGGCCTCGAGCAGCGGGGGTAGCTTTGGCAGTAGCCCCAGGTGGCAAGGGTCACCATGGGTGAGGACCTTCCAGTTAGCCAGTAATCATGCTGGTAAGGTATATGCTTACCAGTTAACCTTTACCATCCCTAGATGCAGACCCACAATATGAACGTGTATGTAAGTTCTAATAGGTGTTCAACCTTGTGTCCTGTTTTGGCTTCATGTAATTATTTTCTGGCAGAGCACTTTAGTATCTTGGGGGGTTTTCCTTCCTTATTTGGTATACATTTGGCTTTGTATGATACTAAAGTGTCAATAAAACTAAATTTTATAAGGGAAAGGGGGGTTCTTTGGTTAAAGGAAGTCCAAAATTTAAGTTTTATAAACAGAATAATAAATATAAAGTTTTACAGAATAATAAACATATGTTTTTAAACTAGTATTAATAGAAATTATTTAGAACAATCATAACTTTGCAGCATTGTGATAAAAATTGACTAAGAAATATGAAACTACTTTTGTTGTTCACCGTGAATTACATCTAAAAAGTAAACAGTATAAATGGTAAAATATGTAATGTGCTTTCAATATTGGTACTCTTAGATGTTAACACTGGTAAGGAAGCCTGGGGAGTTTAAATGTGAAATTTGAAATGAACAGTGTCTTTTTTTTATACTGCCATTCAGTGTGTGAGCATTGTTGGCCTGTTATTTAATTAGGACCACAGCTGGTAGTCATTGAAGAATTGTGTGAAGGGGAGAGATATTTGTCTGTGACACATTGATTTTATACAATTTAGGGAATTGTAGCTTGGGAGAGGGGTGTGTGTTAAATAGTTTTGTGAGACAGATGCACTTTATTGTACTCAGTAGTAGTGCTAGTAAAAAAACTAAAGATTTTTCCCTGATTTTTTTTTTTTTAAGAATATGTGTGGTATTACTTTGAGTATTAATTATAAGATCCAATAACCTAATACTAAGGGAAAAAAGTCATAGATAAGAAACATATAGATGTGACCATTTCTATAGCAAGAGTGTCTAAAGTGCATAGTGTAGAAAGTGTAACCAGTGCTTGAAAAATCAACTCTCCTGTGTCCAACTGGGCAAGTAAGAAGGTTTCCATACTGCATGAAGGGGCCCAATTTCTACAGCATAATTAGGTTTTCGTGTGTATGTGTGTATACACACATACTGAAACTGTGTTAAAGAAACATTATTAGGGTTGCAAAATGCTAGGATTTTCTCTAAGGCTATGTCTACACTACTAGGTTTTTGCGCAAAAAACGGCGGAGCGTCCACACCTCAAAACGCGTTTTTGCACAAGAAAATCAACAGAACAGAGGGCTTTTGCCGGTAGAGTTATTCCTCTCCCCACGAGGAATAACTCCTTTTTGCTCTACAGCTCTTGTGCAAAAAGGCAGGTGTGGACGCTCTGGAGGGGTTTTTGCGCAAGAAACCCCTATGGGAAAAAGCACAGGTGCTCTGATGGCCATTCTATGAATGGCCATCAGAGTTTTCTTGCGCAAGATTGTCCATGCAGTGTGGACACTCTTGTGCAAAAGCACATCACTTTTGTGATGCCCTTTGAGGTCTGGGTGTGTTTTTGCACAAGAACTCTTCCATAAAAGGCTTCTTGTGCAAAAACCCTGCAGTGTTGACAAAGCTTAAGAGTTTTTCTACTCGTCTTATCCAGAACACCTTGCCCAGTTCTGGAAGAACACTTTGCCCAGTCCTCTGGAATCCAAGAAATCAGTTCAACTCTGGACTCATCACTGAGTATTCCTTATTGTCATAGTTGAACACTTGAGTTGATCAGGCTCAAGCATAGGAGGTGGGCTCAGGGAATACCACATGTCCAACATACATAATTATGAATTGGCTTATATAGATACTTAACACCATTGGTTAATACATCTTGCCCTTTATGGTTGGTCTGCTAATTTTTTGAACCAATCCCTGTATAGATCATGAGCTGCAAAGTGCCTTAGTAAGCAGACCTGTAGCTGCAACTTATCACCCATTACTCTTATTACTATTTCTTTATCTACTGACGACATGTTATTTACAAGGCTGTTTGTGAATTTGTGCTTTTTTCATTGTTAACCCGTTTCCTTACTACTATTCTTTCATTGTTCATGCAAGGCCTACATGAAGTCACACACTCAGTTAGGAAATAGCAACCTTAAGGTTGCCTGCACAGCCTTATTTTAACCTCCTAGTGCATGTGCATAATGATAGTGTTTAATTACAAGATCACATTGTTTTATTCTACAAGAATTTTAGCTCTACCACACAGACCTCTGCCACTTGAGCTACCAGAGTAACTGATAGCAATAGTAAGTTGTCACCCTCTATGGCATGGGTGGGCAATAATTTTGGATGAGGGGGCCATTCCAAGATTTTTGGTAAGTGGTCAAGGGCTGCAATTTTCTATGGAAGGGGTGCGGGGTCTTAGATAGAGGCTGGGTGGAGAAGAGAGCTTGGGGTAGGGGTTTGGGTTGCAGGAGAGTGTGTGAGGTTTGAGACGGAGTTTGGGTGAAGAGTGGGTTGTGGGCTGGGGCTGGGGATTTGGATCCAGGAGCCAGGAAGAGGGTATGGGTGCAGGAGTGGATTTTGACCTGGGGGAGAGGTGTAAGCGGGGATGCAGGGTCTGGGAGAAGAGGTGCACAGGGTTTGGGTGGTGACCTGGGGCAGGGGATTGAGGTGCAGGGTATGCAGAGGATTCTGGCCTGGGGGAGGATGTAGGAGGGAATCCAGGTCTGGGAGGGAGGCAGAGGGTTTGGGTGGTGACTTGGAGTAGGAGAGGGTGGTAACCAATGTTCCCTCTAAACTTTGCAGCAGCACAGCTTCATAGGTGATTAATCAGCCCCACCCAGTCAGTCAGCTCCATGCACAGAGCTCTGAGCTTCTGACTGGGCAGGGCTGATGAATCATCTGTGAATCTGTGCTGCTGGGAAGTTTAGAGGGAACACTGGTGGTGACCTGGGGCACAGAGTTGGGAAGCAGGAAGGGATGGGGTATTAGAGGCAGGCTTTGTTCGGGAGGCACTTACTAAGGTGACTCCTGATTAGCAACCCAACAGAGCCCCAGGCTGCTCAAAACCGTTTGATGTTCCCTCTATGCACAGAGCACAGAGCTCTGCACTCTACACTGCACAGAGCACCCCTGGTGGGGGAGGAGAGATTTTGTGTGCTGTCTCTGTCCCCCTCCCCCCCGCCAGCCAATCAATGTAGCACCCATTGGCTGGTTCTCCTCCCCCCCCCCCCCCCCAAAAAAAAAAAGAAAGAAAGAGGCACATGGCTGCCCAACATTTTGAACAGCCTTGGGCTACAGCAGGCGGGCAGCCTACCATGGAGTCTTGGTGGGGCAGGCCGGATCAAAAGACTTGGCAGACCACATGCAGCCTGTGTGCTTGATCTTGCTTGCCCCTGCTTTTTGAGGACCAGAACTAGAGGGGATGGAATACTCTGCCATTGGCTGCCATAGATATTTGCTGGCTGCAGACTAAGACTAAGGAATCATAGATTCTGTTCTAGGCTCTGAAGCAGAATGTACTGTAGTGGGCACAGACTCTTCATCCCATTCTCCACAAGTATGAATCCTCCTTCCCCTCCCCCCCATTCACTTGCCCCAGTCTTATCTCTTCCCTGCTGCTGGTTCCTTGTACCAGTCCCATTCTCCTCACCTAACTAGGTTCAGTATCTATGCCTCAAGCTTCTGATCCCAGGCATAGTCTCCTTGTCCGCCAGTTCCTTGTTTCACTTCATCAGACTCCCAGGCTTCTTGTCCAGCCCTTTCCAGTCTCGTCCCACCTCCCAGATGCTTGCTGCCAGTCTCATTGCCCAGCCAGTCCCATTCTGCCACTCGCTCTCTTCCTGACCCTGCAGTTCCTCCACAGATCTCACTGGGGGAAAAAATTTGGATAACTGATCTATAGTAGGCCTCACTTAGATGTTGGTTTAGGTCCTTAGTTCCATAAGCATTTCATCTGTTTGCAACACAAAAACAAGAAAAAGAAATATATTTAAAATTAAATTTAAATAACTGCATTTAGATTAGACACTAAATATGTGGACAAAGCTGGCACCAGGGTGTGTTGCAAGGGAAAGTTCCAGGGTTGGTATTAGTGTGATATGATCCCGTCCCCTTTTACCCCTTCTCTACTTACGCTACATCGATGACATCTTTATGATCTGGACCCATGGCCAAGAAACACTGGATACGTTCCACAGAGACTTTAACAACCTACATCCCACCATCAATCTCAGCCTGGACCATTCTACACAAGAGATCCATTTCCTGGACACCGCGGTACAAATCACCAATGGTAAATTAGACACCACTCTCTACAGAAAACCCACTGACTCCTACAGTTACCTACATGCCTCCAGCTCCCATCCAGGACACACCATACGATCCATCGTCTATAGCCAAGCCCTTAGATACAACCGCATCTGCTCTAATCCCACTGACAGAGACCAGAAACTTCAGGATCTCTACCAAGCATTTTTAAACCTCAATTACCCACCCGGAGAAATAAAAAAGCAAATTGAAAGAGCCAGACGAATACCCAGAAACCATCTACTTCAAGACAGACCCAGGAAAACCAACAATAGAAAACCCCTTGTCATCACCTATAGCCCCCAACTTCAACCCGTCCAACGCATTATCAATAAACTACAACCTATACTGGAACAGGATACTACTCTCCGAGAGGCTCTGGGAGACAGACCCATAGTCTCCTATAGACAACCACCTAACCTCAGGATGATTCTTACCAACAACCACAGGACATATCACACTAATACCAACCCTGGAACTTTCCCTTGCAACAAACCCCGGTGCCAGCTTTGTCCACATATTTACTCTGCTGACACCATTGTTGGACCTAACCATGCCAGTTACAAGATCAAGAACACATATTCCTGTTCATCCAGAAATATAATTTATGCCATCATGTGCCTAAAGTATCCGTCTGCTATGTACATTGGACAAATGTCTCAGACACTTCGCCAAAGAATCAATGCACACAAAACAGACATAAGACTCTCTCACAGAGAGAAAGCTGTTGCTTGCCATTTCAGCCAGACTGATCATTCCTTCAATGACCTTAAAACATGCATACTGCTTCAAAGAGACTTTATCTCCAGACTTCAACGTGAAGCTTCAGAATTGTCATTCATGCTTAAATTTGACACTTTATGTATGGGTTTAAACAAAGACTCTAATTATCTCACCCATTACAAAGATAGCTTCCCCAATTATCACCCCTAATATCATTACCTCACAGAAACTAACCTTCCCCCCTCACCCCCCCTCTGTTCTAAAATTTGATTTGTCAATTTCACATGCGTTCATTTTTTTGATTGTATCACATTGGTATATATGGTTGTGCCAATTTTCTTCCACATATTGATCTGAGAAAGTGGGTCTGGCCCACGAAAGCTCATCACCTATAAACCATCTTGTTAGCCTTTAAAGTGCTACATAGTTCTGTCTTTTGTTTGACCTTTTTATAGCAGTCATAGTACTGAATAAAAAGGAAACCGTTGCCAAATCATCTAGTCATTTCTTTGCAAAATTAAAAGTTTACTCAGACTGCTGTACATCACAGCAGCTACAGCCTGGTTGGGCTCCAGTATTGTAGAGTTAGTGATATTTAAAATCAGACCTGTTAGTAATTAGAACAATTAAACTTACACAAAGCCCACCCAATAAAATGAGTGCAAATGAGACATTGAAGGAATCTGTCTAGAATACGAGAGAAGAAAGAGAGTTTATCTGACAGCCCAATTTTTGACTGTTGAGCAGCATTTGCCTTATTACTCTGTCCAGTGCAGTGTGAAAGGTGAGTTTTTGTTTCTCAGCAAATGTAATTTGCAATTATTTCTTCACTACTACAAAGAGACTTGTCAATTCATTCTTTGGACTTTTTTTGTTGTACTCACAATCTGTGAAATATTAATTGAATCAGTGGTACATTCACTTGAACTATGAATGGGGTAACTAAGTGCAGGAGAGGGGGAAGGATTTTTCAATCTAATTTTTTTTAAAGTAGAAATTGAAGTTGATTACTCATTTGCCACGATTTTCCTAGTGGTCATAAATGTGCATATGCCATCAAATAAGTGTGGGATATGCCTTGTATTCCATCTGCATCCAGTTTTTGGTTCTGTTTCTGTTGTTTTCCATTCTGGGTGTTTTCTCCATTCTTCAATTTAGTTATTAGTAGCATGTTCTCTGATAGCTGGATGTGCTTAATTTTAATTTTCAGTATTATTAATTTAGGAAATACATATTTATTTAGAGGGGGGGAATGCAAAGAGTCCTTAATACTGATACACAGAAGACATACAGTGAAGATTGAAAAGCATTAAAAGAATATTGGAATTCACACTTTGAAATTGTAAAATATCTCTGGGACCTACCAAATAGCTACGAATTGTAAGGACAGGACTTTGCCTTTAGTATGATCACTCAAGCTAGATAAACAATCTATAATTGTAATATAATGCAGGTTAGGTCCTTCAGTTACAAATTCCACTTTCAGAGCTACTATTCTGCAGTTGTCTGAGAATTTTTTTCCAAAAAACTCATTTTGTTGCTTAAACTCACTAAACAAAGATTTACTGAAATTGTATTTCTCAAAGTAAAATTATGAACTCTTGAATGCCATATCTGCATTGTTCTCTATAGGAAGGTTACATAGGCTCTTATCAGGGCTGGCCTTACCATGAAGCGAACTGAGGCAGCCGCCTCAGGTGCCAGACTGGGGGGGGGGGGGCGCCCCCCCCCCCAGAGTGTAGAAAATTGTGTCTGCTGCTGGTGCATATGTATTCTCTCTGCTCTAGATGCACAGAGATGGTGCAGTGCCACGAGAGGAGTAGAACAGGAAGAAGGTAGAATTGAGACCTTTCGAAGTTTTGGCCCAAGCGAGGGGGTATGGGGGCGTCATTTGAGCTCCCCGCCTCAGATGCCAAAATGTTGTGTGCTGGTCCTGGCTCTTATGTCTGAAATCATTCAAGTGGATGAAAGAACGCTGCACTTTCTTTTATAACACAGGTCTCTGAGCTAGTATCTTCTGGGATAGCTTTTATTCCAACTTATACTACATTTATCATATGTGTTCTCTCTCGGTACAGCATATGCTCCTTATTGGAGTGTTGCAGGAAAAGGCATTCAGCAGCACGTGGATTATTAAATTCCATTTTGTGTTTTTAAAGTTCTCAAATGTGAAAGTTCGAACTAGGCATTACACTGATGCCTCCCAGTAGATTACAGCAGTGCTACATTAAAAGTGGTACATTTGGTAAACAAGTTTAACCTGGATCCATTTTGATTGTTTTACAGCTCCATTTAGCAGCCCTGGCATCGCTAAAGGGAGATATAGTAGAGCTTAATAAACGTCTGCAGCAAACAGAAAGGGAACGGGACCTGCTGGAAAAAAAATTGGCAAAGGCACAGGTGAGTGATGTTTAAATATCCTGAAGAAATCATAACAAATATTGTTGCCAAAGATGTTAATTGTTTGTTTTGATGGCATGGGTTAAACTTTAACTGGTTTTCTTGGAAGCCAGAATAAATAACCAGCTATGATAGGGAACATTTGGAAATATACTGTATCAGGAAATATAAATTACTGATGGATATATGTGGCTTAGATGATAGAATAAAGTTTTGTTTTTTTAATTTCTGGGTCATGTTTAAATCCAGTTCAGATTAATACAGGGTTGAACCTCTCTAGTCCAGCACACTGTGATCCAGCAATATCTGTGGTTTCCTAAGAGCCCGGTAAGCAGTGGAAATGTTGGTAATGCTGTAAGATGAAATTGACCTCCCGTGGTCCAGCAAATTCTCTGGTTCAGCACCACTCAGGTCCCAAGAGTGCTGGACTAGAGAGGTTCAACCTGTTGTGGTCTTTGACATATTATATGCTGATCTCAGTCCAGTTTCTAGTGAGCAAATGTCTATATATCTACAATTGTCATCATAATGGATGTTAAGTAGAGAAGATCAGGATTAAATCCTTTTACCCTTAGAAATGGTGCTTTCATGCCAGAATAAAAACAAGCAGGAAGGCAGATGTGAAAAATTTGTAATGTTTAAGTGCCTGGAATTACATTACGTACACAAATTCAATTCACATGCTACTGGGCTTAATCGAGATTTGGGATGGTGGGGACTTTATCACTGAGGTGCTGACAGCTTTCGGAATGGTATCCTTCCTGCCTTAGCAATCTATCTACTGACTTCGATTTTTATCTGCTTTGGTCTAACACCCATTCTCCAGAAAAAAGGAAGGGGGGTGGGAGACAGAGCATCTCTCTCTACTCCGCGCCGCCCCCCCCCCCCCCCACTTCCCTTCTCCTATTTATTTCGAGTTTTCATATCCCCTACTCATAACTCTGGTCATCTGAAGAAGTGGGCTGTGCCCACGAAAGCTCATGATACCATCTACGTGTTTTGTTAGTCTATAAAGTGCTACCAGACCATTTATTGTTTTTTGTCCTATATTGTAGTCGTCTTCAGACACACAACCTTTTCTTTTTCAAATGTAGTCACTCTGGCACCTTTTATATGCCTTACATTGCTAAAATGGCTCAACATATAGTCATGTGTTCATAAAGTGTGAAACCAGAAGGGATCGTTACATCATCTAGTTTACCTGTACATCACAAGTCATAAGAACATAAGAATGGCCGTACTGGGTCAGACCAAAGGTCCATCTAGCCCAGTATCCTGTCTGCCGACAGTGGCCAGCACCAGGTGCCCCAGAGAGGGTGGACCGAAGACAATGATCAAGCAATTTGTCTCCTGCCATCCCTCCCCAGCCTCTGACAAACAGAGGCCAAGGACACCATTTTATCCCCTGGCTAATAGCCTTTTATGGACCTAACCTCCATGAAATTATCTAGCTTCTCTTTAAACTCTGTTATAGTCCTAGCCTTCACAGCCTCCTCTGGCAAGGAGTTCCACAGGCTGACTACACGCTGTGTGAAGAAGAACTTTCTTTTATTAGTTTTAAACCTGCTACCCATTAATTTCATTTGGTGTCCTCCAGTTCTTCTATTTAGAGAACTAATAAATAACTTCTCTTTATCGGCCCTCTCCACACCACTCATGATTTTATATACCTTTATCATATCCCCCCTCAGTCTCCTCTTTTCTAAACTGAAAAGTCCCAGTCGCTTTAACCTCTCCTCATATGGGACCCGTTCCAAACCCCTAATCATTTTAGTTGTCCTTTTCTGAACCCTTTCCAAGGCCAAAATATCTTTTTTGAGGTGAGGAGACCACATCTGTACACAGTATTCAAAATGTGGGCGTACCATAGTTTAATACAGGGGCAGTAAGATATTCCGGGTCTTATTTTCTATCCCTTTCTTAATAATTCCTAGCATCCTATTTGCCTTTTTGACTGCCGCTGCACACTGTGTGGAAGTTTTCAGAGAGCTGTCCACGGTAACTCCAAGATCTCTTTCCTGATTTGTCGTAGCCAAATTAGCCCCCATCATACTGTACATATAGTTGGGGTTATTTTTCCCGATGTGCATTACTTTACACTTATCCACATTAAATTTCATTTGCCATTTTGTTGCCCAATCACTCAGTTTGGTGAGATCTTCTTGGAGTCCCTCACAGTCTGCTTCTGTCTTGACTATCCTAAACAGTTTGGTATCATCTGCAAACTTTACCACTTCACTGCTTACCCCTTTCTCCAGATCATTTATGAATAAGTTGAACAGGATTGGTTGCGGGACACCACTAGTTACCCCTCTCCATTCTGAAAATTTACCATTTATTCTTACCCTTTGTTTCCTGTCTTTTAACCAGTTCTCAATCCAAGAAAGGACCTTCCCTCTTATCCCATGGCCATGTAATTTACACAAGAGCCTTTGGTGAGGGACCTTGTCAAAGGCTTTCTGAAAATCTAAGTATACTATATCTACTGGATCCCCCTTGTCCACATGTTTGTTAACCCCTTCAAAGAACTCGAATAGATTAGTAAGACGGTATTTCCCTTTCCAGAAACCATGTTGACTTCTGTCCAACAAATTATGTTCTTCTACATGCTTCACAATTTTATTCTTTACTATTGTTTCGACTAATTTGCCTGGTACTGAAGTTAGACTTACTGGTCTGTAATTGCCCGGATCGCCTCTAGAGCCCTTTTTAAATATTGGTGTCACGTTGGCTACCTTCCAGTCATTAGGTACGGAAGCCGATTTAAGGGATAGGTTACAAACCACAGATAATAGTTCAGCAATTTCCCATTTGAGTTTTTAGAACCCTTGGATGAATGCCATCCGGTCCCGGAGATTTGTTAACATTAAGTTTTTCTATTTGTTCCAAAACCTCCTCTAATGACACTTCAATCCGGGACAGTTCCTCAGATTCATCACCCACAAAGGACGGTGCAGATTTGGGAATCTCCCCAACGCGTCCTCAGCCGTGAAGACTGAAGCAAAGAAATCATTTAGTTTCTCCGCAATGGCTTTATCGTCCTTGATTGCGCCTTTTATAGTTCGATCGTCTAGGGGACCCACAGGTTTTTTAGCAGGCTTCCTGCTTCTAATGTACTTAAAAAACATTTTGGTATTTCTTTTTGAGTTTTTGGCTAGCTGTTCCTCAAAATCTTTTTTTGCTTTTCTTATTACATTTTTACACTTGATTTGACAGTGTTTATGTTCCTTTCTATTTATCTCACTAGGATTGGACTTCCACTTCTTAAAAGATGCCTTTTTGTTCCTCACTGCTTCTTTTACATGGTGGTTAAGCCACGGTGACTCTTTTTTAGGTCTCTTGCTATGTTTTTTAATTTAGGGTATACATTTAAGTTGGGCCTCTATTATGGTGTCTTTAAAAAGTTTCCATGCAGCTTCCAGGGATTTGGCTCTAGTCACTGTGCCTTTTAATTTCTGATTTTGTGTAATTCCCCTTTTTGAAATTAAATGCCAGGGTGCTGGACTGCTGAGGTGTTCTACCCACCACAGGAATGTTGAATGTTATTATATTATGGTCACTATTCCCAAGCGGTCCTGTAACGGTTATTTCCTGGACCTGATCCTGCGCTCCACTCGGGACTAAATCGAGAATTGCCTCTCCCCTTGTGGGTTCCTGCACCAGCTGCTCCAAGAAGCAGTCATTTAGGCCATTGAGAAATTTTATCTCTGCTTCTCTTCCCAGTCAATATGGGGATAATTAAAATCCCCCATTATTATAGAGTTCTTTATTTTGGTAGCCTCTCTAATCTCCCTCAGCATTTCAATGTCAGTATCGCTGTCCTGGTCAGGTGGTCGGTAATATATCCCTACTGCTAATTTCTTATTATTGGAGCATGGAATTACTATCCATAGCGATTCTATTGAGCATGTTGATTCACTTAATATTTTTATTTCATTTGATTCTACATTATCTTTCACATACAGTGCCACTCCGCCACCCACCCGGCCTGCTCTATCCTTTCGATATATTTTATATCCCGGTATGATTGTGTCCCACAGATTTTCCTCATTCCACCAGGTTTCAGTGATGCCTATTATGTCAATCTCCTCATTTAATACTAGGTACTCTAGTTCACCCATCTTATTAGTCAGACTCCTTGCATTTGTGTAGAAGCACTTTAAAAATTTGCCACTGCTTATTTGTCTGCCCTTCCCTGGTGCATTGGATTCCTTCGTATGCGGTTGTTTGTCTGCTCTGGCCCATGGTTTGCCCTCTCCCCTCCTCTCTTTCTGACTACAGCTTAGAGAATCTCTATCAATGGATTCTCCTCTAAGAGAAGTCTCCCTCCGATTTACGTGCATCTCCGCACCAATCGGCTTTCCCCCATCTCTTAGTTTAAAAACTGCTCTATAGCCTTTTTAATGTTTAGTGCCAGCAGTCTGGTTCTACCCTGGTTTAGTCCATTAAGTTTCAGCCAGTTATCCCTGTATTGAGTTTGTTTGGCTAAACCATATCTTCTAGAAAGGCGTCCAGTCTAAGTCTCCCTGGCCCCAGTCTTCATGCGGTACTTCCACTTTGATATGTACAAGAACCCCAGCAGGACTCCCTGCTAGCGCCAGGCTCCATGCAGCATTTCAATCTTTGAAATGCACAAGAGCCCCTGCTGGGCTCTTGAACATTTCAAAGGCGGACCACTGCGTGGCACTTCTGCCTTTGAAATGTAGCAACAGTTGGGCAGCTCTTGCTACATTTCAAAGCAGAAGTGCCCTTATCGACTAAACAGTCAATTAATCAGATTTTAACATCCCAAAACAAGAGCTGTGATTCTTCGATACCCGTGGAGGCACAGTTAAACATGGAGGTGGGGGGGCCAACCACAGTCTAACCCTGTGGACAAGATCTGGCACGCGGGCTGGAATTTGCCCACCCCTGCCCTAAATCCATTTCAGAGTCATTGCTTTTCAAGGTGCTTTCTATAGGCATGACATGTGTTCCTTGATCATAGGTATGTATCTTTCCATGTGGCTGTTTCGAATGGGACCCAGTTTATCAAATGATCCAGATTGCTCTGTATGACAGCTGTGTTGTCCTCATTATTTATCAGTCTGCCAGTCTTGGGGTCATCCACTAATTTTATCAACAGTGATTTTCTATTTACTTCCAGACCATTACTGAAAACGTGAAATAGTACTGAGCTTTATACCAATCCCGGGGGAACCCTGCTAGAATCACTCCCATTTGATGCTGAATTCCCATTGAAAGCTACAGTTTCAGCCAGTTCACAATCTATTCAGTGTGTGATCTATCAGTATTATATAAAGCTGATTTTAATCTTTACACATGATCTATGTGTTTGCCCCTCCCCAAAGCCCAGTTTCTTATATTTTTGTCCCTCAGTGAAATCAGAGTTCTCAATTGATAACATCACAATTATTTCCATGGCCACAAACTGTGAAGTCATAGACACCGGATTATAACTGGAAGTTTGTGAACCACAAACATGAAATTTTTCAGGTTCAGCATCACCCATGGAAATGATAGTATAGCTGCAATTCACACACATTTTTAGGTTCCTAAATCTGTAGGCAAAACTGAAACAAAATACATCTTTCTACCCAGACATACACAAGTATATGAGTGGCAGAGTTTCAGGAGTTTGTTGCAAACCCTCGTTCCACATGTCAGTGACAGTTTTTCTGTGTGTAGCTGAGTTCCGTAGTATGCAAAGTAGCAAAAGTTTCATGTGTTTTCACTGTGAAACTTTCTATTTTTGTGTAGGGAAAGGAGGACAAAACTGAGGAAAGGGGAGGGGAAAATAATCTAGAATTACTCCGAGATTTATGTAAAAGGAAGTAATCAGTTGTTTGATGCAAAGAAGGGAATAGGAGTCTGATTGAAGAGGTTAATCAAAGCAGAAGTTACAGGGTGAATAAATATTATGAGTATTTTGGAGATGGGAAATAGATACCACAGTAATGGGTCTGATATTAGAACCAGAATAGAATAGGAATTGTAATGGAAAGTTGACTTTGCAATGTAGAGGAAATAACATGCTTGAAAGTAGAGGGAAATGAGCCAGCCAAGAAGCAGCAGCTGAAGATAACGGGGAGAGGAAACAGAGTTTTATGAAATAGAACACTGACAGGTGATTGCTCCCATATCCTATTACGTTTACAGACTGAGGTGATGCCTCATTTTATTTTTTCATTTGAAATTGTGTTTGCAAGGGCTTTTGTCAAGAATGCAGAGTAGCTGCACCACCCCATACCAACACAGGGATTGCCCTAATGGATGAGATGCCAATGGGCCACCCAGTCCTGTATCATATCTCTGGCCTTGCACAGCACCAGCTGCTTCAAAGAAAGACATAAGAAATCTTGCAGTGTCACTTGCGGGACTTACCATCTCAGTGAGTTTCCTACTTATTTCTGTTACAAAGAGGCTGGTTTGTGCTCTGATGCATGAGGGTTTATAACCCTTCAAAAACATTGGCTTTATTTTTTACTAGCTGGAGATACCCGGCGTTGCTCAGGAAACCGGAGGAACAAAATGATAGAAAAACAGTAGACTGTTATCTTTTTTTGAATGGTAGAAAAGTTGCACTGATTTCTATAGGGATTAAAATATAGGTCCGCATCATCCCTGTGGGGGGGGGGGGTGCGACCTCGGGTGGAGGGGAGGTTACACGCGGGAGGGGCGCCCCAGCTTGCGCCCGGGGCTGCAGGTGCTGCGGGGGCAGGGCGGGTGCCCGAGCCGTTGTGCGCATGGGGGTCGGGGCACAGCGTGCCTGGGCGGGGGCGGGGAGGGGGAAGAGGGTCGCTTATGTAACCTCGTAGGAGGGGGTGAGTCCCGGACGGCACTGGGGGCCACAGGCGGCGGGCACGGGACCTAGGGTGGGCAGGGCGGCCCTTGCAGCGCAGCGCGGCGGGTTACTTTTTGATTTTTACAGCTTGAGCTTGGGCCCGATCGGGTCCTAACGTACCTTAAAACCTTCTCCTGGATGAAAGGTTATCCCATGCAAAGTTTGGTTGCGGTAGCTCTTATAGGGTATGTCTAGACTACATACTTCTGGCGACGGAGGCATGTAAATTAGGCTACCCGGCATAGGAAAATGAAGTGGTGATTTAAATAATCGCTGCTTCATTTAAATTAAAATGGCCGCCGCACTGTGCTGATCAGCTGTTTGTCAGCTCAGCGCGCTAGTCTGGACGCTCCACGGTCGACATCAAAGGCATTTGTCGACCTCCCCGGTATGCCTCGTGGGATGAGGTATGATGTCGACCGCGGAGTGTCCAGACTAGCGCGCTGAGCTGACAAACAGCTGATCGGCACAGCGAGGCAGCCATTTAAATTTAAATGAAGTGGCAATTATTTAAATCGCCGCTTCATTTTCCTATGCAGGGTAGCCTAATCTACATGCCTCTGTCGCCAGAGGCATGTAGTCTAGACATACCCAAAGTGTCCAAGTTATCAGCGCACAAACTTACAAACATTCTCCTTTATATATTAGATTATCTGTGATGACAACTCTGCATGTTCCTGTAATCCAGATAAATATTTAAATCTTTTTTTTTTAATTCCTATTAAGCTCCTCTTGATTTCAGTGGTATTTTGTGGCTATAAATTCAAGCTAATGGCGTGTTTGAATGTTTCCAAATCTCTATTGCTCCTAGTAAAAGTCAGATTGAGGTCCGTAATTAATTGCACAACCTCAGACAATTCTGGGTGAGACTAACTTACATGGCTCTCAATAAAACATTACTGGTTGTTTATTGCCCTCTTTATTCAGAGAAGGAGAGGCTCTAGGATGAGGTACTGCTGACAAATAGTACTAAGTCATGAGTGTTTCTCCATACAAACTGTCCCATAACTATTCCAGCAGACATGCAGTGTCCCTTGAGCAGTTCTGGGAGCATGACTGTTTATCTGAAAACACATATGTTAGTCAGAGGTCTGACACAATTTACAAGTGTCAAAAGCACTCCCTAAGTCTGCTTTTGGAAGCAAACTTTGAACTTCCTTTTGTCTTCAGGAACTCACATTGAATCAGCCCAGGTGTGCATGTTGAAGAAAGTGATCTCTGAGTGACTTCATAGCTCATCTCCTTATTTTGATTCATACTAGGGATGTTAACGTGTACTCGTCTACATAGTTAACCGATAAACCTGGGCTCATTGGTTAACCCGCACGGTTAGAGGCACGTGTGGGGGAGGAGCACGTGGGGAGCAGGCTTTTAAGCTGGCTCCCTCCATGTGCCAGCTCCCACAGATAGAAAGGCAGCAGCACTGGAGGAGGGCAGGCGGGAGCCCATATATGTGGGGAGCCGGCACATGTGCATGCATGTATCAGAGGCAGCAGCAGGGGCAGGGGAAAGCAGGCGGGAGCTGGGTTTGTCCCGTGTGTTAACATATTTTAACATCTCTAACTCGTACTGTCAAACTTTGGGGCCAGTGTTGTATGGTACACATTGTGTATGTTGGCAGTTTGCGCCAGTCCACTGTTTCGCCCTCTGAACAAATTTTGCCACAGTTCTTGAAAAGTATCAAGCAGGAGGATAATAGGGCATGAAATTTGTGGCCACTTCAGCATGTACATACACATCATCTTCTAAAAGCACTGCATGTGCAGAATTTCAGTTGTCCAGAGCATTCTACGGTATGCACTAGGAGTCATCTTGACTCAGAACATATCTGTTTACTTATATTTTGACTTTCCTTCAATTTTATGCAGTGCGGGGGAGGGAGAACCTTCGGAAACTGGAAAGAAAGAGAGTTCAGCTCCCTTGCATATTTTGTCAGCTGCTTGTGGCTGTAATATATAAACCAGGGCTACTCAACTTTAGAAGCCCAGGGGGCCACGATACTCATAGCACATGCTGAGGGCTGCAACTTAAGTGTAGTTGCATGTACATGCAAATATCTGTGCAAATATATGCAAATAGCTTCTTTCACACTGGCGGGCATGAATACAAAGATTAAGGCAAGACTACTCAACATGCAGACCCCATTTAAGTCCGTTCTGCTGATTATTAATAAAATGCAATATTTACCCGACTTCCACTCATATGACAGCACCTTTAATGAGCAATTCAGGAATTTAACTACTACGATACACATCAACAGAAGACCATGTATCAACATCCTTTTTTGTTTTGGCTTCACAATTTTAACAAATCAAACAAAAACTGCTAATACAATACTGGAATTTACTGTAATATAAGTACAATCAATGTGAAGACTGTGTCTGCAAACTTTTCACCAGCTGTTTCATATCAGTATTCCATTGTAGCAGCACGGAGACAGTGGACCAGATGTCTGCTGTAAGAGAAGTGCGCAGTTTTGACTTGATGATTCCCATGGAGGAGAATGAACTTTCACAGACACGTGTAGACCCAAAGCAAGTTAACACTTTTTTTTTTTTTTTTGGCACATTTCAGTAATGCAGGGTACATGTCTTCCTGTGCATAGATCATCCAAAATATTTCAGTGTCCTCATCCATGTGCCTAGCTTTTAGAATACTAATGTTTTGCAATTTTATCATCTCTTCTTTAAATGTGGCCCTCTTAACACCAAATCTCACTGCTGAAGGTGAGACTGCCTTTACCTCAACTGAAAATGGATTTTCAGTAAATTCAAGAACTGTCTTCAGGGATTTGACATCTAGAAAACGAGAAGAAAATTCGGTCTTCAGCTCTGAGATGTACTCCGTAAAAGAAATCAGGAAAAAAGATGCATGTTCACTCAGCTGTGTCACTTGAGTTGAGGATGGGAAAGTGAGTTAAGTCTTTCTCATGAAGTTGATCTGCAAAAAGGGCCAGTTTTGTTTCAAATGCAGAAACATTGCACATCAGAGAAGGCAGATTTTTTTTCTTTGCCTTAAAGTTTAAGATTGAGTGCATTTAAGTGGCGTGTCATATCAGTGAGAAGCCACATTTAGCAGGAATGTCTCTTCGTCTAAACACGACAGTAAATCCTGGCAATCCTTTACCTCCAAAAACACTTGTACAGCAGGCAGTAGAGCCATAAAACGATCTAACACTTTGTCTTGACTCAGCCATCTAACTTCTGCAAGCATTGCCAAGTCACCATACTGTGTTTCGCACTCCTCAACAAAAGCTCAAAATTGTCTGTTTCAGGGCATTTGCAACAATGAAAGGGATGGTTTTTGTGACGCTATCCATTGTGCTCTTGAGAAATCCTCTCTTCAGTTTGCTGTATAACTGCTCTCGGTGCAGAATGCAATGATATGAAAAGAAATCTGGAAACTGGCTTTTTCTTCAGAAAAGAAAATAGCCCTTTCTCTTTTCCAACCATGGAGGGAGTGCCATCAGTTGTTACATTGATTTGAAGAAGCTTACTTCAGCATTTTCCTAGTTCTTCAAAAAATGCCATTAGCATAGAATAAATGACCTCTCCCCTAGTTTGACCTGTCAAAAGTAGCAGAGTAAGCATTTCTTCTACATACTTTTTGCCATGGAAAAAACACACCCAGATCATGAGCTGTCTTGAACGATCAGTAGATTTGTCCATTGCCAGACTGAAATACTCAGTGCTTTCAATGTCTTTTAGTAATTTAGAAAACAGATCACCCGAAATGCTTTCAATTCGTCTTACTACAGTTGAATTGGACACTTGCAGTTTTGATATTTATTTAACTATATCCTCTTTGCTTTTAAATTCTGCAGAAAGTGATTCGTTGCAGTCCAAGAAGCACTGCTTCATCGGTTCTCCTTCGGTAAAAGGTCTTTTTGATTTAGCTATGTGCCAAGCCACTTTGAAGGAGGCTTCTGTAACGGCATCGCTGCCTTTAACTTGCGAATGGAACATATCTTGTTGAGTACAGTAATGTTCCTGTAAGGAAGGTATCTCAGTTTTTCTCAAATTGCTGTCAGGTGGATACAAATCTTTGAACTCAGGGTGACAAGATTCATGGTGCCATTGCAGGTCTGTTTTCTTTAACACAGCGATAGTCTTTTGACAAAGAAGACACATTGGTTTTCCATTTATCTCCACAAAACCGAATTCCATCTTCCAAACAGGGTTGAAGACCCTCTGTTCATCCAAGAAGCATCTCTTCTTTGTTGCCATTTTTAATGCTGCTTATTAAAAAAATAAAATTGTATACCAGTGTTCTGGATATTTAGCGTGAGGCCTAAGGTTGTGCATTTCTTGGAGTGATTTTATTGTAAAAAGAAAAGTTTCCAAGCCAGAGCGCTCCAACCTGCAGCGGGCGGGGAGCTGGGTGAGTCAGGCTGGAGACAAGAGGCAAAAACGAACGGGAGCCCCGTCCTGGATTCCCAGAAGGGCTGATGTCCCCATGCGAGAGTCCATCGCTCCATGCGGGAGGGAGGCAGGGCTTCCCAGCCACAGAGCTGGACCTAAACGTGGCCAGTGTGTGACCATTCAGCATCTCTCAGGCTCTGACCACAAGGCTAAGCAGCCAGCACTTGCCACAATGCCCTGGCGCTCCCAGCACCTCCTCTCTCCGCCAACGCATCTTTCAATGCTCACCCCACCTGGGAGACGCCTTGCCGTTGTGGAGTGTGTTCCCAGTGGAGGCCGTGTTCAAAGGACCCCACCTGCAGGCAACATGTTGAGCCCCGCATAAACCCAAAACACGCCATAGGCCACATGTTGAGTAGCCCTGATGCAGACCTTTTGTTTGTCCTTTCTCTCCAGTTTTTCCTTCACTTCTTGTTCCTTATTTTTTTCTTTGTTTTGTTCTGGACTGTAATTCATACTCTAAAATACCTGAGAGTTTGGGACCTGGGAGGATTCTCTCTATCTGGCTGTATTCTCTCTTATCTACACTATGCTACTGCTTCTTCTAATACTAGTATGATTTTACTTTCTCATCACCATTTCGTTGTGTACAATAGGCCCTTAAATGGAGGCGTGCACAAATTCTCATCTGCTACAGTTTTGTTTTGTTTTTTAAAAAAAAAGGGGCGGGAGAGACTGACTGACCGACTAGCAGATGCTGCGTATTCCTTTTTCCCCACCAGTGATTTGATTGTTTGTGTGCCACACAGGATAGTACTGCTGCTTATATAACTGTAGGAAATTGGGGCACCAGTGCTGGGCATGCCTACTGAAATCAGCACACGCTAGGGAACTCTGGATTTCTGGTTGTTGTATGTTGGTTAGAGCCAATTGCAGGCCTGGCAACAGGTTTTACCACGTCCTGGCCAGTGTAGGTGCGGAGGGCATGGATGACATCTGGGGCAACTTCCCCTCCTCCCGTCAGCAGCCCTGGACAGTTGCCTAAACCCCCTTTGTCTTTAATCTATATGAATCCTGTTGGGATTAACCTATGCTTTTTCACCACTCTGCTGTTAGCAAAAAGTCCGTTGGTCAGCATACAGTGTCTTCTGAAGATCTGCAGTTATTCCACCTGTCCTCCCCCCTCTAAAAACCAGCTCACCTTTGTGCCACAATGGAAGCATTTGTATCTAGTGCCTTGTATCAGACTTATTTTTATGAGTTGGTTTCATCAGAGACAAGTAGAGTGGGTCCTTTAAACATTATATATACCTCTGCTGGCATCTCCTCTGATTTACAACTCTGAATAACTTCCTACAAATCAGCATATTGCTGCAAGGACAAACTAAAATCAAAACCACTGTTCTCCCATATTTCTAAAATGACTTCCCATTTCCCTCAAGTGCAATCCACTATGTGTCATTCAAAGATAAATAGAGGTCCACTTCTGGGTTTGATTTAAACCAAACTGTAATCCAGGGACAGTGCATGGAATTTAAGTAAAACACAGAGTGAGAAGATAGTTGTGTTATTTGGGGTTCAAATTAATTTGAAACTTCAAGCAAACTTTAAAAGGGGATAAAAAGGCCATGTAAGTCAGCACCGAAGAAAGTTTGTTGAGACCTGTGTGAACAGAAACAGCCAATATTTATGAAGCTCTAGTTCTTGTTTTAAGTGATGGATCAGGCAAAAAGAGAAATGGGGGAACAGAAAAATACAGCCTGTGTAAAGCTTTTTTACACAGGCTGTAAAAATGTTTCTTTTTCCCGGGTTGATTCAAGGTGGTCTCCTTCTCAGTAGGACTTTTCAGGGACTACAAACCTACAGGACTATATTCCCAAAATGTGCCATTTGTGAATGTCTGTGTCTGTTTCTCTTTCTTATATAAAACATTTTCCTGTGGGACGACAGAGTAACGCCATCACTTCATCTGCGTCTTCATGCCGCTGCTGCCACAGACTGCCTCCATCCTCAGCTGCTTGCTGTGGCCAGCCTCAGCATCGGTCCCCTCTGGGCATGAGCTGCTCCAGCCCCGGCTCCTGCTTCACACCCTGGAGGTCTGTGCCACCGAGAAGGAGCTGCTGGGGCTGGGTCCCCTCTGCCATCCAAACCCAACCCCCACTCTCCGGGGCCGCCCCATGTCCCCTCCGCCATCTGAGCTTGACCCCTCCCTCCCCAGGCTGCACCGGGTCCCTTCCGCCATCTGAGCCTGATGCCCCCCAAACACCTCATTCCTTCCACTCAGATCCCTTCACCCCCCGCCTTCTCCTGCCCCTCTCCTGCTCTTCGACCCTCTCCCCTGGCCAGACACCTACTCCCAGAGAGATGAGGGTTGGTGACCATAGCGAGCAGGGAGCGCAGCCCCCTAGGTCGCTTTAAAAAAAACAAACAAAACACCACAATAGCTGCGATGCTGCTATGATTTTGGAAACAAGGGATTTTGCAATTAGGAATTTATCTTAAATTAGTTACTGCTGCTTCCTTTCCCATACGTTATGACGGGGTGGGGA
Source organism: Pelochelys cantorii (assembly GCA_032595735.1). Taxonomy (NCBI): domain Eukaryota; kingdom Metazoa; phylum Chordata; order Testudines; family Trionychidae; genus Pelochelys; species Pelochelys cantorii. Next base: position 71,293,202 of record CM064330.1, on the reverse strand, counting down.
ACCTAAGGTCCAGGCCCCGGCTTGCCTGGATCCAACCTCTGAAGCTCAGGAGCCCCCCACCCCCCTGGATTGAGGAGCCCATGCTGGCACTTCTATCAGGGGACTTGAGCACACACAATCTACTAGGCTGGCTGAGTGTCTTTCTCCTCAGTTGGGGGCCATGTCAGTGAGGTGTCAGTATTGGGGGTTTTTTTTGCTTCTAATTTGTGTCGCTCCCAGCTGATTTTTCTGTGGGTCAGCAGCCCCCGACCCCAAAAAGGCTCCCCACTGCTGCCTTATAGAATACTATAGCAGTGTGTCTGCACCACATACAATTACACATTTCCATCAGGACTATAATATTCTATTACTCTGATCTGCAGTGATGCAAAGTGGAAGACAAAAGTCTGAAATCCTAGACGAGACAATTCCAAAAGTCAAGCTCTGTTGGGTGGTTCTGTTGGGAACCTTTTTAGGCTTGGTGACCACTGACCTACAGAAAAATCAGTTGGGGACCACACACAAGTAAGAAGCAAAAAAACCCCTCTCAACGCTCACTGATATGGCCCCCCAACTGAGGAGGAGAAAGCCATTCCCCACATTCCGACTGCACGCCAGAGCCCTGGAGGGGCCCAGACTAGGGTTACCAGATGGTTTCAACAGAAATGCCGGACACACTTGACATTACATCACAATTTACATTACATCTTATTTAGAAAAGACCAGACATTTATATTTTCTCGTTTATATTTTCTCAATTTGTTTCCCAAACAGAGAGCTCAAATACTGGACTGTCCGGTTCAAAACCAGACACCTGGCAACCCTAGCCCAGGCTAGTAGATTTTGTGTGCTCTACCACTGTGGGGAGGATGGCGGGGGGGGGGCTGGCAAGCCAGTGCAGGCTCCCCAATGCCAGGGAGGAGCCCCTAGCTTCAGTGGGCTGCATCTGGGCAAGCCAGGAGCTGCATCTGGTCCCCTGGCCTTAAGTTTCCCACCCCTGCTCTATGTTCTGATTACAAGATTCATCTTTGCCATTCTTCTTGTGCTCTTCAGGCTTACTGGATGACAGGAAATCAAGATCTGAGCTAAGCAAATAATTAGAAATACTGCTTAGAGTTGAAATGGATAGAAAATAGAGGTGGTTTACCCATACTCTCATCTAGCCTGAAACACGACACAGATTGCACCATCAAAAACAATTAATTCTTATCCATGTGGGTTGTTAGGAAGGGACTCAGGCCAACAGAAAGCATATAAAAGATACAGGAATTAATTGATGGCATCCTACGAGCTTCCACTTGCCGTAAATTAAAATACAATATTGTTTAACCAAAAATTTTGGCTCCTAATAAACTTGTCTAACAAGTTCTCGTAGCAGATTCAGGTAATGACGTATACTCTTCCTGAAGTAATGTGTCACTAGGATTACTTCCACCTCGTGCAGATGCCTGAGGCGCTGGGGGTTTTGTTATTGTAGCACTGAGATTAGATTTTGATCTTATCCTCTAGCTGAGTACAATAAGTGTAATGCGCGTGGTACTCCTGGTGATTCTTGTATTGCAAGTTGCTACACGTAGATCATAGGCAGCTATACCTACTTGTACAAACATCCTGAGGCTGAAGTATTTTCTCTTCTCTCACTTCACAGTTTGTATTGGCCTGATGGTTGTTTCTCAGCACTTCCCTTTCTTGAGGGGATCAGACTGGAACGAGCCAAAGGTGTTCCCAAGCATGGTAACTTGGTTCTGTAATGGAAGTAACCTCTGCAGTCTGTCCCAGAAACCCAGGGTCACTTAGGCAAAAAATTTTGCTGGAAACACTTTTTTTTTTTTTTCCCTTTTTTCTGGCAACTGCTCTTGATGTGCAATCCCCTCCAGGAATCTGTGGCTTGTTCTTGTACCTTCCTTCTCTGCCAAATGGTGCCTTTAATAATTCCAGTTAATATGAGACCAAAACAAGGCTGAGAAGAAAGCAAGTATCTGAGGCATTTATTTCATAACAAGAAGTAATTGATATTTGAGAACAGATTATAAGATGTACTACATACATCTTAGTTAAGAAACAACTATGAGATACAAAGAAGGAAGGAATTAACCCTATTAAATGGGATATAAATAATAATGTGATGAAATTAATGTAGGGAAACTTTAGGTTGCATATTGAGAAACATTTTATCAGTGACCATTAGTGTCAAATTTAAACTAGGAATGTTAAAATTTGGTTAAATAGGTAACCGTGTAATAGGGATGTCAGTGTATAGATGACTACATCGTAAACCAATAAGCCTGGGTTTATCGGTTAATCTTGTTGACTACATGCCCCCACCTTTCCTCCCCTTGCTGCCTCTGTATTGGCGCAGAAGTTAGTGCCCATGAGGAGGTGGCTTGAAAGCCAGCTCCCCGCAAGCACCAGATCTGCCTCTCCCTCCCCCTGTCCCCCTCAACCCTGCTTTACTGCCTCTGATAGAGAGGCAGCAGAGCAGGGAGGGATGTGGGCAGGGGAGGCTGTTGCGAAGCTGCCTCTGTCCACGGTGGCCCTGGCTCTCTTCGGACAGAGGCTGCTCCATGGCAGCAGCCCCTGTTCGCAGGGGGTCCAAGCTCCCGCAGACAGGAACTGCTGCCATGAAGCAGCCTCTGTCTGCGGGGAGCTTGGACCACCCAAGGACAAGGACTGCTGCTGGGGAAGCCACCTGTGTCCATGAGGAGCTTGGGCAGGAGTCAGGAGCCAGTACGCACTGGAAGCTGGTTTTTAAACTGGCTCCCCTCACAGACTGGCTCCCACCTGGCACCCTGCGCTACTGTCTCCAATAGAGAGAAAGCAATGCAGGGTGGCAGGGGGCTTCCTGGGAGTGGGCTCAGAAGGACATTGGCTGCCAGCCCTGCCCTGGGGACTATCGAATAGTTGTGTAACCACTAATATTTCATGCAGTTACACAACTATTCAGTTACACACTATCGAACATCCCTACCCTGTAACTGCTGAAGAAATCTTCAGCAGTTACATGGTTACACGTTGCAGGCTTTAAAGTTTAAATGAGCTTTTATACTACAGAGCCCACAGCAAAGCCTCCCTGGGATTGGGGCCACCAGCCTCTGCCGGCTCTGCTCTTGGGGAGGCAGTTTCCCTTCCCTGTCGCAGCAAAGCCACCTCCCCACTGACTGTAACCAGTACCATTAAACAGTTATACAGCTGCACTCTAATGTCCCTAATTTAAACCTAAGGATAAAAATTGGCCAATAGAGAGGCAGTCCTCTGTTGAGATGGTTCTTCCTGTCTATAGAGCAGTGGTCACCAAAGAGTAGATCAGGATCTATTGATAGATCTTGGAGCCTCTGACATGGGATCCTAACTGGTTTGGTCAAGAGGTTATCAAGCCCAGCACTTCAGCTACCTCCCTCCCCCCAGACTGCTGCACATCTCCTGCCCATTGCCTTGGAGCTGTCCCCTCAGGAATTTCTGCTTGCTGCGCAGGGCAGGGAAGGGAGTGGAGGGCGCTGATGTCAAGGTGCACCCTCTCCCACCCTGTATTCAATCTCCACAGAGCAGAGAGGGGGCACAACAGGACTTGGGATGGAGTGTCCTGGCTGCTTTTGGGAGTGGTGCAGGGCCAGGGCAGGGGTGAGCCTCCCTTAGCCCTACTGCCCCACCACCCAGGAGCCCCCTGAGGTAACAGTGTCTAGCTGGTGCCCACATCCTGAATCCCTACCCCAGTCACAAACCCCCTCCTGTACCCCAAGCCCCTGCCCTAGCCCCAAGCACCCCTACATCCAAACAGCATCCCAGAGACTGCACCTAGAACCCCTTCTGGCACCCCAACTGCCTGCCCCAAGCTCAGCTCAGAGCCCCCCTTGCACTCCAAATCCCTTAATCCAAGACCAGAACCTGCACCCCAACCCTCTGCCCTTGCTTGGTGAAAGGGGGAGAGAGGGAGGATGGAGTGAGCAGGGGCAGGGCCTCGGAGAAGGACAGGGCCAGAGTATTTATATTTGAGGTAGATCTTGGATTGCACTTACATTCAAAAAGTGATCTTGTGCTTAAAAAGGTTGGAGACCCCTGCTATAGAGCCTAAGTTGCATAATAGGTTGTATTGTCTCCTTTCACATAAGAACAGCCATGCTGGTCATTCCAAGGGTACACCTAGCCCAGTATCCTGTCTTCTGTCAGTGGCCAGTGCCAGATGCCCCAGAGGGAATGAATAGAACAGGTAGTCATCAAGGGATCCCTCTCCTGTCGTCCATTGCTCATACAGTTACACTTCTCAGATTATACTCATTAGTGCCTGACAGGGCTCACCAAGTTGTCCTTGAGATCATTTGCATTATACCAAGGCAAAGGAGGATGTATCCCCACCTTCTGGCCTCCCTTTTCCTCCCGTTCACTGTTGCCCTGTGAAGCCAAATACCATTTTAAACAAATACTTGAAGCTGGTTCCAGGGCACACACTTTTCCTCTGTCTTTAAAACATTGTTTCCTCTGTTAGTCACTATATGTCTGTCACCAAGTAAAGATTATTGTGAAGAATGGTGGCTGTGCAATGACTTAAGAGCGTGAGGGAGAGAAAGTAACCCTGATGCTATAGCTGAAGTGCATTAGCGAGAGTCAGTATATCTTCAGCCAAGATAAACAACATTCAGCTTTTCTGTGGCCAGCTAAGAGAGATGAAATCTGGTGTGGTAGGCCTTTTATTTATTGTCAAAAAATAATTGTTATACACTCTGTCTGAATAGCCTTTCAGTCTAAACAAAAAAAACCTCACATTGAGCATCTAACTCACTGGGCTGGAGAATGCTGAGACAGTGTTTGTGGGCATCAAAGTGTGTCACAGGAAATTTGCTTTAGAAAAGTGCAGGTAAGCCACTTTCTTTCCATTTTTCCCTGTATTTAATCTGTCTAGCATTTTTGTTAAGCTGATATTTTATCCCCTGTGTTGTTACACTCTGGAGGAGGGAGTAGTTATTTGGTGAAGTATCAAGGCATGGGGGAGGCAGAGGGAACAGAGAAATGAATCCTTTCCTGGGTAGCATATGAGAAGTAAGGTGATACATTGATGTCTGCCTGCAATAGCTGTGTCAGGTAGACAGTGTGTGGCCTGCAGGAGTTCAAGAATTTGGCCCTCAGCTTCCCTCATCGTCAGTATGGAGATAATGCACAGGGGGACACTCTTCATCCAAATGGAATTCCACCCTGCAAAAGTTGGAACCTTTGATCTCACAATATAATGGGATCTGTAGTGTCAGCATCCTGTACCTCTATGTTGAAAACAAAGGTAGCTCCATTGTCTGATCGTCATACTTCTGGCAAGAAGCTAGTTCAGTCTTCATTTGGACAGAGAACACTGTAGAGAACAGTTCTGCACAATTAAATTGTAACATAATCTTGTCAGAAGGCAGATGTAATGTGAAAGTCATTGTACGTTTTACAGCAGTTAGAATGAAAATCAACACAACTACTGTACGCTTTGTACTCCCGGAATTTAAAAATATTAAAATGGATTTCTGGTTTTTTTTAAATACAGATACAATGTCAACTTAGCATCATGTTTCAGTTTGGAGGAAATTTATTCTCCTATAGATGATGATCCTAAGTCATATTTTATTAACATAAAAAGGGGATATTATGAAAATATTGTCACACCCTTAACTGTAGATAGGAATTTTTTATGTGTTGTGTATTACATTACTGCATTGTAATTCATATAAAGTGATATACAGGACAAGTGACTTTTGATGAAATAATGCAGGAGAATTCATGCAGTAGTTTCTGATTTTTTTGCATTTAGAAATGGTTTTAGTAGAAGGCATTGGATATGTTCAGTTGATGTACCAATGCTTAGATCACTGTTAAGTTGAGATTTCATTTTAATAGGCGCACAGTCCCCATTGTGTGGCTGCAGGAGGGGGAGGGGCCTAGCTGATTCCTTCATGGGGTCAGAAGCAGATTAGAAGTCTTGCCCTTTCCAGTCTGCTACTAAACCTAATTAATGTTTACCATAGCTTGTGCTGTAAATGGAATGCATGTGGCTTCTGGCTCTGGAACCATAATGAGGCCGAATTGAAATGCTGTTGGAGGGAAAGTTAGCCAAGGTTGTGTGGATCATACAGGAATACAAGTAATAGGTTTGTTGTTTCAGCACTCAGTGACAAGCTTGTTATTGTGTTGTAAATAATTGAGTTGTACAACGTACCTTTTTAGACCAAAAAACGAAAATCCTACTGGGAAGGAAAAAGACTTACAGATACTCTAGGATTTGTCTATTTTAAACTTGTTTACCTCAACCAGAATGGTGGAGGAGTATCAGCCACATTTGTTACCTTGTGCCAAAGTATCTCCTTGATCTATCATGAAACACTTGGATGCACCTGAAATGTTTTGGAGGCCTAAGACATACATCACAGTGTTACAATATTCTGCTTGTGTCTGGAATTGGCTATAGTTCTGTCTAATGGAACATATTTGACAGTCACAACTTCATGACATGGTGTCTAGCATATCCCCACAGTATGTCTTAAGGTTTTGGAGGCGGCTGCTGCTTGCTTTTTTTTTTTTTTTTTTTTTTTTAAACGTAGGGTTATTGCATTATACCATAATATCTGATGCTGCAAAACAATATCATAATGGGATGACTTAATGGGCCCCAAACATAATATCTTTTTGTAGGATAAGGGAAGGAATGACAACCCTGGGAGGAGTCCAGACAATTGCTGTCCAGATGACAATCTTCACGGACTGTAGGTTCCAGGTTATGATATTCCAGGCTTTTCTGAGCAGTGGTGACACTGTATATTCAAGAGGAGGGTAGCTGCAATATAGTTTATTTTATCAAACTTAGATGAAATCCTTGGTCATTTGACATGTTGCCTGCAAAGTCCCTGGTTTGTACCAAGTTTGAAGGCCACTTGAAAGACTGTTTTCCACTCTCTGCTGAAAATTGGTGAGAGGACTGGTGGGCCATTAGACATTAGGCAAAGCTTTGTTATGTGCATTAATATCAATATGGTTAGCCTTAAAATCCATCCTCGTCCTTTTTTTTATTTTGTTTTTTCCTGCGTTAGTGTGAACAGTCTCATCTAATGAGAGAGCATGAAGATGTACAGGAGCGAACAACACTACGCTATGAGGAACGAATCACAGAACTCCACAGCATTATTGCTGAGTTAAATAAGAAGATTGACCGACTACAGGGCACAACAATAAGGTATGGCAACTCCTGTGGAAGGTTGGGCCAAATTCAGAACTGGAATGCATGGTGTTGTGTAATAATTGATCATAAAAATGGTATAGCTAGATTTGCTATGACAGAGATTCAGTGAGTGTGCAAAAATTAGTGTAGTGTATATACTAGGGAGTTGGGAACAAGGTACGTGTAGCAAGAAAAGTAATTTATAGAAGTGTGTAAGGCAAAGCAACCCATTCCCCATCTCCTTTCGTTATCTTTCTCCTATGCCATCCAAAACTCAACCAAGACTGAATTAATCCCATAATAGAGGCAAAACTAAAATTGGCTTGAAGACTTGCACCTTCTTGCATCAGCAGTCCCCATGAAATGCAAAGTAAGCAAATCAAGCTAATGTTGCATACTCAGTGAATGTCAGCATTTCGACACCTCTCTTTTAGTACATTACTCAATTAGTACTAGCTAATACTTCATGCAAGTTCTAGATTTCACCAAAAAGAAACATTCTTTTCATCCATCTGTCCATATCGGCTATTCTTAGCTTATTGTGAGGCAAAGGCCTTTTGCCATTACTTCGTGAAGGAGTTTGCTGGGACCTCACAAGCTGTCAAGTTTATTGGGAACTTATCCTAGATTCTTGGCAAGTTGGGAATTTTAAACCTAAATACCCACTTGGAAAATAAAGAGTTCACGTCTCTCTACAGCTTATACTTAAAATTCTCCCCATGTAGTAGTGTGCAGTTTTTCTTGCCTATTTTCCTGCATGTTTTTCATTAATGACTTTTTTATTTCTTCATCTCATCTGTACTGGCCATTAAGGCAGGAGCCCTTTTGTTTAAATTGTATGTCCAGAAAAGTGTATATGTGTAAAAGAGCAAACTGATGTATCTTAAATTATAGAAGGTAACAATATCCATAATTACAGCATGAAAATATAATCACATTGCACAGGTTGAACTTCCCTGGTACGGGATTCTCTGGTACGGCAACATCCTGAGAGCCCAGTGGCAGGGAGTGAAGCTGGGAGCTTGGTGGCTCAGGGCTGGCTGCGGAGTCAGAAGCCCCGCTGCCCAGAGGGCAGAGGATCCCGGCAGCCAGGAAGGGAGCCCATCTGGGTCTGGGAGTGCCCAGACTCCATCAGCAGAGAGGGAGAATTGACCTTCCTGGTCTGGCAAAATCTCTCCTTCGGGACTGCTCCTGTCCTGCAGGTGCTGGACCAGAGAGGTTCAACCTGTATTAATATTATTTGAAAGGGCAATATTGCAAATTCTGCTGTAGGTAAAGATGATGATGTTAGGGTGCTGAAAGATGTCTCTAGACAGTACAAAGTGCTCTGAAATAGAAAATAATTCACATTAGTCTCTCTTTGTGGAGCAACCTCTTCGATCCCATATTCAACCATGCATCTACGTAATAAATAATCTCATATTCAGTTTTCCAGAAGGCATACCCTATTTTGAGAATGAAACTGCCTAAACTGTGTCGCACTCTGTAAATGGGCAAAGACAGGCTAAAGAGTTAAGCATGGGAAGAGTCAGTTGCCAGGCTTTTCCCATCAAAGAAGGTTGATCATGTATCAGAAAATGAAGAAAAAGAGTATAAAACTCATCACAGAAATGTTTGGACTGAGACCTTGAAACCACTAAACTAGAAAATATATTTAAATTGTGGGATATTTTTCTTTGACAGATGCTGTAGAAGGTTAAAAGCATACATCTCTACACAAGATCAGCATCAACATCCAGGGCAAAGTGAGACACAGATTTGAATCTGAAACGAGATGTACACTGCATCTTTGAAAGGATGCAAAGTGTGCATGCCCCTGAAGGCCTAAGTGTCTTCAGGTTCTGCCACTGTGACAGAGAACCTAGGCACAACCTCCCTCCACTTGGCATCCCATGTTAGTCCTTTGTACTCAGATCCCTAGACAATGTTTCTTTCCACTTTTATTTGAATTGATTCTCCTGTTGTGGTGATAAATATTTTGTAAGCAAAGAATTCTTTCTTTTTGCTTTTCTTTAATGCTCACATTGTAGCTAAGGTTTTCTGACCGAGAATACATTAAAAAAAATTGTGAACAACGTGAGCTTAGAGAACTTCTGTTCAGCTTCCAAAGATAGTGGGAGGAAAAAATTAATTCTTCACTTCTGTCATTTTCATACTTTCCTGTAACAACACATCAGGCTTCTTCTCTTGCCTTGTTTTATTGGAATCCTGCAGAAATGTAGGCTAATTAATGCCACCTACATTGGGACAGGTGTGCCTTATTCTACTTTAACATGAACATGAGAGAGATTCTAAGAAAGGTCCTAGGAGCAACTAAGGGTATGTCTACACTACACAACTTTTAGTGACAAGACTGTGTTGAGACAGCCCTGTCACTAAAATTCAGCATGTGTAAATGCTGTTTGTTGGCACCTTTGACAACAAAATACTTACCCCAGTGAGCAACTTTCATTTTGTTGGCAGCAGATTATTCCTGCCAACAAAGCAGAGTTCACCCTTGCCACAAGAAAACTTTCTCATTCACAGAGGGGAGGGTTTTAAGCACTCATGAACGACACAAGTTTTGTTGATCAAGTACAAGTATAGAGGTAGCCTAAGTCTGGGGAAAAGATTTAGGCCTTCTCTACATTACATGGTTTTGTTGACAAAAGCTGCCTTTTGCCAACAAAAGTGTATAGAGTGTACGCTCTACCAAAGCATCTTTTACCTGCAAAACTCTGCTGTTTTGCTGACAAAATAAAACCACCTCGATGAGAGGCATAAACCTTTTTGTGGCAAAGTTAAAGTGACACAGTGTCAATGTATGCTGCCGTTTGTTATGTTGACATAACTGGCCTCCCCCCAGCATCCCACAATGCTGGCCACAAGCGCTCTGCTCACTGTTTTGAACTTTGCTGCCCTGCATCTAGCTATGCAGGCCTGAGTCCCTCTCAAAGCTCCAGGAAGCTTTGACACTGCTCACTGGCGAGCTCTCAGAGCTGCTCGGGCTGCTGCTCCTGATAGCTAAGGAGGCTGTGGGATAACTCAGAGGGAATCAGAACCATGAATGTGGAATGTTGCTCTCCCTGGCAGGCAGGCAGAGCAGGCTGCTGCTGCATTGGGGAGAGGGAGTGGAGAGATTGCTCAAGCTGCTGTCTGATCTTAAATAGACAGTATGCTGACACCCGCTCTCCCCCAACATTCACACCTCCCCAGCACACACTTTCCCTTTTGCGCGCACGCGCACACACACACACTCTGTCACACCATCCCCCCTCACGCCTTCACACCCCTTGCTTCAATTGAAAAGCAACTGACAATCTAGTAGGATACCCATGGAGTGATGCTATTGAGAAACCTGCATCAGGTGACCCTGTAGCTGCTCCATGAGGCATTGCAAACCCTTCTCAAAACACTCTGCAGCCAGTTGCACATTGGAATAGCTACCCATGGTAAATTGCTCTCTGTGCCAATACAAGAGCTGCTTGTGAGGATGCAGCAGCATAGTGTGGATATACAACAGCCCTTTAATTAGTGAATAACTTCTGTCGATAAAACTCGGTGTTGTAGAGAGAGTCTTAGTTTATGCAGTTCTATTTTGCTATTATTTTTCGATAATAAAAACACTCAGGAGTGGGGAATTTTTTACCATGAAAGTATTCCTAATGCTTCCAAATGTGCACAGAACAATGAGACATTCCTTGGTTGTCCAGCCATCATTCTAAAAGAGGTTACTTCATTCTGCTGAATTGCAGGGCAAAGAAATGCATATTCTTGGTGCTGACATGGAAAAGTTGTACATCTGCACTTTTGGCTGATGTAATATAGAAAGACTTGATTTACTGCTGTTTATGCCACTCTTAATGCTTCCTTTTAAATAAACCATAATATTATGTAGATGGTCAAGAGAAACCCAAAGTTACACAGTAAATTTGATCATCTAGAATCTTTAATTTATCATTGTTTTGAGGTTAGCAGTGCATGAGCAGCACAAGGTTTTCAGTCTAAAACAAACAATTGCAAGAGATTTAAGAGAGTTTGAGAGGATTGCAAAAGCTAATTTATATTTTCCATTTAGAAAGGATTTTTTTTCAAACACTTTAAAAGAAAAGGGCGAATGGGATCAGGAAGTTGCAGTTAGGGCTCACATGGTTCAGCAAGCCCAGCTGCAGAGATGTCCAATCAAGTGCCATGGCTGCACCTCTTCTCAGACATACCGAAAGTGTTGTTCTTAGTACTTACTACTCACCCTATTAAATATTTTTAGATGTTTCCAATAAACTTCTGGATTTGACAGGGCCTTCTAGGGTATAGCAAACTCTATTTGCATGGCCATATGAAACTAGCTGTTGGTATTGCATTATGTTCTGCCAACACTTGTGATGCAAATGAAATCACAGTGGTTATGGGATCAAGCCAACAATCATTCCTAATTGTCTCATCTCACTGATGTTGCTGTAGTTCGAGGCAGCTCATCTGGCTTGGGAATTCAACCAAAAAAAAGAGGAAACTATGAAATACAGCTGCAACCAATTTGGTCTTTGGTCTGGAAGAGAGATGTCTGAATTCATCTAATGTTGAGCTCTGCTTAGTTTCTGAAAGGTGGCTGATATATCATTTGTCCCGCACCAGATCATAAGAAATAGTTTGTAATTTGAGAGAAGTAGAGCAGAAGAAGGTAACTTGCAGAGAGATGGTAAATTTCTTTCTTATATAGTAAAGAATAGAAATGTTGGCTCTGTTTGCATTATCTAAGAGTTTCTCAGATAGGGATCCTAATAAAAATTTCACTAAGAAATACAAAGCTCAGATGGGCAGCTACCCTATTTAAAACTTTGCTAAGACACAAGAGCAGTGTTTCAAATACTAATCTTCCTTTTTTTGTAGGTGAATGCAGTTTGGTTAAATTCATAAAGCTTGAGTCACAGCTTTAAGCCAAATTCAGAATAAGATTGTTTAACCTGAAACTGTTGTGCAGGAAAGGGGCAGAACATGCTTTCCATACTCTTTTTTCAATGTAAATTTTCTTCATTGCAGCATCAGAGCTCTGAGCCCCTGTTACCAGTCATTTGGAAGTGGGCAAGTAACATTGTCACCAGCCTCTATTCCTTCATTCTCAGAAGACTTTGATACATTAATTAATTGTCTTTTCCTGGACTGCTTCCCATCCACTGGCTTGAACCAAAATCACAAAAGGGCAAAGCCAGTCAAATGGGTAGGTCCAAATGAAGTAACAGTGTGAGTGTATTAAAAAATACATGCATATTAGGGTGTGTCTGTTATACCCTGACAAGATCAAACTCTGAGGAATAAAGAAGGTCCCAAGCCAAATGATAAGACATTAGATAATACTATGTCTGTGTTGAAAGGGAGCATTGTTGGCCAAGAAAAGTTCATCCTAACGCAAGATTTTGTTTGTTTTTAGTCATGGCTTCAGTAAGAAAATGCATTTGTCATGCAACAATTAAAAAAAAAAAAAACCTTGCCATGTGATTGAGAACAGGATCAGCTACATAGTCATGTCTGAGAGTCCAGCAAAAGAAGGGGAGGGGAGGAGAGAGAGGTTTGTCTTTCAGCTTAGTGCTGAAATAGGTCTATGCAGCTTATGAACTTTCTTGCCTGCTGGTATCTACTTTGGATTCTTAGCAGCTGTCAAAAGACATACAATCTAACCAGTCAACCATTTGTAACTAAATGCTGTGTAAGCCATGAACTCTATGGCATTACTCAACAGAAAATTCATCTAGAAATATGGGTCACGTAGAAACCCAGGAAGAAAAGGGGGGGAGACAGAATAATGGACATCATCATAAAAACTAATAATGGTTAGCACTCATACAGTGCCTTTTATCTGAGGCTCTCAAAGTGTTTTACAAAGCATTCATTAAAATATAACAAAAGTTGAAAAATGGCCAACGCCTGCTGTGGTGAAACCAATCTCTGTTTGAAACTGTGAGAGAATCTCTGTGTACACACCTTGGCAACACCCCACCAGAACGCTGTAATGCAGAAGAGGAGGTGCTGAGAATTTGCCATTTTGAGCATTACTAAGCAGGCTTTAAAATAGTTTTGAACCACCTCAACCACACAGAACTGTTTCATTGTACAGGAGGATCCAGCCCAGTACCTCTTTGTTACTTTTCAATCCATTTTTAAACATTCTGTGTTAGTATATAACCATTTCACTTCAAAATCCTATTGAAATCAGCACCACATCAGTGTTCTAAAAGGGAAGGGAAAAGGATGGAAGATCGGGATTTTGCATTGCCTTTGAACAGCTGCTAAACTAGAAAGCCCTTATGTTCAAAAATCAGCACCTTAGTTGCATACACAAAATATAAGCATGTATAAAAGTGAATGCATACTGTGCAGATTGGTGTTCTTCAGATACCTACAGTAGAAAAGATAAATTGCACATGTGAAATATGCTGTTGTGAACACTGTCGTACCTCGGTGTTCTGTACCTTGGTCTGAACTGTCAGTGTCAGCGTCGTCTGGTCAGGGTCGTCCTGGCGCACTCCTGACAGGACCTCTACTCCGTTGGTGGTGATAAACTTTCGGCTGCGTGCGTAACAATCGGTACTCCCTTTATCTCAGGTGTTAGACCCCGTGCACTTGGGTCAACACAGGAGATCTCTGAGAGGCCCCGGAAACAACAGATGCAGGCAAGGTTTGAAATCAATCGAGCAGGTTTATTGTCAAATGCAAAGCTCTACCAGTTGGGAACAGAGATCAGTACAATGTTACACCACTGGGCACTATGGCCCGCGTTGACAAGGTACCAACACCGGGCAGGCCTATTGCCATATAACAGATATTTACAGCAGTTAGTCAGAGTTAAGCTACTGTGCATTCTGTAAGTTTAGGCAATGACACCTGCCATTCAGGCGCCTAGTGGGCCTCCCCCCCCCCCAGGTTGGCCAGAAAGCACCCTTTGCGGTGTCCTTTTATAGACAGGTACAAACAACTTACATCTTTTTTTTTTTTTTTATGTACCTGGTTGCCACCCTTTGTTGCCTAGATACCACCCCTCACCTTATGCAAGGGGGGCCCTTCTATTTGTCATCCTGTCAGTTCCAACCTGGTCCTGAACCTAGGTTGGTATGTGCCTAACTCCTAGGGAGTTCTTATACCAGGACATTCCTTAAGATCTTCCATTACTCCCTTTTGGCTTACAGTGTGTACTTGGTGCTTCCCTGTGTCCTTCCATGCTTCACCTTACCCAATTACAGTTATCAATAGGGCCTCTTTCTTGGCTCCTGTGTTCCTGAACCAAAGTCTTGCTCACTAGATTGCAGGCCTGTTGCTGTTTTCATGCTACAGGCCTCTATTTAGGCCTGCTGACTCCATGTTACTGACCCTCAACTTACTACAAACACAAAGTGGATAATATACCATTTGCATTCATTTTTAATGTGCAGTTACATCAGTATAAAGAGGTGTGTTTTCCATGCATATTTCAAGGCAAACTTTGAAAAATTTGTCTGACAACCAAACGTCAATTTGACAATCTTAGCCATTGTCATTTAACCAAGAAAACTAGTCTCTTCCTGAAAGTGGAACAAGTCAGAGCTGATTAGCGTGCGTGTTCAACAATCATCATTTTTATGATCAGGTCAGCCTGTCAGCCCAGCCGTTCATGGAAGTGATTCACATTTTAAAATGAATCACTAATTGCAAAGCAGGTTGATGTATAAATTAACAAATAAATTACCTTTTAGACCAAAAGAAAAGAACTCTGAGCATTTAGTAATTTGTTTTTGTCTAAAGCTAATTATCATTGGCTTATGCTGTGCCTAATAATTAACTTATACACAGAACATTAACCCACATTTATGTGTCTTCAGTAGCCTGTATTTTAATTCATGCTGTTTGTGGTTTGGTTCTCACACTTTTATATTGCCTATCACCTATAAAGACCTTGATTTAATCTAAATCCTAATTTTAACCTTACAATCTTAATTTTTGTATAATAATTAATAATTACTGAGTGCTTATGATAAAGATATAGCTTTCTGTGGTGGTCTGAGTTGCCTTTCGGAGTTAGAAGAGTGTGATCGTTCCTATTAAAATTACAGTGGGGTAGTGTTAGTAAATGCTGCTTGGCAAACAAGCAGAAATTTTTCTTACGGATTGGGCTGTTTTTTACAGACTGCAGTGTTTCCTTGTCTATCTTCCTTTCAGATATTTTGCCCAACAGACATTAACCTTAGGGGCTAATTCCTGCAAGTTATTGAGCTCTCAACTCCCACTGACCTGAATAGAAGTGGAAAGTGCTCATTACTGTACCAAACTACCCTCTTAGACCACAGGCGCCTCCTGCCCAGCTGGAGGTGCCCTCGAAGCTCTTTGCTCTCCCTCCCTCACTAAAGAACTCTATTCCCACTTGGCTTCTTCCTCACCCTAAAATCATCTGCCTCTGCTGAAACAGCAGCAAAATAAACCTCTACAAAATGCTTCACTTAATGAGTACCCAAATGAGCGTACAGTTAATTTGTCAGAGGTTTCTGATTTGTTGTTCTGTACCTATGCTGCTGATGTTTTTCTTCTTGTTTAAAATGTACATATCTGAAAGTGACAAAATAATAATTACAAAAAACTGAAGATGTTTTTCTCACGTTAAAACGTCTTTCGAAATGTCATTTTTAGTTGGACTAGCAAATTCATTAAAACAGAAAAGAAACATTTTAAAGTGTTTCATTGGGCGCTGATTTCATATTCCACCACTGTCCTTATCTCCATCTCCAATTCCTTGACTTTTAAGTGCAAAAACAGGGAAAGGAGACTCCTTTTATAAATTTCGCTGTTGCAGGTAATGTCCAATATAGTGCAAACATTTTTGAAGAAACACACTTGACAAATAACAGTGAAAGCATGTACAGTGATCTGCAAGGGGTCCTTTTGTCCAACAGTTCACTGCCATTCTAATTAATCTGATTAATAGATTTCAAACAAACACACTTGACAACAGGAGAATTTAGAGAGTGACACAGACACAAATACACTGTTAATCTGGCAGTACATTTTCTAATAGTGAACAATGGTCTGGAAGGATCACAAGAACTTCAGTGAAACTTCAGATACAGAAATGCGCACCAGACGCTACCACCACATAAATGGCAGTTGAGAGTACAATGCAGAAAGTCACTCTGTTTAATGGGAAGCATACCCTGGTCCATGTAATAGTCTAGTTGAGCTGGAGAAAGTTTGTTGTCCAGTGTATACCCTACTTACTGTTAGTACGGGACTGAAATGCATTCTATAGAGTTGCTTATTCCTTCAGTAATATTTTTTTTTTCTTGTGGCTTTCCTTCAGGGAGGAAGATGAATATTCTGAACTACGATCAGAGCTCAGCCACAGCCAGCATGAGGCTAATGAAGATTCACGCAGCATGGACCAGGATCAGACTTCTGTCTCAGTGCCAGAGAACCAGTCCACTATGGTCACTGCTGACATGGGTTAGTGAGTTTCTGAATAGACAGGATGTCTCCTGCTAGTAGGAAGCCATTGTAGCCTTTAAATACTAATCAGAATGCCCAGAGATACAAGAATATAAATCATTCCAGACCTCCTTAATCAAACCAAAAGTGTTGAGGACTTCTAGGAGAATAAATTATAGCCTTTAAAATAATCTCAGTACCTTGCTCCCAGGCCATCAGAGCTAGAATAGCCATAGAGAAAGAACAGAAAATGAGCTTGTCAGGAAGAACTGAAGAGCCTGACTGAGCGCCCTTTGGGGAGGAGGGGAGAATTATGGGGGGGGGGAAAACACGCTCACCACCTTTAAATGCTGCTTGTTGTTTTAAATGCTGCTAGTTTATTTAACTATAAAATGTAAATGGTTGGAAATTGGAGAGGTGAAATAAAGAAATACATCTAGAGACATTTAGTAAGAGGCAGAGCCATGTTCTGTATACTTCTCTCTCCAGGCCAAGACTTTTAAGACTTGTTGCTTTCTGAGAGCCATTAGTTTATATACAGGTAGCAAGTTTCTAAATGACACTTACCTATGCTGTGGAGGGTTAAGGATAAGGATGTTAACCAGTTACCCAGTAACTAGCATGCTTACCTGGCAACTGGTTAACTGAAGGCGGGGGAGGCAGGGGGGTTGTAGCCCCTGTTTCTCTGCAACCCAGTCAACAGGACCCCAGTCAACTGGAGCAGCTCCACTGCCCAAAGAGGGCTGGGCTGTAGAGGACCCCTACCATGGAGGGGCCCCACACTGTCCAGATGCTGGTTAAACAATTAAAATCATAGGTGTATTTACAACCCTAGTTAAGGAAGGTTTTTTTATGTCAAAGAGTCCAGTAATTTTATTATTTTTTCAGTTGTGCTTAGGTTGGGGTTTTCAAACTTAAAAAGTAAAGTATAGTTAGTACTAGCTATAGAGATTCAGTTCCAAGACCCCAGCAATAAAGATATTCAGTATTGGGATAGCCAGAGACACTACTACTTACTGGCTTGGAGCATCAGTGATGTTAGTGGGGGAAAATGTCTGTCTTATTGGGTCAGATTCTGTTCTCATTCACATTAGGGATATGAAGGACTAGTCGACTAGTTGCTCCCTCCTCCCTCCCCTCCCCCCCCCCCGCTGCCTCTTTCACATAGAGGCAGCAAGAATGGGTGGGGGGGGAGAAGAAGGGATACTTCAAAGCGGCACCTCTTGAAGCCTAGGACCAGACCCCGGGCTCCACACAGCGCTGCCACTTTGAAAAGCCACGTGTAGCCTGGGGCCAGTTGGGGTGTTCCAAGGCTGCATGCGGCGTTTCAAAGTGGCAGTGCCACATGGAGCCGGGGATCAGCTGGGGAGTCCCCAGCTACCTCTGAGCTTCATGCCGCGCTTTCGCCTTTGAAGTGTAGCAACAGCCCTAGTGCTGCGGCTACACTTCAAAGGCGGAGGTGCCCTATCAACTACTAATCAAATAGTTGATGCAAAATGCATCGATTATTCAATTAGTCAATTACCCGATACTTAACATCCTTAATTCACATCAGTGTAAATCAGGGATATATCCTTGGCTGTAGTTTAGTTCCCCCTTCCTTCTATCATAGGTGTTTATTAGATGCTGGCTACCACAGTGCCCAGATGCCAGCATACCTTGGTAAAAAAGTTGGACTAAATCCTAAGTCTGGTGTGATTTATCCAAAAAGAGACAAAGATCAAAATATCAGCAATGTTTTCTAATTATTTCCTTACACTCATAAGGAGGGTCAAATTCTGTCCTTGGATAAATGTGCGTCAGTCTCACTGAAGTCATAGACATTCATCTGATTTTTAATGTCAATTGGATGTGTCAGTCTGAAAATGTTTGTTTCCCAGTGTAGATTCAATTAATAATATACTTTTTGATTTCACTCTTATTGTTTGCAATAGCTTATCTGCCACCCTCCAGTTATGCCCTTATCTCAGGCCATAGACTCTGTTTCAGAGAGAGGCAAACTCTTCCCCATTATAACTTTAAGATTTATCTTGGAAGGGGGAATCTTGTTTGCCATCCCCAAAAAGAATGAGGATCCCTCTTACACACAGAAGGATACTGGGACACATCACCTGTCGTACAGTGATTCGGTGGTTGTCAGTATATGAATTCCTGTTAATAATCCACCCCAGGAAAGTAAAGGATAGTTAGTGCAGGGTGGACCTCCCAGGTCCTGATTGGTCCCGGATGAGGGATTTTGCCAAACCAGGGGACGTCATTTCTGGATCTTCCTGCTGCTGCTCCCCCTCCTTGGTCCACTGGCCTCCTGGCTGGTTCCTCATCCCCTGCTGACATGCGGGGCAGCTATGCGTGCTGCGCAGGGGCACTCCGGGTTCTGCAGGGCAGCTGCACGTGCCGCACTGGGGCTCTGGGACCCCCAGGGCAGCTGCGCGCCACAGATCCTGCCGGGCAGCCATGTGTGTGTCTCCCAACCCCGCTAGGCAGATCTGTACTAGCTATATAGATCTGATTCTAAGACCCCTACAATAAAGATGTTCAGTATTAGGATAGGCAGACTTTCTAAGGCAGGAAAATATGCAGATTTAGTAAGTAAAAGGGGTGATGTCTTCCAATCTCCCCTGCAAAGAAAGGCTTAATTCAGGGAGTCTGAGACCTGCTCTTGTTAATGTTAGATAGAAGGAGATTAATTTCAGTGAGGTACACCAGTAATTAATTTGACCCAAGCAGTTGAGGCCTTAATACATGAGTTCCCCAAGACACATTCATAGTTGCTGGCTGAAAACCAGGGGTGGGAAATAATTTTTGATGGGGGTGGGGGGAAGGGAGCACTCCAAGATTTTGGTAAGTGATCAGTGGTTGCACTTCTCTTTGGAGCGGGTGCAAGGTCTAGAATGGAGATTGGGTGCAGAAGGGAGATTGAAGTAAGGGATTGGTGTGCAGGAGAGGGTGTGGGATCTGAGAAGGAGTTTGGGTGAAGAAGGGGCTTGTGACCTAGGACAGGTGATTGGGGTGCACAGTCTAGGAGAAGATAGGAGAGCAGGAGAGGATTTTGACCTGGGGGAGGGATGTAGGAGGTCTTTTCCAATCCTATGATATTAGGACGGGGTGTGGAGCCTGGAAGGGAGTTGTGAGCTGGAGGAGGGGGGGGTGGAGGGTTAGGGATGGGGGTATGAGTGCAGGAGAGGATTCTGGCCTGGGGAAGGGGCATAGGAGGAGGTGCAGACTCTGGGAGGGAGTTGTGACCTGGGCTGGGGGGTGCTGAGGATTTGGATTGGGGATGTTGGTGTTTAGTTGAGTAAACAATTAACCTGGGTTTATCGGTTAATCCTATTGACGACATGCATTTGCCCCTCCCGCCCCGCCCCTTTGCTGCCTCTGTATCAGAGACAGTACGAGACGGGGGAGGCGGGAGCCAGTGCTTTTGGGAATCTGGCTTTTAAGCAGGCTCCTCATGAGCACCTGATCCCACAGAGCTGCCAGCCCCTTGCGGACAGAGGCTGCTGCCACCCCGTGCTGCTGCCTCCATATCAGAGCAGCAGCGCAGGGCAGTTGCCAGGAGCTGGTCTGCATGGGGAGCCAATTTTTAAACAGAGGCAGCAGTGTGGGATGGTAAGGGGGCTCCCTGGGAATGGGGCTGGGAGTGCACTGGCTGCTGGCCCTGCCTTTGGGGACTATTGAATAATCATGTAACCACTTAGATTTTGTGTGGTTACGTGTTTATTGAATTATTGATATCTAACATCCCTAGTTTGGGTGGTGACCTGGGCTAGGGGGTTGGGGGGCACGGTGGGGTGCCAGAGGTGGGGGGGGGGTTCCAGAGGCAGGCTCTGGCCAGGAGGCGCTTACCTTAGGCGGTTCTTGGCCAGCAGCCCAACAGGAGCCCTGAGGCAAGCTCCCTGCCTACCGCAGCCCCAGGCGGCTCAAAATGGAAGAGGCTCCCTCCATGTGCTGCTCAGAGCAGCATGCCCCTGGCAGAGGCAGAGGGGAGACTTTGTGTGCTGCCCCTTTCCCCAGACCAATCATCACAGCTAAACTGGCCAATGGGAGCTGTGGTGATTGGCTTGAGGGTGAGAGCTGCACACGAAGTATCTCCCTCTCCTCCCCCGGCATAGAAGGAGCCACCAGTCATTTTGAACAGCCTCGGGTTTCAGCAAGCAGAGAGCCTATCTTGGGGTCTTGACAGGATGGGCCACAGGCCGGATCAAAAGGCTTGTCAGAGTGGAAACTGAGGGCCAAAAGAACATGTGGCTTTTCTTGTGAGAGGGACTCCATATTTGTTGGGGTTTTTTTTAATGGTTGAGTTTTTTATTTTCATGTGCTAGACTGAAGAATATATGTTTTTGGATACGTGCCTGAATGCCACAGTAGATTTTATTCTTAATTGAAAAAAATAAATAAGACAAAAGGCTTCCACTCTAAAACTGGAATTTTTTTGAAACATATGAGGTCAGACACTTTGATTTGACACCAAAAGCTAGAGTCAGGACTTATACAACCATATTGACTTCAGAAGGATTATATGAAGTGAAAACCAGCACTGAATCTGTCCCTGAGTATAAAAACATTTAGTTTCTTTTATAGTGGGATTCCTATTATGTTCAGGCTGTCGTTTCTCTCATTCACTCAGTGAAAACAAAAATTCTGTCCTACTTGTTCATCAATACTCTGCTGTAGACTGGCTGCCATTTCTGCCAATCAGGACTATAGACTAGGAGACTAGTATTATCAGGGTCAGCCTCATTATGATTTTCTTTCCACATTAGCTCTTTTAAAAGATTTCTCTTAAGTTTTGTCCCCCCATGGCCGATGCTCAAATAGATTGTATATTAAATAAATACTGGGGCTGTCAATTGACCTGCATTAATGCCTGTGATTAACGCAGGACAGGATTAACGTGTTAAAAAAATTAACTTCAGCTTGCGCTGCTGCCCCTTTGAAGTGCCGCTCCAGTGCCTTAAAGGGGCAGTGTTGCATGGAGCACTCCCAGGCTCCATGCAGTGCTGCCCCGTTGAAACACCACCGTGGTGTTTCAAAGGGGAATTGTGCACAATTAAAATTTTTAATTGCTTGAAAGCCCTAATAAATACATAACACTTTCTCCCTTCCCTCTGCCACTTGTCTATTAAGTAAATTGGATCTGTGTAACAGAGACAGGTGTACCATATATAAGCACCAATATAGGAAATCATTAAAACAGCAGTCTTTTTAAATTCTTGTTGCCAAATTTCAAGCCTGAAACTTTCCATGAGCTTATATGAGTGTTAATCAATATACAGTATTTGTTTCTCTGTGTATGGTAAACTGTTTAAAAAAAAATGTTTTCAGTGTATTAGGCCTATGCAATTCATTTGTAAGAACATTTCCAAACAAATACTTTGGTGCAATTCTTCTCTGAGGTAAGCTGACCTTTGGGCATAGTAATCAGTTGTGAATTCAGATTTAATAATATAAAAAATACTTGGCTCTTGTAAACAGCCGGGAGGGGAAAAAAGGTTGTTTTATGTCATTATACATCTCAGGCTGAATTCATTACTCTAGCTTCAGAGTTAAGGTAGCTGATCACAAATACAAGAGTGACTATAAAAGTCTCATGTTTCAACTAACAATTGAAGGAATACTATCACAGTAGTATTAATAGTAATAAAATAACAATGTAATGCATGTGAAATATCTCTTACCCAAGGATTTCAAAGTGCTGTAAAATTTTTAATAACACTGAAGTATAGAAACATTACTAGAAAAATTCTGTATTTTAAAAATAATAGGCAAACTTTTCAAATTTGGGTTGCTAATGCCTATTAATTTGTTTCCTGGGTTCAGGTGCCCACATTTGAAAAGTTTGACCTGTATTTTTTACCTGTGTTACTAATAATACTTAATCAGAATTTTCGCAATCCAATTTACTTTTCAATGTTTGTTATTTCTTTACTTTTACCACTTCATTGGTTGTGGTAAAAACAAGGATATGAGACATTTAAATTCTTCTTCGAGTGATTGCTCATGTGCATTCCAATTAGGCTGTCGAAACAGCCCGTGACCTCTGCACCAGAGGCCCGGGCCCACTGCCCTCCCCTCCTGGCTCCACCGGCACCGCCTGCGGCATCAACCACCAGCACATCCCTACCCGCGGTGCCCCATCAGGACGTGGCACCGGATACACCGCGGTACCATACCCCGGCACCAGCTCACACAGTTCTGGCACTTACCTCTGCACCGGATTTCTGCACCACTATGCCACCACCGCCACCTTGGCACTGTGGGAAGCCGGAATCTATGGCCAGGCACGTAGCCGCTCCGCAGGTGTCTGCTTCGGCTCCTCCCTGGTCCACCTCGGAGTACACGTCTGACTCCGAGGTGGAGTCCACCTGGTCTTCTCAGGGCTCCCGGTCCCAGTCGCAGCACCAATCCCGGCACCATAGTCCACCTCGTCTATACCAGCAGCAATGGACACAACCAGTCCCGGTACCGGTACTCCAGCAGTCGTGGCCTCCTGAACCTCCGGCCCAGTGGCCATTTTGGACGCGTTGGGCGTATCACCAAGCCCAGGGAAATCCTTCTTCCAAGTCGGCTTCGGTTGCATTGGGTCCTCGGGCCCTTCCCTTGGCGACCCCGCTGGTCAGATCACCAACCTCTGGCCAGTCACTGCCTCCCGGCCAGCAGTCTCCTGGTCCTTGACGGAGTGCGGCTCCGGTGAGCCAACCTCCCCCACCCTCATCCACTGGCTCGCAGCAGTATCCAGCACTTTCGGGGTTATCTGTCAGAGAAGTCTGAAAGGGATCATCATCCTCCTCCCCTGACGAGGCTCTGGGAGACCCTGGACCATCCATGGCCTCTATGGACACCAGGGCCCACCAGGATCTCCTCCGACATCTGGCCCAAAGTTTGGGAGTCCAGACGGATAGGGTGTCCAATGACTCTGATCCCACAGTGGACATCCTTCACGTGGACGCCCCTCTAGAGTGGCCCTCCCGATTAACAAAACAGTGGCCAAGATCTCCAAAGCCGAATGGAGATACTTTGTCCCCCAGGAGGGTAATGAGCATCTTTTTTCCCCACCCTCCACCGGGCTCTCTTGTGGTACAAGCCGTGAATCAAAGAGAGAGAGAACGTCAGCCCGCCGTTGTCCCTAAGAACAGGGAGGCTAAGAAAACTGACCTGCTAGGCCGGAAGGTATACGCGTCCGGTGGTATCCAGTATCGCATTGCAAACCAACAGGTCCTCTTGTCCTGGTATGTGTTTAACACCTGGGCCTCGATGGACAAATTCACAGACCTATTTCCCCAAGAGTCCTGCGCAGAATTCAAAGCTCTCCATGAGGAGGGGAGAACGATTTTCAGGGCGGCTCTCCAGGCGGCTCTAGATGTGGCGGAAGCTGCTGCCCAAGTAATGGCCTCTGGGGTGGTCTTACACCACAGTTCCTGGCTACAGGGTTCTGGGGTTCCCCTAGAGCTCCAGAACACCATACAAGACCTCCCTTTTGAAGGCCCCTCGCTCTTTTCTGAGCATACTGAGCAGAGGCCCCATGGCCTGAAAGACACCCCTGCTACCCTAAAATCATTGGGCATGCACATCCCGGCTACCCTGAGGCACCCCTTCCCTATTAGGAACGTTCCTAGAGCACCTCCCCAGGGTCCGCACACCGACTTCTCCCGCCATAGAAGTAGAAGCGGTAACGGCAGGAACAACAAGCGTCGCCCTTGCCCGACCCCTGATCACAACCAGGGGCCCCCCAACAAACCCTCCGGTCCCCGTCAGGGGTTTTGACAGGACCTATGAGGGCAACCTTCCAGTCTCCCCATTTCTCTACCAGGACCGTTTATCCCATTTTACCCCAGCCTGGTGGTTGGTCACTTCACACCTCTGGGTGCTCGAGATAGTGGAAAGGGATTATGTAATCTCTTTCCACTCCCCTCACCCTTCCCAACCTCCTACCCCATCCCTTTTCAGGAACCCCTCTCATGAGCCTCTGCTTCAAGAGGAGGTCCAACATCTCCTTACGAAAGGGGCAGTAGAACGCGTCCCCCGAATTTTGAGGGGGGGGGTCTATTCCCGCTAATTTCTGGTCCCAAAAGCCAAAGGGGGCCTGTGTCCTATCCTGGACCTAAGAGCCCTCAACTCCTTCATCGCCAAAGCAAAGTTCAAAATGGTAACATTGGCATCCATAATTCCCTCACTAGCCCCTGGAGACTGGTACACTGCCCTTGACTTAAAAGACGCTTACTTTCATATTTCCATTGCTCCCCACCACCGCAAATTCCTCAGATTTACTGTGGGCCCGGACCACTACAAATTCACGGCCCTCCCATTTGGTATTTCCACGGCCCCGTGGGTCTTCACCAAGTGCATGGCGGTGGTAGCCGCTGCACTCAGAAAAAGGGGTATCCGGGTGTTCCCCTATCTAGACGACTGGCTCCTGGTGTGGGGGGGCTCGCAGTCGCAGGTGCGAACTCACATCATCATGGTGCACGCACTCTTCGACGATCTAGGTCTTTTGTTAAACCTGGACAAGTCTTCCCTAACGCCCACTCCGATAATAGAGCTCGGGGGAGCCACCCTGGAGTCTACCTCGGCAAGAGCCTCCCTACCCAGCTCCCGGTTTCTCGCGATACATGTGGCAGTCAGGGAGCTCCAGAATTTTCCAGTGACTACCGCTCGGACTTGCATGCACCTCCTGGGTCTCATGGCCATATGCACTTATATAGTGCAACACGCCAGGCTTCACATGCGTCTGCTAGAGATGTGGCTATTGTGAGCCCACAACCCGGTCGTCCATTCATGGGACAGGGTGGTGATGGCCCCTGCTCCCGTCCTTCTCGCGCTGAACTGGTGGACCAACCAGGCAGAAGTCTCTGCGGGGTATCTTTTTTCAGGCAGTAGCATCCCCCAACTTGTCACAGACGTGTCGGACACCGGCTGGGGAGCCCACCTGGGAGACCTTCACACACAAGATATGTGGTCTGCGGACGAGATCTCCCTGCATATCAACATCAGGGAGCTCCGGGCAGTCTGACTGGCTTGTGCGGTTTTCCTTCCCCACCTCAGGAGCAAGTCTGTCCTCATCCTATTGGACAATGCGACAGCGGTGGTGTATATAAACAAGCAAGGCGGGTCTCATTCCCCTTGCCTGTGCTTGGAGGTGATTCACCTGTGGGAACTTTGCTTCGGGGTGGATATCCACTCGATGGCCTTGTGCTCCCGGGCTCCCAGAACGTCCTGGCGGACAAACTGAGCAAGTCCTTTGCAGGACACGAATGGTCTTTGAGGTGGGATGTAGCCCAATCTATCTTACATGCGTGTGGGTCTCCCCATCTGGACCTCTTCGCTAAAGAGCAGAACAGGAAGTGCCACCGATTCTACTCCCTCATGGGACTGGGACAGGGACAGGGCTCACTGGGAGATGCTCTCGTTCTCTCCTGGCTGCAGGGCCTACTATACACCTTCCCACCAATCCCGCTAATCCACAAGGTCTTACTCAGGGACGCCCTGAATACCCTGATTTTAATCACCTGGCCTGGCCCAGGCAACACTGGTTCTCAACCCTCCTCAACCTGTCATGCGAGAGACCCATGACCCTCCCGCTGCTCCTGGACCTGATTACCCAGGACTCGGGCAGGCTCTGCCACCCGGACCTGCACTCGCTGCATTTGACAGCGTGGAAGCTCCGTGGCTAATGGCCGAGGAACTTCAGTGCTCGGAACGGGTCCAGAAAATCCTACTGGGTAGCAGGAAGCCCTCCACTAGGACCACATACTTGGCTTAATGGAAGCAGTTCTGTATCTGGGCTGCCCAGAAGGGGGTACACCCAAGGCAAACTGCGATCCCCTTGATCCTGGATTACCTGTTAGACCTCAGGCTCCAGGACCTCTCTTCCTCCTCCATCAAGGTTCACTTGGCGGCCATTTCGGCCTTCCACCTGGGGGAAGGGGAGAAAACTCTTAACCCAATGGTCAACAGGTTTCTGAAAGGGTTGGACAGGCTCTACCCACACGTCCGCCAGCCCATTCCCCAGTGGGACCTAAACCTGGTCCTTTCCAAATTTATGGGACCCCCATTCGAACCATTAGCGACGTGTTCCCTTCTATACCTGTCGTATAAGGTGTCTCTCCTAGTGGCGCTCTCATCCGCCAGGTGGGTATCTGAACTCAGGGCACTCACCTCGGATCCCCCCCTACACAGTATTTTTTAAAGACAAAGTTAGGCTCCGCCCCCACCTGGCCTTTCTGCCTAAGGTGGTGTCTTCCTTTCACATCTCCCAGGACATTTTCCTGACGGTTTTTTACCCCAAGCCGCACGTGTCTGGGAAAGAACAGGCTTTACACACTTTAGATGTGTGCAGGGCGTTAGCTTTTTACTTAGAAAGGACAAAACCATTCAGGAAGTTACTGCAACTCTTTGTGGCCATCGCCAAACGGGCAAGGGGTCAACCCATGTCCTCACAGCGGATCTCCTCCTGGATAACCACTTGTATCAAGGAGTGCTATGCCCTAGCGGAGGTATCGGCCCCACTCATTAGAGCGCACTCCACGAGAGCTGTGGCAGCCTCCGCCGCTTTCATGGCGCAGGTTCCCATCCTGGACATCTGCAGAGCACGATATGGTCCTCTGTCCATACCTTTGCCAATCACTATGTGCTAACGCATCAAGCCAGGGAAGACGCTGCCCTGGGCAGGGCGGTCCTCCAGTCCTCTGTAGCTTCAACATCCAGCCCTCCTCCATAGGTTCTGCTCTGGAGTCACCTCATTGGAATGCACATGAGCAATCACTCGAAGAAGGAGGAACAGGTGCTTACCTCATAACTGTGATTCTTTGAGATGTGTTGCTCATGTCCATTCCAAATCCCCACCCGCTGCCCTTTCTCCGGATTATTCCGGTAAGAAGAAACTTAGTGGGTGAGGGGGTCAGCAGGAGTATATGTGGGCCGATATACCGGCACCACTCTAGGGGGCTCCCCGCCGGTCCTAAGGGTACTGCTGAGGGAAAAACTTCTGATGACGTGCGCACACTGTGCGCACACACCTAATTGGAATGGACACGAGCAACACATCTCGAAGAATCCCAGTTACGTGGTAAGTAACCATTCTTTTCCAGCACGGCAGTCAAATGTAGAAATACAAAGAAACATTGCTACACAAAACTACCTATTTTCATAATAGGCTTATAAGGTATTCTTCCTTCTTCCCCACACAAGCATCCTTCTGTCCTTCCTTGTTTGTTTTAGTTTTAGTATCTCTTAAAAAATAAATCGTTGTTTTAGTTATGCACATCAAGTGAATTCACCATGACCTGATAACAACATGGCACTGTATACTGCACTAATGCAGCAAGCTCATTGACAAACCAACTACATCAGTGTCATGATACACTAATGCTTTTAGATATGCTGCTCTTCAGCTGTAGGCAACAAAAACATCAAGAGCTAACATTGTTAATCTGCTCTGCTGTATCTCGTAAATCCTGTGATTGGGTTTACGCTAGCTTCCCTTTGAAATGTGGGTGTCTCTGACATTTTTATAAACTCTTCTTTTCTGAGAGAGACATTCCTTCAGGGCTAGAGCTTAGCATATAAGGTCTTGTCTTGTGAAGGAAATTTTTTATAAAATGAGACAAAATGTATATACAGACATATTACTGAGTTTCAGGAGCAGAAGCAAAATAAATAGATTTTACAATTAAGCATTCTTGGTGGTGCATCTGTGACTCAGAAATGCATTTTATTAATAAATAAGCTTCCTTGACAGATTATTAACACTAAAGCTTATTAATTGTTTTGGTGGGAGAGCTGAGTTTGTGGGAAGTTCTTGCACATATACATACCTTCAGTAGGAGTTTCATGAATACAGGTTTCAGGATCTCAGACCCTGCTTTGTCTATCCATATTTATCATGCCATTAATATGTTGATGGGTTTATTTTTAACATGAATTCCCATTAGCCAGAAGTAATTTCACATTCACTCTGCTTCAAATCTATTCCTACACAAAGAGAATTTTAGAACACTTTTGTTGGCCTCCATATGCAAGGACATAAAGACAAGGGCCC
Source organism: Pelochelys cantorii (assembly GCA_032595735.1). Classification (NCBI taxonomy): domain Eukaryota; kingdom Metazoa; phylum Chordata; order Testudines; family Trionychidae; genus Pelochelys; species Pelochelys cantorii. Next base: position 71,264,586 of record CM064330.1, on the reverse strand, counting down.
ACGATATTGCTACTGTAAATTAAACAAGAAACAAATTCTGCATTTTGATTTTGAGATAACATGATGATGCTATTCTGTTCTATATCAGCTTTTATATTATGCTCATAACTGATGAAGACAAACAGAATGTGTTAAAGAGTCCATTGTGCCAGTGGAGCATAGTTGTTGGCCGTGGTTTTCTCTTGGGGCTTTAGGGGGTCATTTAAATAGGCCATGGAGCCATCTTGAAGATAAGGACAGAGACCTTGAATTTGATATGTAATTCTGTGTTTAGCCTGTGTAACTGAACGAGAGCATCACTGGCACATTGTAGGATGTACCTGTTTTGATTTTAAGGTTGCTTTTATTTTTCCCTAAGGGCTCATCTAGACTATGGGGAACGGTCGAAAGAAGATATGCAAATTCCACGGGAATTTGCATAGCTTCTTCCGATCGCACTTTCGAAAGCAGAGCTTTCGAAAGTAAAAGTAGTTAAGACGTGGCTTTTTTTGGTGAACCCTGCCCCCCCTTTGTGTAAACCTCCTTTTTTGAGGAAGAGCGGCTTTTCAAGCGAAGGGGGGGGGTTCGCCGAAAAAGCCGCATCTTAACTACTTTCACTACTTTAATTCCCGCGGAATTTGCATATCTTCTTTCGACCGTTCCGCGTAGTCTAGATACGCCCTATATGTTAATTAGGCCTTTTTTTTAAATAGCTGCCTAAACTGCAGACATAAAATGTGTACATTGTAACATAAGAATGGCCATACTGGATCAGACCAAAAATCCACATAGCCCAGTGTCCTGTCTTCCAACAGTGGCCAATGCGCCTCATGCCCCAGAGAGAGTGAAGAAAACAGGGAATCATCAAAGGATTCCCTCTCCTGTCATCCATTTCCAGCCTCTGACAAACAGAGGCTAGGAACACCATTCCTACCCATCCTGGCTAATAACCATTGATGGACCTAACCTCCATAAATTTATCTAGTTCTTTTTTTTGCATACAGTTGTCTGGGTTTTGCACATATGTGTGAATGCAGTTTAAGTGATCAGGTTTGACAATTTGTCTGGTATTAATCAGAGTGTTAGATGAGTGTTTGGTTGTGAAATTGAAGTTTTATTTCATAGTTCCCTGTTCCCTCACATCTCACTCTTTCATAATCAGCCTGTTATCCTTCGTTTTAAACTCAGGTTTTCAAAGTGGACTAAGGGACTTAGGTGCCGAACTCCCATTGAATTTCAGTGAGACTTGACTGCCTACCTTCCTTAAGCTCCTTTGAAAACATCAGCCATATGTTTTATATTTGATTGCAAAGTCTAACTTTTATGAGGTCCTACATGTAGCAATACCATAGGAATAACACCTCATGAATGGATACTGTCCTTTTAAATATTTGCACCCCCTGTGAAAGTAATGCGCTGTCATGAAATATAAATCTATTCTGTGCTGTACAATGCAATAACTGATTATTGCACAATGCCTTGCTAATTAATGGCCCATAAATGAACACATCCAAGAAGCATCTGAACCCAAGCATGAGTTCAGTCATATGGTGCACATCAGGGACTACTGCTGATGTTTATCACTGAATGTGCGTTGGAGGTAATGCATTTGTGAACTTAGTTCACAAAGCAATAGGGATCATTTTTTATTTTCACAGAGTCAGGGTGTGAGTGGATGACACCCCGAAACAGAGTGCTCTTCAGGGCGTAGTAGGGGGAAGGGTCCTCTGACCCTTACCTTGTTAGAATTATGGTGATGCTTTCATCCTAAAGGATCTTGTGAATATGATCATGATATAGAGCCTCAAAAACAAGGGCACAAATATTTCCAGTCTTCTCTTTAGCTTCATGCAAAGAAGAAACAGCTGTGAAAATGAAACTATAGCTCTGTAAAATAATCTCTCTGGGGACTTTTGTGTAAGCTTTTGGAGACTTGGCAGTAGTTTGAGCACAAATCCCCAAAGTCCTTTCTTTTAAAGGAGCATTGGATTATATCATCACTGAGTGAACTGGGCAAAGGACCAATTTGATTCTGACGAAGTTTTGCTGGGCACAAAAATCAGGAGAAGCTGCAGCGATGAAAGAGTAAACCCCGCCTACCCCAAAATTAGAACAGTGACATAGGAGTGTGCTTAAACATGATGTCTTTTAAAATGTGGAGAAGGTTTTTCAAACAACAGTGGCCACTCCAGATATGTGGATGAGAAGATTATTTGTGTGATTGAGTAATTTGAGATTTTAGTACAGGGGTGGCCAACCAGTTAGAGACTAAGAGCCAAAATAGCTATGGATAGTAGTGCAAAGAGCCACATGTTATATATTTATTTTTATATATCTATAAGGCATGTATTGAATGGTAACTTTCTAGCTTGCGATACCCAGTGTATGTCTAACATGTTCTTTCTGTTTCATAGATAACTGCAGTGACTTGAACTCAGAACTGCAGAGAGTGCTGACTGGGCTGGAGAGTGTAGTCTGTGGAAGGAAGAAGAGCAGTTGTAGTCTGTCTGTAGCAGAAGTGGACAGACACATTGAACAGCTCACCACTGCCAGTGAACATTGTGACCTAGCTATTAAGGTGCAACAGCATTAACTAGTCACTAAATGCATTGTGTACATACTGGGATACATGATGATATGTCGTATTCATAGCACTCTTCCTTTGAGAATTTCAGACTACTTCACAAAATTGACTGTGCTTCAAAACATCATGTGAGGCAGGTACAGTAGTAGTGTACCTACACTGCATATGAGTGCATTAAGTCACAGAAAAATTACCTACAGATCTTGTGTATAGTTTTTCATCCATAGATTTCAAAGCACTTTACAAATACAAGTAAGCCTCATCCTTATTTTAAAGATGCACAGACTATGGTACAGATAGGTGAACTGACTTAGAGAAGTTCACACAGTCCATTGTCAGTTGTCTAAGGTCACACAACTAGTTGGTGGATGTGGCTGGTAGCTACATCTTAAAGAATCTTGTATATTGCTTTCCTGAACATAAACATTGTAAGCCTTTTAATATCTGATTTTGCTTTTTATTACAATATAAAACTAGTAGATTAATACAGACATAGCTTGTACTTTCTATTATTTCTGACAAGATAAGCTAAATCTGCTTACAATTTAGCTAGTCCTTCTAAAATTACATCTTGGTCTTATTTATTATCCATATCACAAAACAATAAATAGTGTCCAGAAGCACAAGTGATAGGTAACATGCAACAAAGAGCCTGGGAAGCAAGGGAATAATGGTCTGTCTCCGGTATGTGGGGAAACAGGTGAGACAAGTTGTGTTTTATAACATATGGAAAATCAAAGAGATAATGTATAAGCATTCAGTTTTCAGAGACAGACTACAGATCACAATATAAAGCATACCAACCAGTTTCTTTACCATTTCATTTCAGAGTCCATATTTAGTTTCCTTTTTTCCATTAAAAACCTTCATTGGAAGTTGTTTTGTGGGAGACACATTTCAGAACAGATAAGTCTAGGTAGATTGCGCTATTTGAATTTTCCAGACAGAAAATGGATGTTGAGATGTTTTCCTCAATAACATCTTTTAAACTATTTTCCCTGCTTTGTTTAGCTGAAAGACTCTGATCAGGAAAAGTTAATAAAATGTACTTTATTTAATTTTTTAATGGGCTGCCTCTGGAAAATGTTGTCTGACCTAAGAATCAATAAGAGTGCAATTACAGTTTCCTTGGACAACAGAATTGCCTGTTTCAGGAGGTTTTTTCTGAGAGATTGGGAAAATGTATTGCCATAAAGAGGACTGTGTGTTTGTTCCTACTCTTCTATGTCTGTATTTAATTGTTTACATATACCCGAGATATGCAAAACCTTTTCCCTCTGAGAATTGAAAGAGTCTAAGTTTTAGACCTTACTTGATTCCCAAATTATTTTATACTCTGCTTGGCTTGCAGTCCTTGTGTTAGCAGAGTCCTTTTCAATTCCTGAGCCATCTTCTCAATCTTGTCTCTTGTTCTTCTGCTGTCTTCTTTCTAAGCCCACCTCCCAAATATGCTATAAAAAGTCCACAGACAGAACACCTACCTCACAACAACTGCTTTTCTGCATATAAAAGCCAGGGTTGGTATTTGAAGGTAGCAAGCCCCTTTGAAGCTGTTTTTAATTAAGGTTTTGGCTTCATCCCCAGGTGGGGGTGCTTTGGCTTTTTAACTTTGGCCTTAGCAAATCAAATACTGTCCCTGCATGGCAGGCACCCTGAAACCTGTTCCTGGCCCCTCAGGAGGTCCTAGGGCCCTGGTTAAGAACCACTGCTGTAGATGGCCAGTTGGTTGTTAACTGTGGAGCGTTAAGTGACCAAACTCATACTTCATTATCAAACATGTAGGAATTTGCTATCAAGGGAAGCTTGAGTTTTATTTTTTCTTATATTGTAAAGCTTCTTCCAGTTTTCTACCTAATCCATCTCTTATACTCTGATCATCACGCTGGTATCTGAGACCTCTCAAGCATCATCTTAGCCAGAATATAAAGAGAGGGGCTAGTTGCTTTGGGATAAAGACAAGAAAACCAGGCAATATTTTTTCATCTGCTTTCCTGCTTACTTCTCCCTGCCCCCATTTGTGGCGGTGGTGGTGGTGGTGTTGTGGCAGTGGGAAAGCTAAACTGAAGTGAGCATTACACTTAATGCTCTGAAAGGAGTGAGGTCTGACCTTCTCTACATAAGTTCCAGAGCCTTTAGTCTGCTGCTAGGAAAACTTGATGTGTCTCTCTCTCTGAGTTTCTTCCTTCAGATTGACAGTTCCTTAGTTCCTGAGGAATGTAGCTCTCTAGGGGGATTGTCATCATGGAGAGAGAGATATCTTAGTGTTCCTTGTCAGCTATGCGCTTGTGCGACTGCTCAGGAGAGATTCAAATGCCACCCAGCTGATTAGCAGAGCGCCCACAACTAGGTTTTATTTTTCCTGATGATGCACATACACATGCCTTAGTGCACACAACAAAATGTATCGTGCACATGGATGGAAAAAATCAGCACTTGAATAGAAAAGATTATAGAGGAACATTGCTTGGAGTGCCCTGAAAAATTAGGATCTAGACTTTGAATGTGATCCAGTATTTTATGGCACATTGAGATGAAGTGCTCACAGTAACTATCATTGTTCAAACAAGGTCTTGATGCATTGTAGATTTGTTGGTGTGCTTGTCCTTGGCCGTACTGAATCACTGAGAGAGCTCTCTTGCTGCTAAGGTAGGGTAGGACCTAGAGCTCCTGCAGGAAGTCTACTCAGTGGGATAGCAGAGTAGGAAACAGAAGTTTCATTTTTAATACTTTGTATTTTGGTTTTGTTTAAATGTGTTCTAGTTTGTATAACCAGTGACCGGATGTTTACAACATGAGCGGCAGCAGTTTGTTCTCTTGTCAGTAAGATCTTTCCTCCACCACACAATTTCTGTAGGCATAATCAATTTGAGGACTGTGAGGAAGGGAGACCTATACCCATCACGTGTTTAGCTTAGTCTGGGGTTGTTGATGTGAGAATAGTAACAGCACCAGGGGTCATGGGCCCTCTGAAAAGAACATTTCAAAGAGTTTCTTTGTTATCATGCAAATGCAGGAACAACTGAAGAGTGTGTATATTTAATGGACAAATCTTTAATCCCAGTGCTGTGTGTTAACCATCAGCCATATTCCTGGCTGCTCAGAACTTAGATCATATGAGATGCAAGACTAGATTCTGGATTTACCCTTGATGCATCAGCATGCATAATCAAACTGAACTGTAACACTGTAAAATCAAAAATGAAGAAAAACTCAATAACTCATTAGTTCCCACAGGAAATAGTTCCCTGTATGTAGCAATTGCCTTCTATTCATGTGTTAGCGAACAAACCAGTGCTGAAGCAAAGCATGCCACATCCAGAGAAATGCAGATTGTTCAGTTAGCAAATGGATGTTTTCATGTCACTTTATGAGAGCATAAGGGCAGAATGATAACCTGGGTTCAGTTAATTTTGTACATGGTGGTTATCAACATGCTTGTCAGAGCAGTAAGGTGATTAGGTGCATTTACCATGTTATGCAGCTTTTCCAAAAGGAAGCACTGGAAAAAGGGGCTGGTATCTTTTTACCTTTTCTGCGGGTCATTTTTTATTTTTACCTTTGTTTATTTGTAGTGGTAATATAGTGTAAGCAGACTAGCAGTGCTGACAAAGACTAAATATTAGGTGGAAGTTTTCATTGCATCTGAAATGGCTGTTGTTAAAAAGATTTAATTATAAATACAAAACTTCTTATTCCAAATAAGATTTGACTGCTTGAGTAGCTTTCCAGTATGTTGTCTCCATTACCAAGAGAATCTTCAACAATATCCTGTTTTTCTTTTTACCGTATCTCAGGAATTTTTATTTTTTCCTCCTCCTTCTCCCACCCCCACATTTTAAGAATGAAACTCATTCATGTAATGAGACTGTTACATGCTCCTGGAAGCATTATGTTATCTTGAAGTGACATGTCTTGTTTTCTGAATCTGATTATTGGAGATCTGTAGATATAGGTGGAGGGTTCATTCTTTATGAAGGATAGCAACTTGTTTTGTGTTGTGTAAGTATTATAAGTAATTGCTAATCAGAAAAAGAGGATAGGAACCTTTGAATGAATAGTGTATTTTTGGTACTTGCTCTAGAGCCTAACTGTATGAATCATTATCTTTATATTTACAACTGTAAACCAATTATAAACCTGATGAGGGAGAAACATGGCAGTGTTTGTTTACAGGAAGAAATTGATAGAACATGCAGGTTCTGTTTCTACTTCTCCGTAGACTTACTGCATAACTTTGAGCAAATCACTTAACTTCTTTGTGCACAGACTTTGTGTAGGAGTTAGTGTGGCTCTGCACCATCTTGGGTGGAAGCTCTGGAAGGGATTGTGCCTGAGACAATCCTGTTCTTCCCTGAGGTCTGAGGTGCACAGAAGGAACACATAGGTTGCACCATCCTAAGTCATAGCGTGCTCCGTCCCACTCAGTGTGCCTGGCAAAGGCTCTTGCTCCTCCATCTCCCCTTATCTCCTTGTGGGAAAGGTATATCCAGGGGAACCCATGGAAAGAACCATCCTTGGGGTCCCTCAAATGTGGGATTGCACTTGTTCCTGTCATGCTAATATGTGAGGGAGGGTTCCTTGCATCCTTCCCAGCCCAACATGCCCATTGAAAGGCCAGGCACAATCTGGCACTGTGAGTATATCTACAGTGCAACTGGGAGGGTGCTTCCCAGCACTAGCTCTGCTTTGAGCATGGTAAAAATAGCAGTGTAACACAGATGGCAAATCAGGTTAGGTTTCTGACAAGCCTGCCTGGACGCACTGGGTATGTATGCATGTGGCTAGACTGAGTTGTCACTTCTGCTTACCCCCATTCCCCTCCTTGCCCCCTCCCCCCCAAGCTGGCTTGAACTATCATGAATCTGTGTACTTGTGCTGGGATGCACAATTCCCGCAGCAGTGCAAATTTACCCTCTGAGTACTCGGTTAAGTCATTTGCAAAAGAGGCACAACACTTATCCATTGTGAGGCATAGTGAATGTGCTATACTCTGAGGCCTTCTGAGGAAAGGTGCTATATAAATGCCAACTGCATACTGTTGTTAGTGTGCAGTAATTCCTCATTTAACACTATGGATGCGTTTCTGAAAATGTGCTATGCGGGGTCAATTTTCCCATTAAAAATAATGGAAAAGGTGGGGGTTGCGTTTCAGGTGGTGATGACAAAGTCAATTTTTTGTTGGTGCTGGGTCGTCAACATCGACATTAGATATCTAGCAACACAAGATATTTAGCAACTCAAGTTACCGCGGTTTGTCAAAACACAAAGATAAACACGTGAGTGAGCATAGGAGCGCTGTGACCACGTGTATTCATCCACTGATGCATATTACCACTGTTTTCACCAACTTGTACCGCCGCGTGAAGTAGTCCACCACTTCATTATTTTCATGTTATTTCAGGGACAGTCATGTTATTCGAAAAACATTCCCTAAAAAAAAAATTGTGCAATTGCGAAAACGTGTTAAGCGGGCACGTGTTAAACGAGTAATTACTGTATATCTCAGTGGGGTGATTTTCTTTCTTTATTTATAAAGCACCCATCTTCTGCCCAGGTGCTCTTGGTGCTGAAGAGTATAAAGGTTACAAACTATTGTAATGAAAACAGCCTTCATTGAACTTCAAATAAAAGAAGTAAATTAATTGTGTGTGTGTGTGTGTGTGTGTGTGTGTGTGTGTGTGTGTTGCTTGTATGCATGTGTGTATTCCCCTTGTATCCTTATGTGATGGCAGTATTATTATTACTATTATTCCTTTTTAATATTCTCCTCTTTTGCTCCTTTGTCTTACCATGACTGTGTGTTTTTGCAGACAGTAGAGGAGATTGAGGGTGTGCTGGGACGGGATCTTTATCCAAACCTGTCTGAAGAGAGATCTCGGTGGGAAAAAGAGCTGGCTGGTCTGAGGGAAGAAAATGAGAGCCTCACTGCTATGCTGTGCAGCAAAGAGGAGGAGCTGAACAGGACCAAGGCCACCATGAATGCTATCCGGGAAGAAAGGGACAGATTGCGCAGAAGGGTAAGACTGCCAGTTGTCTGCAGAGTACATACAGGAGCCTCTCTAGTAACAGGGATCTGATCTACTCATTCTAGACCATATAAGTTTGTAACTGTGGAGAGTTGATACCCTGCACCTTCCTTCTTGCACCTTTTTTTTTTTTTCTTTTCTTCTTCTTTTAAAATCAGGTAATATGAGTTGTAAAGAGGTAGAAGTGAATGGAAAGAAATTGCAAGGAGTTTCTATGTGATGAGCAGTCGAGGTATACAGAAGCTTCATATCATAGAACATATGTTAACTGAAAGGATGTTATTCGTGGGTGGGAAAGTATGTGTAAGTTTATAGATAAAGCAGATGTTCATTCATTTAGTGGATTTTCCTGTGAATACCAAATAGATCTTTGTCTTTGATGAGAATTCGATTTGTGATTCAGAGAAAGAAAAAGAGCAGGACTCCTGTCACTGGGAAATAATTCTTTGTGAACTGAACTTTGAGTAGTCCCAGGCATGCCCAGTATCTGTGTCTCTATTTTCCAGCTTTTTTTATATCTGACGATATGATTGCTCTTTATGAAGACTCTGAATTAAGAAAGGAAATTAAGTAAAGGAAAAGATGAAAGCTTAAAAAATACATTGTCAGTCTCTAGTATTCTTCTACATTATTTGCTGCCTCTCCTTACAAGTCAAGCTAGGAAGTTTTACAGTGTTCAACGAAACATCTCCATGTGAAATAATTTTGGTTTTGAAGAATGTATATGATTTTTCTTCCAAGCCTTGTGCTGTAAGTGAGTGAAAATTTAGAGACCCGTATTCTTTGTAAATTGTTGTTTATTACCTAGTGGTAGCAAAGCAACCTTTTCCTCAAATGCAATCTTTTGAAGAAATCAGTGCGCTTCATCATGGCATTAGACTTTGTTTGCCATTTCTAGTCTTTGAGTATCCAGCCATAGATCATCTCACTCAACAAAGCTTCCTCTCCACCACAATATAATGAGTTTATTTGATGCTAAGGCCGATTATAGATTTAATCTTCTGTGGTGCTTACTAGATCTTTTTGTCTGAGGCATTGTTTAAAAGTGTGCGCACGCGTGTGCGTGTGTGTATACATGCATGTATGTATGCCTAAATTTGTGTTTGAGCATTTTCTTTTTTCTTACAAAATGTTTGTCTCCAGTGTAATCGTATACCATATGGTGTAAGTAGTTCTCAGCCCTGTGATGTTCAGACTGAGTGAATATTTGACACTGTATTTTCACTTTCACCAGAACTATTGCCACATCTTGAGCTACAGACAAAGTGCATGAAAGTGTTTGCTGGTTTCTCAGAATAATGAAGATTATAATTTACTTTTTTTCCTCTTCAGCTGTGCAAATATACCTCAGCTATATATAATATAAGGTTGTGTTTCATAAAACTTATTGGGAGGATGTTCTTATTCAGGATGTCTGTTTGCTATGTCAGCCTTTGGGAGGTTTTGGAAAGTACAGTCCTCCTGGCCATATGCAATAACTAAACTCAGGCCTACATTTTCTAGTAATAAAAATTAGGAACTACAAGAGGTTGATGTGTTCAAAGAGGCGGCACTGGAACACACTGACAAATTAAAGGGCAGTGAAACTAGATGGCAAGCATCCAAATGTGTTAAGGAATTTAAGAATTAATTTGCTGAGCAGCTCACAGTAGGCACCAGAGTACTGGAGGATAGCAAATGTTGCCTCTCTCTTTTTTAAAAGTCTGGGGAATTACAGATCATTAAGGCGCTGCTTACATTAGAGACCTTATAGCGGCACAATGTACCAAGGTAGCTGTGCAACTGTAATATCTCTTGTGTAACCATGCTATGCTGGTGGGGGGGAGGGTGGAAAGAGTGCTTCCATTGACATAATTAAACTAGTGGAAGTAGGTATGTCAGGAAGAAGGAGTGAGTGTGTGTGTGTGTGTGTGTGTGTGTTCACACTGTTGAGTGACATATGTGGTATTGTAAACATGGCCTAAGCCTTACTTGTTTACCTGATAAATTAATGTAAATGATGATTTAATAATAGAACGATAAAACATATTTTTTCCTAATATAATAGGGTCTAACCGGCACAGTTCTACAAAGGAAAATTGTATCTCACAAATCTATTAAAATTCTCTGAACATGTTCAGTATAATAATGGGCAAAGAAAAACAAGCTGAACTTTCAAAAAGATTTCTAGAATTGCTTTACAAGACATTATTAAGGAATCTGAGAAATCATGGCGTGAAAGGCCATACAGTCATGGGTCAGAAAACAGATAAATGACAGAAAACAAAGAACAGCTCTAAGTGGTCAATTTTCAGCATGGCAAAAGTGCAGTGAATGTGCCTTATGGACCAGGACCATATATATTGTGTTTAATATACTTGCTGCTTACCTGCAAAAGCAGACGCATTGAGGTGGCAAAACTTGCAGATAATATGAGTGTCAGCACTGAAACAGTCTTCCACATAGCTGAGGAGAAATATTTGAGATGGCTCAGCAGAAATGGACTAGGGATTGAGAAGTGGGTGAGAACTAGTGGAGGTTCAGAACATGAGAAGAAAAGAGGTAAGTAAGTGAAAAAGATGAGACAGTGAAAAAGCAAGCAAAATAACAGAGAATTCAGAAGTCAAACCTAGAAGGAAGTCAGAATTTTCAGACCAGAGGAGAAGGACGTGGCTGGGGTGGAATCTGCAGGAACAAGGAAGAATTGTTTAAGAAAATAAGGCAAATGATTTTTACAGTGTGAATGTAATGCTTGTGAAAGGCCCACAGGTACACCAAAGGTCACCTCAACCATAACCCGAAAGATTTGCATCTAGGCTACTGTGTATGAAAGAGAATATTTGCCACTGTTGCTGACACTGGTTAAGTTCCAAAAAGGGTCAACGACACTGGTAGCCTGAATGTTCATTGCTGCTAATGTGTTAATGCCATGTTTTGTAACCCTACTCAGAGCAGGCCTAATCAGTTTGGGGTTGAAAATGCCGCTGGTGTTGACATTAGGACCTCTAATATCATGAACACCCGTGGAGCTGGGCTTGTGTTAGCACTAGTGGGAAATGTATTGAAAATTTTGCTATTGTAGACCCAGATTTAGGAATGAGAGCATAGCTCAGTCATCCCCTATCAGTTCATTTGTGGGCCTCTCTGCTGGGCATTCTAATAAAGATGCTGCATAGAGCAGCAAGTTTTGTGCATGTGTGGAAACCTCTCTGATAGGAACTGAAGATGATCACCTCATTTCACATGAGCCATCATAAAAGTTAATGGATGGTGACAGTATTAAGTTATTTATTGAACTGAATTGGATTCAGATCAGTGACTCTACAGGTAAAAAGCCCTGAATCTCTCAATCCTATGATCCTTATACCATACTGAACAAGCCAGTTTAAATTATTTTTTTAAAAAAGCTAAGAACACTCCTCTTAATATAAATGTAATAGATGTATCTCTTGTAAGCTCCCAAATGTAACTAAGTCACAACATAAGAAAATCAAAGACAGACTATAGATTACACACACAACTAAAAATAATTTTCTGCCTCTTTCATTAATTCAGTTTTATTAAATATGTTTTGAATTCCACACTTAATATGCAGAATAATTACTTTAATTCCCCTTGGAGGAATCTATTTATTATATGTGACCATGTCAACAACACAATGTAATTGTTGCACTAGAAAGCATGTTTGCATTTATAATGTAACCTATGTCCATAGCTGCCACACAATAAATGTTTTCTTTGACCTGTTAAATATTTTATATATGTAACCCGGAACCAGAGTCACTTCATATTATTTCCCCAGGGAAGTGGGGGAAGGAGATGCTGCCAAAACTTAGTTTTGGTTCTGCACAAATTAAATTGGATAGATAAAATAGTTGGAGCTGATCTGATCAATAGGTCTGGTACTTTAGCCCAATGCCTGTAATCAAACAAAGTGCTCTCAATAGGTTTTCTGAGGCTTGTTAGAGTTTTAATTAAATTAGATATTTAATGCATTCAGTGAACAGATTGTACCACTTTGCAGAGCAGTAGTTAAGAAACGACATGCAATACGGATTTTTGTTTCTCACAAGTCATTGGTAAATGAAACAATTACTTATTTCTATAGGATGGCCATAATGTAGCTGCTAATTTCACAATGCAGAACTCTACCCTGTCTCTGTGTGATACAGATGTCCTAAAAGAAAACTGTTTAAAGTCTGGAGACAGCTATTGCCAGTAAAAAGTGGTTTTTGCGCACATACACAGCCTCGTTCTAATCCCATTCACACTGGGCAACTCTGTAGCAATACATGGAGTTAACACGAATAAATCAGATCAGAATCAGGCCATTGCCATTTACAATTGCTCAGAGGAACCAGTGGCTTGACATCAGCAGAAAAGCTATTTAGCAAAGTCAAGTTAGTGAAACGGATAGAACACATACTCTACATGCTTGTCGTTACCTGGCAAGATATTTTAACAGATTAATTTGTTTCCCATGAAAGGTGCCAGGTTAACACCACTGGAGTCTGCAGATCTTTGCTTATCCACAGTTTGTGCCACATGGGAAGTGTCAGGCAGTGTGCAGGTTTCCCCACATTGCCCTTGAGGGACAGCTCTGTGATTGAGAGGGTGATTCCAAACTCTGTGTCTATTAAACATTTCTCTGCTTTAAGGGGCATGTCACCATGTAATTGTAACATTTGATACAGGGGAGACTTAAAATTGTTTTTATTTTTTATGAATACTTATTCACTGTGAACTGAACTGGGTCTGCCAACTCAGCCACAGAGGCCAACGAACCAGGTATCAAATGGTAATGGTGATTTACTGGCCATATTGCCCAAGACCATATTGAACCAGTGACCTAGACTAGCATGGAGAAACTTTGTGTGTCAGTGTGAATTCCTTTGAGCTGACCAGTTTCCCTGTTCCCTAAAAATAAGTCATTTTAGAAAAGGGACATTTAGAACTTTCTTCCAAACCCCTCTCCTCTCAAAACCCAGGTGGACCTCACAAGTGGCCAGATTCTTGATCCCACTAGCACTAGACCTTAAACCTTCCACTGGCGTATGGGAATTCTCATTTTTTTCCTTAATCTCTGTTCCAACCCCTCCTGTTAGTCCAATGTCAGGGATAGGAGAAGACATTCCAGATGCTGAAAAGACAAAGGAGTAGTGGCCTCTTGGGGACCATTACATGGTGGCTCCAGTTAAAGCAGTCTTTACGCTGCTTTAACTCTTACAAGGGTTCATTTGTCACTCAGCCTGCCCCATGAACAGAGGAGAGGGAAAGGCAAGTTAAGAGCCACCATTGTTTGCTTATAGAGCAATATCAAGTTAACAATAAAAGGACTCTCTTTGTTTTCAAGTCAATAGTCAAAGGTTCCAGAATTATTCTGGAAAATGTGGGGAATTAGGAAAACCTTTGGACTTCATACTAGGACAGAGGAAATATAAAAAATATAAGCCTGACATGTCATGCTCAGCAGTGCCACAACTAGCTAATTTTGCGCCTGAGGCAAGAATATAAAACTGCACCCCCTCGTGCATATATTCATAGTAGTTATTTTGTAGAAAAAGGGAAAATACATAAATAACAATAATAATAATAATAACAACATTTATTTATTATAGTTATGAGATCTGCATAAACAATCAATTAATACATATATACATATAATTATAAAATATCACCATGTCAGGTACTATTAGGTATTTGTTTATAATTGTACTTCGCACGTTTTTAATGAGGCAAACTCATCAGTAATTGCATTGAAATTAATATTATTCGCTACCTCGTGTTCTATTGATAAGATAGACATCTTTGATGATCACTCCTGACCCGTGGATGTTCTAAGGTAGTTCTTAATTAATTTTAGTTTACTAAAATTATTTTTGCAAGAAGCCACAATCACTGCCTTGTCCCCTTGGTTCGTGTAGCACATTCAAAGCACTTGGCACAGGTGGCTCAGCAGCATGGGCTCCAGTTTTTGGAGGGGAAACCATGACTCCAACAGGCTAAGGGCCTGGACCCCGACCCATAGAACCCAGGGATCATAACTCTCAGGCCCTCAGCTCGAATCACATGCTGCTAAGACCTAGAGCCACTCTCCTGGCAGAGGTGAGACAAGACCCAGGAGTTGTGGCTCCCAGCCTGACACCTGCACCTCACCCCCTGCACATCTGCCCCTGTGCAGGGCAACTTGAGCCCCTTCTCCCCTAGCCCTGTGCCCCACTCCTGGGAGCTGCGCTAGGGCACCTTAAGGTGGCACTTGGCGCGGCTGAGCTGGTGCCCGGGCTCCTGTGCTGTTCGGAAGCAGATGATGCGCTGGGCAGCCGCCACGGCTGGTGACTGTTGGATCGTGGCGCGGCAACGTGCAGCCTGACATGTAAACTGCAGGCTGGCCGACGCTAATGGGCGGGGGAAGGAAGTGGCGCTGTCTGAAAATAAGTGGCGCTGTTTTCAAATAGCTAGTTTTCTATATTATTTTTCTGTGCTCCCTCAGCTATGCACCCGAGGCAAGTGCCTCACTCGCCTTGCCCTTCTTACGGCCCTGTTGCTCAGCACATTCATGATTCCACATGCTGCCCCTCTCTGCTGGCACCTCTTCCTCAGCTCTGATTCACACAATCTCCACCCCAGCCAATGGGTTCTACAGGAGGTGGTGCTTGAAGACAGGAGCAGCACACAGATTCATTCCTCTCCCCACTCCACACATGGGGGCTTGAAACCACACTAGCCACTTCCAGGAGTGAGCTGGCAGCATGGAGCCAGGGCAAGCAGGAAACCTGCCTTAGCAGCTGCCCTGCCCCACCACTGGAGAGCGTGATTTACTAGGAGAATGTTCAGGATCAGCCAGTCAATTGCTATTGACCAGGTGATGATCAGTGGTTTAAGGGTGCTGCAGATTTCTCAATAACCTGAAGGATACACACAATTTGCATTTTGCATAAAATTAATCATTATCTTCATTATCTTCCTTCTGCAAGGGAGACACATGCCCCAACACTGGTCTGCAAGGATCAGTATGAAGCATTGTGTGCTGGGACTTGTAGACTTGTATCCAGGATTACAAGAACTGCAGAATGCTTAGAAGAAAGCTGCAGATGGGCCTCCCTAGGTTTAGAGTCAGTATACAATGTTGTATGTATATTTCTGTTCTGAAACTGTTGAGAATATGTTGGCACCTTCATTAATTAACACAGAAGGTTTTTTTGGTTTTGTTTTTCATTGTATAAAAACATAATTGTGCTGTTCCTGATCCATATATTCAGTACCTACTCACACCAGTGCTCCTTCCACATCCCACTGAAAATTACTAGGACTGGATGTGTCTGAAAAGTCATAAAGACCTAGAGACTAGAAAAGGCACTGACCGCTCAAGACACCTTTAATGGTCAGAAGACTGAGTCATATACTAGTGTTGCATTCTTCCATCCTACCCACCTACAAGACTTGTGTTCTGCATGAATAAATCAGGTGGGGAAATGGTATGCAATTTTTGCATATTTTGCAATTTGTTACACTTAGTTCTGCTTATAGCAGAAAAAGAATAATAAAGTATTAAAATTGTAAAAGAGACTTCCATTTCTTAGGGAAGTATTGAATGACTAAATAATTAGTCACAAATCAAGGAAGAGATAGAAATGATGTTGCACCTGACACACTTTTTATTGAAATAGAATTGGGAATTAATCCACTAATTATCTCTTCATCCAAATAGAGTATTTGTTATATTTTATATTGAGTGCAAATTCATAAATAGTTTATAAAGAGTTAAATGTTTGACTACATGGTTAATTAATTGTTACAGAAATCAACAAGTCAATATGTTCACTAGCACATACGCTACTAATGTACTTGTAATCATCTATGACCCATACTACTCATGTCTCCAACATACTTATTTATGTCTAGCAATCATTTTTCTATGCTTTATAAATGATAAATGCAATCTTAATATAAAGTATGACAAGGTTCTCTGTTTCCTACCCTGTTTCCATTTTTTTCATTCAGTGGTTCATAATTGTGGTTTTTTTTTTTTTTTTTCCTCTTCTAGTCCAATCCTCTGCATTCTAAGGAAAAATATTAGACACACAATTAAACATATACTGGTTTCATTTTTACTTGTGTTACTAAGGATTACTTAATTTTAATAAACCTAATTAGAAATTACTTAAATTTGTATTCCGATAAGAATAGTAACAACAGTGTGTACTAGCAGAGAATACAACACATAAAACAAGCTTCTCTGTAAATTATTTAGTATTCTTAATACATCCATCAGCCTTGGGTTGCACAGTTGGGTTGCTCTGTCTTCTATGTATCATGGAGTAAACTCAGTTAACATTTTCTTAGGCTACGGCTAGATTACATCCCTCTGTCAACAGAGGGATGTAAATGAGGCACTTCAAAAAAATGAGGTTTACAGGATCTTTCGAAAAAGCCTGCCATTTTTGAAAGAACCGCGTCTAGACCGCGGTTTTACTTTAGAAATGGCGCTTGTTCGAAAGAGCACCATGACACAATTATGCAAATGAAGCACGGGATATTTAAATCCCCGCTTCATTTGCACTTTCAAAGTGCCTCATTTTCATACCTCTCTCGACAGAGGGATATAATCTAGACATA
Organism: Pelochelys cantorii; assembly: GCA_032595735.1. NCBI lineage: Eukaryota > Metazoa > Chordata > Testudines > Trionychidae > Pelochelys > Pelochelys cantorii. Next base: position 71,247,402 of record CM064330.1, on the reverse strand, counting down.
GCCTTAGTGTGGAAACTTCTCCCATAATTTGTGCTGCGTGCACAGTACTTGCCCAGTTTACTGTCTCCATCGATAAATGTGGTGACAGCGCTTCCTCCTTAAATTACTACTTTATTCAAGTTATCTCATGTCTGATTTCTCCTTGAAGAATGGTGTACAAGATTCTCAACACAAACAGAGAATGAAAAACAGATTTCTTCTACAGACAACCGTGCAGTCTCACATAAGCCACCTGGCATTGAGAGGATACTCAATAGACTTCTGAAGTCAAAGAATGCTACCTCATGCTGTGAGAGAGCATACTTACTACTCTTCAGAGGTCAGAAGCCTTTCCTAAGCTGTTACTTTCTTTCGAAGAGAATGCTTAGTAGGGCCCACCTGCTGCTACTGGAATTCTGTACCTCAGTCAGTAATATTGAAGAAGCTATAAATGGAGAATTCCCAGATGTCATGAACCAGCCTTTGAACAGGAAGACTGCTTCTTGGCCTTTGCCTCTGCCAGGAAAAAGATGGATTGCAGCTTCACAGTGGAGTCAGTCATGTTAGACATGTTGCTCATAGCACTGGATTTTAGACAGCACCAGCAAGTATAGCTTCATCTGCTCAGCTTTTTAGAAGTAGCTTGAACACACAAGACAGTTGGCTCAGCTATTAGACCCTTTCCTTCAGGATGACAGAAGATACATCAGGATACAGTGTATTTCAGCAATACTGACATCCAGCTGCATGGTATATGCAGTTCCTATCCTATGTCATACCTTTTATGTAGCCATTCTTATTTCACATGAGGATGTCATCAATATATTATCCTAGGCAAAAGGGACTCATGGTGTGGTTAATGGACATCTTCATTTCCTTAGTGAGTTTCCACTTATGCACATTCTCTCTTCTCTTGATTACCAGAAGAGCTGGGGAAATACATAGGATAATAGTAAATTATCCAAGTACAGATGAACTGGCCTCACCGTCTCTGAATTGCAAACCATGAAAGTGTCAAACTGTGTGAGCCTTTTAATTTTCCCAATTCACAGCACTTTTACCTTAGACTGGGGTGGCCAATAATTTTTTGACGGGGGCCACTTTGGAAATTTTTGAAGTGGCCCCAGGCTGCACAGGAAGGGGCGGGTCATCGAGCGGAAGGGGCAGGGCCAAGCTGTTTCCCACCCCCAGTCAACAATTGGTCTGGGGGTGAAGGGAGTGCCTTTGTCCCACCCCACATTCCCCCAAGGTACCTATCCGCCTGGCATGGGAGGAGACTTCCCCCGCTCCCCTGCCAATTAGGGTCTAGGGTGGGGGAGCACGCGAAGCTTCCTCCGCTCTCCCCCCTGCCCTGCGAGCAGCGTCTGGCACTTCAAAGCGCCCTGTGCTCCTGGCAGTGCGGGAGGAGGCTTTTATTATCTCTCCATTACCCATTACCTGTTGCTTGGATATTTACTTTCTGAGGAGATGGTGAATTCATCTCTATTAAGTAAGTATTAGTGACCAGAAATAGCTGAGTTGCCTCTGTGCTCTCCAGTAAGTGGGGCAACTCAGTAATCAGATTTTGGATTGGTGATGTATTTATTATGGGTGTGTCTACACTTCACTACATTGCACTGTAGGTCGAAATAAGATACTCTGGTATCCTGAAATAACTCTATAGTATAGATGTAGCCTTTGAGATCAGCTGGCAAGAGAAATTTGTTCTATTTAACGTCTCAAAATTACTGTATTCAACATTACTATACATTCACTCTACTATAAATTCACTGCAGAATGAACGCATTCTTCATTTCATTTACAGATTTTTTAATAATTCAGCCTGTAATCTATTCACTAAGTTTCTAGATTTGTATGTTAAAAAGGGATATCACAGTCTAGGTTTGTTACTGCTCTCTGTTTTCACTTCCTTGTAAAACAGAGTATTGAAGCAGAGAACAGTGTACATTGATTGATAAGACTGTGCTCTTTTTTGACACTGTACTTTCCTGAGTGAAACTTTTTCTCCTGACTCTGGTCTTAAACTTGATTCTTTTTTTTTCTACTACAAATAATGCTTTTCAAGCTCTTTAGTTGATTTGGTAATCATTGTCAGTAATTGCTGCTCAATAATAAAGTGTAGAGCAGAGAACATGTCTCTTGGTCAGTGTTTGATTGCATTGAGAACATTGGAACATTCTGTGGAAGGTGGCTTTAAAAATGTATGTGTGAGACTGTGTAAAGAGCATCCTGGGTACAATAGTGTTCACATGGTTAAGATTTCAGACCCTTTTCACTTTAATGGGTGTTTTTAAAAGTTGCACATAACTTTGCAAAACTTTCAGCTTTGGGATTGAAATTTCCAGGTTTGATCTCTGGTCAAAGATGTGGTGCCTTTTTTTGTGTGTGAGAGAGGAAAAATAACAATGCAGAACAAGGCAAAGGAGAGAGATAATTTTCTCATAAATATAGTCATTATGGGGTTGGTGGGGTTTTTTTTTTTGTTTTTGGAGGTTTGGGGGTTTTTTGTTTTGTTTTTGCACAGCTTTCCAGTCTAAATAATTGGGAAATGAAAGCCAGAGTTTAGTATTGAGAGAGCCTTGTGAAGAGAAATGCTCTTGCATATGTTGGTAAAATTTGATGGGGATTTAACTGAAGTCTTGTCTGCATGGTATTTTTTTCCCTCAGTATATCTGCATTAGTGTAAAAGTGACATGGGTGACCATGGTTTACCTGAGTGCAACCCAGCCTGAGTTACCAACTGTGCATTGGCATTTTACACTTACATGAACGCTAATTTAAGTTTGTGTAGTGAAAATTTGCAGATGTGCATATGCTGGCCTAAGGGTTCTACAGACTTGTTCAGTTTCATTTCTGTGAACTTTGTGAGATATAAAAGTGTTGAACTATTAGATGCACTTTGTGTAAGGTTCTTAGTGTCCCACTCTGGATGAACCATCAAGTTCTGCACACAGCCTGTGTAATCATGTATTCTACGTTCATCGTTCCCTCTATGAATACATCTTCACTGCAGTGCTATTTCTGGATACTTCCAATATCCTGAAATAGCGTTTTCCTCGTCTTGACAGCACACGCCCATTATTTCAAAATGTAATCGAAATAACGGGCGCACTATTCCAACATCCCGGTAAACCTTGTTTCACAAGGATTAAGGGACTTGTTGGAATAGCACTCTATTTTGAAATAAGATACGCAATTTTCATAGCTCAAACTGAGTACCTTATTTGAGCTAGTGCCACAGTATATACGCACCCTTTGAGAACTCTGGAGCTTGGGGAATGCCCAAAACTTTAATGCAACAACTAACTTTGGCATTTACTGACTGAGGACTTATGTATGAAATCTTAACCTATTTTGATGCTTCTGTAAATGTATGTATAAAATAATAATTGTACAATGGTCTAGAAATTGTAATATGAATTTTACAAGTGGCTGTGAAACAGGTCATACGCAATTTAGGGTTCTTTTGGCAAAATATCATCAATTGTACATTGGCTGTTCATTGTTCTACCAGAATCCACACACAAGTTAAATATGTAAGTTAAAAATAAACTGTCATTCAGGGAATTTTCCCCTTCAAACTGCAGATGATGGTTTTTTCCCTTTTCCTTTGATGCCATGCAGCTAGTTCGGCAGAAAAATGAGCTCTGCTAATTTCCCATGTGGTATAATTGCTGTGGTCAAGCAGGCCATTTATTCTTTGTTTGTTAAGTATTATTCTAAAATAAAACCTATAATCTTACACAGCAATGCCATTTGGCTTCTTTAAGCCTTTTTTTTTTTCTTAGCCCTAAAACTATTTTGAGGTCAGTTCTGTATTTATCTGGCATGTAATGAGGACAGTGCAGCTTTTACAAAATATGTGGTTATTGAGAGCTTCCCCAAACTGTTGGTTGGGTTTTTTTCTAGAAGTTTCCATTCTTGACATTACTCACTCCATGGTGCTCTATTTAATTGTAGTTTTGAAAGTATTAATAAATTATTTATATTTCAATTACTTTAGCCTTTTAATGCAGTGAAGTCATTCTGGGATATTTGTGCATGAGAAGTATTTCATCAGCTTTAGCGTCTCTCTCAGCCATTGAAGACTCCAGCAGTAGGATCTTTATCTACTTGCCATGTTCTTTACATGCGCTAATTTTAGTCTGAAGCATTATCTTAATTTCATTTCAAAGAAGGAGATTCTTATACATATAATATTGTTGCATTTAAGGGATTATATGAAACAAGCTGGAACTAAGACTTGCTGTGTAGCAGCTGATTTGTGTATTTCCACACTGAACAAGTTAGAAGGGGCTGGCGGTGGGAGAGAGTTCTGAATCAACGTCCAGCCCTCTTGGATCCCTCTTTGTATTAATCACAGGCCAAAGCAGAACTTCCCTGATCTTGCCAGGAATCATCAGTTGGATGCTATAGAAGAGGGGGAAGACCTAGCTAGTTATCAAAGTAATGAAAGAATGTTACACTTGATTTTAGGTTCGGGAACTGCAGACACGTTTACAAAGCATCCAGGCAACAGGCCCATCCAGCCCCAGTCGTCTCACTTCCACAAACCGACCCGTGAACCCCAGTACGGGAGAGCTGAGCACGAGCAGTAGCAGCAATGACGTTCCCATTGCCAAGGTGAGCTGTTGTGTGCTGCAGTAATGCCTCTCATTATCTGGAACACACAGACTTCATTGTGCACAGCTGCTGTGCAGGCATGAGATTAACTGGGAAATATCATCTAGAATCCCAGGGGTGTTTTCAAGGGCCCTAAGCGAGCCTGTGAACTTGAGCTGCAGGAAGAGAGAGAGTGCTAATAATTTTAAGTCTCTCGTAGTCACAACGCAGATGCCAGCTTTCATTTGTCAACTTCACGTGTGATTTCCAAGCATGATGTGTGAATGATGCTGCATTTTGCATAGCTGTGCAGAACACGGCGAAAGGGATGCCTGTCTGTAACTTGTGTAGCTTTGTGGCTTTTAGATTGCTGAACGGGTGAAGCTCTCAAAGACCAGGTCAGAGTCTTCATCGTCTGACCGACCTGTCCTAGGATCAGAAATCAGCAGCATAGGGGTGAGTGCTAATAATAAATCAAAATAATAAACTGCGCACACAGCTCATACTAACATGAGTATTGCAGGAAAGAGCCATGGGTGACTGTTATGTTGTTAAAAACAAAAACAGTTTATTACTATTTCAAAGCTAATTTCATGGAAAATATTTAACAGGAAAGACAGAATAAATTAATACTAATCCCCCAGTTTTACATTAATGTCATCCATGCATTTGCCATCCATTGGTGGCAGAGGACCAGACCTTTGAACTCTTGCTCACCTGAGTAATCATATTGACTTCAAGGGGACAAGATGAGTGAGGATTACTCACATAAACAGGGTTAGGCAGCTGCACCCTGAGGAGGTCAGACATCTCTAGGGCTATGTCTACACCACAGAGTTTTTCTGGGATACCAGAGGTATCCTGGAAGAACTCTGCCATGTCCAGGGAATGGGTCTGCTCTTCTGAAATCTTTTTTGGAAGAGCAGACATGCTTTTTTGGCATCCCTGTAAACCTCGTTTTATGAGGAAGAAGCGATGTTCCGAAAAAGGGGTTTTTTCCAACATTTGGTCCAGTGTAGACAGGCCAAATGTTGGAAAAGCCTCTTCCAAAAAAAGAAGCGGAAAAAGCGACACAAATTGCAAACTGCAATTTGCATAGCTTTTTCCGGAAGAACAGTATAGTGTAGACATAGTCTAGAAGAGAATAGTATACCAAATTCTGGTCTGATAACACCAATATAAATCCAGGAGAATGCCATTGCTACTCCTGATTTATACCTGTGTAACTTAAAGCAGTATTTGGCCCGGAGCCTTTTGCTCAGCTTTCTAAAGTGTAGATGGCTCTGCAGAGAGCCTGATTATTGTTTTTAAATCTATAGTATTTTTAAAAACTAGTTGTCCACTCACAGCAGGTTTATTAATCACTCTATATGCAGGTGTCCAGCAGTGTGGCTGAACACTTGGCCCATTCTCTCCAAGACTGCTCCAACATCCAAGAAATCTTTCAGACACTCTATTCACATGGATCTGCTATCTCTGAAAACAAAATCCGAGAGTTTGAAGTGGAAACAGAGAGATTAAATAGGTAAGATGGAAGTTTAGAACCACTTGTAGGATTTTGCCTACAATTTGTTTGTTTTATTAAATTAATTTTGTTTTCATTATTGCCTGTCACATATCTCCTATGTTGGACTCCCAGTTCATGGTTGGCAGCTGTAATCTAGTCCAGTCAGTCTAGTATGCCTTTTATTTGTTGACAGATAAAGTGTTAGAGCATGTTTATGAAAATACGTGCTTGGCAGCAAGCTGGGATAAACATCTACTTCACCCCAGCCTGCCCTGCACTAATTGTCCATGTGGACCTTAGTGGTGCACACTAACATTTCTGTAGTGCACTTTGAAGCAGGGTAGATCAGTGCACAATATGGAACTTTTGTTCTTCTTCAACTGCTCGTTCAAGTTCATTCCACTTTAGGCATGCCCCACTGCCAGAGATTTTTCTCTTAGTGGTACCCATTGAGCCATTTGTAGTGCCTCTGGTACCATGCGCTTATGCACCTGTATTTTAGTTATACGGTTCAAAATCATGCTGGAAGGGCATAACAAGTGGGGCTCCACAGGGGTCTGTTTTGGGACTGGTTCTGTTCAATATCTTCATCAACAATTTAGATATTGGCATAGAAAGTACGCTTATTAAGTTTGCAGATTATACAAAGCTGGGAGGGGTGGCAAGTGCTTTGGAGGATAGGGTCATAATTCAAAATGATCTGGACAAACTGGAGAAATGGTCTGAGGTAAATAGGATGAAGTTTAAACAAGGACAAATGCAAAGTACTCCACTTAGGAAGGAGGAGTCAGTTTCACACATACAGAATTGGAAGCAACTGTCTTGGAAGGAGTACTGCAGAAAGGTATCCTAGGGGTCATAGTGGACCACAAGCTAAATATGAGTCAACCAAAAAAGCAAACATGATTCTGGGATGCATTAACAGGAGTGTTGTGAGCAAGACACAAGAAGTCATTCTTCCGCTCTACTCTGCACTGATTAGGCCTCAGTTGGAGTATTTTGTCCAGTTCTGGGCACCACATTTCAAGAAAGATGTGGAGAAATTGGAGAAGGCCCAGAGAAGAGCAACAAGAATGACTAAAGTTCTAGAGAACATGAGCTATGAGGGAAGATTGAAAGAATTGGGCTTGTTTAATTTGGAAAGGAGAATACTGAGAGGGGACATGATAGCGGTTTTCAAGTATCTAAAAGGGTGTCACAAGGAGGAGGGAGAAAAATTGTTCTCCTTAGCTTCTGAGGATAAGACAAGCAATGGGTTTAAACTGCAGCAAGGGAGGTTTAGGTTGGACATTAGGAAAAACTTCCGAACTGTCAAGGTGGTTAAACACTGGAATAAGTTGCCTTGGGAGGTTGTGGAATCTCCATCTCTGGAGATATTTAAGAGCAGGTTAGACAGACCTCTGTCAGGGATGGTCAGATGGTACTGGGCCCTGCCATGAGGGCAGGGAGGACTGGACTCAATGACCTCTCGAGGTCCCTTCCAGTTCTAGTGTTCTATGATTCTGTCTGTTATAAATAGTGTTAGTATAAATATTTAGTGCCATCTCCCCTTATCATTAAGAGAATTTCTTTACTTGGGCAGCTCATTACCACAAGATGATTTTCAGTAGGGATGTCAGACAGCATGTAATTGAATAGTCGTGTAACTGCATCAAATTTTAGTGGTTACACGACTATTCGATAGTCCCCAGGGGCACGGCCTGTGGCCAGTGTGCTCTCAGCCCCTCTCCGAGGAAGCCCCTTTCTACTCTGTGTTGCTCCCTCTCTATCAGAGGCATCAGTGTGGGGTGGCAGGCTGGAGCCAGTCCTTGAGGGGAGCTGGTTTAAAAAATAGTTCCCCATGCAGACAGGCTCCTGTCTGCCACCCTGCACTGCTGCCTCTGATGCAACAGCGCGGGGTGACAGTAGCCCCAGTCTGCAGGGGCCCAAGTTCCCCACAGACGGAAGCTGCTCTGGCTTCTCCCAGCACCAGCTCCTGCCTGCCCCTGCCCCCACTGCCTCTGTAGGAGGCAGCGGGGGAGGGGCAGGCAACTCCACAGAGCCAGCATGTGCAAAGAGCTGGCTTAAAAGCCATCTCCCTGTGCGTATTGGCTCCCGCCTGTCCCTCCACTCAGCACTGCTGCCTCTATCAGTGGGGAGCTGGCTTAAAAGTCAGCTCCTCACGGGCCCCAGCTTCCGTCTTCCCTCCCCCTTGCTGCCTTTAGAAGCAGCAAGGAGTGGTGGAATGCGTGTAGACTACAGGATTAACTGATAAACACAGGCTTATTGGTTAATCGTGTGGTTGTCTACACAGTGACATCCCTAATTTTCAGGCTCTCCACGTACTCCTAAAGTGGATAGTGACTAACCTGGGGCTAGAGACTGAAGAGTTTAAGGAATCAGCTCACAGCATCATTGCCATTCTCGCTGCAGCAACTCCATTTAAGGTAGTCCTGTCCCTTAATTGGGTAGTAATGGGTCTGGTTAAAGCCCCATGGCAGATCCCAGCTTCTCTGATGCCCACTTTGAAATGGGCAGAGAAGAAATATTATGTGCCAGGCAGTGGGTATTCGTATGTGTACTCTCACTCCCTTCCGGATCCCTTGTTGTATCAGCGGCTAAGGAAAGGGATAGGCAAGGCTGATGGAGCTCGACCCTCAAACAGAAGGATTCAAATAAATTTGGCCTGTTAAGGAGAAACAGGTGGTTTCCAACTTCGTATGTCAAATAATGCATCTTATTAGGGAGATACGAGTACAATTTGTGGGACTCCTTGGCCAAATTTAAGGACTCTAGGCAGGAGTTCTCACCCCTCGTACAAGGGGAATAATGATATCAGAGCCTCTCTCCAGGTGGCATTAGATTCAACAGACATTGCAGCGAGGGACATTGGCTTCTGCTGTAACCATGAGGCGATGCTTTTGGCTTCAGTCTTGGGGACTGCCTCACAGGGTCTAGCAATCAATCCAGGATCTTCCTCTTCCAAATCTCCTTGCTATTTTAGGAGCAGAAGGATGGACTCTAGGGCACCACTCAGGTCCTTGGGCCTCAATGCTCTATTTGCTTCTAGGAAGAATTATGGCCACCACCACCAGCATGGCTCTCAACTCCACCTCTGAGACAGGAAACCTATAAAAGAAAAGGGAGAGGTTACTTGCAGTGTCATCAACTTCTTGTTCACCTCAACCTCCCAGTTGGCGTCCAATAGGTACTCTGGTGAATCCAGCAGGTCTTTTGAAGGTGTGCCCACGGGCACTATATCAGTTTTTCTGTCCCATTTATTTTTGGACTGACTGTCCCACTTCGGCCCAATATGGTCCTGTATAATAACATTGGCTCACTGAGTGCAGATACAGTACCAATCAGTTGTGTCCTAGAGTTTTATGCATTGCCTGTGCCCTCGGAGAACTTCCAGCCTGGCTAGAGCAGCCCCTGCCCACGGTGGGCCCAGGTGGTAGGAAGGAAGGGGGCACTCCAGCATGGCCACAGCAGCACCTGCTCACCCCACGTTCAACTGGTTTACCAATTAAACAAGATTTTACATCCCTAATGCAAGTGTGACCAAAGATAGGAAGGCAAGGTAGATGGAAGATAAGGCTAATAGTGATAGACCACACTGTTACATAGGCTTGCTGCAAAGAGAAAGCAACAGAGAATTCCAAAAGGGATGTTTTATTCTTTCATTGGTTCTTCAGTTGTTGTTTTAGTGGGTGGGGATGGCTCCAGATCCAAGTAAACATCCTCCGAGGTTCTCATCACACTACATGGAACTGAGCAATGTAGCTGTAGTATTTTAAAATACTACTGGCTACATGTTCTTTGGTATTCTAAACTGGGATCGGTTTGGTATTTTCAATACAAATAGACTTCTGGCTAACAATTATTTCCTTCTCCACAGCCGTATTGAGCACTTAAAATCCCAGAATGACTTGTTGACAATAACGCTGGAAGAGTGCAAGAGCAATGCAGAGAGGATGAGCATGCTGGTTGGAAAATATGAGTCCAATGCCACTGCACTCAGACTTGCACTGCAGTACAGGTATATAAATACTTGGAGCCTGGGAATTTCAGCCTGCAAAGTGAGGGGACAAGACATGCTACAAAAGTTTAGGAGATAAAGCTGCTGTTCTGCAATTGTAAACCTGCTTCTGTTCCATTATGGTGTGAGTAATGATGCACTGGTTAGATAACTTCCACGAAGCGCTTACGTTTGTTTATTGTCTAGTATGTAGCTCAAATATACGCAGAGGAGTTTCATCAAGGATGTGTTTAACCCTGCCACACTAAAGAGTTTTTCTTTTTTTTTTTTTTGTTAATACAGAATGAAGGTTAGAATTAGTGAAGATTGTAGTTTTTCTCCCTCTTTCTTATATGTGCATGAAACAACCATTGCAGGTTTTACTGAAGAAAATAAAGAAAGAAAAAAGTGATGTTAATGTGATAGGCGTTGCTGGGAATATTTTTCTAATTTTTTTTTTTTAAGTTAAACTAAATGAATCCGTGTCTGAGAAATGTAAAGTCTGTGCCTTGCCCTAGTTGAAGTGTGTTGGGTGCTTGCAGTCCAGTGTCCTCATCGCATAGGTAGCCATGATCATTAGCTGTCCCAACAAGAAGTTAAAGATTCAGTTGATAATATTACTGAACTCCCCTCTCACATGCTCGCAGTTATCCGCCAGGTAAAGTCTGGGGGATATTGGAGCAGCATTGAGAAGGAGCTTGTTCCAGAGTTGTCTGTGATTTAGCTGTCCAATGGATAAATAGGAGACTTCAGTTTCTCCGACTGTCAGTCTGGCATCGTTCACAAGCGTGGTTGTATAAAGAAAGAATTCACAACTCCCATTGACTTGTGTGATTTAAGTTGAGCTCCATAGGAACAGTGAGGTACAGGTCTCAGGATTTGGTCCCAGATAACTATATTTACTTTAAAATATTTGTAAAAAAAAAAAGTCTCCAGAGGGCCATGTGCGTGTGTCAATAACTAGGACCTGGAGGGAAGCATGATGCTTCATGTGCTGCCTATTATTCAAACAGGCAGCCCCCATTGGCTGGTTTCCCCCCTTGCCTCCAAGCTCACGGGTTTTAAAGAGAAACAGCCCCGCAGCTGCTTTTCTGAGCAGCGTGCAGGTGGCAGCTAGGCAAGCAGGGAGCCTGCCTGGGGCTCCCTGCCGCATTCACAGGCCGGATCTGGTAGTTTGGCAGGCTGGGCCGTATTTTGCCCAGGCCTGACTTAAATAGTCAGTGAACCACAGAAGGAGAGAGTGACTCTGTAGCTTGGCATACTCTTGTGGGAATGAGAAGACCCCAAGTTCAAGCAGAAAACATTTCATTTGACCCAAAACAGGCTTTTTGTCAATTTATTCTATTCCCCGAATATTTCCAAAACATTCAGATTTGTCCTGACTAGAACCAGGTTTTTTTTCTGATTTTTAGAACTGCCATCAAAAAAAAAAAATCAATTACCGGCACAGCTATAGTCCTGTAATGTCCCTGCTATCTTACAAGTAGAAGGGAATAACCTAGTTCTTCAACTGCCACTTGTCCAGTGTTGATTGCTGATATTGATTCTGCTGTCTAAGTTGCAAATATTGTGTGTGTGGGTTTTTTTTTATTTCAGTGAACAGTGCATAGAAGCATATGAGCTGTTGCTGGCTTTGGCAGAAAGTGAACAGAATCTCATTCTTGGTCAATTCAGAGCTGCAGGCGTTGGGTCTGTTGGTAAGATCTCAATGAGTCGCTCTCTCAATCCCATTTGGTATTTTAGTTAACATTAATCTAGTTGCAACAATGAATCAATTCCTGACTGCATGCTCCCCACCAGTCACGTATTTGCTTATTTTTATGTTTTTAATTGAATAAATAAAATGTTTGACACACACGTTAGGACCAGAACTGAAACAAAATATTATAAGCAAGTTAAAAAAAAACATGTATGGTATTACAGGAGATGCATCTTCTGGACTTGCGGGGTTACTTTTAATGGGCAATAACCATATACCAAGCACAGTGATTAAACTGATACCTCTGAGCATGCACTTCACATACTACATGCAGTGGTTGGGTTACATAATTTGCGCTTGGCATTACCACAGTTGTGCACATAGCCACAGTATTTGCCCACAAAATTAGTATGTTACCCAAAAAAAAAAAAAAAAAAAAAAATTCTGGTCTTAAATCAGTGCACTCAATTATACCATAATGCTGATAAAATACCACATGCAATCTTTACCTCCAATCGTATTCTGTGTTTTAATATCTTAATTCTCATGTTTTACTGACTGGGCTGAGGTTTCAGCCTCTGTTTTCTTTCTTCCATTTCATTTTGTTACTCAGGAACAACCACTGACACTAGTTAAAACTGCTTTTGAAAATGTTCTTTGGGGCATAGTGCTATCTTAATGACAGTGTGAGCCTGTTTACTGATTCATTTTCAGCATGGTACATTTGAGTTCCATGCACACAAAGGTCCTATTTATTTCCAGAAGATATGTGTTTACACTGTGAAACTAATTCTTAGTTTTACAGAGACTCAGTTTTCTGACTGATGGGAAAAGGTGGTAGTAAGAATCTTGGACCTTGCTGGGGGTGGGGGAAGGGATATGAAATTTTCAGAGACAGAAAAATAGCTTTCCATTCTGTGCTGAGACTTAGACGCTGCCTTGATGGTAATTTATAGTGCTGGGTTCTCGAGAATCACTGAAATGTAAACTGAGAGCTTTTAAGGACTAAATGACCAGCTGGTTTCAAAGACACAAGATAAATGAGTTCAAACTCTTGCGTCTGCAGGCTAGACACAGGGATCCACAGTTACTGTGCTGTTTCCAGGCAGTTTACTTTGCATCTCTCCTAGTGGTTTGGGCAAGCCTTTGTGTAGGTGAGTTTCTCTTTGCAGTGTGTGTCATGCAGGAAAGGCCAGAGCAAATATTTTTTTAATGGGTTTTTTTTTTTCCTTTTTCTCTAGAGTCTAGCTCTTCCTTTTGGCAGTCTGGTATTGAATTTGTACTGCTGTTCCTTTATGAAAGGACATTAGGGTATTAGATCTTAGATTTTGCATTAGATAGCTGGTCAAGAAGTAAATCCAAAAGGATAGTGTTAGTTATCATCTCCATGTTCAGGTTATAAAAGAGAGGGTATAACCAACGATAGCTATCTGTTGTCAACTTGGTTTTTAATGTGGCATTACCATCCCCACTGACACCTCCCCTCCTGCCCTTTTCCTCATTGTCTCCACTTGGCCCCCTGGCATTTGTCTCTCCTCCACGCTGTCCCTTGGTGCCTTCCCCTTTCTTCTCCTGACCTGCCCCCTTTTCCTCAGCACAAGCCCCTTCCTCTGCCATCGTCCTTCTGCCTTCCAGCTTGCAGGGTGGCCACAACCCTGGCCCAGGCTTCAGACCAGGTGCCGAACTGAGCGGTGCAATGCTGGGCCACGCGGTTTTAAAGTCCCGGGCTGTGACGTTATGCCACGCCCGGGCGTCTCCCCCTCAGCTGTTGTGCGGTGTTTCAGCACGCCGCGCATGCGCTCCCTCGGCCCCACATGGCCCGTACTGGCTGGCGCCGGGGAATTTAAAGTGCGGGGCTGCGGCGCTGCGTCACAATCCCCCTCCTCCTCCAGCAGCCTCCAGCCGGCCCTTTGGCGAACAGCCCACCGGGAAATTCCCGGTATCCCACCAGGCCAGTCCGCCCCTGGCGCTGGCGCGGGGCCTATTGAAGCACGGGGCCTGGGGCAGCCGCCCCACTCACCCTGACCTATATCCGCCGCTGACCACATGAATACATGTCATCCTTCTGCTCTTTTTCACTGTATGAGTCTCACTTAGGTCACAAATTGCTGGCTAGGTGTTAATGTCACAGCAAAAGTGAATATATCTTTGAGTCTGTTTTCTTGCGTTGATTTTTATTATGCTCTTTGATGCTCTGACACTGATTGTTTGCTTCAAACTAGGGGACCAAATAGGTGATGAGAACATTACCCAGATGCTCAAGAGAGCTCATGACTGCAGGAAGACTGCTGAGAATGCCGCAAAAGCCCTGCTGATGAAATTAGACGGCAGCTGCGGGGGAGCCTATGCGATCACTGGCTGTAACGTACAGCCCTGGGAGAGCCTGTCATCCAACAGCCACACCAGGTAACTGCAACTCATCGAACCTATTAATCCCCAGGCCTTTGGTTGCAGATCTAAGTAGATTATGTTGTATTCCATTTCTTCAGCTATCCATCCTCACGTCAGTCTGCTATGTTCTTTTTGTTTCTGTTTTTTAAATCACTACCACCGTGCTTCAGTGAGCTTATTCCCAGACATTGAGCAAGCTCCATCCAAGAAGGGTTTTGTATAGATTTGTTGTAAGCAGGTGATTCTGAACTTCGATCTCTCTCATAAAAGGCAAAACCATAACATTTCTTTTACTTCAGCAATTCTGTTTCTATCCCTTTTCCCCTCCTTCCTGACTCATTGAAACTTGAAGTATGTACTTTTTTCACCTCTATTATATGAATATACCACAGATTTCCAGGGAACTGGAAACCAAAAAAATACTCCCATCAAGGTGTTCTAAGCATTTAGAGCATTTCAACTATTGTTGGTTTTAAATGTCACAGCTATAACCATTTCGCTTCTTGCAAAAACAGAGTAAGAAGCAAAGAATTATTTTGCCACCAGTTATGATTTTTCATAATAACCCTGCTATCCCAAAAACCTCCCTTTAGCATTTGACACTCTAGACAAATATTGACTAGTGGACAAACTTTTTGCAGGTTGTAGGGGATTTTTCCAGAAGGAAAAAATCAGGATATTGGACTTTCTTAGACCTTAGAAATAATAAAACTTAAATGAAAAAAGAGATCTAGAAAAACTTAAACAATGAATAGTCTAGCAGAGGGATAGGCAATAATTTTTGATGGGGGCAGCCACTCCAAAAATTTGGGAAGTGGTTGAGGGCTGTACTCTTCCATATTAATGGAGGAGGTGTGGGGTCTGGGATGGAGGTTGGATGCAGAAGGGAGCTTGGGGTAAGGGAGGGAGTTTGGGTGAAGGAGGCAGTTGTGACCTGGGGCACTGGACTGGGGTAGAGGGGGTTGGATTGTGACCTAGGGCAGGGATTTGGGTTGTGAACAAAGGCATGAAAGGACTGTGATCTGGGGCAGGGGTTTGGGATGCCGGATCTGGGAGCGGATATGAGTACAGGAGAAGGGCAGAGGATTTGGGTATGTGGAGTAGAGGGCAGGAGTTGGGGGCAGAAGGTTGGGGAAGGGAGGGACTGGGGTGCCAGAGGTAGGCTCTGCCAGGAAACTTACCAGCCAGCAGTGGTTCCTGAATCAGCCTCCCAGAAACCAGCCAATGGGATTGTGCTGGGGTCAGGAGCAGCTCCTAAAGCTTCCCCCTGCTCCTCTGGACTCAGACTTTTTAAAGAAAAACTGCCCCACAGTCGCATTTCTGAGTGGTGTGCAGGTGGGGCAAGGCAAGCAGGGAGCCGGCCTGGGCCTCCCCTCAGTGTCCACGGGCTGGATCTGGTGGCTTGGTAAGCCACATCCAGCCCGTAGGCTGCATTTCTCCCAGGCCTGATCTAGCAGCACCTTAAAGACTAACAAAACATGTAGATGGTATCATGAGCTTTTGTGGGTACAACCCACTTCTTCAGTTAAATGGAGTATTAAAAATCCAGTTCCAAAATAAATAGGGGATAATGGGGAGGAGAAGGAAGGGAAAAAATAGTGAAGTAGAGTGTTCATGTTACATGAAGCTGATAGAGAAGGTGCAAATTGTTCTTAAGTATCCATTGTTTGGTTAAGTCATTAGGATGTGGAAGGTAGTTGTGCTAGCCACATAATGTCTTTATTTGTAGCTTTGTGATAGGTCCCAAACAGAGCTGACTGACTGGGTGGGGCTGATTAATCACCTGTGTAGCTGTGCTGCCACGCAGCTTAGAGGGAACGCTGATGGGGGGGCTACTCCAAGAATTTGGAAAGTGGTCAAGGGCCGCACTCTTCCATGATATTAATGGAGATGTGAGTTCTGGGATGGAAATTGGGTGTAGAAGCTCCCTTGGGAGCTTGGGGTGAGGGATTGGGGTGCAGGAGGAGGTTTGGGATCTGGGAGGGAGTTTGAGTGAAGGAGGTGGTTGTGACCTAGGGCAGGGGCCTAGGGTGCAAAAGGCAGTGCTGGGGTTTGGGCTGTGATTTTAGGCAGGAGAGGGGTGGGACTTGGAGTAGGGGACTGGTGTGCTGGAGGGGTTGCAGGGATGCGTGACCTAAGGCAGGGCACTGGGTGCAGGGCCTGGGAGGGGGCAGTGCTTTTTTTTGTAATGGTACTGTCTGGTATGCAGTACTGGCACCTCCAGCCAGAGCTCAACAACTTTTCCCCTGGAGTACTGGCACCTTTGCTTTTTTTGTTTAAAAAGAAAAAACTGGGAGGGGGTATTGGTGCAGGAGGGAGGGGCAGACCATTGGGGCAGAAGGGGGCTGGGGTGTCAGAGGCAGGCTGTGGCTGGGAGACTTACCTGGGTGACTCCCAGCCAGTAGCCAAGCACATTTCTCAGGCAGGCTGCTGCACTGTCCTTCCCTTGCACAGGCTGCAGGGGCTATGTGTATCTGTGAATAGCTACGAGCCTCAGGACAGAGGGGGGGGTACTTTGCATACTGCCTGTGCTTCAGGCAGGCAGCCAATGGGATTGTGCTGGGAATGGGGGTAGCACAAGAAGCCTCTCCCCCCCCACCCCCCCGGCTTGCAGCTGTTGAAAGACAAATGGCCCTGCAACTGCTTTTCTAAAGAGCATGTGGGAAGAGGGCAGGCAGGAAGCCACCTGAAGCTCCCTGCTGCGTCTTTGGGCCGGATCCCAGTGGCTCGGTGGGCCGGATTTTGCCCAACCCTGTTCTATAGTATAACTGTCCCTGCTAGCAGACCCTTCCCTTACCATTCTATGAGAGAAAATCATATTCCAGGCACATCCCATTGCCCTGGTACAACCATACTCTTACCAAGCTGCATACCAAATTTGGTGGTCTTAGCTCTTACCATTCAGGAGGTGTTCTTGAACACAGACATGCGCACACATACTCTCAAATATATAGCAGAAGACAGGTGAATTTTTTCTTGTTTAATTTACAGTTTCTCTCTCAGATTCACTTAAAATTATTTACTCAGTTTCTTAAGCAAATTCTTCCTTTGTTTTTATATAGAATTGGTTAGCAATTGGTTAGCTATAATTTTTTCCTACAATTACTATATTGTCACTGACAAGTCTAAAAAGCAGGAAAAGACTAAAATGCGGCCAAATTCTACATCAAACATGAGGATAAATTTAAATGTCTAAAACCAAAACATTTTGATTTAAAAATAACCCCCAGTTTCAGAGTTACCCTGTGAAGAGGAGATTATATTTGAGTTCATAAATTCATGTAACACTGTGTTACTTACTAGCAAATCAATAGCTTTTGATGATGAAAATATTGACTTGCTTAGAAGTGCAATATACAAAACTATTTCAAGTCACTTGACCCTTTCTTTCATAGTCTGGGTGCAAAAATACTGTATGTATACATGTGCATTTGTGTGTGTTTGGGTATATGCTATGTGTGTGTGTTTGGGTATGTGCTATATTTGTCACATATAGCAACACACCTGAAATTGCTTAAGCATTTATATTCTACACAGTTATTTTTGGTTGTTTATAATCTCAAAGTTTTATCTTTCTGTGACTAATTCGTTGCTCAATCAGGGAATGATTTTTTTTTCCCCTTAAAATTTCACTGAAAACAATTGAACTGATTTCCAGGATAGAAGAAAAGAGGAAAAAATTGATTTTTTTATTTTATTTTATTTTATTTTATTTTGCCACCTTTCTTTGGTACTGAAAACCTGACATTTGACAGGGACATTTCCCTAGTTTCATTAGTCTGGTGAAAATCAGATTTCATTTGGTTGAGTGAAAGAGCTGAAAAAAAAATCATTCTACAAACACGCACTCTGGGTTTGTGGAGCAAAGCAACTAATGATCTCAGTGTTTCACTGACTGCACATGTATGCAAAATTTGCTTTGGTTGGCTAGATGTCTCTGCATGTACACATGCTTAGAATAGAGTGAAATTTCAGATTTAACAGGTAGAAGATTGTAGAATATGATCTGTGAAGGTAAAGGTGAAAGGAGTTTGTATAAGTGTGTATCTATACATTTTATGTACATATGTAAATGTGAGAGACCTATTAGCTTGAGTCTGTTCCTCTATCATTAAATGATAAATTCCTTTGATATTGATATCAAATAGTAATATCAGTTCACCTGATAGTGTACTCCTGTTACAGTTGAATGGTTACTTACACACACACACACAGAGGACAAGAGAGTACGACTGGTGTTATAGCTCTAATGTCATATACATTCAGTGTAAGGACTGAATCCTTGCAATTTCCTTACAGAGAAAAGTTAACTAAATATTACTTTTTATAGACTAGAGAGTCTGAGACAAACAGACGTTACTGTCAGTAGCCACCTAAGGGCATTTGGCCAGTCAGGC
This sequence comes from Pelochelys cantorii, assembly GCA_032595735.1. NCBI lineage: Eukaryota > Metazoa > Chordata > Testudines > Trionychidae > Pelochelys > Pelochelys cantorii. The sequence goes on along the minus strand of CM064330.1, from coordinate 71,228,830 downwards.
GCAGTCAGAGTCTCAGAATATTTTGACTCCACCAGACCACTCTGCCTTTCCTTTTTTAAATCCACATCTATCAAGAGGATGCATGCAACATTTGCCCAGTTTAGGGATGTTAAATATCGGTTAATTGAATAGTCGATTAACCTCATGAATTCTTATCGGTTACTCGACTATTCTATAGTCCCTGGGGGTGAGGCTGGCCACCAATGCACTTGCCACTCCTCACTGCTGCCTCTATATCAGAGGCAACAGCACAGAATAGCAGGTGGGAGCTGGTCTACAAGGGGGGCCAGTTTAAAAATCGGCTCCCTTTGTGGACCAGCTTCCTGTCGCCCCACAATAGTGCCTCTGATACAGAGGCAGCAGTATGGAGTGGCAGCAGCTCCTGTCTGGTGTGAGTCGGAACTGAGCTGGGTTGCCTGTCTGCCTGGCTCTTAATGCACTTTAAATGCAGTCTCTCAGCAGGGGTAGGTCTTGGACCTGGCACAGGCTAGAACTGAGCCAGGCTGCTGGCCAGCCTGCTAAAAAATGTACTGGCCGGGAGGGTGGGGTAATGTGTGTAGTCTATAGCATCAACCTATAAGCTTTTGCTTATTGGTTAATCGACTACACTATTACATCCCTAGCCCAGTTAAACACAAAATCTCCTCTTTTTCCCATTTTTTACATCCAGAGAACAAAGGCAGTTCGATGATGTAACACAGACGTTCTCAGACTTCTCCAAAATGTGGATCATATCTCAATAGAGAGAGGGAATCTTATGAGCACCCCTTCCTATTCACATTCACCTAACATCTTTGTGGCAATTACAGTGTATGCATAGATGTTAGGAAAATAGGTATATATTTCTGACTCTAATGCAGTATGCATTTTGTCCTTTATAAAGGAAATTGACACTCACTCTTTTTGTTCTTCATTTCATCATACGGACATCCATTCTCTCTTTCCTGCTGCCTTTCTGCATATGCTTCTGTGCTGCCTTTTTCATCTCATCATGTATGTGCTACCTGCTCCTCCTTTCCATGTGCACACACCTCCCTGCCACTTGGCGCCCTTCTTTTGCTTTCATCCTTCCATGCTTCCCTGGACTTGCTACCCTTCGGTACTCCATGGTTCTTTCCTTCTGGTGGCTGGCAGCAGCCGCAGCCCCACCCACTATGGGTTGCAATCACTGAAGGTGGATTCTGTCTCCTCTCTATTGTGACAATAACCCCTAGCAGCTGACTCCTTGAGTCCAGCTGCTTCTTCAGGCTTTTTCTTTGTTGTGGAAGAACATGAGGGCCTGCAGAAGTAGGCACAACCAAGGAGAGGAGATGGTTCAATAAGACCAGCAGGTGCTCTGTGGACCACAGTTTGGGAACAGTTCATGGTAATGGACAAATTCCTCACTTGATTACACTTAACCTCTGTAACAAAAACATTTGTCTATTATACTTGAAGATTCACACGGTGTTGCTCAGGTCCTTAACTCAATTAATTTTTGGTTTTTGGAAAATAAAATGAAAATGTGCATGCTTCATTTAAATCAGGGCTACTCAACTGTGGAAGCCCCAGGGGCCACAATGATACTCAGCACATGCCGAGGGCTGCAACTTTTAAGTGTGGTTGCATATAATTGCAAATATATATGCAAATAGCTTCTTTCACCCTGACGGGCATGAATACAAAGCACTTCCCACAATGACCCAGCGCTCACAGCACCTCCTCCCTCAGGGCTAGAAACACCAACAGCCTGTTTCAGCCAGCCCGTCCACTTGCGTCTTTCAGTGCTCACTCCACATGGGAAACGCCTCGTCGTTGTGAAACGTGTTCCCAGTGGAGGCCATGTTCAAAGGATCCCATCCGCAGGCCATGTGCTGAGCCCTACCTGCACCCAAACTGCACCGTGGGCAGCAAACAAATGGGCCTCGGGCCGCATGTTGAGTAGCCCTGATTTAAATCATTACTCTGGGGTGAGGCTGGGGATGAGGTGATCGATATTCAGGCTGCCCTAGGGAGAGAGGACTACCCCAGCCCTCTCTCCCTGCAGCAGCTTGAGGCCAAGTGAGAAGTGCCTCTCCATGGCCATGGCAGTCCAGCAGGCGCAGTCGGGGGGAGGGGCGCATGTCCCATCTGACCCCTGCAGTCCCCAGCCAGAGTGAGGAATGCAGCAAACTGTGCCCTTTCCTCTTGTCCCCTGATGAAGGGGAACAGCCAGCAATGTCCCTGTATGAATCAGGGAAGGTGGGCTCTAGCCGTTCCCCCCACCTAAAGGGTACCTGGGGAGTGGGAGGCTTGGGGCTGGGGCAATCCTGGATGGGGAGGGAGAGTGCCCCAGCCAGCCCCCTTTCACCTGCCTGGTGAATTTCTTTTTTTGTATGGTTTTATGACAAGCAATCCAATTCCAGGCACATCCCATTTTCCTGGCACAACCAAACACTGACCTTGCTTTAAGTTATGATAAGATGGAGCTGTATACCGAATTTGGTGGTCCTGGCTCTTACTGTTTAGGAGTTCTTGGACAGACTGACACACAGACAAACTCTCACAAATATATAGTAGCTATAACTGCAAAATAATGTACCAGCCTGATCCATGCAAGGAAAAATAGTAATAATGAAGATCCTCTAACTCAAAACTGCAGGGGCACATTTTTCTTTAAATCTTTGTAAAGGGGGAAGGGAAAAACTCCTCTCTTTGGCTAAGACCTTGTCAGTAAAATGAATAATTCTCCCTGCAGTTTGATACCCCACAAAACAGGTTTATAATGGAAGTGCTGACCCAGCCTTAATTTTGGCATCATGAATGAAATGCTGAATGTCAAATCACTGAACACAAGCACAGGCAACCCCTGGTGACAAGGGGGTTAAAAATTGTAAAAGGGAGCATCTGAGATGAAATGAAAAACCAGCATAGAGGTTGTTACCAGCGAAGTGAATAAAATAATAGCTATCATCTCAATGTATTTGGCTGGCAGCCACCCAACTATATTGCCAATTCATTTTTGAAAATAAAAATAGCTTTTTGGAAGTCGTAATTGTTTTAATGGATAGAGGAGCATTCATTTCTAAGACGATCCAACTGATTGCACCTGTAAAAAGAATTAAACGAAAGAGAGAGATGGAGATTGCTGCTGTGGAATGACTAAGACTGCTGTTTTGTATTCACCGCACTGCTAGTAACTGCAGCCTTCCACAAAGATGCAGGAGGGACAGTATGTCCCATTGCGTGCAAAGGGAATACATTTCTACATGTTTTACTGCTAACCATCTGAACTTATCCAAATCTAGGGCTAAATCTGCCTATCAGAACCACCTCATGGATTTTGGATAAGTAGCTGAAATAAAGGATTATATTGGCTGAAAGGTGGAAATGTTGATAAGGAATCATGTTAATGCTTCCAAATCCCGAAGTGTGCGGCATGCTCTCAGTATCACAGTTCATCATAGAGCAAACAGATTTCCTAAGGAGGGAGGTGGTTTTTGCCAATGTGTTGAAATTACAGCCCAATATACTGTTAATTCAAATTCTGCTAGTCTGAGTGAAGGTGCTGCCCAGCCAGAGTGAGGAAGGGAACACACTATGCGCTTTCCCCTTGCTCACTGATGAAGGGGAACAGCCAACAATGTTACTGTACTAATTGGGTGGGGGAAAATCTTCAGGCCTCCCCCTTCCTGCCCTCCCTAAAGAGCACCAGGAGGTTGGGAGGCTTGTGGTTGGGGTAGTCCTGGACAGGGTGGGGGGCCACATACCCAGCCAGCCCTTTTCACCTGCCTGGTGATTCTGTCTCTTTTCTGTGTGGTTTATGAGAAGCAATCTCATTCCAGGCACATCCCATTTTCCTGGCACAACCAAACCCTGACCTTGCTTTAAGTTATAAGTGGAAGCTGCATACCAAATTTGGTGGTCCTATCTCTTACGACTTAGGAGGAAAAACAGAGAAATGGACAGACTCTCAAATTCTCTCTCAAATATAGGTGTGTGTATATGCATGTGTAGTGTGTGTGCAGATATATGTGTACACCTTTTAATATTACACCATGTAACCTCTGTACAGAAAATGTATATATAGATTAATTGGGCATCATTCAGAAATCTTTCAGATGTCAGTGATGAAGGGAGCGGGTCCAAGAGGTATGAGGGAGTTGCATATTTTCCTTGGAGGAGCCTCATGTGGCATCATAATCCAGTATCACAAATGTATCATGGCATTGTTTCAGCACTTAGTCATGCCATCTCACACACTGAATTTCTTCTCCACAATTCAGGAGGGGGAAAGGTAGGCATTGGGGCCTGTCTCTGCCTTTTGAGTAGGGGAAAAGGCTATATATCCTTTTCCTCTGCTGCCCATATTGCCACCGCCTCATCTCTCACAATGGGTGGGAGGGATTCAGGTGCCAAGATTGGGGGACAAAGGGCAGTTCTCTTTCTCTTCTGTCCTCTTTGTACTTGCTGCCTGTAATTCAGACAGCTCCTCCATTAATTCCTCACCTTGTAACCAGAGGCCTCACTAGCACTTCAGCAGAGGAGCCAGCTCAGCTGCAGGCAAGCAGCCAGGGCTGAGCTAAAGACAGCTCTAGCACCATTGGCAGAAACCTGAGTTGCTGTTGCTTTCCACAGCTGTGGCTTAGTCTCCAAAAACTGGAGAGACCTACAACTGTGGACCTGAAAGGTCAGTTCTGTGCAGCTGTGGCTAGTACAGTAAATACTTGGGGCTCTTGAGGAATAGTCCTCCTAGCAGATTTACAGGGCAGTGCTCAGTTTTCATTCTGAGGGCTCTCTTTCTAGCAAAGAAAGCAAGGAGCATATTTTTCTCTGTAAACAAAAGCTAAGGTTAACATTGACTAAAATTGTGAGGATGTGCAGGTTGTGTGAACCCTAAATGTGAGGATGTGCAGGCTGTCCCGGAGGGGGAGGGTGTGTGTGTGTGTGTGTGTTTGGTCCAGTAAGTCTGGAGATCTTTTTATTTTGCAAGTCGTAGAGATCTACAGCATCACTTGAATATAGAATTGAATACTAATTTTGTTGTATTTCCTGATGTTCATATCCATAGCTGCCTAGTGAGACCTCATTAAATAACAAGCTTTGAGATCTTCTGATGAAAAGCAGAGTATTATGGAGACCTCATTAAAACCTGCATGTATTTTTTTACCCAAGATGGGCCAGCTGATTTCTGATTTACTGCAAATGGGAATTAGTAGCTGAAAAAAAAGTGGTTTTCACTTCTAGTAAACACGGCGCCTGTTATCCCTAAGAGAGAGACGAAATCATATGAAGTTAGCAGAATGCTGTAGTAAAGCCATGTAACGTGATATTTCATGAGGGGAAAAGACTTAAGGAAGTCTTTGTAGCCCTGCCAATTCTCTGTTTCCTCTCAGGCTGCCCTGGGCTTGGAATCCACTGAAAGATCCACTGGCAATTATCTGATGCAACTTAAAATCAACAGAGTGAGCACGAGCACAATTGACAGGAAACAGAGAAAACCAACCTGTTTTCCCCTCCTCCTCTTTCTGCAGTGCTTAAGTGTGTAAGCCAAGTGTATTTCCATTACATTAGCCTGGCTCCAGCAGGAGTCCACAGGATGGGGTTTTTTCCTTCTCAAAAAAATGCTGAAAAATAATGCTACTCAATACAGAATGTGATTTATTCCCCTGCTGATAACTGAGATCATCCAGCATTCCAGACAGGCACAGTTAATGGATGACTTAACCCTCACCCAGCAGCTGATTACAGGTCCTCAGGAGACAGCGGGCAGCTTTGTCTGTGTAGGGTTGTAGAAAATGCAGTGCTATTTCTTTTCCTTTTACTGTTATTGCAATTATATTCAGCAGTGGAATGTTAAGGAACTAAAGCAGCATTGCAATTAACCTCCATAAATCTCTGCTCCCTAGAACACTGAAATGAACATAGATGGAGATGGGGCATTGAGGCGCCCTCCTTATCTAGAAATTGTTTTCCCTTTGTGAAAGCTCTTCATTATGTGACATGTATGGAGCGAGTACAATTGTCTGGCAGTTTTTCTTTTGAAATGACCTTTGGAAAAAGAATGCTGCCATAAAGTCAGGTGATGGCGTTCTAGCAGAAGTGCTGTAAAACATGACTTAGCTACCTCCAAGTTGAGGGATTTGGATGTCTTGTGGAAATGAGCATTGGGGTAGCTGGTCATTGTTTCAAATTCAGTCCCAATAGTTGAAAGACAGTGCCACGACATGCAGACACTTTCTGTGTTGCTGCCTGTATTATATCAGCCCTGTAGATACAGGATTTTCGTTTTTGTTGCTCCCAGCATGACATATTCAACAAGCACTTAATTATAAGTCTAGTGCCAAAAGCAGGTATTCTAACAAAACTAATTATTTGGCTCTGCTATGAAGAAATATTTGACTCAGTATTGTGATATTTTATATTGTTTGTTTGAAGAACAATCTATTTTATTCTTCTTTGTATTTTAAAGTTGCAGATGTCGGTGTCTGTGTGTTCTGCATATTGTAACACATGGTCCAGACTAAACTGAAAAATGGACTGTATAATATATGAGTTTCCAAGGTGCTCATTCCTATAGTATATTTCTGTAAAACTGTTAATACACAATGGATCGTGCTGGCCATTTTGGCCTTTCTTCTGTTTCTCATTATATTCAAAAGTGTTTTCGTACTCCTCAGCCATGTCAAAAGAAGGACAAAAACACATGAGCACACGGTGCTCTTAAACTCTCCATCAACATGAAAAGGGGGTACATGCCCCAGCCTTGCCTAACACCCCCTGCAAAGTCACCTGAAAAAATGCATGGATTTATGGGATTGAGCATTACCTGATGCAGTACCATCAACCCTGGTAAAGGCAAGGAGTATGTCAAGAAAGTCATTGATTCTGTGACTTGCAGACATCTCTGTGATATTTTCTGCTTCAGCCCTAGGATAGTAGGGCTGGAGCTTTCAGCTGGTGGGGGGTGTCCTGGAGCTCCAAACCACATCAGGTCACAGACAAGTCACCATGGTCATTCAGGCTAGCACTACAGTCCTCTCTAAATGTTTGATGATGCTGCTGATACAATTATACTCTGTGGTAACTGAGAGTGTAAACATGCATGAGTGAATCAGATGTGTAGTGTTGATAAAACAAAGTTGAAATGAGGATGGGGGGGAGGAGGAGGAGGAGGAGGAGGAGAAGGCTAGAGACTGAACTTTCTCCCAGTGAGTGATGCTGTTTTTGATCTTCCCAGCACTACCAGCTCAACTGCAAGTAGCTGTGATACAGAGTTCACAAAGGAGGATGAGCAGAGGTTGAAGGATTACATCCAGCAGCTGAAGAATGACAGGGCAGCAGTCAAACTGACCATGTTGGAACTGGAGAGCATCCATATTGATCCCCTTAGTTATGATGTCAAACCTCGTGGAGACAGCCAGAGGCTAGATCTGGAAAATGCAGTATTGATGCAGGAACTCATGGCAATGAAGGTATTTTATAACATGCTGTCTGTGCCCCTGATTTCTTCATGGTATCAGAGAAGTAACTAACAGTGATGCTCAGGACCACTGTAAAACCTACACCTCCCAAAGGATATTGTGACAGTAGCAAGAGTGTGCACAGCTTACCCGTCTCTGTCAGGTTATGGCATAGCCTAGCCTTGTTGTATGCCCTGTGCTGTCTCTGAAAGGTGGGAGCATCCCCACCGCCCTGTATCCTGTGCAGCTTATTAGACCTAACTATTTGGTAGGAACCCTAGTATATACATAGCACTGTGACCCCATTGCTTTCCCCTACCACATCCAATGCAATCAGTTCAGTGTCCTTTGTGATTGTTTATTTTTATATTAAGTTGTTGTGCTGCCCCCACATTTTTCTCTGCTGCTAGGTGTTTGAATTGCAGGACAGAACTGCATTGTGGAAGCTGGTAGTAGGGAACTGGGAAGTTATATGACAAGGGGAAGTTTACATCTAGGAGATAGTTGAGAGTTTTTCCTTCCCCTTTTTCCCCACCTAACTCATCAAACCACTCTGGACAGCAATCTGTCACTCCATTCAAGAGCAAACGAGAAGCATGTTCGCTTGACATTTCTGCTGAAAAGATCAACAACAAAATAGTTAGAGTTGCTATTTTAAGTTGTCATCAGACTTTCCTGGTAACACGCCTGGGCCATGAATGAGAACTACATGAATGAGGGTGTAGTATCAGCATGCCTGCAAACTCAGTCAGGCCCCACTGCACCTCTTTGTATTTTGATGCAACCCAGATAAGGAAAGAGACTTTTTTTTTCTTTTTTAAAGAATGTTATGATTCTGGAGCATAATTAGCTATATAGCAACTGAACAGCAATTGATGGACAATCCTGCTTTATTTACACACGTTTGCATTAAACATGGAGCCCTTGGCATACTTGCCACTCTCACTATAAGGGCACAGCATGCCTAGCCCCCTTGCTCTCTGAAAGACACTTTGTTAGGATCACAGTTCTGGAGTGTTGATCAAGACACTTGGGGGTTGGAGGTCACATTCCTCTGGCCCAGGTAGTTAGAGAGGGCAGTGCCCGTGTCTATGTGCATTAAGCAAGGTCTGCAGTCCATAGGTCTAAATTTAAGACACAGTAATCAACAAGCCACATGCTTGCAATAAGGAGATAAAAGCAGAGGTGCTCAAGGGAGACCAAAAGCATGAGACAGCACTGCTAATGTAATGTTTCATTACTTCACTCACAAGCTTGTGCATGTACCACTCTGAGAAAATACTCCAAGGTTTGTGCACTGAGGCAGAACAAAGTCACCTCCATTTCACATAGCTTTTTAACAGGCCCTTCTTTTCTGAAGCAATCATCCTTAAGGCACTCAAATAGTCACCAATTCAGAGTAATTCCTTGACGCTGTGCTGCAACATAGAATTGGGGTAGGAGCAGAGGATGAAGATTTTCAATAGCAGGGCTAAGAATCTCATTCCGTAATTTCTGTGTCAAGCTCATTTTTGTTTGAGCTATAGCCTATTTTTTAGAAAAGTATCTAGTCTTAATGTAAAAACAAGTAGTCCAGTGGCACCTTAGAGACAAAACAGGGTGCCACAGGACTACTCATTAAAATTACAGATTAACACTACCCCTCTAAGTCCTAATGCAATGATTTCAGGTGATGTAGAATCCACCATGTCCCTAGATAAGTTGTTCCCATGGTTAATTATTACCCTCATTGTAAAAAAATGTTTACCTTATTACTAGTCTGAATTTGTCTAGCATCAGCTTCCAACTTTTTCTGCTAGATTAAAGAAAGCAGAAATTTTCCCCATGTAGGTTCTTACTGGCCATGATCAAATCATCTCTTAACTTTGCTGGTATAAACTAAATAGATGGAGCTTTTAAAGTCTCTCATTATTAGGCCAGACCTCGAATAATTCTTGCAGCCCCTTTCTGGTCCCTTTCTAATTTTCCAACATCCTTTTTTAAATGTGAACTCCATTTTCCAGTAATAGTCACACACATGCTTTGTACATGACTTCCCTACTCCTCCTTGATATTGCCCTCTTTTAAGTATCCGAGGTAGCATATGAGAGCAGAGCTAGCTCGTGGGCGTGGGAAATGGACACTCTGACATTATATACATGCAACGAGAGTTTGCCATGAGAGAGTTTGCAGCGCTATTGTAACAATCTGACTGGTAGGAGAATTATCTGCAGGAACAAACTTCTAAAATTAATCTCCTTTCGTGTCAAGAATAGGTATTTCTCGTCTGTGTATCAGATTCAGAGGGGAGACTAAACTAGTATCCTTTTTCTGAACCTTTCAACATATAGGATAAGTTATACTAAAAGACTGTCTTAGATCGTCTCACCTGTTTTTGGCATATTGTTACCGAGCAGCTTTGTGTTCTTGGGGAAACAGGACATAGTATTCCCCTTGACTGACTCATGAAAGACCTTCCCCCTTCCGTGTCTTCTTGAACCAGAGCTGAACAGAAGACTTACAAGATGCAATGAAAAGGCCAGAGATGACCCATCTAAACCCATCTGCAAACTTCCCTACCCTCATATGTATCAAAGATGCAAAAGGCATCTGTTTGCATACAGAATAGAAAACAAAGTCCAAAGCAAGAACCGCTCTGAATTCTGGGACCCAAAAAGAAGGAAAGCATTGCTTGATGGGAAATCTCTACTCCAGATGTTAATGAACCTACACCTGCACACTCATATCAGTCATTATCAGACCAATTCTAGTAATAAATTCTCTGGTAATAAATTCTTCAGTATCCAAATTACTGAAGTTGCCTACTTGTGTTGTGAGCTCTCTCAAAGGAATACCACCCATAGCTAGGAATAATCAGTTGTTATTGTCCAGCCTGAACAGAACAATTTTGAAATACTCTCTTGAATCATCAGTTTACCCATAAACAAATCTAGTGTTCCCCTTTGAACCATTTCGTTTCCCTACAAAACTCCTATCCATGCTCAACTAAGGGTTCTAATGCCTGGATCTAAATACTGCATCAGTTCCAATGGGGACTTCATCTTTTCCTGAATGATTGTGCTGGGGGCTCTGCTTGCCTGCTGCCCTCTGGACCCGCAGCCACCTGGGAACCCTGACTGATTCAAGCTTCACAGACTGGTGAGATCCAGTGCGTGTGGGTGCTCGCTTGCGCTCTCTTTTTTAGATATAGCCTCCTGGCCCTGCTGTATGTGATCAGTTATGGCTTGCTAGCTCTAAGTTTTGTACATCAGATTTAAGTTAGATTTAATATTGTAACGGTTTTGGTTTTTGGGTCCCCTTGTATGATTACTACCTGGAAATAAATAGTTTTCATGGTTAATTTGGTTGCTTCTCTGTCTCTCCTCATCCCCTCCTCATGGGGGTGGGTTGTTGATTTTTGGGGGGGGGTTGGGTTTTCCCATTTGCTCTGCAGCAATGCTCCTTGTACCTTAAACTAAAGATTGCTGCAGCACCCACGAATCCTGTGGGGTTTGCTCATCAAGTGAGTTACTAGCAGGATGGTTGTGGCATGAAAGTGGGGATTGGGAAGTGCTGAACCTAGGGATATATGAGAGTGGCATCTTAAGTGTTGTTCAGCCCAGCCCGTTGAGTCCAAAGGCACATGAGGGTCAGAGCCTGACATTGCAGTCCAACCCAGCCTGAGTCCAGGGTATAAGGGATCAGCTCGTGAGTGCTGATTAGCTGGTCCTCAGATGTGGTATGTGTGTGTGCGCATGCGTGCATCTGTTTCCAGGGCTGGAAGAATTCAGCTCTGGAAAAATTAGGTTGCTGCAGAATAGCTCCATTGGGAGGAGGGAGAAGTAAAACTCTGTATGAGAACACAATGACACAAGCAGCACATTGATAGAATTATTGAACCCCTTTCTCTCTGAGAAGTAACCCTAATAAATGAGCATACTCCAAAGTAATGAGCAAATCTAGTAATAATGTCACTTACCCCTTTACATATCCCCTGTGAATTTGGTCCTGGGAGTCTTAGCGCAAGCTGGTGTGGCTAAAAGTAAATATATATTATATCAGTTCAGACTTCTCTCTGCCTGGGACCTTTTATGGCTCAAGGGAATAGCTTTTCAAACATTTCCTTGGTTGTTTTTATATAATTACATGCAATAACAATAATGTATTTACACTTGAAAATTCCTTTCTGCTGCCTATGTCTGCAAATGTTCTTTGTTTGGATAATACATTTGAATAATACGAGCAGTTCCTAAATGAAAAATTTATTGAAGCACCATGCTGGCAAGCAGCACATATGTGATTTCATTCACTATAAAACTCCATTTGTGCACTGTGTGTGAAGTGGTATCTTGATGTGATCTGTCTCTCCTAAACAGGAGGAGATGGCAGAGCTAAAGGCACAACTGTACCTGTTAGAGAAAGAGAAGAAAGCCCTGGAATTGAAACTCAGCACTCGAGAAGCCCAAGAACAGGCTTACCTAGTACACATTGAGCACCTGAAGTCAGAAGTAGAAGAGCAAAAAGAACAGAAAATGAGATCCCTCAGCTCCACCAGTAGCGGCAGCAAAGACAAATTGGGCAAGGTCAGGAATTAATGGAAGTCGCCTTAATCAGTGTAAACCTAACTAAAGACATTTCATTTCCCTGTTTTAAGCATGTTAACCAGGCCTGCTTTCTCCCTTCCATGTACAACGCCTTTCTCCCTCTTCCAGATGGCATGTAATAATATATAAAGTTAAGATTTTGACATGGATATTTTTAGTAAAAGTTATAGGCAATAAACAAAAACTCACAGAAGTTGTTCCATGACTTTTAGTAAAAGTAACTGAGACAGAATGGATGAGAAACCACAAAATGGGGGAGGGGCTGCTCAGCAACCGCTGCTGCAGTTTGAGTCCTCCTGTGGTGGCTCCGAGATCCGGGGTCCCCACCGCATGTGGTGGCTGAGAACGCCAGAGTCCCCACCGCTGCCCCACAGCAGCTCAAAGCTATGGGAACTGCCCAGGGTCAGAGCTCCAAGGTCTCCCCTGCCGCCTGCAACTGAGAGTTCTGAGACCCCCTGCTGGCCTCCAGCTCCAGCCCTACCGCCCTGGGGCTGAAGCGGAGAATGTCCCAGAGGTGTCTGGAAATCACGGATTCTGGCCATGACATAATTTTAGCATTAGTTACATGGCATCTTCCATCTTGGGCTCTCTAGGCACTTTGCAGACACTCAAAGTTAAGCCCATGTCCCCTGAGCAAAATGCAGTTATTAATTCTGGGAAGATGACAGTCATTCGGCACTAGCACACTAGCCAACTTTATTGTCACCTGACTGTTGAATCTCCTTGAAAGTCAATAGTGATGTGATCTGTGCATCCAGAAATAAACTGAGATAAGTGTTCATTTCATTAGGAAATGCCTGGAGATTTTATTATAAAATCCACTTCCAATGCAGGTAGGTACCAATCAATGGCTGGGGTAGGAGAAATAAGTGTTCCTTAGATTAACATAAAATCTGTGCATTACTATAGGTAGGTTTATAATTTTTCTGAGGAAACGGGGGTACCCTAGAAATTCCATAATCCAATGTCTACACTGCTGTGTTCCTATGTTCCTACAAAGCCTCAGCAGCAAACAAAATTATAGAATAGTGTCCTCCTGTTTTTTTGACTACACATCATTTGAATTTCTGCTTGCTCATTGTGTTTTTCCCTTCAAACCTGTTGTCAAAAGTGAAATAAGAGAATGTATAGTAGAATTTGGCAAATTATTTATTATTGTGGGATGGTTTATAAAACATTGAATGACTGTGGATTTTAATGCATTGACCCATCTCTACGTGCATTGATGTACCTTGATGTTTCTACAAAATGCCTGTGTTGTTTTTACTTACTTGATTTTTGGCTCAGTTTTAAAAGCAGTTGTGAGTTTAAAAGTGCTTGGAATCATCCCCCTCTCCTCCCCCCCCCAAAGATGAGTAACTCTGAGTAAGATGATCTTGTTCATTTCTCAGGAGTGCACAGATGGGACCACACCACCATTAACCCTAGCTGAGCTGAAACCATACAATGAGAGTGAATTAGCTGCTGAACTAACAAATTCACTCAGACGGTAAGCAACCTCTTCCACTTCCTGGAGACATGATTTATTCCACAATCCTAGGATAAGATTTCATTTTGGGTTGTATCTTTTAATCTGGCACATTTTTAGTGATCATCAGAAGTTTGCCCATGAGAAGGAACCAGGACTAAAGTTTTATAACAATTCCTTTTCTGCTTATTGTTCTTTACTTGTTAGTTTGTTTATTCCTAAATTAGAGATGAGCCCAAAAAGCGAACATCTCAGAAATGTGAATGAATAGCCTCACAAAACCTTTGAGAGGTAGGGAAATAACTATTATTCCTAATTTACTCATGAGGAATCTGAGGCATAAACAGTTTGAGTGATTTGCCCAAGGTCACACAGGAAACCTATTATAGTGCTGGGATTAGAATCCAGAGCTCCAGCTAAACAGGTTTGGCCTCAGGTCAGTATTTGGATGGGAAACCACTGAAGAACTCCTAGGTGCTGCAGGGAATAGTTTTTCTGATTCAAAAACAGCATTCACCATCTGATTGAGTACCACACCAGTGTCCTGTCATGATACGGTTGCTATTTTGTACGAAGTTTTGGCTTTCAGATGCTTTACAAAACTAATGTCTTGATAACATTTTTTCATTAATAGCCAAACTTGTAGGATGAGAGCCATATGCACTGCATACCCACTATATATTCCCATATGTAGTGGTAGCAATTGTGGTGCATGTGGTGACTTAAAGTGAAAATGTTTATTTAGATGCCTTAATGTCATTTGTATGCACCAGAGGACAGCAATCTTTGGCACACAGCCCATCAGGATAATCAGCTGGCAGGCCGCAAGACATTTTGTTTGCAATGAACGACTGCAAGCACAGCCCCCCATAGCTCTCAGTGGCTGCAATTCACCATTCCTGTCCAATGGGAGCATGGGAAGTGGCAGCCAGCATGTCCTTGCAGCCCGCACTACTTCCCAAACTTCAGCCACTGGGAATTGCGAGGGGCTGTGTGTGCAGACACTAAACTAAATGTCTCTTGGCTTGCTAGCACATTACTCAGATGGGCTGCGGGCTGAAGGTTGCCAACCCCTGCTATATATGCTCCACTAGCCTCCAATTGTAAAGATTTAGCCTTTATCAATCCTGTAGAACCTTTTTTTTGGGGAGGGGGGGGGGCAAGAGACCAGCAGTCTGGCTGCTCCTATGCTGATTACATCCTACCTACCTAAAATTACACTAACCATTTCCATTTGAAAAGTATATTTATTTGTCTTTCTGGCCAAAAAGCTGCATATAGTGTTGGTGTGGCCTGTCAGATAGTTGCTGTGTTTCATATCCGAGGCAATTTCATTTCAGTGTAAGTATGTAATGTACATAGGGATCCCTGAGGATGAAAGGCATTATATACAAGTAAGGTCATTACTACAATAAAATCAATACAGCTCACGTTATTTGCCTCCTACTCTTGAAACTGCAGTTGCTGAATATTTAGCTTGGATGATACAGTAAACAAAAACATGTAGTGGTTAAAAAATTGTAATTTATTCAGGCCTGTACGCAGGAATTTCTGGGTGGGGAGCCTCGCTACAAGGTGAAGGGGAGGGAGGTGATCAGCTCCAGCCTTCCCCCGCTGTCTGGAGCCACGGGGGAGGGAGGCAGGGGCAATGCACCGCCCCTACCTTCCGTATGTCAGCTGGAATCAGCCCCATGTGTACCATGAAGGACTGTGGGAGGGGGGTATGTTCACACTTCTCCCCCCAGCCCCCATAGGCCTGTTATTTTTGTGTGTGTGTTCGTGTTCGTGTTCGTGTTCGTGTTCGTGTTCGTGTTCGTGTTCGTGTTCGTGTTCGTTCCATTGGGTAAGTGCGTTGAGTAATCATTATCCAAGGGCCTTTTGCCTCAGCTGAATGGAAACCAGTCCTAGCACACAGGGTTAGGTCAGCATTTTGTGTCTTCTTTCTAGCTGTAGCTTTTGGATTTTATTGCCTTTTGCTTCAAGGACGATTTCCATGATCAGTGAGGACAAGAATTTGGGCTGAAAACTATGTCAGCCAAACCAAGCCATAGGCTAACATCCCTATGTATTCTGTAGTCTGTTTTTTAAGAGAGTTCTTAATCAAAAAGTCTGTCTCCAGAGATGGTAGAAACTATGCTAAACCCTGATGAGTAATGGCTGTGTTTAAAAATGTATCATTTTTGTTAACTTGGTTTTCCTCTCAATGTAGATAGAACCTTTGTGATCTAAATAAGATTTATATAGCTGCAAAGCCACAAAAGGACCCTTTTGTTATTAATGCTCTATAAAGATGTTTGTGTGTGCACAACAGCAAATGCCACTGTGAGCTGAATTATGACATTTTGCTGGGGAGGAGATGACTGATGCCGTGAGAGCTGGTTTGCAGATTTCTCAGTCCTGCTCCCACTTGCATGTCAGAAGGATGTATTTTCAATGTCTGGTGTACTCCCTGAATCCTATCAGTGAAATTTGCAAAGACCCCCCTCTCTGAATAAGCACTGTGCATCAGAATGTAAGCGCTCATTTACAAGGAAAAGATGTGCTTTTGCTGTTAGGTTTGCAAAGATAACCTTCCAAATGTGAGCTGAAAGTGAACTGAAGCAGTGTTCTCTTCCTCTGTCTGTGAACCTGGGAGGGAAAAGCTCTTGAAAGTTATCTCTGGAACCTAAGAGAGACATTGCTCAGTGCTGCTCCTATTAGCAGAAACATCCAGCCATTGTGCTGGTTAGACATAATGGTGAATACTAAGGCACCAAGATAACTGGTTGCTAAGAGGGTAAAAGCAGGTCACATTCCTCAAAAATGCACTCACCTCCAAATCTGCCCACAAGTGAGAGGGAAAGAGGAGGTGCAGCTCTTCCCTTTGAAGGGATTTGTGGCTTTTTGCCAGAGTACTATAGGCCCAAACCACCTCCCCCACCTTCCTAGTTGCCAAAAGCACCAACTGTCTCCTGTTGGCTGTCAAAACCTACAGCTTTCCCCTAAATGCTTGTATGCAGTTGCTGCAGAGCATATGGAAGCCTTCTCTATTGAAGTAATGCTCATTATATTTTAAAATGGTGTATAGCTGTGAAAAAGCAGAGGGAGATCGCCTTGTGCAGGAAAAAATAGACATTGACGTAATAATTTGGAAGCATTTACTTTTCATGCCTTGTAGCTGGTTTTGCAGCAGCATCACCAAGTGTGCTCATTGCTGCAGTATGTGTTTAACGTCTTCCTGCATTCGGACAAGTTTGACCCTTGAATTAGCCTCTGCGGTTCACCCAACTGGTCTAGGTGTTCCCTAGAATGTCAGTATAGTGCTCGTAAATGAATGATTTGGGGAGATCCAACAAAAGGATCGTATTCTCTTACGTTACTGTTTTGATGCATATTTGTATTTGTGCCAGTTATTCAGGTTCTCTTGTCGCAATTGCTTTGGAACCAACTTGAGAGTTTCTCTTGGCTTTGTACACTGTGAAACTCTGTTAATGTGCTTCCACCTCTTTCCTCTTCTCTTCTATAAACAAGCCACACGCAAAGTAGTAAATTATCTGAAAGTTGCATGCTATCAAGTGGTGGTGGGCAACCTGTGGCCTGAGGGCTGCATGCGGCCCATTGGGGTTCACTGTGTGGCCCACAAGATATTTTGTTTACCGTTGCCCACGCACAGGGTTGCCAGATTCTGTTTGTTTTCATCCACAGAGTATTTTTCTGCTGTTATTACGAAAGTGACATGCACTTAAAGCAAGGGCATGTGAAGTGAGGTGTTTGCTGATTGCACACAACATTGTGAGAGCCGTGCGCCTCTTCTGCATCCAGTCGAAGCACTGCTGTGGTTCAATCCGCACATCCCACAAATTGTAGGAACACAAGCGCAGTTAACAAAACTGTCCTGTGTTGGGAGACTGTCTTGCTTCTGAATCTTGCGGCCCACTGAGATGGAAGGCCACTCATGTGGCCCACTCACTAGCTGAGATTGCTCCTCACTGCTATAAAGTCACATTTGGGCTACCAGGTTTCCACTATTGTAGACTGGGATGGAAAGGCTGGCTGACTTGAATTGCTTGCTTTGTTTGTTTATGCCAAGTTCTGGCTGCATGTAAATCTGCCCCATTTTCCAAAACGTATGTTTTGCAATGTATTTCTCTTCTCTCTCTGGTCTGATAGAATACTTTGACGGGTGTCCAAAGTTTGACAGTCTCAAGACAATGAATAATGGTGCCGTACAAATTGTTGGAAGGCAATGTCTTATGTTTGGGATGGAGTGAAAAAATATTCCCAGCAGCGTGGTGGCATAGCATTGGCACTGTGTGCTGTCCCACCAGAGATGGTGGCTGTAAGAGAGGATTTGTTGGGATTCCCTGTTGCCAGGAATAGTGGAGGCTCAGCATAGCAGTGGCTGTTGACAGTCTCATAAGTAGTATATGCCTTCCTGCTGCGTTCTTCTTTCCAGCTGTGGAAGAGAGGACTGTAGCTTTGTCCATTTTACTTCATCTTTGATACATGTATTTATTAGGTCATGAATGCTTATGGCAGCGACTCTGCAAAGAGGAGGAAATGAGAAAAATGTCCTGTAGGGAATTAACTTTCCTGAACGGAGATGGATAAGATGATGTAACTGGGTCTTATTCAGTCTCTGATTCCTATAATTCTGTGAAAAATGGTTGGCTGCGTCCCCTCAGGACCATACATCAATATTCTCATTTTTTAGGCCCTCTCATTTTCTTTAACCATCTGCAACAAAACTGAAGCTATAATACCTTTGGTGTCTGCATAGATTTTTTTTTTTTTGTAATTCTTTATAGTTATTAAAATGCTTGGCCAGGAGGACTGATACTCCAGGGATTGGTAATGGGACACAAAGCCCTTCACCTGAAGGTCACCACTTCAAATCCAGACCAGGTCAATGTTGGCCAAAACTCATTATATCTGATGACCATTCAGGGCCCATGTGAAATGAGTCAGTGATCTCAGTCCAGTGGATTGGTGTTCACATCCCAAAAGCTGCCATTCCGCTTTGTGCCCATGGTGACAGTGTTGGCAGAGAAGCCCAGGGTTGAATGGGCATGCAGACTCACCTAGTAGAACGGTGTTGAAACAGTGCAGTGAAGTGGGCAGTGCACTGCACATGCTGTGCTAGTTCTGTGCATCATGAGGCTATGGTGTGCAGTCTGCCAATCACTCATTTCTCCTCCAGTGCTTAATGCACTAACAAAAATGTTCTCGACAGAGCTTACTTCTCCTTGCTCAGGATTTATCATTCTTCCACCTGCCTTGAAACAAGAGCTACAGACGCTTCCATTAGCATGTTGAAAAGTTGTCTGGTTTCGCTATAGCTTCTGTAATTTCCTGTGTGTCCTCTAGTTTAGTCCTCATAGATGTACCAAAGAGCTCCCTATGCTTGTCGCAGCATCAGCACCCTGGAAATAGGTCTCTCTGGTATTTGGAAATTAGCAGTATCAGAAATTAGCAGTATCAGAAAGCTGTGCTGTATCAGAAATTAGCAGTATCAGAAAGCTGTGCTGAATCATGATGGTGGCCATTTCTTCACATACTACCAATTGCATTTAGATCAAATGGCAAAGTTTGCATTTAGTCTTCCGCACAGCTCATGGCTGTTTGGATCTGAGGTTTTAGTTCAGCTCTTGAGGGCAGTTATTTCAAGCCGTCACGTTAGGATCCTGATCCGGACATAAGTGCCTCCAAAATTCAGGCCTATTTTAAACACAAATTAAGCCATCTCTTGCAGACCAAAAAAGGAAAACAAAATTATAGCATATTGTAATGATCCAAAAGAATAGTGACAACTAAAAAGTGCCACAGTATGCTATACTGCATACATGCAGATGTCAGTAAAGCTTTTTAGTGTTAAAAAGCAACCTTTCACATTTCTTTCCAGAACCAAATTTTGTGGCAGATTGCAATGAAGTCACAATGACATAGTCATCTACAAAATTCAAGGATCCCTGTCTTTTCATGCCTTGACCGTTATCCAATCTCTCACTTGTCCAAGAGTTTTCCTAAGTCCATTGAGGGATTTGGGAAGTACATCACAGGGTTATGGGAATGTGTCTATGCTGTGTAATACAATAAATCACTGCCAAGAGAGAAATTCTGAGAGGTAAAGTGTAGTGGCATGCTGGTGCAGACTCCTCAAAAGTGTGAGGGGAGGGATAGCTATTTTGTCATTTTCCACAAATAACCAGTATCACTTTCATCTGTTTTTAACTAGAATGAGTAGCTCTGCTGACAACAGGTTAGTCACCCAAATAGCTACGCTACTCTCCATCTTGACAGAATTGTCAGTGTGTTCTCTGAGGAGGCCTAGAACTGGAAAAGCTCCAGGTGAGGAACAAAGTGTGCAGGGAAGTTTGACTAGAGAGTGCCTCCGCTGTGCCTCTCTAATTATTATGCAGAGCCCCTTGAATCCGTAAGCACCACTGCTTTGATTTTCAAGGTGCCACGCCCCAACAGCTCCCATGGGTTTCTGAGAGCTGTGACTTCTGAACCACTGATAATCAGGCCACAGGTAAGCATAGTGCAGTACTCCTGCACACAACAGCAAGGCGAGCTTTGAAGCATTTCACACCTTTCCTCCTCTGCATAGCCAAACTGGTGGCAGGAAACAACACTACAGGGGTCTGTTGGTCCAAACACACATGTGAGTTGGACAAATGTCAATTCAAAAAGGCTTTTTTCCCCTCTAGCTTTTTATGGATGTTTCATTGCTGTTGCTATTAGGAAACAAATATTTGTGTGGCCTCCTCTTTTGTGTTCCATATCACCAGTTCCATCTTGCATGGCCTATGTCACTGTACTATTTGATTGGTTTAGGGATGTTGCATGCGGTGCTGGCATTGGTTATTAGTTTAAACTGCTAATGGAAAGAGGATTCAGCTGCAGTGGTGGCTGAATCAGAAATGACAAGTGTGTGTCACACTGCCCTCCAGGATGATGTGATACACGCCCTCATAAGAAGAGAATTCACACAAGGAGTAGGGTCAGACACCCTGGGCCAAACCTACAGCAAGTATGGGGAAACCAAACTGACACACAACTTTAGAAAGTTTGCTCTGTTTTGTGTGGGGCTAAGGTTTGGGATTTTCTGCCCAAATTGGATTCACATCATTTGACGTGGCTAGATGTATGAAAGTAGAGACACACTGGGGCCTTGTTAACTATCCTTGCTTCTGAAACCATTTCATAAGCCTGAGCCAAAGCTCTTTAAAGCAACTCAGCAGTTGTCCCCTTTAATTCCAATCAGCAATTGTTTTAGTCTTAAAAAGGAAAGCAAGAGTCTCCATTAATACTAATTTCAATGAATAAGTGGTACCGTTTTTCAGAGGCTGCACATACTCAGAGAGTAGTTTTTCCCTTCAGAACAAAATGTGCTTTGGGATTTCCCCAAATGACTTGTTTAGTTTCCTGCTGACTCTTCACTGGAGCAGGGAGTTATTAACTGATCAAAACAGAACCACAATTTCTTGTTGGATCTGCTTGCAGGCCTGTTTCTGATCACAGGCTCACTCCTGCCAGTGCACACATGCCCCATTTTTCTCTGCGTACAGTTCACACAAGACATGAGGTGCCTCTGCTAAGTTTTTCTCAACTCCCTCTTGCTGCAGGATCAATTGGAAAAAGGAAGGTGTGGGAGGTGAGAGCACAAAGGCGATGCTGCTCTTCATCATGCTAAACAAAAACAAGTTGTAAGGTTGAAACCACTTCTGAATGTAGGGTGTGTAGAAGTTGTCCGTGTTCCTTTTAAAATAGATAATTCTCTCATTTAAGTTTAAAATACAGACACAACAGCCAACATAGATGTGTTCTGAAGAGATGCTCTGTTATAAATAGCACTTATTTTTTACATGTTCTATTTCTGCATTTGCTGAGTCTTCATATTCTGCTGATTTATAATAGCAATCAGGAGAGTGAAGCTGTGCTCAAAATTCCATCAATGCACATAGTCCTTTAGTGCATTAATGAAATACACAGTGCACATCCAAGTTCCTTATCCATCAGATATAAACTACAGAACAATGCCTGGAAGGGCATAAATGTCAGAAGAATTTTCATATGCCAAAATAGCATCTCACTGCTAACTGGGGAACCGTGGATAGGTAAGGAGGCTCTGATGAATATTCTCACAAGATTGTATAAAGGAATAGAGAGACTGCTAATATACCAGCAGTTTGCAGCTGTGACGAAGCATCTGGCATACTGGTAAAACTGGAAAAAACAACACTTGGGGAGGAGAGAACTTGAGTTAATGTGTTTTGGTTATTCCGCCAGTCTGCAAACAAATCTGTTTCACAAATTCCAAAACAAATTAGATGTTGGATGAATAACTCTTTGCTTTTGCTGCTTCTTCAGTGTTCATATGCCTGAGTAATGCTTTTCGGTAGAGGGCCCATTGAACTCAGTGGAATGTAATAATAATCGAGTACATAGCAGGAACTCAAAATTCTAAAGTGCTGGATCCCTGTGGATACTTGCTTCACTCCATCTAATTGCTGTGATGCCTTTCATGAGAATTCTTGCAACAATTCACTGAAAAAAGCATCAAACTATCTCAGGAAAAGGTAACAGAACTGTCTGAATCTGGCTACTACAAATTAGATTTATTTCAGTAGTGACCCCCACATTGCAGGATCCTAGCGACAGTAAGTGTGGAAGGAGAGGGGGTGCAGTACACATTGCATAAAGCCTCAAGAGGCTCCGAGCTGCACCTAAAAAGAATTTGACTAATCTAGGAGGTACTGAGGACTGGTCAGGCAGGAAATGTAACAATTCAGTTCCTCTCCCAGGCAGCCTGTCTGTAATAACCTGGAAATGGGGAAGAAAAGGTAGAGGTACAGATTTAATCCATAGAGTGCATTGGTTGAGAACTTCCTTCACTGGCAAAGTGGAGTTTAAAAAAACAACCTCACCATGTAACAGAAGCAAGTCAGTTGCTTGTTTGCTCATAGTGCAAGGAAAGCACTTAAACATCTTAAAAAAACAAACAAAGCTCCCTTTTATCATTCCTTCCCTAGCACTTTAGTAGCTGTACACTGGGCCTTTGTCACAAGTGATGTATTAAGAACTTTTTTTAAATGAATTACTACCTTGAGGTGATCCTTATTGTATAAGTTGCTGCAGTCTTGTCTTTGTTTCGGTGCAGTGTTTTCTAGCTTATACTTTATTTTAAATGGACCTGATTTTTTTTTTCTCTTTTACTTACTGTATATATGCATCGTAGCTCACTTACTACTCATACTATGTCACAGGCCAGCATAAATATATCTTCTCCTCTCCCCATCCAAGTCCCCAACCACCCACTTTCTTAATGCAGGCAGGCACTCAATCTCTGTGCTATTCTGTTCAGGTTCTTAAATGGCTCTTAACGCTGGAGTATCAGGGCACCTGTCAGAAGTGCATTAAAGCAATGTGACTAACTTCTGGAATGTCTAGTTCATTCATCTCTGATTTGCTCACAAAGGGGGGGGGCTGTTTTGGTTAACTAAGGTCAATTATCTGTACACTGCTGTTTATTCATATTGGCTAAAGCAGGGGCAAAGAAATGCACCTTGCACTTGGAAGCTGACCCTCACCTCCCCCAAAAAAGGGAGAAAAAGACTAGAAATATAAGAACAGGCATGAGTCTATTCAGCAAAAGAATTGTTAAGACTTTCCTTTAACAAAGACTCTTTCCACCTTCTCATTTTAATGTAACCAGGATATCTTGACAATAGTGTATAAGTAACTAGCATGCTGGTTTTCCCTGATTTTTGGTTTGGGAAAACCCTTCTGTTACTGAAGAAGGATTTGAAATTTGTTAAACTAGCATGTTAGATGGCTCTTCCTGTGGTTATAAAATACTGCCGCTTTCAGGCCAGCACTGGAATTGTGGTCTGATTAAGCAGCAATTCCAAAGAATCTCAGCATATTGAGGAATTCAAAAGGTTTCACACACTGCAGTGTGATAACTTGGGATACGTCTACACAGCAGCATTATTTGGAATAACTGACGTCATTCTGAAATAACATAGTGCGCATCTACACTGCCAGCCTTTATTTTGAAATAATGTCAGGCTGGAGGACTTCTTACTCCGACTCCTGTAACCCTCAAGTTACAAGGTGTAAGGGAAGTTGGAGGAAAAGCATTCTTCCTTCAGCTTCCTGCTGTAGACAGCCAAAAGCCGAATTAAGCTATTTTGACTTAAGCTACGCAATTGTAGCTTAATTTGACTTTACCGCTGCTGTGTAAATGTACTCTTGGTGTTCAGTAGTTTTTAATAGGGATGTTGGAGTGTTACTGTTTAACTGATAAGCTGATGTTTAGCAGTTAATGACATTGGTTAAACTCAGCGACCTCCCCCGGAAACAGGGTGGCAGTGGCTTGTAGCCGTGCACCCAGAGAAGCTTTGCTGTGGACTTTGCAGTATAAACATAAGCTTTACACTGCAGAGCCCACAGCACATGTAACTGGTAAGATTTTTACTGTATTAAATTATTTTTAACATCCCTAGTCTTTAAGGTGCTTCATTCCTCAACTCTAAAAGAGTGCAGATTTAGACTAGCCAGGCACCATACAGAAATGCTATTCTTTGACAATTCTCAGTAATTATGTATAAAATTTAAAACCGTGGTGTCCAGTACCCCATGTGGCTATTTGGCTGGTTGAGTGTGGCTAGTTGGCTTGAACAATAAAAATCTCAAATTGTTGCATTCAAAACATTTTTTTAAATCAAACAACATTTTTCAGAGAATAAAAAAAAAAAAGTTTAGAAGATCTTTCTAAACTCTAAAGCCACTCACTATCCATTAATTTGACCCATCTGCTGGATGGAGACTTCCGCCAGTTCGCAGAACAGCTTAAATATGCCACTTAAGGCAGAAATCATCATGCATCATCATAAGCCACAGCTGGTATTTCCGGGTACTAGTTTTCAACTGGTATGTATTGTCGAAGTCTTTCTGAAAGTACTTCTGAGTTCTCTGTGTGAAATTATTCTTGTATGAAGCAGCACAGTTTTCAAGCTGGCCAGGCTTGTCCTGGAATTCATTTAAATGTGTTTCTCAAGTGAGTATCTTTCTTTTTAATTTTCCCTGTGCAAGTACAGTACTGATTATGCTACTTTTAAGATCTGTTTTTGTTTTGAATGGGTGTTTGTGTGCTGGACTCTGGTGATTAGAAAAGATACAATCGGTTGTCAAAAAACTTTTGAAAATAC
This sequence comes from Pelochelys cantorii, assembly GCA_032595735.1. Classification (NCBI taxonomy): domain Eukaryota; kingdom Metazoa; phylum Chordata; order Testudines; family Trionychidae; genus Pelochelys; species Pelochelys cantorii. Next base: position 71,204,163 of record CM064330.1, on the reverse strand, counting down.
CTTACTTTTTGGCTTAGCCATTAAGCCAGCGTTTCTCAAAGAGTGGGTCGCAACCCCCAGGGGGTCACGACCAACTTACAGGGGCGTTGCAGCTGCCGGGGTCCTTCTCGCCACTGACGGGGATTCCGGAAGTCTCTCCCCCCCCCCCCCCCCAGCTGCGTAGCATTCTGGGAGGGGGTGTCAGCCCTGGAGGAGGAGCGCGGCGCCGGTGGCTTCCCTGCAGCACAGCGACTGCGGGAGGGGTAAGTCAAGCGGCTTTTTCTTTTTCTAAACTTTTTTTGGCTCCTTTTTTCTTTTTTTTGCTCAACAATTTTGGTGGGGGGGGTCACACAAATTCTATGAGCATTTTAGGGGGTCGCGGTATCAAAAAGTTTGAGAACCCCTGCATTAAGCTATTCATCATTAAAATGAAGGCAGGTGAATTCACCCACTTCCTAAATTTGCAGAAAATTGCTGGAGCGATAGTGAATTTGTGTGTGATGACCTCGATTGTCAGCATTATGTGAGATTAGTTTGAAAACTTGGCAATGAAATTCAGCCAGTGTTTTGCAGATTTTGAAAGCTTCATGTTGGCATTTTGATTCATGAAAAACCCATTTCAGTTTGACATTGCTAATTTCTCAAGAACTTGTCAATTTGCTTGGCCTGGACAAACATTTGTTTGAAGAAGATATGCTCAAACTTCAAAGTCAGCTCCATCAGTCAAAAAATGAATCGGTTTTGACAATGTGGGATGCACTTTTGTGACAGAATCACTTAGCTATTTTGAAAACGGTAGTTGCCAAATCTTTTTCCATGTTTAGTTCAACATGACTTTGTGAATCGTCATTTTCTGTCATGTTGTATATCAAGTCGAAGTATCGGTCATAGTTACTGGATGAAAATATGGAGGCCAAGTTGAGGGGTGCTGCAGTGAAAGGTTTGATTTTTGAAGGGTTAGCAATGAAACAAAATTGTCAAATGTCCCATTGATTGAATTTCTGCAAAATGTGGTGGTCTCTGTCGATTAAAACGTGTGGTGAAGACTTCTGTTGACATTGAAACAAGAATTGATATTTCCGGAGAGTCTCATAAAATTATTTGCATTTTCAGATTAAATGTGGCTAGTTTGCTATAGTAGTAGCCACTATAGTGCTTACTGCTTCAGAACTGGTTGGATACCATGTGTTTAAAATTTTAAAAATGCTGTTTCTGAACTGTGAGCCTTTCAAACCCAGCCTAGGGCCAGAAAGTCAACCTACGTACTTCTCTTCTGGCACATACATTCCAGTAATAACAGTTCTGCTAGCCAAATCATGCCTTCAGTAACACCTGTTTTAGTTAACATTATCTTCCTGTTAAGCACCTGTGCCACTATACCATAATGAGATTCTGCCATAACTGCAACCTCCAGAGCGCTCAGACTTGTACAGGTGTTACTGATTAACTTTATAAATGAAATTTAATAAACAATTTTGTCGACAATAGACTAAATTCTATCTAAAGTGAACCAAAATCCAGCTTTCGCACACTTTTCTGTTGGCTCTGCAGGGCTAATAGGAGGACATATTTATTTTAGTCACTATAACGGGATATATAGAGTAAAGTGGTATTTTGCAGTGACCTTCAGAGAGGTAATGACAAGGTTCAAATTCAAGCTCTTCTGTATTTTACAGTTGTGTAGGAGAAACTGAGAAAGTGTAATCACTAATGTGGGAGATTGAGTGTACATTTGGGTGTACATAGCATACACTATTCCAGTTAAAAGGACTTATATCATTTGTACAATGGAGTTAAAGCAGACGGGCTGTTAATTGGTTTGTTTGTATCATAGATGCACAAATTGTGGAATATTTTTTTTGGCTAACATAGTAAACAAAAGCATTCTGTTTAAAATTAGACTTACATTGCGTGGGGAGCCCTGCCAAACAGTCTTGAGAGTCTAATAACCACTGTCCAATGACCACATTCGGACAGGTGGTACTGGGATCAGTACTGTCTTGTTTGCAGCCATAACTTTTGGATTTCTATTATGGACTTTGGATTTCCCTTATGGACTGCATATCAGGATGATGCCTCTAGCATAAATAGCAGCGATTTATAATGAAGAAGTGTGGTTTGTTGATTAAACTCATAACCTTAATTTATGCCATAAATTGGCCACCGTGGATTTCCAGTTAAGGACCTCGGAATCATGGACCAGTACAGCCATCCAGAGGGGAAACGAGAAGCATGAATCAAATAACAGATGTGTAAATAAAGTTTAATGGCTGAAAGAAGCTAAGTAGGGTAAAGTTAATGGAATTCATAATAAAGCTCAAAATGTCAGCACAGTTAAAAAATATTGTTGATTAATTTGGGTTGAGAAAAAAGGACACTTACAGCAAATGGAGACTATTTTAGCAGATCCCACATTAAGAGGCAGGCCGGCCCACAATTAAACACATTCATTACAGTGGCTTTACTAGACGGCATACCTAATCTCTAACCTTGAGTAGGTTTTCTAATATGCATCTGAGTATTAGTGCACTTTATGAATTCAGGATTCCAATCTACACCTTGGCAGCAAAGATATCTTAATGCAATCCTGAAACTGCTTCAGACCGCTCTTGTGGCTTTATTCAGAAAAATACCTGTGCACCCTCTAGAAATCACTATAGTGCGTAACTGTGCAGTCTCATTGGTAGCATTATATGTTTATTACACACACAGAGAGCTATATTAAAAGAAAAATAAGGTTGCATAAGGGTCAGAAGGAAATGGTAGACCACATACTACTTTTCCCTGATGCATTCAGTACAAATGACTTTAATGAGCAGCTATTCACTATCTTGTTTTCTCCTCATTGTTCGAAGTGTAGCTTGTTTGCAGCCATAACTTTTGGCTGTTTGTTTACTGATTGCAATTCAAACCCCTATCTGAAGACAGAATTGTTAATTTCCTTGTGTGTTTTTCAGTGGCAGTCTTTATAGAATCTAGGTGTTTCAGAACCATGACTTTATCTTCACAACACTCCTGTGTGATAAGTTGGTATCATATCTCCCTTTTACAAATGGGGAACAGAGCTAGAGTGTTTAAGGTCAGAAGTTTCCAGTAATTTTGGATGCCCAATTTGAGGCATTTTTCAGAGTACTTTCCATTATATAGCACATTATATGTTCCATGCGCAGCTCCCATTGACTTCATTTGAAGCTGAGAGTGCTCATCATCTGTATATATCAGACCCTGGTGATCACATTACACACACAGAAAATAAGGAACATGCAATTACTGACTATTATGAAATGTTTGGTTTTAGTGACTTGCCCAGCAATCACGTAGGAGCTTAGGCAGAGGCGAAGGATGGAATCCGTTACTCCAGGGTAGCATTCAACTGCCTTAAAGCATGAGACCTTCCATTCCTTTCCTGCAGTATGTGGATCTGAATGTAGTTTTAGATACTAGTGAACTCTTCCTCTTCGGTTATTGATTGGTCCCTCTTTTATGTAGTGAATCTTCCTGCAGTTTTTGCTAATAATGAGCTCTTAATAATGTTTGATAGCACATTCCCTAGTTCCCCTGCCATGACTGCATATCAGTTAATTTTTCGCTACATATTAGCTTTAGGTTTAATTTCTCTTTACAGTGTTTTCTTTACTGTCTGAGTTGCCCGCTTAAGTAATATAATATATAAAACCTGCCAAATGTTAAAGACTTTCTTCCATGCATCTCTTTTCCTAACTGTGTGGATATTGCACATTCTGTGCTTCTGTGAGAGAGACGTAGTGTGGACAAGACCATACTAAGTGACAATCTGATTGACCATGTTTCTTTTTTATCCTACAGTCCTGTGTAAATTGTTACTGTTTTGCTTTTTTTCTTTTTTTTTAATTAATGTAATATAAATTTAACCTCATAAAATGAAATCCTTGCTTACCAAAGAAGTATAAAACAATATTCTCCTCTTTTTAAATCTAACACAGATGGAAGCTTCCTGAATGCTGTTTATACTCTGGCAAATACAAATTGTATGGATAACTAATTTCCTCACTCCTTGTGTCCTGGTGCAGAGAGAAGAAACTGAAAGCAAGAGTGCAAGAGTTAGTGAGTGCCTTAGAGAGACTCACAAAGAGCAGCGAAATCAGACATCAGCAGTCTGCAGAGTTTGTTAATGACTTGAAAAGGGCAAATAGGTAAGGAATCTTAGTGAATGGATGCACACATTGACTTCTGCTGCATTACCTAATGAGCAGTTGCTACATCCTCCTCTACTTTCCAGTACAGATTCTTGAAGGATTCAAGGTTAGGGTTGAGAGAATAATCTTGGTCACTGTGGGGGGGGGGGGCGGGGGGGTAGATTTTATTGTGGTTAAAAATAGCATGTGTTATAAAACAACTCTGTTTAGTCATGTTTGTGAATTATTGCTGTTTTCACTCCTCCCTGGACTAGCTCATATATCTCTTATCCCTTCAAACTCTATTATCAAGTTTCCTTCCACAATCCCACTCAGTCCTAGTGCTGACAGTAATATGGACTGTGCCCCAGGTGATGATGTGCATCATCAAAGGGCTTTATTGGACTGATGGTTACAGTTGTTGGTGCCTTTCCTTCAAGGACTCAACCATTCACTCTGTCATTTATCACTCCTGCACCGTTAAAGAAAGTCTGGGCAATTGAGGTGATGGGCAAGACTTGATCTTCTACCAGCACCCATTTAGTGTCTTCTGTTGAGTGAAAGGGGAGGCAACAGGTGTTGGAGAGAGAGCATTTGGAAACTAAAATGTAATATAGTGTTGGACTTCAAAGAGGCACTCTCAAGATCTATCTAGGCACTTATACATCTTCCTTATTGTAACACCTGATCATCTTAAGCTCATTAGTGCATTATCTTACTGGGAAGTACTATTATCCCCATTTTACAGGTGGAGAAGCACAGAGAGATTAAATTATTTGTCCAAGTTTATACTTGGGATGGGATTTGAACCCAGGTTTCCCAAGTCCCTGTCCCCTTCCTCCCTCCGTCAGAGCTCACCTGCCTTATAAATGGGCACACACTCCCCAACTTCCTTTTTGTACTCCATTCACCACAGACAAATGAGATGCAGCTGTGTCACCTGCTAGTTTCAGGCACTGACCCACCTCTATTTATTCCTATACTTTTTGGCATAGGCTTAGGAGGGGGACTAAAACAGTTTAAAAATAATTCAGTGGATGAGGGGTTTTATTATTTACTTAAAGCATTCATGTTTTATAAATCTTAATTACAATGTCTAACTTTTGATCATAACCCTACCTGACAGTGCCCCCTTATCACCAAGTGTTTTGGTATGTATGTAGGGTCCAATCCTGTGAGATACTGAGCAGCCTCTACTCATATTCACACCAGAGGGAAGAGGAAGGTGTTCAGCACCTCAAACGATTGGGTCCACAACGCTCAAACATTGTATGTTAACCTGGAACTGTGTAGCACATTTGTGTAGCAAACAGAGTAATTCATCACAATAAATGATCAGTTGGTGTTTTATAGTGCTTGTGGCATTAAAGCAACATAGCTAAGAGCTCTCCAACAAAGATATTTTCATTCACTAATTAGATCCTGTTCTTGCAGCTTTGTGATATGGATCCCTTGGGCTTTCATTTGATGATTTTTTTTTTCTGGGAGGATCATTAGTTCCTTTATGGTTGATACTTTAAAAGCAAGGTCTTGTCTTTTGAGAGAATCATTTTGTAAAGCTTGAAAAAACATGCTCAATGTGATATAGGGTCACGTTAAGAGAGGACTCATTTTGCCACATTTTCAAAAGTGGCCACTAATTTTGGGTGAGTCAGTTTCTAGGTGCTTAACTTGAGCATGCTGCGTTAAATTATTTTGTACTGCTGTCTGTTTCTAACAGTAATCTTGTAGCTGCTTATGAAAAAGCAAAGAAGAAGCATCAAAACAAACTGAAGAAATTGGAGTCACAAATGATGGCCATGGTTGAGAGGCATGAGACTCAAGTGAGGATGCTCAAGCAAAGAATAGCATTGCTGGAGGAGGAGAACTCAAGACCTCACACCAATGAAACTTCACTTTAAATTTTTTTAGACATAATGACATCTAGTGCCATTAAAGACCAATTTTTTTTTGACTGATTTTAGGTAATGAACTCTATAAAGGATATGAAACATAATACAGGCATAGATCAACCTTCTGGCTTGATTTGACAAAGCCACGAGGAATGGAGACACTATTTTAAGCTTAAGCAAAGGATTGTTTATTGATGACTGCTTGAAATGGACAGTGCCTGAAGGTAAAGTTTCTGTTCACACTAAGGTTACATTCATGGTATATTTAATTATGTGTATATACACACACATGCAGGATTATCTTCCATCCTCACTAACAGGTGGCAGTCCCACCACACTTTCATTTTGATGGTGATACGTTACATCACTTTTAATGTACTCTAAGATAATGCCAAAATATTACTCATTCAGATAAATACTTGTGTATGTTTGTTTGGGCATAAACTAAGGCAGTTTGATAGCTCTCCCAGTTCCAAGGTCTCTGTGTCCTGGAATAAGAGCTGCTGTTGCATCCGTTATCGGGGCATACATTTGGTGGAGAAAGGTGTCCAAGATAGCAGCCTGGTTTGTACCTTGCACCAAACTTGTATTTGTCCACACTGCACCCAGCTCAACAGACCGAGGAGGAGAACTGCTGCTAATTCAGAGACGTTTTACCAGGCAAGATTCCTGATCACAGCAACTAGAAAGCCTATAATGCTACTTTTATTTCTTATGCTCTTACAGCAGGGGTGGGCAAAATACAGTCAGCAGGCCAGGTGCAGCCCATCTGACACTTCTGTCCAGCCTACAATGCAGTTGGGCACTCAGGCAGGCTGCCTGTCTGCTATACTCCTCCCCTTCCTCTCAGGCAGGCTGCCTGCCTGCTGTACTCCTCTCCCCCATCCCAGAAGTGGCCAGCTACTGCTGGCATGTGCCCTTTGTGGAAAAGGGAGGTGGTTCTGCACATGTCTCCCAGCTCTGACTGGAAACAGGCCTATGGGAGCAGTCCTTGTGGGTGCAGGCAGTGCATGGAGACCCACTACCTTAATCTCCTCCTCCCATAGGACATACAGACCCACACTTCTGGGAGTAGTGTGGGGGGCTATGGCAGGCAGCCTGCATGATCACCCTGCTGTGCTGCCACCTGCGGTAAGTGCCTCCTGAACTGAGCCTGCACCTTACACCTCTGCCCCAGGTCAGAATCCTTTCCTGAACCTAAACTCCCTCCCTGACTCCTCATCCCATCAGTTAATATTGGGGGGGAAGCATGGCCTATGATGACTTACCAAATTTGTGGAGTGGCTCCCTGCAAAAATTGTCTACCCCTACCTTGCAGGCTGTATGTGGCACATACTTTCAGTTTACAGTGAAGGTGGTGTGGGCCAACTTTGGGTAGGAAGTTACAAGGAAGTTTTGTTCATGTTATGTGTTGGTTAGCACCAAATGTCAACTTAGAAAAGGCTGGGTTTTGTTTTTCTAAAATACATTTTAAACAAGGTTTTCTTCAAAGAGGCTCGAAAGCCTCTATCAATCAGGTGCAGAGTATTAGACTGGCATAGGGTTCCATTACATTTGTGAGCAAGAGCAGAAATCCCCCCTCTGCGCTTATGTCTTGACCAAAAGGGTACATATTTATAAGGAACGTACCTATTCATTATTAAAACATGCACAGGATTGGGTGTATACATGTAGATAGAGCCAGCTATTTGCTCACTCATTTTGTTTGTCTATAGCTTAGTTCAATGTGAGTAGTTCTATGAATATAGCCTTCCGATAGCAAATTACATTTATAGGCTATTTTTAATAAGTTGCTGTTATAATGTGCGGACTTACCAGTTCAAGCCAATCTGTCTTTCATGATATGCAAGTTGCATACAGTAAGACTGAATGAGTCTGGTGTTTTTAGTAAAGGCTGAGTGAAGTGCAAAGATCAACTTGCCACCTGTAGGAAGCAAAAGGTGTAGTTGCAGACATGGCTCACATCCAGCTCTTCGGTGCCTTGATCACAGGATTCTTTTGTTTTCACTATTACTGAGATTGTCTGAGCACTTAACTGATGTTTTATTTTAACTATCAATGTGCAGCTATGTAATGTTATTAATTTGTATTAATACAACACTGATGTTTCATACTGGTCAAGATTGAAGTAAGTGCTTTCCTTGGAAAATTGCTTTTCAGAAGTCTGCTGTCATTCGCCTGTCTCACAGCATTTAGTTTTTAAAGTATTTACAAAGGGCTGTGGCTATGGTTCTATATACCTAGTAATCCTTGCCTCAACTAAGCCTTTGACACTTCCAGCTGTTAAGCCAGGGCAATGAGGGGATTTGGGCTTTCAGGTTTTTAGGATGCAGGTTCAACGCCACCAGCCATGGATTGGATTTAAACTTCTCAGCTACATCTACACTGCAGGCTTCTTGTGCAAAACTTGCAGAGCATCTACACTGCATGCACGTTCTTAGGCAAGTAAATTTACAGTAAGGTGTTGGAACAGAGAGGGCTTCTTGCTCAAGAGTTATTCCTCTCCCCATGAAGAATAAGCCCTCTTGCGCAAGTGTCCATGCTGCTATGGATGCTCTTGTGCAAGATCTCTTCCACAAAAAGGTTCTTGTGCAAGAAGCCTGCAGTGTAGACATAGCCCAGGGGCTCCTAATGCTAGTTGCCAGCTCTAGCCTTTTGACACTTGCTGTTCTTTCCTTAAAAAGCAGTGAAAGCTGAGTAGCAAGTCTGAGCCATTAGCTGTCCCCTTGCTAAACCCAGCCTCCTAAATGCATGCACCAGCATAAATGAAAAAGACTAACATTACTTACAGATGCATGATTTGAAAACAAAAGGGCCTCAACTACAACTGTTGAATCCAGCATGCTGTACTGCATGTGTTGTGTAGTCTGTGTGCTGAGGAGCTAGAGAATCTCACTCCACTGCATAGTAAGAGAGGAGCAGATAGTGAGACCAAGGCAGAAGGAGAGTGGGCCTGATGGACTGGAGGTAAGGTCAGAAAACAACTTCAGCTGGCTGTTAAGACTTAAAACTTAGGCCCAAGCCAACCTGTACCAACTTGTAGTTTGGGTGGGAACCACTACTCTTTGCCCACAGGATTATATGATCTCCCACTTTTGGGCTGCAAAAGATGATTTTTGCAAACCCCATCATCTGAACAGTATTCACATGGATTGTGTATGAGCCCAGCTTTGTCCACAGAATAGTTTTGTAAAGCTAAAAGTGGCTCCAGTACAGTGAAAAACTAACAGTTTGAAATTTTTTGCAAGATCCATATTTATCCTTTTGCCCACAAATGTCCCTAAGTGGACATTTTTCCTGGGTTCCATTTCCCATGGTAGCTACATGGAGAGGCCTTGAAAGAAGGAACCCCTCTTAAACACAGTGTCTCATTTTAAAGTATTTTCTGTATTTTGGGTCTAATACCACACAACTCAGTGAGTTTTGTCATGGGACTTTAGTGCAAGCAGGATCAGACCATGTGCCTTTGGATGTTATCCTAGAGAACTCTTTCCTGGTGCTAAAAGAATGTGTGTGCACCTCTTAGAAATGATACAGGGTGGGATGTGCACTAAGCCAGTTCCCCCAGGTTCAAGGACTCTGTCCCTTATGTCATCAACTACATTACCTCCTTGAGATCAGCCTACAGATTAAGCAGCATTCAAGTCCTTAGACTCAAACCTAAGTAAGTGGACAGATAATGGGGTCAAAAGTTAGTCCCCTTATTCTGTTTAATAGTCTATGGTTTTGAGTTGTGAGATTTCAAAGTCTAGGCTTGCTGTCTCATTCTCCAAAATAGGACAGGTTCTATTGGCTCCATATCCTTTCACTGCACAGGAAGATCAAGCCAACCCTATATACAGCTGTCCGATAGATAAGAAACGTATGCGTTTTCCAACTCATTTAAAAATCACAAAAATTATATTTTGTGATAGTGCCAATAGTGACTTGCCTTTGTTTTCAGCAGATTTGTTTTATTTTAAATACTTAAGACTACTGTAAAGATGTGAATTTACAGCAAATATCAATGTGATTAAAAGGTGACTTACCAAACACTTCTTCCATAATGTTGATAGAGATGAGCAAGGCAGTACTCTATTTACCCCAGCCTCTGCAATGTTAAGTTACAAGGGAGATGTGTGTACTAAAACTGAACCAGTACAGTGTAGGTACATTAGAAAAAGGGAGATAGGATGAATAGAAAATAGTAGTGAAAATAGCTTAAAACCAATCAAGTTTGTTTTAAATGTTCTAGTGCTTCTTGTAATAGGTTTACAGTAGCAATAGCCTACCAGTTAGTCATGAAAATGACCACCTTAAACAATTTCCAAAAACTTTAGTTATGCAACAATTTGAAACACCAGCTCAAAGTAGCATGTAGCCTTTATCTAAACTGACAAATGTGCATTCTAACTTTAGAAGTAACTCACATCAACTGCAACCAACTCCCAAAATTTAAACACAAAAACAAATACTCCAGCATTGAATAACTAAGTGGAAGAAAATGTAGGTTCTATTTCAGAATCTAGTAAATTCTCATTGTCTAAGACACATGCAACAGTGTTAAATTTGTATCTGACTTTTTAAAAATTGTCTGAGTTATACAGCGCATGAAACTTTATATTTCATATTGTTCTGAAAAAGTAATTTTCTAATTAAGGTATAAAACCTTTACACCAGCTTGAATGTATTATTAGTTATTACAAAGCACATAAGACTAAGTTTGCATTAATGTCAGTATTCCACTGTTTATATTGGAAGTTTTTCATTTAACATTGTACTATACCTTATAATTTGAGATTTCACCTAAATGATTCACATTAAATGTGTTTTTTTTTAGTTCCTTAGCTGCTGTCAAATAGCTATTTTGTGTTTGATATATAATTGTAAAAACAGCATTTATTTATACAGAGACATTTATAATACTTTTTATTTTACAAATGTTCTTATATTCTGAATAAATATTTCTAATGCTACTCTGTGTTTCACTTGTTAGACTATGACAATGGCAGGTTAAGTTAATTTTGTCAGAAAAGCTGACAGACTATTGTGAAAAAAATCTTAAGACAAAACTCCACCAGAGAATATCACCTTTTGCATTCCCCATACTTTGGAATTTTTTAAAAAATAACTTAGGGACAACAGCCCAGGATGAAGTCTGCAAAGTTCTCAGAACTCCTTGTACAACAACTCTACAAATTTATTATAAATTAGGCTCTTCACTGTACATTAAAAAGGAAAACAATTTCAATGGAAGAGCACATATCATTGCACACATTTGATTCTTTTAATGACAAATGTTACAAAGGATTTGTCAGTGCTTTTAATATACCACACTGTCAGAACACCCATGTATCCTGCTCACATAAATAATTCAGAATCCAGCTCAGTTTTTTTTTCCTTTACCCACTACTTGCTAGCATGTAATGCTCCCATAAGTGGCACTTGAAGAAACAGTGCTACTACTATGCATTTAAGGCAACCTAAGTCAAAATGTTCTACAGTATAAGATAGTAAGATACCCTGGACAGCAGAGATGTGAACTTTTAAACCAACAGTAATTATGTTTGTACTTGTTAAAGTATGAATTTTATCCAGAAGGTCAAATCCTTTAGAGCACTTTTTACTGTTAATTACAAACATTTAGTCATAGGCTGTTTCTAACTAACAATGTGTTTCAACTTCTAGATCAGTAATTACACGCAAAAATGCTTCAAACACATGTAGCCTGTTAGTGCAGTTACAGATCTTACCTACATTTGAAAGTTGAATGGCACACTTCAGGATTAGCTCAAACTGAATAAAACCAGTAATTTTGCATACTACTACAAATAAACTTTATTTAAGCTAGTATGAGCATTTACACCTATCAATAAAGATGGAGCGCATGCTTAAAGTACCACTCATTCCTGTCCTACGCAACAGAATACTTCCACATCCAACAAATTCTTGTCTTGCAGAAATTTAAGCAATGATCATCAGGAAAAAAACTGTACAGTATGGAATCATTTCCTTTGGATTTTGTATGACTGTTAAGACTGAGAAATATACTTATTCTCAAAAAACAAAGTAACTCTTTGAATTTATTAGCATATAAGTTCACCTAAAATAGTTCTCAACTGGCAAGAATAAAAAGGTAATCCTCTCCTACCATAATAGTTTATCCAAATGTCCTCATGAGAGCTTACCAGATTCATATTCTTACCACGCTCAGCAGAATTAAGTTTTTAATTATAGCATTTTATGTGCATCTCTCATTAATGTGGCACTTCCAACATTTAGAATGTGATTTCTATCTCTTATTAAAAAGGTGTGTAACACAAACTTCATAGTAGTATGAGAAACTAGCACATTTAAACACAGGTGAAACTAACTTTTAAACGAAGCCAGCATATCACTGTTTTAAAGTAAGTTTTATAATTTCATGGTAAAGTTTGGCTATTAAATATTAAGTTATTTCTACACATTTTTCCTGAATTACAAAATAGTATGTTTTTTCCCCCCCCATCCATTCAGAAATCACTGAATACCTTCAGAAGTAGTTGAGTAAAACTCTTTAAATCCCATTCTGTTCCTTCCCCAAATACCCTGCATGTTATTAGCTGGCAAGCTACCTAGAGCACAGGCCATTCTGTAATACAGAGCATGCCACCATTTTGGTTTATGTTTCTCACAGATTGTTCTACAACTGGAGTCATATTAGAGACCATGAAAATCAATGTTTGTGTTTTTACTTTATTCTAAAAGCTGCCACTGTTAGAGTTAAAACACAAGTATTAGGCCAGCAGAAGTACATTTAAGATTGAGACATTTGTTCTTGCATCATCCTGAATGTGACCATGAAGTAAGGAATTGCTATATGCGCTGTCACACTCTCAGTAAAGTTCAGAACCTACTTAGAACAGTAGTAAAATGCACACTTGGGAAAGCACACTGCATTTCCTATCAGTGCTCATGTACAGTGTAAATACAGTACAAATACTAGCTTTTAGCTTTTTTGTTCTTTCCATTCTTGAATAAGAACATTGCTACATGTATTCAAAAAAAGCATGACCAGAGCGTACTCCTGTTCAGCAGTAGTTAACTTTCCAAATGTCATTTTACTGTAAGAGCCTTCATAGTGCACTATTGTGGGTGAATTAGTTTCACGTATAAATTTCACATATTAAATATTTTGGCTGCTTCAGTACTTTAATGCTGAAGTGGACTCAAACTGGGGGTTCCACAGACTATGCCTGAGATTTCCAAAAAGATTTGCACCTGCATCTGAAATATTTCTAGGTCCATACATTTTAAGAACAAAAATGGTTTGGTCTAGGGTAATTCCAAAAGCTGTTTGTTTTAGCTTCATTGATATAGGTTTAAAAATCTTGTGCCTCCATTTAAACTGCAAACTAAGTCTGGAAAAGTGAGCTTGAGGAATAATGTCTATCAAGTGTTTGGCTTCCCCATCATAAATTAGAATAAATTCCAGTAAATTTAGTTTTACAAGATGAGTTAACCTAGTGAAAAGACACCAGAATACAAGACACTTTAGATTCTAGCCTGAAGTAGTCAGTATGATGTTAAATCAGAATTTGAAGCAGGTGTCTGAAAATGAAAAGCTTACTGAGATAAAGCACTGTACAATTGGCCATATGGCTCAACAGTAACATCTCATGTTCCAACACAGGTACAAAAGTATCCAGGCCAATCAGAGATGAGGGCCATGGAGAATGGAGGGCAAATCAAACTGGAAAAAACCCACACACTTCAGATCAATGATCACAGCAGAAAATACACTTTTCTTATTAAATGAAACTTGTTAGGAATAGCCAGCATGCACAGTGTGCCTTAATGCTAAAACACAACAGTGTCTTTTTTATATATATATGGAGCATTTTAAAAGTCAAAGAATAAAACACAGTAAAGACTGTTCTTGCAGATCTCAAAAGTAAACTACTATCAATCAGACCATGGTATGCAAGCCTGTAGTTTTGTAAGAAACTTACTACAAATGAAACATACAGAAAGAGAAGCTTTCAATAGTGAGAAAAAACGTTTTTCCTCCTCTGTACCAAGACCACCAAGATACAAAAATGCTAAGTTAGTCTGTGGTCACAAAATCCTCAAATTAAAAACCAAAACCCAGTACACTGCATAAAAAGAATTTGGGAGGAGTGGGTGAAGAAATGCACACAACTGCACTAACAATCTGAAGTTGTCAAGAGATTTAAAAAAAAAGTAATCAAGATTAATCACACTGTTAAACAATAAGAATGCTATTTAAATAATTGTGGATGTTTTCTACATCTGGCATATAAATACTTAACAGTGCCATGTGAATGCCTGTTCTCAGTTTTAGGTGACACTAACCAAGAAGTGTCTTGTTTGTCTGAGCAAATGGTTGAACAGGACTGAGGTGGACTTGCAGACTCAAAAATTTTACATAGTTTTAATGTAGTTATGTAAAACTAAATTTGTAAGTTGCACTTATATGATTAAAGAGATTTACTACAGTACTTATGAGGTGAACTGCAAAATACTATATCATTTTACAGTGCAAATATTTGTAGTAAAAAATATAAAGCGAGCATGGTACACTTTGTATTCTGTATTGCAATTGAAATCAATACATTTGAAAATGTAGAACATCCAATATGTAATAAATTTCAATTGGTATTCTATTGTTTAAGTGCAATTGAGATTTTTTCATCACAATTGAGTTAATCAGGTTAACTGCAGTTAACTGACAGCCCTATTAAAAAACAAATAAATTATTGTTTATCTAGTACTAGAGACTTATGTGAATTCCAGTACCTATACTGATCTTAGTCTGTTAAACAGTCTTCCTCAATTTCAGGAGTCTTACCTTCAAGGATACAGATGAGCAAGAGTCACAATTTGATTAGTAATGCAGGTGAGTGTTAAAATGGGTTTTATTCAAAGTACAAAAGACGGACATGCTCGTTTTTCAAGCATCTTCATGCTAAACTCCAAGATCTCCGAAGTCCATTTGCAACCAAGTTTGACTAGATTATCTTGCCTCTCTCCAAATGCCCACCCACTCTCTTAATGAATAAAACTCAATCATTTGCTGTTTCTACACTCTTTTACAGACATTCCAGTAAAATGAACTCCTACACTTTGGAATACAAGTATAAAATTATTAATTAATTCATCCAACATTTTGAGCATAACACACATAAGGACATAAAAAGCCTCTTAAGATTAAACAATCTGAAATGTTCACAGTGCAGGGCACCTTGAAATCCTTAGATAGCGGACTAAATGTGTTGGCATATAATCTGTTTGAGACCTTGAGAAAGTAGGAAACTATGACAACACAAATAGGATTTTGAATTCAGATTTCTGAAACAGTACCCTTATAGGAGACAAAAGACAGAAATTATTGCATATTTATCACATTTATTTTCAACTCACTTTGATGCTAGTTTTCATAAAATCAGGCTGGTTTTCTGTAGCTTTTTTTTGGGGGGGTGGGGGGGGGGAGAGGATTCCTCACACACACCACACCCCACAACCCCACACACACTTTACTTAGCAATGCCAGCAAGTCAAGCACCTATATATCCCATTTATACCACTTCTGCTTTTACAATTTCACATCCCAAATTGTCATCAAGTAGAAGTTTAAAATGGACATGGCTCTATCAGTCTCCCTTTAGTTAATCCATGGTGCATTAAGTGAAGAGGCATACAAAAAACATATCTGAACCCACCTATTAGAAATAAAGGTTTCCTGGAGCCACCTGGAGGTCTGACAACTAACTTTGATTCCTTATGCGCTAGACACTTAAACTAAAAAGACTGAAAAAGCTTTGCTTCCATTTGGATTTGAATAGGTAAATTCACACATTCATCCCACCCCTGCTTTACTATCTAGCCCTCTGAAATTATAGGACTTCTGCATTTAGGCACAGATCTTCAAAATGTACTAGGTACCTAACTCCCACTGATTTTAGTAGAAGTTAGGCAACATGAATAGCTTTAAGGTAGGATGTGGGGCTTATTGATTTAAGCAACCATTGAACATTATTTTGGGCTGCCAAGCCACAACCATGAGGTGGAAGTAAAATGGTCACAGATAAGATGCCAGCAAAAGAAGAATAATTATTTTAAACATAAAACTGACCAGTTCTAGGACTCTTATTTTCTAATGGAAAAACTAGAGTCTATTTCTCCTGTTAACTGATACAGTTGTTCAGCTTTCCTAATGGGAAAATATTTTAACTAAAAACTCCTAGATTCCTTGACCCAAAGGGAGGAAGAGACTAAAGGATAAAAATAAGCTAAATTTTATTTATTGAGAGCAAATATAATACCTATTATAGGGGGCTTGCAAGAAGACAGGGACAGTATTTTGAGGGATACCACACCAAAGATATAAAGAAGTTGTCTGTGGATGACATACATTCTTGGACCACAGAAGAGATGCTGCTTTGGAACAGCAACTGATAGACAATTGTATAATTTAGAGGACTGAATGACTACACCACACCTACCAAGCTTAATCTGAAAGAATATTCCACTTATTTTAAAAAGAGGCACACAAAATATACTTACTGGCTGCTGAGACAAGAGAGAAAGACAGAGAGAGAGAGAAAAAGAAAGAAAGAAAGAACACATTACAGTAGATGCCTCCAAGGACAACAGTATAGAACACTATAATGGACATTTAGAAAATTATTGCAAACTTGATTATGCCATTAAGTGGCACATGATGTTCTCTAGTCATCCATGCATCTACTTCAATTCTCCCCTTTCCTCAGCAGGGCCTTATTTATATTCATATTTATATTTAGAGACCAGAAACTTATTTATATTCAGCACAATACAAATATTTAGTATATGTAATAATCCCCTTGCCCACAAAATTTACTTTTCCTTTCTCCATCTTAAAGTAGCTGCAAGTGAAAGAAGGTATTGCATTCTATTTTCTCCTGTTGGAGAACAGTTCTAAAAGGCACAAAGAAAGAACAGAAAACAAGTTAATGTGAAAGGCCAAATTCACTGCAGCAAGTGTATCTCCACAGAAGAGGAAAAAGATGCAAGTCAGGACAGAATGGGGACCCTGTGGATTTAGTTGTGAGTGCTACTGACCGTAAGCCGTTCTGAAAGGAGTTCGAGCATGACAGAGGCGAGAACATAATGCAGACAACAGGAAAGGAGAACTGCAAAACTTGAGGTCAAACTAGGAGACGTGAAATGTATAACTTAAGATAAAAGCTCCAATATTTCAACATTGCTAGGCTAGAGAAAATGGGTGTCCTCTGAGAATTACTTTAATTGCTATACTACAGCAAAGTCTAGAAAATAAACAAACAACTTTACATCTGGGCAGGTTCAAAGTTGTGTGTTAGTACACAGCCAACACTAAAATATTTCAGTTATATTAAAAAAAAAAAAAAGAATGCCCTCTACTGCAAAAGCAGGAACTAGTGAATCAAACACTGGAAAGGTACTTTTGTCAATAAAGGCGGAACTGCATTTAAAAAGTGAGACACTTAACTATGCCACTTCCATACTGTAAAGAGAATGAACCCTTCCAAACCAATCAATCAGTCCCTGCATTGCTTTAAAAACAAAAAACACCTGAGAAAGAGTAAGGCTGGATTAGAAACCCACTCAGCTGCAACAGGTAAGTCTCTGATCTTTTTTCTTCCACAAAAGGCTTGCTAACAGAGGTCAAAACTTTTCATTATGGCATCATGGTCAAATTTGAAGTTCAAAAACGCTCTTGAGGAGAAAGTGACTTTGTAATGACCGTTACATGCCACAGAGTGTCCCTCAGTATGTTCCAGCAGGTCTTCAAAGGAGAAACACACATCATATGCTGCATCTGCTTTAAAAAAAGAGGAGGAGGAGAGAGGGGGGGGGACAAAGGGACAAAAACCTTTTACCCAAAGAACATATTTTAATTGGTAATGTTCAGTGAAACAGCCATTGAAAACATGCTACTATTTAAGTTTTAAAAGCTGTATATTAAACAATTCAAAATTTACTCACTGGCAATTTTATCAGTATGGTCATTTCAAACAAGCAGCATGGAAAGCAATTCCTTATCTTTATTGGCCATCTAGTGGTCAAAACAATATTTGTAGGAGCTACATTAACAGCAGTTTATACCCAGTTAATTCTCTTCTACAAAACATAGGTCCAACTTTCTTGGTGAAGGTATAGTCAAGATCCAGAGAAGACAACATACGTAAATAATGAGATTTTTCAGCCCATTCAAAAGCATCTGGTGGTCTGGAGTTGGCCCACAATCTGCTTATTGACTACCCTTGAGTTAAAATGACAAACTGCTTGGACACTCTCCCAAAGTGGAGACTGGAGAAGGGGAAGGGGGGGCCCTGGAGAGCCTCTTGGGGGCCTAAGTCCGGTAGTGGCAACTTCAGAACAGTCCTTGCACCTTCAGCAACCTCAGATGCTCCAATTGCCACATCACCATGAGAAACATTTTCAGTGACCAATTCAAATGATCACTACCATGGCATATGACCCTTGAGGCACAGCTCAGATATACAGTGCCTTGCTTATAGTTGACAATTGATTCAAAAAGTAATTGCATATTCTACCATCCTACAGATTTCACAGCTAAAGAAAGGGATCTTAAATCTTCATTTAATAAAAGCGCTCTCTTTTTAGCATGCAATAAGTTGTAGTCTCAGAAAGTTATTTCAAGTGAAAGACAAATGTTTGTGAACACATTAATATTAATATACTTGCCTGTTTCAAAGTTATCCTGAAGCCTTCTTGGATTAAGCTTTTTTTCACATTTCTGATTAAAAAAATGTACATACATTATATTCACAATACGTACCTTAATTTTAACAATTCTCACAAGGAACAAAAAAGGTTACTTACCTCATAACTATTGTTCTTTGAGATGGGTTGCTTATGTCCATTCCACTTAGGTGTGCACATGCTGCGTGCACAAGTTCTGGAAGCTTTTTACTCTTAGCAGTACCGGTTGGGCCAGCCAGGGTGCCCGCCCCCTCCGGAGTGGTGCCAGTGTATCGGCCCATATATACCCCTGCTGGCCCTCGACCCTCTCAATTCCTTCTTGCTGAATGTTCTGACGAAGCGGAGGTGGGTGGGCTTGGAATAGGTATAAGCAACACACCTCGAAGAACAGTTATGAGGTAAGTAACCGTTTTTTCTTTGAGTGCTTACTTATGTCCATTCCACTTAGGTGATTCCCAAGCCATACCTATGGGTCGGAACCTAAGGACAAATAGACTGCAGCACTGCTCTGCCAACAGCTGCATCCTGTCTAGCCTGCTGCTTAATTGCATAATGGTTAGTAAAAAGTAAGGATCAATGACCATGTAGCCACTCTACAGATGGCTAGGATCAGCACCTGCGCTAGGAATTCTGTTGAGAAGGCCTGGGCTCTGGTGGAATGGGCCACTTCTTGTTGGCCTGTGATGTGAAAAGATCAGAGGAGTTTGGGGGGGGGTTGGGGGGGGGGGGAGTCCCCCTCCTGTGGAAAAGAAGGTTTACTACCTCCGACCTAGAGATACCATTCGTGGGCCGAGAATGCCCTGCTGAGTTGGTCTGCCAGGGCGTTGAGGGCCCCCGAGAGGTAGGTAGTCTGCAGGTGAATCCCCTGCGCGATGCCAACATCCCAAAGATAAGAGGTGCTAAGGGCGCACTTGCATAAAGCAAGCCAAACGTTCCAGCAACCACCATGGGCAGTAAGAAGGAACTGAGGGGGTGGAGGGTCAGCAGGGGTATATGCGTGCTGATATGCTGGCGCCACTCCAGGGGGCTCCCTGGCTGGCCCAACGGGTACAGGTTAAAAGCTTCAGGACTTCGTGCAAGTGGCACGGGCACACCTAAGTGCAATGGACATAAGCAAGCACTCAAAGATGAATAGATGTAACTGCTAATAAATACCACAATGGTAAGTTCACTCTGACAAGGACAACTGTTCTTTAATTAGGCATCAAATATGCCTTTTAAAATCAAAGCAGCTAGCTTATAATCTTTAAAAAGTGAATTCTGTGATACTGTTAAAGAATTATCTAGAAAGAGTACTCCTATTAATCTTCTGCAAGTGTGAAACAGGGCCATTTACATATACCAGCTCTCTCTTTAAGGTTTTAAGCAAATCAAAAAGCTTCTTTGCCTCTAAGTATCCGCTATTGCAGCCTGCTGAGAGCTTGAAGACAAGCTATTGAGACAAACTATTGAGAGTATAGATATCACATCAATATTTGATAGGTGGAAATTTTATTCATAGACATGCTTATTTGCTTAAAGAAAAAGGGACAGACTGAAATCCATTAAAAAAGCAGAGTCAGAAGTGCACTCTCCAAGAAATTAAGTGCTAACCATAATGAGATGTACATGTACTCCTACAGTGAACAAAAGCAAGACCCAGATATTCCATGGAAATTGATGCAAAAAAAAAAAAAAAATTGAACCCTGAAGTCAGAACTGTATTTCAAAATCTAAGTTTTCATTTTTTAAAAGATTTTTTCCCCCCCCAACCTAATGGCTGTGAGAACATTTAAAGCCTAAAGCCAAGCATAAATTGAGGCAGAAATATGTACCCAAGTTTACATAGTGCCTGTAACAATAGCTACAAGATGTAAAGTGTCCCATATATCAAGCTCCCATGTACTCTATGCTTCCAAGGTTTTGGAATATGGCATTTTCTCAAAGTTTGTGGAAGTCCACATTTCTTCTCCCACCAATCTCCTGACATTTTGTTCTCTCCCCTTGCCTCACCAGGATCCAGCCTGCAGAAGCCTGTTTTTATTCCCTTGTTTTCCCAAGCTCCCTGAACTGTTTAATGGAATCAAATAGCAGAGAATTAGGAAGTCAGAGTTGAAGCCTGATTTTCAGCAAAGAAGCAGAAGAACCAAAAGCATATGTTTGACAAACTGAGCTGCCTGGAGATCAGTGCAGCAAAGGAGATGAGCCAGAGAAGATGGCTAAAAATCCCCTCTGGTTCCTGGCACACTGGTGTTGGGAAGATGGTGCAGTTTTCTAAGCTTGGCCATATGGACAATACTGCAAAAGGCAAGACAGAGTGTAGAACCAGGGCACCTGGAGAGCACAAGTGAAAAAACCTATTCACAGAAAAATGCCCATCAAAAACAAATACAATACACGTTTAACAGTATTTTCCCTGATCAATGTATGGGGGAGTTATGGTGGTAAGGAGATGGGAATTAGCAGTATTTTATGGTGACAGAATAAGTTAATGTATTAGGATTTGCAGAGGTAGAACTTGATCCCACTGTGCCATGAAAATAGTAGGTTTGAAGTCTACACCTCTGATTGTAGCCAGGCAAAAAAGATGGGAGTGACAGGCATATAGTTTACATTTTCAAGAATTCAATGGTTTTGCCATACCACAGTAAAATATCTGAATACGTATTTTAAAGCGGCAGGTATTCTGACATTGCAATGTACAACACTAGATTGTTCTATCAAGCACCTGGAATATTGCAGGAAACCATCTATTGAAGGCTTACTTTAAAATGGACTGGAATTCAGTTAAAAATGCTAATTGGAGAAATTATTCAATGCTTTGCAAGTGTACATATGAGAGAAATGTCAACTTTCTGCAGCAGTGCATATATTGAACACTAGCATTTAGACCTGTTTTCATGGACATGCAAATCTAACATTCCATCATCAAAACCCTAGTCCACACATTAACAGATTTTGGTAAAATTTAACAGAATGTGAGAACTATTGCTATCAATCTTACCAATGTATGGTTCTGTTTTGCTGGCTGACTGTGGACCCCGTTTGTCCTCTTCTTTTGGCTAGAAGTATCTTGATATTGCTTTCTACCATTACCTCTCACGTTCTGAGTCTGCCACATCCAGAAAAAAGTAATACAAATAAAAGCACTAGTGTCATACCTTATATCACTTATATAGCTACTGTCATTCAAGTACCTCAAATCATTTTAAAGGAAGTTAAAGCTATCATTCAAGGTTACTTAGCAAGCCAGTAGCAGGGAAAGCACTCTTTGCCTGTTGATACCCACTTCCCAGTCTAATTCCAAGACATGCTCTTTTCCAGAATATAATGAAGTCCCCACACTTAAAGCAGTAGTATCCCACCTTTTCACATCCAAGATCATTTTTTCACTGTCAGGGAAAGCCAGGATCTACCCAATCCCTTCCCCAAGACCCCCACCCCTTTCTTGAGGCTCTGCCCTCTCCAAACTTTTCCGTGGACTACCCATTGCTAGTGGAAACTCAGTTAATTACATAATTACACCAGAGCCATTTTGCTAGTGCTGCAGCTGGGGAGAATGGTTTAATTTAAATTATTACACAGATTAAATGTTTTGACTATGTTAGTTTATCAGACTTCATTTTAAATAAAGTAAAATAGTTTATGTCCAACACAAAAGGTTCCCATGTTTTCTTTATTTATGGCAAGGGTGGAGAACCATTTTTGGATTAACACTGACCCACAGAAAATTCAGTTGGGGACCATACAAGCAAGAAGCAAAAATTCCCCTCTCCCCTCACTGATGTGGTCCCCAACAGACACCTCATTCTTGTGGCACTCAAGCCGCCACAGGGTGAGGGGAAGGGATTGGGAGGACCGAAGTTTAGGGTTTCCCATAGGCCAGATTTACTTTTCTGGAGTTCCAGAGGTAGTGGATTTTGTGGACCCAATTAGGTTCTGGGGTGGGAACAAAAATGAGGGGCTCAATGTGTGGGCCAGAACTGCCATCAAGTGGGATAGGGATGCAGGATCTGGGTGGGAGGTGGGGTTCAGGATGGGGTGAGGAGGGCAGGGTCTGGAAGAAAGTTTGGAGGCAGGAGAAATTATGGAAGCAGAATGGGGCTAGGAGAGTAACAGAGAAAAGGTGAAAGGGTGAGAATGCAGCCAAATAGCTAGTTGGGGAGGGAGGCAAAGAAGTGGGGAGCAAAGGAAAGTGCAGCTTCTGCAAAGTAAAATAATCTCTCCCCCTCCCCCCCCCATCTTCCCTCTGCTCCAGCCTTACTCCCTCAGCCCCATGATTCCCCCCATCACCCCTTACTGCAACCCCTTCCCCCCGCCATCCTCCTTCACCCCCTACCCCCACAGGACATCAGTGCTGGGACTTGCAGCCTCCCAAGAATAGCACTGGTGCAAGGAGGGGACAAGAGTCTCTTCCCTGCCTGACCCAGCCCTTTGCCTGCTGGCAGCAGCTCTGGGGCTCGGCAGGCAGAGCCCAGGACTGGCTCCAGCCTGGCCGGACAGTGGGGTGTTGGGGAAGGGGCTCCCCAACCCTGCACACAGCCCACAGGGAACAGCATGGCACGGCCCAGTCCCCAGCAAACCACACCACACATGCTGGCTCTGCGGAGCAGGCCCAGCCCCGCCCCCTCCTGGAGCAAGAGACAAGAGCCAGGGATGCACTTATGCCTCTTCCCACCCCACCCCATGCTGGCAAGTTAACAGCGAGAGCACAGCACAACCTTGGCAGGTTGAACCCATGGCCAGCTGGCTGGGCAGCTGCCCCTCTATGCTCCAGCCCAGCTGGCCATGGCGTTCAGCCCACTGTGGTTGTGCCACGCTCCAGCGGGGTGAATCAAAAAGAGGCAGCCGCACGGCCAATTGGCCGTGGTGATCTATTCCTAGGGGCACCACGATCCACCACTGACTTAAAGCAATAAACCCAAGAATCTATCCCCATACAACAAAAAGGTAAGAGTGAACAAAGCACTACCACTGATTTTAAGAGGTCCAAACAAATCTAATGGATTGGAAAATGAAGCCTACCTTTATTTTTAAAGCTTCAGGTATCTCAGAATGATTATTGTTATATGGCTTCTGTTGCTGTGGTTGTCTGTGTTTTGTCCACTGGTCTCCTGGAGAGCCATCTGGAAACATCTGCTGGCTATAACGAAGTTTGGATCTAACCCATTAAAAAAAAAGTTATCTGCAAAAGAACTTTGATTCAAGACTATGATGACTGAACAGCACACACACATACTGCTCTGCTTCTTCAATCTTACAAGGTAAACTAAAGCTGAGACACAATGGATCTCAATATTCTCACCACTCACTAAACTGGTTATTGGGAAGAGCTATGCATAAAGGGAAAAATAGGACATCATAAGGCAACAGTATGTGGCAAAAAAATAAAAGATTTCTTATATTTAGAATCCTTTCACCTCTAGTGTTGTGTAGATAACACCCAGATACTTAAATTTAAACACGACAGCAGTGTTGGTGCTGAATTAGCAACTTCTCAAACCAATCCAAGTTGACAAGTCATGACTGCTAAGAAACCCTCCAACAGAACTGCCTGCTTACATTTAAGATCCCCTGCTTCCAATTTTGTTAGAAAAGTTCATCTCCCAGTGATTTAACATATTACAAGACTGTTTTTTCACCCAATTCCCTCTCCATCACCATAACATTGGTTTTACATAAGAACGGCCATACTGGGTCAGACCACAGGTTCTTCTAGCACAGTATCCCGTCTTCTGACAGTGGCTAATGACAGGTGTCCCAGAGGGAATGAACAAAACAGGTAATCGAGTCCATTTCCAGCTTCTGTCAAACAAGCTAGGGACACCATTCCTGCCCATCCTGGCTAACAGCCATTGATGGCCCTACCCTCCATGAACTTATCAAGCTTCTTTTGAACCCTGTTATAGTCTTAGACTTCACAACACCCTCTGGCAAGGAGTTCCACAGATTGACACTGTGCGTTGTGACACCACTTTTGTTTTAAGCCTGCTACCTACTAATTTCATTTGGTGACTCCCTAGCTCGTGTTATGGAGGGGGGGGGGGGGGGGGCAAAGAGTCCTCTCTTTTCCCAGCTAAGAAGTCTGTCTTATTAATCTCTCCTCAAATGGCAGCCGTTCCAAACCCCTATTAATTTTTATGCCCTTTTCTGAATTTTCAATGCAAAATATCTTTTTTGATTGAGGCAGCCACATCTGCATACAGTATTCAAGATATGGGCATTATTTATATACCCCATCACTTTCTTAATGATTCCTAACATTGTTTACTTTTTTGACTACTGCTGCACATTAAGTGGATGTTTTCAGAGAATGCACCATGACTCCAATAGCTCTCAAGTGAAAACAGCTAATCTAGTCCCCCATCATACTATATATATAGCTGAGATTGTTTTCCACTATTCATTACTTTGAATTTTAACATTGATAAATGCATCTGCCAACTTTTATCCAACTTTCTTTAAAACTGAAATTAAGTACCATAGCTATTACTGCTTCTCTCTTTGTTCCATCATTTTGGGCACCTCTCCATCCTTTCTGCACTGATTAGTTTAGAAAACATATCTATCCATTTTACTTTCTGATGATAAAAAAAAAAAAAAAAAAATCAGTTTTTATAAAAAAGTTTTTCTTTCACTTGATTTTCATATTCCCATATAGGAACTCAGGACATTCTGTTTCACCATATTCTAAAATTTTCTATAGCTTCAAGCACATCAGGGCACTAATTAACCTCTCCATTCTACTAACAGTCCTATGAAGCTCTCTCTAGCCTATTATAAGACCAATCTGAAAGAGAATGGACATTCTTCAGCTTTGTATAACCAATGATTTATAAAAATGTTGACACACATCAAACTCATCTTGTTTCTCACCTTGTTTTCTCCAAGTTGAGCTTAGATGGCGTGCTCCCAGTAGATGAAAACCCATTGTCACTATCAGAGGAGTCTCCAAACCTTCGAGAAAGCCACTCTCTCAATGGTCTGTGAACAAGTTTAGATTTGTTTTCAGGACACAGGTTTTTTGTCAACAAAGAGGCTAGACTTTGGTTTATCCTGAACATACCTGATGAAGGGAATGGCCATGAAAAACTTGTTAGGCGCCAAACCTAGCTTGGACTTTGGGGTCATGTCATTTTTATGGCATGGTAATTTGTCAATTGAGAACCATTCAATGTTCTGAAACACAGAAAAAAGTAATTACTTTAGTGAAGCCATCAAGGGACTTAAGCTAATGCACATCATGCACAATTTTTTTTTAAATTTTTAAAGAACTACAGCAAAGATCTGAATTACTTAAAATGTTAGGATCACTTTTCTGGCCACAAGCACAAAGTAATGGACTCTCTCTCAAATTTGCAGAGTTGTTGTAGCTGTGCTGGTTGCAGGATGAAAGACACCTGCATCACACTCTGTGCAACTCAAAAGCCTGTCTTTTACACCAATGAAGGTGATCCATTAAAAGATATACCACCACATATTTGTGTTACAATGCATAAACACTGTGAGATGACAGGATTCCTAAAATGTTGAATGCAGTATGCAATCTCAGATATTGAAAGTTAGCCTGTTTAAAATAAGGTTGCAACAACATAGTTCTTCATTGTGCACAATGAAACAATGGTAATTAGAAAATACAAATAACTTTCAAAGCCTGTCTGTCTCCCTGCTCCTCCCCCAACTCTAGCCCATCTTATTTTACGTCTAAACAGAATTAGATCAGCAACAAATCACTCAAGAGTATACCACCTCAGCATACATTATGTTGAGGTCAACAGAACTGAAAAACCCTGTTTAGAGTATTGATTCCAGGGTATGGTAGAGGACAAAGAAATGGAAACAAACAAAAGCAAAGAGACAGGCAAGAGGAGGGGGCAGGGCAAATGCCTTTTATATAATGTTGTGAAGATGCTTTTGGCTATCATAATTTGTATTGTTTACAAAGATGGTTTTGGCTATCATGATTTTAAATTATATGCGATATAGAACTAAGAAAAAATTATGTGCAAAGACCAGTAAACCCCTTGCACTAATCAGTCCAGCTTGATGCTCCAGCATGACTCTGCAATTCACATGATATGCTCAGAGTTTAGCATACTGGAAGGCAGAATGAAGGGCCTTTACCCAAAACATAATGCAAATCAAGGTTTTAATTAGATCAAGTCAATAGGTGCTTAAACAAGGAGCTAGTAATTTATACCTCTGGGGAACCAACCTAAGGAGGAAAAAGGAATGTTTAATAAAGGGCTGTCCCTGTTACACTCAGTAGTCAAAAGATACAGCTGAAGAGGGAGTTAATTCTAGTTTTAAAACAAACTGGATATAAAAAGTTAAAATGTTGTTATCTGCTTGAAGACTCAAGTTTCAGGAGGCGATGAATGTCACAGGCAGTGACAAGAACTTCTCAGCACATTAGGTGCTTTAATTTCCTCTCCATCACAATAGGTGTCTACACGTCCACTGAGTTCAGATCACCCACACACTGACCAGCTCCCATTACGTCCCACAACCAAATCTACTCCTGTTCCCATTTATACTTACAGAATTAAAGCAAGCCCATTTTACTCTTCCAACACGTAGGTTTACGTAGTGTCTGGAAATATTTATAACCTTATAAAAATAAAGGCTTAAGAGGTTTTTTTGCAGTTAGCTTTTCCATATTTACAGGAAGAGAAAGTGGGATGTGCTTTATTGTTAAGCGTCAGCCTGTATACTACATTGCCAATTTATGATGAATCCAGATGTCATAATGTGCAATTGGCCAGCAGTCTGTTAGAGAAGAAACAGGCGATGCAGGAGCAGATGAGGTACACAGAACTGCTTTACTGCCAATGCATGTTAACCTTGGACCCCCAACACATCATTCTGAGTGGCCATAATTTGGCACGTTATACCCTTTCATCTATTTTCGTATGTTAATTTCACACATCTATCACTACTTTCCCTAAAATCTTATTTAGTATTGTTAACTCCTACACACTGAATATTAATAAGCAGGTGACAAAGACAATTATACCCACCCCTGTTTGTTTACTGGTTTGTAGTTGATTCAGCATTACATACGGTCTTAATCAGCAGCTTATAGGGAGGGAGAAAAGCGCTTTGATCCTGAAAATGTTTTTACAGCACTAGTGCGAAAACAAAACAAGACACTGTTCAATGCAACCATCTCCCAAGGCTGTCAGGACAAAGGGGAAAAACATGTTTAAAGGGCAACAGCAATGTCGGCTAGACTCCTGAACCACTAACATATAGCCATCCCAGACTCCTAATAATTTTTACATAACCTAACACTCTTCATGCTGCATTCACCACCTTTTGTTTAATATTAAACAAACCTTAATCAATCTTTACTGAGGTAATAGAAATCTGGAAAAAAAAAAAAAAAATCTAACAAACATAACTATGTGTACCCGAATTTCTCTTCTGGTTTTGGGGTTGAATTGTGTGTCCTTTGGAATTCCTGGAATGATGTACAAACGTGCCAGTTGATCACTGATTCGTAGTTCAATGAAGTCATCTTTGCAGATGTAATCTTTAATATCAAAACCAGTTTCTTCAAACACCTGAGAATCAGACAGGTCAAATTAAAAGTGTGCAGGTCACAGCCTTACAAAAATGTATTTGAAGGTACACCATCGGAACTTTATACTAGTTCTTTGATAGCAACTGTAATATTTTCACAAATGCACAGACATTTGATTGCTAATGAGAGAAGATAACCGCTGTACCCTCAGATTTTGTACATTACAGCTCTAGAGCATGCAGTGGAAAAGAATTTAGACAATCTGTGAAAGAGCAAGGGTTTTTCTGGGAATGCTGAGAAATTAATTTACCCCAATTTGTCTTTGCTCTAAGATGCTTCTCCGCAATGGCAAGCATATACAGGGAAAAACAGTGTAGCTGCTTGTTGATGATGCTGGACACTAGGGATGTAAAGTCTCAGTTAATCAGCTAAAGGATTAAACTTTAGGTTAACTGGTTAGTTGTTGGTTAAAATCGACTGAAGTGGGATCTGGGCTGGGGACCACTCCAGACCATCTGGAGCAGCCCTTCGCCTACAGGGCTCCTGCCCCCAGCCCTGTGCTGGGGCTTGCTGCCAGCTCCCACCAGAGCAGCCCCTGCCTGCAGGGTGCCTGAGCCCGCCGTGGACAGAGGCTGCTCCAGGCAAGAGCTGGGGAGCTGCTCCAGCACCCGCAAGTTAACTGGTTAACTTTTCAGATCCCTATTGGGCATGTGGAAAAAAAACAAAGTATTTTGCATCAGACAAATGTTAAGCACATTGGCTCTAAAGAGTTTAGACATCCAGAGAGTTACAAAAAAATAAAAAGTTCCTAACTTGATTTCTACATTTTAATTACTACTCTGTGAACCCCCACATAATATTCATTCTTATGTCTATTCCTGTATCAAAAAGGCAACAGTACCATAAATTACTCTGAGTAACCTGTATGTTAGGAAAAATATAATAAGTTACTAAATTAAAACTAGGCATCCAAGCTGAAAACAGGGAAACAGAATTTAGAATTACTCCGTCTGCTGACATACTATAACAACCTGTTACTCAGAAGGAATCAAAGTGCTAAGTCTTGACAGGATTGTGCCACACACAAAATTATGGATCAACATTTTACTGGAATATTTCACAATTCACCACTGGAAAATATAAACCTACCCTTCAATATGGGCACAAACCAAGTTTAGATGCAGAATTCTTTAAACAAATAAAAATGGTTTCATCCACTTTATAAAACAATATTTATGCCGCTACCAGGTATCATTACTGAGAAGATTAGAACAATAAATAATAATCTTGACATATAAGGCTCTTTGGCTACATCTAGATTGCCCCCTCTTACTGAAGAGACTATGCAAATGAGGCGAAGCAGTAAATATCACTGCGCCTCATTTGCATACTTAATGAGCCGCCATTTTGCGCAAGGGGCTTTTGCACAAGACAGCTCCTTTTTGCGCAAAAGCCCCTTGTGCAAAATGGTGGCTCATTAGGTATGCAAATGAGGCACAGCATATTCACTTTGCCTCATTTGCATATTCTCTTGCATAAGAGGGGGCAGTCTAGACATAGCCTTTATGTTTTGCAAAGTTAATATGCGAGGTGAGGGGACTCCAATGTCTCCTCATTCACCAAATAAGTCACTTTGGAAGCTAAAAACAGCTATTATTACTGGAAGCTTTTGATCAAAGCTCTGGACAGAAAATATTGTAAACATCTTACCAAAAAGCAGCCCTGAGGAATCTTAATGAAGACAAATTATATCCTTTGCACATGTACATCTGTGAACCAAGGTACACACCAAACTGGTTGGAAGCAAAGTCTGTTCAGCATATGACATTTCACTGACATCTGTGCCCACCTCTACATGTAAACTTCTTGATTAAACAGTTTTCACAGTCCAACTCGTCTCTATGGAGTCAGCATTGTTCCCTGACTTATGATCTTGCCAAATACATAAGAAAAATAAATAATTTGTAAAAATCTGTAAATAAGATCTCTGCGGTTGTGGGTAGACCGTTCAGAGTACAAATTTTAAGAATCAGCACACCTTCTACTGCTTCACATACGGTGAGAAATTTTCAAAGATTAATAAAAAGGGATCAGAATAAAATGCAGCTGGATATCTAAATTCCCCTTTTGTGGTAAGACCATATTCACAAAAACAAGCCATTCAGGGAGGCTGTTTCATAATGAGGAGCAGGGTTAGATAATCTCACATAAAAGCTTTTAAAAAGACTATTTTTCCTATGTCCTGATAACTTAGTATTTAATCCATGAAATGAACGACACAAAAGTTCTGTGTGTTTCACCAAAAGAAAGTCAACTTGGATTTGTCTCCAGACTCCAGAGCGCTGTCTTTTTTTCCTCTGTTTGCCTAATGCTTTTAACGTCAACTAGTCTCCTACGTAAAAGGCAAGTGCTGGGTTAGAATAGAAGATAGGGAGGAAATATACAAGTTTTGCTGAATGCTGTTAAAGACATTAAGGAATGGGTATTTTGCTAATCATGTAGTCGATACAATTTGTACTGACCACACAATTAGTTGATAAGGGGAGGCTCGTTCTGGGACCATTGCGCTTCTGCATTTTAAATGTAATAAGAGCCGGGTGGCTCGTACCACATTTAAAATGCAGAGGCACAGCAGTCCCAGACCCATGCAAGCTGGGACTGTTCAGTGCTGGCTCGTGCCAGGTCTAGCAGCCCTTGTTCGCGGCAGCCCAGCTGGCCACAGGCAGGAGTTACTTCCAGAGCAGCCTCTGGTCGCAGCCAGCCTGGGCTGCTGTGAACAGGGTCTGCTTCACAGCAGCAGCCCCTGTCCACGGGGGTGGGGTGGGGTGTGTGCGGAGGTACAGGTCCCCATTGGGACCCCTGCAGACAGGAGTTGCTGCCAGAGTAAGCCTATTTCCTTAACATATCTCTAAGCAAAAAGAACAAAGATTAAATGGCAAACAAAAACCATCTTTGTTAACCCACAGTTAAAAGGTAGTGATAACGATAGCTTGTGCCCTTTTAGAATGTTAAGTTCAGCAATGCCCCAATTTGTAAAAACTAGGAAATACAGAGTTACGGTACATGCCTGGACCAATGTTCCCTTCAATTTTTTCCATCTGTGTGTGGAATACATTTTGTTATGTGCACCGAGTCACGTGCAGATGTGCATCACCAGTAGAAACATGCTGCTGGCTGTGGGTGCTCTGCTTGGCATTCCAATCTCTCCTGCATAGCCACCCAAGCACACAGCTTTCAGGGAACACTGCCCTGGACCAGTCAATAGCAACTGGGAATTATCTACATATGCTCCAGCTGCATTCACTGTTAACTGTATTAAACAGTGTAGAAATAACTTGAGTATCTTCAAAGACTCAACACCAGTATTCCCTATAAGCTGAGCACTTGGGCAATCACCCAAGAGAGATCCAAATGCTCCCCAACTGGTTAGCAGAGCACCCACAGCCAGCAGCATGTGTTTCTACTGGTGATGCACATTCACATATGCCTTGGTTCACATAGCAAAATTTATTTCACATATGGATGGAAAAAATTAAAGGTAACATTGCTCAAAAGTGGGATGAGAGAAAATCTGATGAGCTGCAGCCTCTCTTTCTAATCTATCCAAGGAAAGAGATGCATGGGCACCTCTGGACTTTGCCTTATTTCAGTTGCATAGTACAGGCAGGGCACAAGGCTCTTCTTTCCATGTAAATTGTCAGTTAGGTGAACACAGTCTGTTAGTTAATGAAAGATAAGTGGCAAGTATGGTATTTGATAGTATTGTCCCTGGACAATCCCATGTGAACTAGTATTTGCATACCTCTCAAATGGGCACCTTTTTAGACAGGGTCACAACCTGAATAAATTTGCCTAATCAGCCCGTGCCATTGTACTATTTACCCTTCCCATGAAAATATTTTCAATCTCACAGTAGCAGTACACAACTTCATTTTCAATAGTAAACTCCAAGGATGTTAAAACTAACTTCATAAACTTGAATGAAGGTATTGCAGGCTGTGCCATAACTGTCAGTCTGCCACAAAATCTTTGTCAAAAATTCTATAGCAGTGTACAATCTTGTCACCTGGTGGTAGATATACTTTTTAAAATATAGAAGTAAATGAATGCAGTTTGTACAGTGGCCTTTTCCAGTATGCATTCCCAGGAGAACTGTGCGCCAAAATGTTAAAATTTCTGCACATAAATAAAATATGCCAAATTTTAAAATATTGTCAAAAACAACAAATATGCCAGTTTCAATTATTTTGGCAATTTATTTCAAAATAAGTATCAGCAAGCATGTCTGACAACAAAAATAGATGTAAGGAATCATTTGTCAAAGAGTTCCTTATAGACATATTAAAACAGAATGTAGTTTAAATGAATTACTCAAACTACAATACAGAAGCCTATTTCCCACACTCCCCAAAAGCAATACAACAGCTTGGGGTAGTCAGAGTAATAAAGAACCTGAAGGACGGGGAAGTAGCTGCAGGGAAGGAGCCTGGGATTGGACCTGGAGGGCTACTGGATTTGGGGTAGGAGGAGAATATTACTGGGGTTAGTTTGTTTGAGGTGGGGGGGGGGCGGGAGCTGGAGAGTCTTCCTCATGCAGACCCTGGCTGATCTCTAGCATCTCTCTCAGTCAGGTACATCTGCCACTCCTGTCCCTGTGTGTTCCTTCACTCCCCCAACATGTGTTTCTGCATCCCCACTCCCATTAGCCAATGGCTCAACACTGTCACCTCACTAGCTCCTCTGCCCTCTCCCTAATTTGCTCCCCACAAGGCACTAGCCCTTCTGAACCACAGTTGTGACCTCCCAGCAGCCCCACGTGTCCCTGTCTGTCCTCTAACCAGGTCCTGTTTTTCCCCACCTGGCCCCACAGGCAGAGCACTGTGAGGAAGGCAGCCACTGGCCCCTCTCTCCACAGATGGCTTCCCTAACCCTCAGCCTCCTGCCCTCTCTTCTGGTGCCACAGCAGATTGGGGATGAGGGGAGTGTAGGGGGACATAAGATGTATAACTGCAGTGCCTCCCCAACATAATCTATTTTCTGTTGGGGGCGGGGAACAAAATCTATGAGGGAAATGCATTCTGTGCATGCACAGTGGCGCAGAACTCCCCCAGGAGTAAGTATTTAGGGTGTATCTCCACAGACCCAAGTAAAGGGTACACAGCCTGGCTCAGGACTCAGATCTGATGCAATCTGAGGTCTACTCTGAACAGTTACAAGTGCTTTTTTTAAAGAGGAAATGCATAGTTTCAAGATTTCCCCAACAGCCAGCTTAGTCCGACTTACACTCATCTCCCACTTACTTGTATTATTATTGTTATTTCTTAGTACTTCCTGCAACGCACATATATTCTCTGTAATTTTATTCTTTCAAAGGGAGTTATTTTAATATTTTGACTAGTCTATGCATTTCATAATTTTACTTCATTTACACTTACATTTAATACCAGGATTTTTTGTTTCTACTGGTAGCGCACATCCATACCCTTCAGTACACAAAATTTATTCCACACATGGGCAGAAAAAAAAATGTCAGAAGGAACATTGGTTAAGTAGGCCTAGATACACTAGTCCGGATTGCTGTTTTTCACATTCCTAACAAATGTAGCTGTGTCAATTGAACTTAATAGCTTTGTCTATGCTTATTAGCTGGTTTGACCCTTTAGTTTTGTAAGTTAGAACGCAATTTTAAATTTTTCTTGCACAGGAATTGACTTAAGATGTATAATGCATGTCCCATCTACATATGTTTGGCACTGTAACTAGTAACTGAATTCTGAGCTATGTAATTTACAGGTTAAAGGAAACCACCAAGGTAAAGATTTTGCACCATCTTTCTGACAATCCTTATAGTATAGCTATGGGTCTTGTGGCTTTTTATCTCAATTTAGTTTATTTGATTTACAGCTTTAAGTATTTTATGATGTTCAAAGTGATTCTCCATATCCATCTTTTTATCTATGAGCAAAACTGTCTTACACACTCCCTGGGCATTATTGTAGATTAGAGACTGTCTAGATGGCATTACTGTGGACTGCTCGGTCCGCTATAGTTAAGTTCAAGATCAGTACCCCATGTAAAAAACTCACCTCTTCTAAATATTAGGGATGTTAAATTTTGTTTAACCAGTTAACTGATTAAAGGGGGGGGGGGGCAATAAAGGGGACTGCTTCAGCCCAAATGGGCTGGAGCACCTTTCCTCTCCATGGCTGCCAGAGCAGCCCCTGTCCACTGCAGGCCCCATGGGGCTGAAGCAGCCCCTTGCCCATGGTGAACTGAGAGCTGCTCCTGCTCACACTGGTTAACTGGAATAGTAAGCAGCATATCAGTTAAGCTTTCACATCCCTAGCTGAAATAGAAGGAAAACTAACCTTTCCTCTTCTAGTCTAAAAAACCCCACTACCAAAGAGTTCTAAAATCTTGAAGAACATGGAGTCAGTTCAATTAAATACAGATAATAATTTCTGAGATAAATTTTATCAAAATTTCCCATTATGTATCAAGCACTTAAGGTAGTTTTATTTATTAAAAAATGAAAATGCTGTTTGTGTAAACAATCTGAACGTCCAAACAGAGCTTGACAAAAATAATCAAATAAATAATCTAGCAGTTAAAAAATGCATGCTGGGGTCTCAAACTCCCAGCCTGTGGGCCATCCCCAGCCAGAGCAATTGCACAATCTGGCCCAGGACTCTCAGCAGACTGGAGGGGTTAGTCCCACCCTCTTTTCCTCACTGGCACCTCATTCCTGAGGATGCAGCCTTGGAGATTACCAGGAGCGGGGGTCTGGTGCTGCATGGTGGTAGCGGTCTCACACATAGCACAACCTGAGGCAACAGGAGCTGTGGGGAAATGGAACAAGTGCACTTTCCCAGTGTGCTCTGCTTCCCCCCCCATGGCTCCAGCCACCACAGGGAGTGCGGGGGCTCACCACCACTGCTGCCACATGGCACAGGCAATCCCCAAACTTGCATCTGTGGAGACAGGATGCCATGGGGGATGGGGAGGGGGAGAGGGAGAAAAGGCAGGGCTTGGGGGCCAGTAATGGACAGCTTCCCTTCCCTCTCAGCCTGCTGGTAGTCCAGGTCAGATTCTAGAATTGCTCTGGTTGGGGATGTCCTGCTGAATAGGCGTTTGAGACCCCTAATGTACAGACTACATTTAGTTTCAAATAACATGCTTTAATGGTAACAGCTACTTAAAGCCACCCTCTTTAAGAAAATAATAAAAAGTACAAATGTAAAACAATTAAAATTTGATTTAATTCAATATGCCCTACTGTGCAGATTTAAGCAACTCTATCCTGAGTGAAAAGTGACCTCTCTTTCATGCACCACCTTTTTATTTACGGGACCAAATGCTGTAGTGGTAGACACTAAGAATAAGAATACATAATTTAAGAGGAGCTTTCTGTAGAAAGACACCATCAGATTGCTAGAATTTCCTACTCTCAACATGTAAGAAACTACTTTGTCATAAATAATTTTTTTTAATTGTAGGATGAAAATTTCTGAGGCAGACTATAATATTCTGTGAAGAACCCCTATTGTAATTTGGAGTCTGGGAGTGGTACACAAACACAGTACATGATAGTTACCACCCGCCCCCCCCCACACCTAGCCCAGGGTGGGAGACAGGACATGACACATTCAGTGCTGCTAGGCACAACTGTGCCATTGTTAAGTACTCCTAATGGTCTCTGCTTTAATCCCAAAATGGACCACATCCTGCAGAGATACCTTCTTGAAGCTGACAGACATATCACCACTTAACTGATGATTGATAATTGATGTCTGCTTTGTTTAAATACTTGTTTTACTGGAAACACTATGTAACTTTATATTATTGCTCTTATCTTGCCTTACTATTAGCATTTATCCAGGGGGTCCGGGATCTCCCTCCCCCCGCCCCATCACTTTGATCTGCCCATTGAGCATCCTATATAACTAGTCATAACCTATTATTTAGCAGTGTTCACTGAGCTTAGCAAGTGACACTCCATCCACCCAGTGCTGTGTGTGTGTAAAACTCTCCTGGTTGCTTCACATACGGTGTGCAGATTCTGTTCCTTCAAAATTTAGGGTTACGCAATTTTTAAACATTCATCAATGGAACTTACCTCTCTAGCAGCACAATCATGTGGAGCCTCTTCTTTATTTACTTTCCCTTTTGGAAATCCCCAGCCAGACTTTGCTAAATATCCTTGAACCAGCAGTACCTGAAGAATCCAAGCAATGCAGTAGTGAAATACCCATTCATAGAATCATAGAACCATAGAGCTGGAAGAGACCTCAGAAGGTCATCAAGTCCAGCCCCCTGCTCTAGGCAGGACGAAGCCCAACTAAATCAACCCAGCCAGGGCTTTGTCAAGCCGAGACTTAAACACCTCTAGGGATGGAGACTCCACTACTTCCCTAGGTAACCCATTCCAGTGCTTCACCACCCTCCTAGTGAAATAGTTTTTCCTAATATCCAACCTGGACCTCTCCCACCACAACTTGAGACCATTGCTCCTTGTTCTGCCATCCGTCACTACTGAGAACAGCCTTTCTCCATCCTCTTTGGAACCTCCCTTCAGGAAGTTGAAGGCTGCTATCAAATCCCCCCTCACTCTTCGCTTCTGCAGACTAAACAGACCCAATTCCCTCAGCCTCTCCTCGTAGGTCATATGCTCCAGCCCCCTAATCATTTGGTTGCCCTCCGCTGGACCCTCTCCAATGCATCCACATCCTTTTTGTAGTGGGGGGGCCCAGAACTGGACACAATACTCCAGATGTGGCCTCACCAGAGCCGAATAAAGGGGAATAATGACATCTCTGGATCTGCTGGCAATGCTCCTCTTAATGCAACCTAATATGCCATTAGCCTTCTTGGCTACAAGGGCACACTGTTGACTCATATCCAGTTTCTCATCCACTGTAACCCCCAGGTCCTTTTCTGTAGAACTACTACTTAGCCGGTTGGTCCCCAGCCTGTAACAATGCTTGGGATTCTTCCATCACAAGTGCAGGACTCGGCACTTGTCCTTGTTGAACCTCATCAGATTTCTTGTGGCCCAATCCTCCAATTTGTCTAAGTCACTCTGGACCCTATTCTGCCCTCAAGCGTATCTACCTCTTCCCCTAGCTTAGTGTCATCTGCAAACTTGCTGAGGGTGCAATCCATCCCCTCATCCAGGTCATTAATAAAGATATTGAACAAAACCGGTCCTAGAAGCGAACCTTGGGGCACTCTGCTAGAAACCGACCACCATCATGACACCGAGCTGTTGATCACTACCAGCCGGGCCCGGCCTTCTTGCCAGGTTTCTATCCATCTTACCATCCATTTATCCAATCCACATTCCCTTAACTTGCTGGCAAGAATATTGATCTCATAGATTTGACTTAGTTCTCAAAGTGATACTTTTGCCTGGCCTTATCATATGCTCATTAGCATTACAGATTACCAGATTTATCAAGAGTTACTAACTCTGTTATAGGATTATATTTTTTAAATAAGCAATAAAACGTGCTGTAAAGACAGGGAAAATGCACAACTGCCTTTGGTATAATAGTAATAAAGATAACCCCTACAGCCTACCCAACAAACAAGAGATGTACAGAAACTCAACAGAAGTGCTAAATGGTAATGTTTATGATCTTGTGTCTGAAAATGTGGTTTTTAAAGTACAAAAAATTGCTGGGGTTGTTAAAGCTAGTTAACATCCTTTCTACCCAGCCCTCTTGTTGTACAAATATTCCCAAATTAATTTTATACTTACATTTTCAAGTGTCTCATCAAGAATAATTGCACCATAGGTTGGTACTCCCATTTTATACTCCTTCCACTCATCCAAAACCCTTTGCACATCTTCACCTTGAGGCAGTAAAAAAGGGCAATGCCCAAAAAGTATAGAAACATGTTAAGGAAACTAACTGCACAAAGACCCACCCAAAACAAATGTTTACAAGCACCACTTTCTGTACAGAATAGGGTTTTGCTTTTGTTTATTTGGCGCCCGAAATTAAGATATCATGAATAATCCATTTAAGGAGTTACTTTCTGCAGACTCAGGGACCAAATGGTGATCTATCAACTTCTATGCAAGCAATTTATACAATGATTCCTCTTTAAAGTTAGAGAAGCCTTCCTTCGTTCAGTGTAGAGTACCCCAAACGAAATATTGCTTAAGCCATGTATTCAGGTATAAGAATCTTCATGAAAATTATCAAAATCCACCATAAGAGAGGCTATAAATTATTTGAATTACTACATAAACACACCCTGAAAGAGCAATATAGCAATTAGCATAACCCCTCACAGTTGCATGCCATCCTCAGCTATGTAAAACCCAGAGACTTTATGCTATTTCTAGTAGAATTAATACCCATTTTAGTATCTCCACAGACATCCATTAAGTTAGTGGAAGGAATATGCCACAGAGAGAGAACCCTTATATTTAGCCCCTCCTGGGCTTGACCACGTTGGACATAGAAGGAACTCCTGACTTAACTCTCAATTACTTTATCCTGTAATGACAGGCCCCAGAGCAGGCAATAAGCTACTGAATTCTCAGGGCTCTTTGGAAGCTGGGGAAAGATAGCAAGTGGTGGTTTTTTGGTTTTTTGTTTTTTAAAAAAGCTCTTATATTGTAGCAGCAATAACTATTAAGACCTTCTAATTAAGCTAGTTTTGTTTCACTCAAACAGAGGGACTGTTATGCAAACACTTACGTAGAAAAACAAGATTTCACTACCATACTGGAGTACACAGTTTATCCACAAGCACTGAACAAACAACAGTGTACCAATAAAACGGATATCAGCTTTAGCAAAGTCTCTTATCCCACACGGAGGTAATCCTGGTGTGTTCTGCATGTAGAAATCCAAGTAAAACCAATGGGCAAGTTCAATCTGAAAACACACTCTGATTGCATTGTCTCTTTCTTCACTCGGAATGTGTAAAATAAATCGACTGTCGGGGGGGGAAAAGGGACAGAGGTTAGCTAGATTAACAATACATTTTCAAAACTTCTAACATTGACATGGCATTATAGCAGGAAGTTTCAAACTGTAACTATGGACCCCACTAGCAGCGATCTTCCTAGCAGTTTGCACAATTAAAAAGGTTTTGAGACTCACGTAACAGGGACTTTTAATATTTGGAGGAAATGCAGATAACGAGATGCTTTCTCTTACAAAGTGGTCTACACAATGAAAAATGGAGAATATTAGGAGCATGAGGTAAAAAGAAGATCACTATTTTAAACCCAACCTTTGAGATTTGCCAGATAAACGCCACAGGTGAGCATGGCTAAGAGCCAGAAAGGTTTGGTTTTTTTTTAGAAGTTTTCATGGTACTGAATAATGAATTATCCCAAACAGAAGATAAATTTTGCCAGCCCATTGCATGATGGCTCGTCTGCCATAGCATACAACTATTTTGGTACATAACATTTCCAAGATTATTACTCCAAGCACAGGATGTACTTTTGTTGCTAACTAGAGAAAAATATTTTCTCTAATAAAACCATTTACTTTGTGGATTTTGCTGTTTGATGGTAAATGCTCTTCCCAAGAGATTACTTTCTAGTGACAAAAGCAATAAACAGGAACATCAAAATGAAAAGGCGGCACAGAAGAAGCAGGTAAGGTTAGAACATGGCCTGTTCAGGTCAACCGTTCAAATCCCTAGTTCTTATAGATAAACCAGGCAGGGGAGTAAAGGGGAAGCCAGGACCAGAAGCCAGCCACCATGCCTGCACAGGGGCCAGGAGCCTGCTTAAACAGTTAAACCTTAGGTTTAACTGGTTAACTAATTAACTGGAATTTTACATCCTTAGCTTACAACCAAGCTTCCTACCCCACAAAAACTGAACTGCAACATTATAAACTACTTGACAAATCACAAAGGGTTAAAAAAAAAAAAAAAAACAAACAAGCCTCAATTCTCTCCAGGAATTTTGAATACTCATGAAAGGGTGGTTCTTAGTGAGGCTGAGCAGCAGCTGAAGGGGCCGTTTTAGTTCCTCAAAAGAATTGCCACCAGATCTTTCAACAGAAACCGCCGCCCCCCCATCCCCATATCACAGGCCAGGTCACACAACCTACTTCAGGTCCGAACTCACTCC
Organism: Pelochelys cantorii; assembly: GCA_032595735.1. NCBI lineage: Eukaryota > Metazoa > Chordata > Testudines > Trionychidae > Pelochelys > Pelochelys cantorii. The sequence continues at coordinate 71,163,795 of CM064330.1, read as the reverse complement.
CAGCCCCCCCAGCCGCAGCGCAGGAGCACTAAAGCAGCGCATGAGCCGCTCGCCATCCCAAGCCCCCTACTGACTGACCCCCATTTTAGCTCCAAGTCTCTCGCACGGCGGCGCGGCTGGCAAGCACGGCAGCTCTGCCCTTTCCGAGGCCAGGGTGAGAAAGTTATAACGGTTTCCTTATTGCTAGCGTCGCCATCGCTTCGTTAGCCAAGCTACGTCACCTCGCTCGCACTCGTATTAACTCGCTAGGCGCTACCGCAACGGGCATCACCGGGCTAGCCTGGCGCGTGTCCTTTGTCCGCCCCAGTTTCACTTTCAACTTCCCCATCCGGAGCGGGGCGGTACCGGCTCCGACACGGAGCGGCGCGGGCGGGAAAGCGGCTCCAGGCGCCCCGGTGCTGGGGAAGGGGCCGCCGCCGTTACCTGCACAGATCGTCCAGGACGCTGCTGGGAATCTCGGCCCGTTTGCTCTCCATGGGGAAGCGCGGCTCATCCCGACGCCACTGGGCCCGAGCAGCGCAGGGGGGCGGGGAGGCCTCGCACACGAACCCACCAAGCGAGGGGGCGGGACCAATCGCTTCCGTCCCGCTAGGGATGGGGGGAGGGGGGGGCAGGCCCTACCGTGGAACAGGCCAACCAGAGCTCGCAAGTGAGCGACGCCAGCTTCCCTTCAAACGTCACCTACCGTCAAGCCAATCATCGGCGGCGTTAATGTGACCAGTTGACCAATCGTCGGTGGGATACTGTAGAAAGGCCGGAGTAAACTCTGAGCATGCGCGCTTTTAAACGCCTCGGCGTGAGGAAGGTTTGTGTCGCTCTAGTTTCGCGCGCGTTAGGAGACGCGATGTCGCTCCACTTGCCCCGCCCCCTTGCTCCCAGCGCTCGAGATTGCTGCGCGTGCCCCCTGCACTCGGCTTTCCCACGGGCCACGCCCCGGCGCGGTCAGGGCAGGACTCCGCTGAGAGTCCCTGCCGGGGCGGGCGCGACAGCGTGGGGCGGAGGAGTGTTTTAACATAATCCCCCTGCCACCCACACAGACGGTGCGGTCTCGCTCCCCCTCCTGGCCTTGACTCCCTACAAGAAAACAAAGACTCCCTAAAATACTGTCCTAAGGCACCATGGCCACGGTCCCTGCAGCGCTGAGACACTGAGGCTATGGCTACACTGGGAGTTTATTGCACAAGAAGGGCCTTTCTTCTGCAGAGCATCCACACTGCCCACCCACTCTTGCGCAAGAAGATTTACAGTAAAGCATGGTAGGAAAGGGCTTATTGTGCAAGAGCTACGCTTTTTTTTCCTAACAGCTGTAAGCTCTCTTGCGCAAGAGGGCAGTGTGGTTGCACGGCAGGGGTTTCTTGCTCAAGAAAGCCCTATGGCTAAAATGGCCATCAGAGCTTTCTTGCGCTAGAGAGCGTTCACACTGCCATGGATGCTCTTACGCAAAAGCACATCTCGCACATGGCCTTGTGGACGTGTTTTTGCACAAGAACTCATCTTGCGCAAGAAGCTGCCAGTGTAGACATAACCTGAAAGAACCAAAAGCAGGGTAGGGCAGCAGGCAGGACTTAATTCTTATCTGCACCACTAGTAACCTGGTCTCTCTCATCAAGTACTTCCTTCAGAGAGAGCTTGGGGTTCCTGCCCATGACACTACAGTCATACTATAATACCCCCCTCTGGGACCTCTGCATCCCTTGTCAGTCCAGAGCACAAATTCACTGCTGCGGATATCTGCAGATACCAATTTTGTATTATAGGGCTCTATACTGATTGTGCTCCTTTAAAAATATATGGCTACATCTATACTGCAGGCTTTTTGCGCAAGAATGGCTGTTCTTATGCAAAAACTTGCAGAGCAGCGACACTGCATGCGCATTCTTACGCAAGTAAATTTATAGTACAGCATCAGAAAACAGGGCTTCTTCCAGAAAAGTTATTCCTCTCCCCATGAGGAATAAGCCCTCTTGAGCAAGAGCTCTTCCACAAGAAGGCAGTGTAGACAGGCAACATGAATTTTTTGCGCAAGAAACCCCTATGGCTAAAATGGCCATCAAAGCTTTCTTGCGCAAGACAGCATCCACATTACCATGGACACTCTTGCACAAAAGCACATGGTGGTGTGGACGCTCTCTTGTGTAAGACCTTTTGCACAAGAACTCTTGTGCAAAAGTGGGTTTTACCCACACAAGCTTAGGCCGGAATAAATCTGTTACTCTTTAAGTGATTTTTTAAAACCAGGAATCCTTTGGCACCTTTTAATTTACTTGGTAACAATAGTGTTTTCCTCCAGCCTTAAGAAGGCAGATCTTTCACAATTCTGTTGTACCTTTCTGGGGTTTGATGTTGTTGGAGCAAGTTCAAATCTTTATGATGGCAGCATTTGGTTCTCTTAACCCTGTGGCATTTTGACACTTCACTCCTACCATGACTCCCAAGCTACAGCAACCATCATGTATCTTGACATCAAGTTTTCTACAAGGCTGGTATAATGCCTGTTTTGGAAGTGTTTCTTCTATTCAAGATGGCTTTCTATGTATATTTTCTTTGCGTTTTGCAGCTTCCTTTAATAAGACGTAGCCATTTTAAAAAAACAATTTAATGCAACTAACTTGCTATGGAATGTGATCTAAATCCTTGTTCTCAGCTCCCTGCATGTAAACTAGGTTTCACTGTTAAAAATGACACAGTTTGGGATACTGTGCGTGCTGAAATACTTCCTTGTTTCATCTGTGACAGTCACTGCAGTAGTATCTAACAGTTTGTCTAATTTCCCGAAGTTTGACTAGAAGTCTAAAACGAGGTAGTTTTTGTGCTTTGTATAGTAAAGGAACATTTGCTCCAGAGACCGTTGAGAAAGAGTGAAAATACAAAACATTTTACTACTTGGCCTGTATTTCCCCCAAGGTGTTGAAAATCCTTGGTGATGTTTGGCTAGCACACATCATCTCTTGCTTTCCAGGTAAACACTTCTACTCCAAACTGCCTCTGAAGTATTTGTTAGAGAATTTCTATTCAGTTATCAGGGAATTACGTATCAACTGCCTTTACATACAATGCTATCTTATATGCTCAGACTGCCTCAATAATTCCAGTATTCTTGAGAAGCTGGTGGGGCTTCTCCTCTAGAGTCTAGCCATGGTGACAGAACTATTTGTCTTGTATGGTTTGCTCACAGAGTCTTTCCAGACCCTGCTTTGAAACTGGCACACAGAAATCATCACCAAGCTAGTGGTGCCGGTTTTCTGTATTTCTGCTCGGTTGAGGATCCCATTTAATTGCTGTATTTTCATGTACCTTGGTCCCTTTCTAAAAATTGTAGCATTGCAGTTTCAGAAGCACGTTCTGGAAGACATTTTCAGGCCACTAGTAGCTTTTAAAAAGAGAGAGAACACGCACACACCAAGACAGTATAGCTTTAAAATTTTATTTCTTCCCTATATAAAGTGCTCTCATTAAGCACTTCCTAAAAGTTCTCATTTATTACCCAGTATATATTCATTCTCTCTTACTATAGCTTCCTGATAAGGGGGTGATATCATAAGGAATAACCCCAAATGCCTGCTGGAATGCCACTGTAAACTATTGCATATGGCATTATTTACTTATATTGCTGTACAATTTTTTTTGCTAGTCTCACAATATAAATTCTAACTATACACTCCAGGCTGCAGAACAGTTTGAACAAGGGAGATTTTAAAATCTTGGTGGAAAAAAATGGTATAAACACCAACTTTATTAGGACATCACAAAGGATTACAATCTGCCACTTAGGAGGCTGTGCAGGGTGCATGATGAGGTCTATAGCACATTCTAAAAATGCTGTTCTGTTTCTCCACACTGCATCCCTCTGTCCATTGTGAGGAATTCTTACTTAGCTGCTAGGAATCCACTAGTACAACATACATCTAGCTTTTGAAGTTACCTTTGCTCAGCCTCTCTAGACCACCCATAGGAGTCACCTTGGGGAAAAACATTTGATACTTCATTTGCTGTCTTTAAAATAAATATTACACTTCTAATTATTTATTTGTTACTTAAGTTTCAAAATATTTATGTTAAAAAAACCGAAGTTCTGTCCATCTGCTTATGCTACAGATTCAATAAATGTTTAACCCTGGCATTTTAATTAATTGTGAAAATGGAAATATGTATATAATAAATGTAGTCAGGAAAACAAAAACACTTCAGTGCCAAAAGTTCTAAGTCACACAAAACAATTTTTACAACTGCAGCCAATAGAGGGTGTCCATTGCACTTTTTTTTAAAACTGTTTACAGATTTTACATGATACTGCAAACAAAACAGGCCACAGTCATGCTTCAATAGCAGGAGTGGGCCAGTAATTGTGATCCCCTTGATTTAGAGTAAAAGCCCCTCTCAGCCTGCTTTCTCAGGATTTCTTTTTTGACATTCCCAAGAACTGTGGATTTTCTGTTTGATCTCAGAGCAGCTTGGATAGGTGTGTCTACTTTAATGTTTGCCTGATCTCCCTCAGAGCCCCTACACATCCAAAGCTCATCTAACTATCTCTAAAAAGTACAAGATTTCTGGCTTTACAAGTTTGTCTTTATTTTAAATGCTATAGCTATGCTGCTGTAATGCTTCATTGAAGACACCCCCTGCACTGATGGGAGGGATTCTCCCTTCATTGAACGTACTCCTTACTGGGATTAGGTAAATTTAGCTGTATGCTTCCAGGGCATGGCTAGATCACACCCCTGACAACAAAGTGTACAGCTACACTGTGTTGTTGTTTTTTCGAAGAAGGTATACAAATTACGCTCGCATTTGCATATCATCTTCCAATTCTTTTTCCGGAAGAGGCTTTTCCAATATTTGGCCCATCTACACGGGGCCAAATGTCGGAAAAAATCCTCTTTCGGAAGCCCCTGTACACCTCATTTTATGAGGAATACGGGGGCTTCCGAAAGGGTGGGTTTTTTTCTGACATTTGGCCCCGTGTAGACGGGCCAAATAGCGGGAAAGCCTCTTCCGGAAAAAGAATCAGAAGATGATATGCAAATGCGAGCATAATTTGCATACCTTCGGGAAAAAAAACCCACATGTAGCTGTACCCATACTTAATATTGACCTAATTTCCTTGTGTAGACAAAGATGCTTGAAGAATTGCTTTTTAGATGAAGAGAGACTGGGTTTACAAAGCCTATAGCAGTGTTGTGATGGGGACAGTAACATTGAGCTAACACCTCAACTCATTTCACAGAGCCCCCTGAATAGCCTTCAGATGGTCATAATCTTCACAGACTACTAAAATAAAATGAATTGGCAGTTAAAATAAAATTTAAAAAAATAGATCAGCACAGCCCACATACAAGTCCTTTCCCAAGCTCACACCAGTGTTTGCTCAATGCATGGTTCGCAGGCTCTGGGATTTTCAAACACTTTTCACTGCCACAAGATGATCTATTCATACCTTCACTTGAGAGGGGTGGAGCTCAAGCAAGGTGTGGGAGTAGCATTTCCCTGCTAAGTGCAGTGAGTTGTCCTTGCCCAGCTTGCACATAATTTAAAATGCTTCATTCTCAGGGATACATACTCCTGCTCCAAGGGGAGGAGCAGAGATGAAGAGGAGACAGACCCACCATCTTTTCTGAGGGGCTGAAGGGAAAAAGAAGCAGCTTTTATAACTCTACCTAATAAATGTTATAGGCAGGGCCCTACCCAATTCATGGTCTATTTTGATCAATTTCATAGTCATAGTTTTGTGCATCATCAAGTTCGTGATTTCAACTGTTTAAATCTGAATTTTCACAGTGGTGTAAATATAGGAGTTCTGACTGAAAGGGGAGTGCGGAGATTCACAAGAATATTGTGGGAAGGACTGTGGTACTGCTGCTTGCAACTGCGCTATCTTCAATTTTGGGCACCTGGAGAGCACTGGCTGCAAGTCCAGTGCCAAAGGCAGTGCAACTGCCAGCAGCAGCATAGAAGTAAGGATGGTATTGTATAGTACTGGGGCTGCCCTACTTCTACACTGCAGCCTGCAGAGCTGGGCTTTTAGTCAGCAGCTGCTATTCTCCAGCCACCCAGCTCTGAAGGCAGTGCAGAAGTAAGGATGGCAATATCATCCCCCTGCCCCCCGCAACTCCCTTGAGAAATGCTTGTCCTCTGTGAAATCTATATAGCACAGGGTAAAAGCACACAGAAGACCAGATTTCACAGCCTGAAATGCATTTTTCATGGCTGTGAATTTAGGAGGGCCCTATGGGATTTAGACTACATCTATGCTTAAAACACTACAGTGGTACAGCTGCCTTTTTGTTTGCTTTTATAAAATTTAATCTTATTTGCATAGTGCCATAACATGGTCAGGCAATATATAGAAACCAAAATTACATCTGCTGTTCTGGTTATATATTGGGCTACCCAAGGGGGAATATGACAGATGTCAAGAAAATCAGGAAGGCAGCAGGCAGAAAGAAGTTGCCAGTACACAACAGACCGAGTTTTTCAGGAAGCACGCTGGCTGTTTGGGGAGGGGAAGCCGAGCATGCGCTTCCTGAGATGCCAGCTCTGCCGTGCAGCTGCGGGACTCTCCCCTGCACCACCACCATGCCGCAGGAAGCTGGCGCTATGTCCATTTTTGCAGGAGGTAACGCTAGTGCAGGTTCTTTCTTGGGGCGGGGGCAGTTGATGGGGGGGCTGGGTCACCTTGCGCCCCCCAGTTTGGGAATCTATGATTTAAACCAACTGTGGCAACCCAGCTTTGCATGTCCCTAGTCAAAGGTGATCAAAACAGGGATGCCATTTAGAGAGTTGCCACGGGCTCCTACTGTAAGCCCCACATGGAGTTAACAGCGTGAGCCCCCAATGCCTGGTGTTGACACATAACTCGGCAGGACAGGTGCCCCCTCCAACCTTTCGTAAATGGAGCTGCACAAGGCTGAACCCCTCCCACAGGAGTCCAGACTTTGACTATTCCTTGGCCAAGAAATTTTGAACCCCACCGACAGAATGTGGGTCAGCCTCCTCTAGTGGCCAGTTCACTTAGAAAATGCTAGCCTAGCTACTGTTACCAATTACTCCTTCCACTCAAGTGACAGAGATCTCTGCGGTGGATCTAGAGATTCCAACCATGCGTGTCTATGTAGTTTCACATGATGGAATTTGTTTTTTTTCAGTTGGCTTTTTAAAAACTTAGATAGCAAAAAAAGTTAAAAGAATGCTTAACACTCTAATGTTATGATATGCCAGAATTAAAGTTGCTTGTAAAATGTTAGTCCCCACTCCTCTTTGTGGTATACATTATGATAGCCTTTAATAATAAAAAAAAAAAATCACATTTTTCCACAGGATTCCTTGCCTCATTTAATGGACAAGGTTTATTTCCTGAGACTCCTCTATCTAGCTTGCATGAAGGCAGCTACTGTCTGTAAGTTCCTTGCCTCATCAGTTGCAAAAGAAGGAAGATGTATAGTGAATGAGGCAGGGAATTGCAACAAGAACAGGGTTGTACACTCTATAGGAAGAAAGAGCTAATAATCACAGGACAAAGACCTCAAGAATATCTAGAAACATGGAAAAAAAATTTCAAGGTAATGATGGACATGAAGAAGGTTAGCGTCAGCTTGAAAAATGCACTTGATGAGAATGCTTGGTGACAAAGATCAACCCCACCAAACCCAACTGACAGGGCAAAGAAGGATTATAGGAAGTGTATAGATACCATACGTCCTATACATGCTAGATGCAGTCTTTGGTTTGCTGCAACACACTTCCCTCCTGTTGGCACAGAAAAGAGGAAACCCAGAAAGGAGGACAAAGCAGTCATAGGCTGCAGCTACACAGAGCAATAGTAAGTCTTGTTACATCATTTCTGTGCTCTTTTGATCAGGCATAGAAGCCTTCAATGTACACTATGCATTCTATACAACTGGTGGGGAAAAAGAAAAAAGCTTTGCAAAAATAAAAAGTTTGAGGATCATTGTGTGTTCTCTCCAAACAATCTTATTTATGAGAGATACATATTCAGGATGGAAATACAGAAAGAGGAGGAAACAGTAGAGGAGTTCCTCACATAACAAACTAAAAAGTCAGTCCTCTAAATGTGAAATATTAGAAGACTTAAAGACTAGTTTGTTCTTGGGTGTAAATAATAAAAAAGGAGCTCATGAATGGTTATTAATGGAGATGGATGAGACATTAGAAAGGTTAATATGTATACGCCAAGCAGCAGGATAGACAGAAACAAAAATCCCAGAGAAAGACATAGAGCAAGATGACTGAGAAAACATTCATAGAAATTAAATTGGCCATAGACAAGTACCGTAAATTAGCGTGTATAACCCGCGGGTTATATACAAACCCCGCCCCTCCCCGCGGGGTATACATGTCCGCAGGGTATACACGTTTATTTTTACTCACAAGGCTGCGGCTGCGTGGGACCTGGGGGGCGACTGCGGCTCCCCTCCTGTAGGCCAGCCAGCACGCCTGCGCTGTGCTCTCCGTTCCCCCACCCGGAGGAGGGTGGGTTGCGCCTGGCTGCAGCTGCGCGGGGCCTGGGGGGCGAGTGTGGCTCCTCTCCTGCAGGCCGGCCAGTGCGCCTGCGCTGTGCTCTCCATTCCCCTGCCTGGAGGAGGGTGGGTTGCGTCTGGCTGCAGCTGCGCGGGGTCTGGGGGCGAGCGTGGCTCCCCTTCTGCAGGCTGGCCAGTGCGCCTGCGCTGTGCTCTCCATTCCCCCCGTTGGCAGCTAGTATGTGCAATCACTGTGAATTAGCGTATAGAACACGCGGGTTATACTCATCCCCAGGTTACCTAAGACTTTTTCTACACAATCAGGAAAAGCTGCGGGTTATACACGAGTGCAGGTTATACTCGAGTGTGGGTTATATATGCTAATTCAAGGTACATAGAAAGCAGGAAACAATGCCAGCGATAGGGCAACCATTACGTGTTGAGGACGTGTCCCGCTTTCAGTCAAATATATAGAAACTGTAATAAGTCTAACCCTTATTGCTAAAATATGCAGGGAAAGCAGGAAATCCATGTATTAGCTGCAAAAATGGATTCCTCATATGAAAAAGGCAGAGCAATTCTTAAAGCACAAGAATAAAAAGCTGAAAACTCAAAAGTTACTTAGTTAAAATGTGTAGTGGGGTCACTCACCACTGAGTTATTTCTTCCTGGCTGCTCTGGGGATTAGGTTTTTCCAGGTCTGACGCCACCTTCTGTTGCTTGTTTGCATGCTCCACTGTTTCTCTTTTTACTTGTGACTTGGGTTTCTCTTGCTATGCAGCTTGGCCCTCCAGCCAGATGTTTCCCCCCTTCTAAGGTAAAAAATTCTTACAGGACTAACATAATAAGCCATCTTCAAAGCCAACAGCCTGACTATACTGCTTCCCTAGAGGATAATACAGGAATTCAGACCTGTTCTGTACTCTGGATTCTAGCTAATGGACCCTCTAATCACTAGCCAAGTTCTGAAACATCCCACTGTACTATCTCAGGTAGGCTTAATCACTAATACAGGGTTATTTGTGCCATCTAATTCCTCTCACATGTTCTCTATCTGGTTAACTGACTCCTTCCCAACCTCATTAATGCTTTCCATGGTAGCCTGGGGTGCATACCCCATCATCACATACACAGAAAGCATTTGTGTGATTTACAAGATTATAGCATGACACAGTAATAATAGAAACTGAAATAGAGAGCTATAAGAAGCAGCTTAAAATGGATGAGTCTAGTATCTGGGAAAGACTATAATGGAGGAACAATTCCAATGTTGGGAGAGTGCATGCCAGTATTTATAGGCCAAGGGAAAATGATAAAACAAGAGCTTGCAATGGTATACTGAGACAAGCAATCATCTACACTCATCTGAGATGCTTGTCCTTGTGAAAAGAATATGTGCTATAGAGCAGTGGTTCTCAACTTTTCCAGACTGCTGCACCACTTTCAGGTCTCAGATTTGTCTTGATTTTCCACAAGTTTTACCTTGCTGAAAAAGTACTTGCTTATAAAATCAAACATACAAAAATGCCACGGTATACTATGACTGAAAAACTTTACTTTCTCATTGGCTACGTCTAGACTGGCATGATTTTGCGCAAATACTTTTAATGGAAAAGTTTTTCCGTTAAAAGTATTTGCGCAAAAGCGCGTCTAGACTGGCACGGAGTTATCGTTAGAACGAAGCGCTTTTGCGCAAAAGCGCGTCTACATTGGCGGCGCGCTTTTGCGCAAAAGCAGAAGCCCGGAACCATTTTGCAGAGGGCAAAAGGGCACCAGCCCTTTCCGGGGGCGGGGGCTGGAGCTCCTTTTTGACACGTGCTTAAAGGGATCTCCCTGGACAGCTGTTTCTCTCCTGCTCTGTGCTTTAGGACCTCTTGTAGGGACTGACAGCCATAGCAGTTTTGGTGGTTGCCCTCTGCCTTTTGGACACCACTGCCTTTTGCCACCTAGTGCTTTTGCCTGGTTTTTTTTTCTTTTGCCTTGTTTTGTCTGCCATGGAGCCAGGGATGGACATGTGCCTGCTCTGGCCACTGCCGGCCATTTTGGAGTGCCTGCAGCTGCTGCTCCAGGCTGGTGCCCTCCTGTTCCAGGACCAGGAGGCGCAGACCGCTTTGGACTCCCTCACCAGGGAGGCCATGGCGTCCCTGTGGCATCTCCACCCTAGGATGGAGAGGCCACTGTGGAGACTGGACACCAGCACCGACTGGTGGGACCAGCTGGTCCTGGGGCAATGGGGCGACCAGCAATGGCTCCGGAACTTCCGCATGCGAAAGCGGACGTTCCTGGAGCTGTGTGCCTGGCTCGCCCCTGCGCTCCAGAGAGCCACCACCCGGCTGCGGGCACCCATCCCCGTTGAGAAGAGGGTCGCCATTGCACTGTGGAAGCTGGCCACCCCGGACAGCTACCGATCGTGTGAGGACAGAGGGAATCACGGGGGGGGCCAAGGGAGTGCACACTCACCCCTGCCTTATGTGATGTGTTCTCCTGTGTTTCTTTGCACCCTTTTGCAGGTCGTCCACGCCATCAACGATGTCCTGCTCCTGAGAGTGATCCGCCTGCGCGACATGGACACTACACTGGCCGGCTTCGCTGCCCTCGGGTTCCCCAACTGCGGGGGAGCCCTGGATGCAACCCACATCCCCGTCCGGGCCCCGGAGCATCGAGCAGCCCATTTCACAAACAGGAAGGGGTACTGCTCGATTGTTCTCCAGGCCCTCGTGGACCACCGGGGCCACTTCCTGGACATCTATGTGGGCTGGTCCGGCAGGGCACACGACACCCGCATCCTCCGCAACTCCGGAGTGTTTCGCAGGCTGGAGGCGGGCACCTACTTCCCCTGGCGGGAGTTGACTGTCGGGGATGTGCCTATGCCAATCTGCATCATCGGGGATGCGGCCTACCCCCTGCTGCCCTGGCTAATGCGGCCCTACATAGGGCGGCTGGACCAGAACCGGGCCCGGTTCAACGACCGCCTCAACCGGGCTCGGAATCAAGTGGAGTGCGCCTTCGGCCGCTTAAAAGCCCACTTCCGTTGTTTGCTCACCCGTCTCGAGATGGGTGAGCGGAATGCAACAGAGGTAGTGGCCGCGTGCTGCGTGCTCCACAACGTTGTGGAGCGGAGTGGGGAGGCCTTCCTCCCCGCATGGATGGCAGCCGAGGCACAGACTTATGAACAGCCCCACACAGCTGCCATCCACCAGGCACACCAGGATGGGGTGCGCATCCGAGAGGCCCTGACGGGCATGTTTGCACAGGCCCCATAGTAGGGTCGCCTCGGTCTCCCCATACAACTCCCTCCCATCCCCTCCCCTTCTCCCTCCCCTCCCCTTAACTCCCAATTGTAAATTTACTGCATTGAACAAACCAACCTTGGTTATACTTGTTTTGTTGGGTACAAAGACTCCTGGTAGTCTTGTCTGTCAGGTCAGGTCAAGCGGAAGGCTGGCACCTACCAATATAAATTGGGTCCAGAGTTAGGTTTAGTTAAATTAGCTATCGTCGTCGTGACTGTTCGTCAGGCAGCGTTGGTTCGAAGCATATCGGCCGTCATCGTGCATGTTCGTCGGGTGCGTCGGACGAAGCTAGGGTTTTTCTTTTAGTTTAGGCTAGGTTTTAGGCCACCATCGCCTGTTTGAGCTGTCCCGAAGAACAGGAAGAGGATTCGTGGTTCGTGCGGAAGGCTCGAGTCAGCGTACCCGATTCCAGTCGTCTTCGAGGGATCTCCTGGCAGTTCCTTGTCTGAGGCCCGGAAGGACCAAAGGATTGAGGTTGCCAGCTTCGGCGTCGTCTTCCACTGAGGGACTCCTGGCTGTTCCTCTCCCGAGGCCCGGAAGGACCAAAGGATTGAGGTTGCCAGCAACACTACAATCGTCCCTGCGTCTAGACTATGTAAATATTCTTTGTGTTCGTGTTTTAACCTTTCTTGCTTGTTTGTTATCTATGTTAATATAGTCTTGTGGTTTAAATTTTACTTAAAGTGTCAGTATTTATTTATGTGCCACAAACCAACGACCAATTAAAGGAAAGACCGGTGATAGATACAGTATTTGGTGTCCGCATTTTGTAATCTTCTGAAATTTAGTTGGCTAATTGGCATCTCAAATCAATTATTTAAGTTACCTCGAGTAACACAATAAACAACACAGTTTTGTTTTCAACAGAAAAACTGGTATATTTTTATTTACAAGGGGGAGAGGGGGAGGAGACCTTGAACTGGGAGGGGGCGGGGGGAGGAGACCTTGAACTGGGAGGGGGAGGAGCTACTCCTCGGAGGGGTGGCCCTTGCGACCGCTCCTGCGGGGGTGGACCTGGACATGGGGGGCAGGCTGCATCGGGGCAGGCTGCACGGGGAGGTGGGCAGGAGGTGCAGGAGCAGGAGGAGCAGGAGCAGGGGCAGGAGGGGCCATTGCAGGAGGGGCAGGAGCAGGAGGGGCAGGGACAGGAGCAGGAGGGGCCATTGCAGGAGGGGGCAGGGGCAGTGCTAGGGGAGGGATGGCGGGGGCATGGGGCAAGGCCATGCCGTAATGTATGACATGGCCAATGTGGGCGGTGAGGGTGGCGATGGAGTCGGCCATCCGCACGCACTGGGCTTGGAAGGTGGCCCAGGACTCCTGGCGCCACTGCAGGTCCGCCTCCACGCGCTGAGTGATGGCAGCCTCGACGCGCTTGATGGCCTGCACGTGGCGCCGAAGGAGCTGGTCCCGGTGGCGGAGCCTCTGCCTCGGTGGTTGGGCGGCTGGGGGTGCTGCTGCTGCCGCTGCTGCTGCCGGACTGGAGGGTCCCTGGCTTGTGCTTGGTCCCGCTGCAGGGAAGAGAAGAAAGGATGGGTCAGTCAGGCAGCCCGGCCACTGTCCCCACACCTCATGCCCTCCACCCCTGAGCCCAGGTGACACCACAGTAGTGTGGCTTGGGCCCACTCGGTTCCCCCCCTCCCCCCTGTGTTGTATGTTTGCAAAGAGGACTGCCCCTGGAGTAGGGTCCTCCTCCATGTATTGTAACCACCGGTCTGTGTCCTGGCCCCGTGGAGGGTGGGAGGGCACTTGTGTTGCGTTAACTTGTGGAACTCCCTGCCAGTGGAGGCTGTGAGGCTTTGGGCTAATCAGTGGTGTTTGACAGGGAGCGAGATGAATCCCCACACAGTGCCTGGGAGCACATCTGGCAGACGTGGTCTGGGCTCTCAGATCCCCATCGCATGGGATATCTCCTGGACGGAACCAAGAGAGTGACTGGGGAGTGTCCCATCCTTGCAGCAAAACTCAGGCGGCCCTAGGGGCGGCCCGAGCGCTTCCCCCCTTCTCCCTCACACTATCCCTCACACACGTAGCCCAGGGACATGTGTGGCCGCAGTGGGGACTTCCCTCGGGGAGCCAGCCAAGGCACTGGGAGCAGGCGAGGGCCTCAGTGTGGGCCACATTCACAGGGCTGTGACGCTGTGGTTTTCCCAGGAGCAGCTGGCTGTGCCTCACAGCCAGGCATGGGACAGTGTGCCGTTCTGCGTGCTGCACCCTTGCGGAGGTGCGGGCTCTGGCCTGAGTCCCTGGGGCCCTGGCTGGTTCCAGCCGGCATCCACCCTTCACCCTGGTCCCGCTGGATGTGTGTAAGCAGCACGGTCCCAGGCGTGCCCTGGAGCTGCTTGCCGCGGCCACATGCTGCTCGGTCACCAGGCTGCAAGTGGTTGCACGTGCTGCTTACTGCCTAATGCTACACAGCGTGCAGCTCACGTGGCCTGAGTGACATGCTCTCCCCCTCACCCCTCCGGGCGCCTGGCTCCCCCCCGTCCTTGTGAGTGCAAAGTGCAACACTCACCGGTGGATCCTTCCCCGGCCTCCGAGGATGCGCGGGAGATGTCGGGGCTGCCGGAGGGGGCCTGCTGGGTGGCAGTGCTGGCCTCATCCTCCGACGCACTGCTGTCTCTTTCCCCCGCCTTGGTGGTCCTGGTGACGGGGCGGGTGCATGCTGCTGTCGACGGGGACCTCCGGGGCTTGCGGGGCTGGCTGGCCCAGGATGGCGTGGAGCCGGTCATAGTGGGGGCAGGTGTCTGTTCCTGCCCCCTGTCCCTTGCTGGCCCGCACGTAGCCCAGGCGCAGCTCCTTGACTTTCGCCCGGACTTGCTCGAGGGTCCGGGCTGGATGGCCCTGCTGGGCGAGCGCCTGGGCCATGCGGGCAAAGACGTCCGCATTCCGGCGCAAGGAGCGGGTGTCTTGGAGGGCCTCCTCCTCCTGCCAGAGGTCCAGCAGGCTGTCCAGCTCCCCCGAGGACCAGGATGGGGCCCTTCATTTGCGGCCCCTGGGGGCCTCCTGTGCTGGAGGGTGTGGGTGGCTGATCCCCCCTGGAGCTGCCATGGTGCTTGGGGGTGTCTGCTGGACGGCAGGGGCCACGTGGCAGACCTCTAGCCAGAGGTGCGAGGAAGGCTCCTGCCGCGTGAGCTCAGCAGCCTGCATCTGCTTTAAGGGGGATCGGGTTACCAGGAAGTCCCAGGGAGGTGACTGTGGCTACGGAGTCTCCAAGCATCCATAGGGCTTTTTTCCGTTTAGCCTGCTTTTGCGCAAAACGTCTTAGCTGCCTGTCTACACTGGCCCTTTTGCGCAAAAGCATTTGCGCAAGAGGGCTTTTGCCCGAACGGGAGCGTCAAAGTATTTGCGCAAGAAGCACTGATTTCTTACATTAGAACGTCAGTGCTTTTGCGCAAATTCAAGCGGCCAGTGTAGACAGCTGTCAAGTTTTTGCACAAAAGAGGCCGCTTTTGCGCAAAATCATGCCAGTCTAGACGCAGCCATTGTGTTTGCATGAAATTTTAGTTTGTACTGATTTTGCTATTGTTTTTATGTAGCCTGTTGTAAAACTAGACAAATATCTAGATAAACTGATATACCCCCTGGAAGATCTGCATACCCCCAGAAGTACACATACCCCTAGATGAAAACTACTGCTACAGAAACACAGAACCAGATATGTAAATATTAATAGTATCACATGAAGATGGATTTGTAAAACTCAGGTGCTTCTTAGTAACATATATGATCAAAAGAAGCTGCAGAACCTGTAGTACATGCTACACAAGTTCTACAAAGCCTTAAGAGAAGCTATAAGTGTTCTAAGACATGGCAGCAAATAGTGTTATTCAGAGAAGAACTAACAAATTGGGTTCACTCCTTAATAATTGTAGAAATAAAAAGGAGGGGAACTATAACTTTCTCCCTGGATTTCTTCCTACATTAGCTATCCTTCAAATCCATTCCCACAACTCCTATTTGGGACTATTATAGATTTACCTCTCTCTAGACATTTAACAAGCCGACAAAAACTAAAAAATTCTTTTCATCTCACTCCTTATATGGGTTTCCTGAGTTTATGCTCAGCTACCATGTGGGTCTGGCCTTAATCAGGTGCCTTAATCAAACTCTCTAGCTCCAATTCTTTTAGTACCAATGTGGTCTATGTAACTCACAGTAACATATTTTAAATATTTTGTACTTTGAACAGCTAACATATATTAAAACTACAACTGCCTTGTCTATACTAGGATTTTTACATGTTCCTATTATTACTGACATATACAAACACACTTTTCTTAGTGTAGATGAGGCCTGTATGTTTCCATCTCTGACTCTACCTTCTTTTGTCCTTTTTAAAAAAAAAATTATTTGTTTTCTCTGCCTTCTGCTCTCTCTGGCTGATCAAGAGTGCATATGTCAATGATCCTGCCTTTTAAAATCCATTTAGGTCTTCTTTGTGTGCACAGTTGTCTGGATTTAACTTAAGGTATGACTTTAACCCATTTAGTTAAACCAGGACATTCTTCATTTGGTTTAGCTAAATTGAGTATACACAGGTTAAAGGTAAACTTAAGCAAAGCCTTTTTACACCAAAATAAATGTTCACCCAAGGGTTTGCACCATTTTAACTAAACTGGCTTAATTATATTGATGTAAGTTTGAATATGTGCAATGCCTCAGAAACTGATTGTGGTGACTTGGTGCAAACTCCATATACGGACACTTATTTTAGTTCAAGAATATATTATAATGACTTAATTTACATTATTATTTTATCAGTTGAAATGTATCATGGAGAAGGTAAAGGTAGGTGAGGCAATATATAGAACCCTACACAGATACAAATTTCTATGTGCAGATAGAAATTGGTATCCACTGATCCACTGGGCAAGGCTCTGCTCCCAAGAGCCTGAGCAGCCAAATGAGAACATGGTGCCGTCATAGCCAGGGCCTTACACCAGCAGTTTCTTCTGGCCATGTGACTGTACCCACCCTAGCCCCACACCCAGCCATTTTTCTTGTCTGGGGTTGTACAGCACCACTGGAGTGGTATAGGTGCACATCCAGGAGAAGCTGCGGGTGTGGGGTGCTGGCTATGGCGGCACTATGTTATTCTCATTTGACCACTGCAGTTCCTGAAAATAGAGCCATGTAGATCAGCAGATTTGTATCTGTGAATATCTAAATCTGTGGATACAAATTTGTATCTGCACAGGGCTCTAGAAATATCTTTTATTGAATCAACTTCTGCTGGTGAAAGAGACACACTTTTGAGTTTATACAGAGCTCTTCATTGGGTTAGCTTAGTGTAAACTTGAAAGCTTGTCTGTCACCAAAAGAAATTGTCCGTTAAAATATATTATCTCACCTACCTTTTCTCTTTAATATCCTGGGATCAACACAGCTACAACAGCACTTCATATGTAACACAGAAGGCAGTAGAGCAAGTAATTTGTGCCATTCTGTGGTTAATTTTGATCCTATTTTCAGATGGCAGTTGGATCCAGAACAGGATTTGATCACTAAAGAGAGAAGATAAAGTTGGAGAAAAAAAGAGGCAGTTACTCACCTTGTGCAGTAATGACTGTTCTTTGAGGTGTCCCCCACCGTGGGTGCTCCACTCCAGGTGTCAGGCTCGTCCCGGTGCTGCAGGTCGGAGATTCATCAGCCGTGGTTCAGCTGGACCACACATGCGTGGCGGCCGCACATGCCCTTCGCGCTGTTTCTGAGTCTGTGCACAGTCCAGCTCCCACCAGTTCCTCCTAATCGGATCACCCTGAAAGACACAAAGAACAGACTCCGAAGTGGGGAGAAGGGCAGGTCATGGACACACACCTTGAAGAACAGTTGTTACTGCACAAGGTGAGTAACTTCCTCTTCTTCTTCAGTTAGTGTCCCCATGGGTGCTCCATTCTAGGTGAGTACAGAGCAGTCGCCTGGTCTACAGCGGTGGGATTGGAGCTTAGATGTCTGTGGTGAGGATAGCACTGTGGAGGCCAGTGTTGAGTCTTGACTGATAACATCAATCGCATAATGTTTTGCAAATGTTATGTCCAAAGATCAGGTTGCCACACGGTGAATATCTTGCAGCAGGGCCAGCCTTAGGCCAATTCACCCGATTCCCCCGAATCGGGCCCCACGCCTAAAAGGGCCCCGTGCCCTGAACCCGGAAGTGTGCCGCCGGGCGCGCTGCAGGAGGGGATGTCGGCCCCAGAAGAGAAGGGTGTGTGTGTGTTTGTGTGTGTGTTGGCAGGGGATTTTTTGTGTGCCATCTTTTTTCTTTTCTTTTCCTTTCTGTTTGCTCCATCAAAAAAATTCCTGGGTCCCCCGTTGAAACTTTTGTGCCCTTTTTTTTTTTTTTCCTCAACCAAAATTGCTGCAGGGCTGCATTTGAATTGGGCCCTGCACTTCCTAAAGCCGGCCCTGTCTTGCAGCAGGACGCCTTTGAGGAAGGCTGTCAATGTGGCCGTTGCCCTAGTGGCGTGAGCGTTCATCGAGGTAGGTATTGTTACCCTGGGACACAGTAATGAATAATTTTCCAAACCCAATTAAAAGGACACGCCCTGACTTATAGTGAAGATGACAGATATCCCAGGTCCCAGAAGAAGAGATTGCCTGAGGCCGATTACTCGTGGCCGTATCTATCACCGGCGTGTGGTTTACCAAATAACACTCCGAGTCTCAGTTTGGGGCCAAACCATATACTGTAAATTTGGAATACAGAACTGAACAGAATATAACAACACTCTATATAAACCTCCCTATCCCTGAAGACAAAGCAGATAGTAAAGACCCCTAAACAATAGGACAGTACATTACATTAACTTGGCATAGAGTAGCTCGGCGCTCACGACCTCTATGTCTTGGCTAATTGAAAGCCGTGACAGAGGAACAGTGAGGAGACCCTCGATGTCCTTCAGGATCTGGTCCTCCGGGCAGGTGGTGGACGGATGATGGATTATAAGTCGAAGGCCTTCTGCTCCCCGGGAATAATCCAGTAATGGGATCCAAAAGGTTTTTTCTAGGAATTCTCCACGGGAATATAAAACCCAAAAATATATCCCTCCACTCACATGCGAACTATGCTGTCCATACTCACACCCTCACACACACTCCCTCACTCACTCTATCATTCATACTGAACAGAGAGAGACATTCCACAGAACCCACGCACACTCCGGAACCCAAACAGAACTGGGAACCCGAACCAATGTTAACTAGGGTATTTAAGCACCTTTAGGCGGGAAAACCCCAATGGTGCTGAGTGCACTCTTTTGCGGGTGGTGTGCATAACAATTTGAGCCATGTGCAGCTATTTTGAACAGGGTGCAACGGAATGGGACGGGGTGCAAAGCACTACTGCCGTGTGCAACTCTAAAAAGGCGGGAAGCCTCTAACTGGCAACCTTCCTTAGTTTGAACCAAAGAAAGATAGTTCGAACTAATGACTGAGTTCAGTTTACCTTTGCTAGTTCCATCCATACAACCACTAAACATCAAAAGCTGAGGTTACAGTATTAGTTTATTGCGTATTGGATAACATCGTGTGATGCATTTGACAATTAGTTTAGAGATACATTGTGACGTCAAGAGCTGGCCCTTGGTTCGTCTGTGCATAGTAGCAGACGTTGTGACTGTCGGAAGGAGCGTGTTCTCTCAAGGTAGAAAGCCAACACTCTATGGATGCCTACAGTATGTAACCGGGCTTCATGGCCGGGCTTCATGTGGTTTGTAGAGGATCGTGTAGGTGATCTTGGTGAACGAGATCTTCCTCTGTGATGTGATGGAGAGTATGAACGTCTGCAGTGGTGCTGTGGCAAGGGTGAGTTTTGCATTGAGTGCTTGTGGTAGCGGCTGGCGCAACTGTCATGTTGTGACGGTACTGAGAACACCGAAGCTGGGGATGAAGGCCGAGGTGAGAAAACAGCCAGTTCCGGGCTAGGAGAAGATGTCACTATCCTTCGTGACTTATGCGTAGCTTTCCATGATACCAGGGAGGATCGTCTACGCTTATGAGATACGTCTTGCCTCGATGCAGGAACCGAATGTGTGGGGGACACTGGTGTCTGTGGTGCTAGTGCATCACATGAGGCCGATGCTGTCTGAGTCAGTGCCGTTCGGCTCGGTGCCAAGCTCAAGGTGTCTAAAGGGCTCATGGGCGGTGCCGTGGGCGGTGCCTGAGCACTCGGTGCCGACGGACTCAGAGTTTATCTTCTTGTCGGTGCTGGTGTCGGTGCCGTAACCGGTACCGGTGCCTGCTGTGCCATCGGTGCCGACCTCACTGGTGCCGTTGTGCTTTGCTTTCTCGGCGCGGGTGCCAAGTTGGCTCTTGGGACTGCGGCTGATGCCGATGCCAATTCCCTATGTAGAGTTGGACTTGGCTCTGAGATGGTGCGGCTCGTCTTATGCTTGTCCAACATAGAAGTTGGTCAGTTCGAGAATGTGGCAGGTCTCAGGGAGGTGTAGAAATAGACAAGCTTTAACTGGATGTCGTTTTAAACCTTTATTGAAGTGCTTCCAGTTGTAACTTATTATTTTATCAATTTCTTACATACGTGGGCGCCAAAGAACTATTAGCATGAACAATAGGCAAAACACAGTAAAGAAGGATTCCCTGGGCTTTTTCTAAATCCCAATAGTTGTTAACAAGGGTCCAGGGACTATCAATGGTTATATTTATGTCAGTGTTACTCATGAGACTAATCGCTTATCTAAGACTATTAACACTACTACTGAACAATACCTCTAAATAAATTTAGATAACAATACTTACATTTAACAAGCACACAAAGCACAACAGCAACAATAACATGTTCGGCATACGTTATGCTCTACAGGGAATTCGTTTGATTTGGTGAGTGGGAGGAGGTCTTCGGGTAATCACTCCTTGGACCTGGCTCGTATTCTGACTTCCAATCTTTGTTCGGGAACCTTCAATTTGGTACGGGCGGGGTGACTGATTTATAGAGAGAGCTTTCGCACGCTTTTTCGTGATAGGCGGGGGAATCCCATCCGATATGTGACGGAATGTGGGGGAAGGCGCAAGGCGGTTTTCCTGTTTTTCTCTTTTTGCCTTGCAAGTATGGCTATTTTTACGGGTCACAGCATAGGGTTTTTCCATCGGGAGGGGGTGGGGGGGCGGTGAGCTTTAGCTAGGGAGGCTATACGCCCGAGGCCTGGCCAGCAAAGAGCCTGCTTTTACATGGCCCCATGGTCAGGGCCGAGAGCAAACCAACCTGCATGGGTTTACACATTATCCTCCTCGTCTTCACTGTTGTTAAGGGGTATTGCTTCCGCTATTATGACACTATGAACTGTACGCCAGATACAGGCCTTAAGGCATGCGCACGAAATGCACAGGAGTACCAAACAGGAAAAAAAGCTAAATAGAAAGGGGAGTATAATATCTTTATACTGACCTAGGCTGAACCAATTAATGAGCCAGGTGAGACCAAAGAATGACCGCCCTTCTATCACCTCCCGAACAACTTGATCGATATTAGAAATTACATAAGTAACATTCTGGTGCACTGAAGTGATTATTATACAACATTTTCCTTGAAACAGTTCTTTTGCTTGGGACTGGTTATCAAGCCATTTGCAGAACCCGCCCTCTTTTGCGAGAAGATAGTCGAGAGCTAAGTGATTCTGCAAGATGTATACCCGGATCTCTTCGAGCTTGTCTGATAATAATGAGAGTCCTTTTGCTGTGCTGTTGCCGAGGCATTCAATTGCTTGGCCTTGCAGATCTAACTGTTCACGAAACATCAAACTTTCAACAGGATTAAAGGTGGCAATGGCAAGTGCGGTTTTTCCAAACCACGTTTTCAATGAGTTCCAAAAGTCTCCTAATCCGCGTTTTTGGTGTGTGAAGCGGGGTTGGGGTTTGTGGGTGTGAAGGGTGAAAAGTCCTCCTCCTTCAATAGCCACGTATCCAAAGGTACAATGCCCTGGCGTGTTGTTAGGTAGGTGGGAATGGGCTTGGTTGCCACATAACCAAAAATGTCCGGGTTTTAGGTACTGCTGATTGGGCGGAAACAAGTGGCTCCACAAGAAAACTTGCTCGCTTGACTTTTCCCATATAGTGGGTGCAAAAAACTGAGTAGAATTGGCAGTAGCTATGGACTGGGAAATATATATTGACTTAGCCAAAAGGAAGGGGTATAAATTACTACTAGAGCCGGACCTGTACATTGTTTTGGTCAGGTTCCAGGCAAAGGGGTTAGCGTTGTTAAGCCATTGTAAGGTAACATTATGGCCTGTGGCATTAAAAACTACGGTGATGGTAATGGTAATGTAACAATTATGTTGATTGCCAACCAGAATGGGAGGGCCTATAAAAATAGCTTAAGTGGGATTGTTTGTAGGTTGGGACTCCTAAAAACTCAAAACACGGGAACTGGGGGTGGTTAATTCCGGAGAAGGGGGTTAACTCTAAACTTGCTAAAGTTGGGGTGCAACAAATGGGATATGAATTAAAATGCCAATCTCTATAATCATAATTAGGAGATGTGATATTAAGATATATTGGCTGAACGAAAAATGGGGGGTTCACAGCAGAGGTTACAGGTAAGGTGCAAGATAAGCATTTGGTAACATTTCCTTGAACTGCATAAGCGTGTAGCCAATCTTTGAGAAAAGAATGTTCTTCTGTGCTCTAAAAAAGAAACAAATTGCGACTCGGTTGCAGCTGAATTGGTCACGGTTAGTCATGTTTACAAAGCCAATTATGATGGGCTAACATTTCTGGACCAGAGGCTGGTTGTATCTAGTAAGTATTGGGATACTGTCCAATTTGGGTAACTTTAGAGGGTACGGGATTTTTGGTATTATGGTCATTGGGCTCTGTGATCTAAACTTTTTCTTCAGGTACAAACTTAGGCTGCTATGGTGTGGGGGTCTCTGGTTTAAGTTCTGGCCATCTGGAGCAAAATTTGTTAATGCCAACTAATGCGGCGTCTAGATGAAGGTGCCACCCTTTATAATCTGGATTAGGGTTTTTTAGTCGGAGTGTTGGCTTCAGGGTCCCTATTTTCCTTTCTACTACTCCATTGCTTTCATGGTGATATTTGAGATGTAAGTGATGATGGATTGAATGTTTTGCGCAAAACTGTTCTATTTCTTTTGACATAAATGGTGGGCCCCCATCTAATTGTATGGTATGTGGGGTGCCCCAGTGGCTTATACATTTAAGTATGGCGTTAGCTACTGTACAACTATTGGTCTTCTTCGTTGGAAGGCACCAGACTTGGCGTGACCCTAGGTCAACAATTACAATTCCTTTTGGGTACTGTTTTGCTCTGGCTAACAGACCCATTAAGTCTATTTGCTAAATTGTTCCGGGGGCAAAAAGTTCAGCCCTGAATGCGCCTATGTCATGTTTGACACGATTCATAGTCTTTACTTTGTGGCATGTTATACAATTGTTGCTGATTTTCCGTCATGTTTTTAGGGTGATTTCTGGTCTTTTGGTTAGTATGTGCCGTTTAAATTCATTATAGTTATTGGTTGGTCCCCAGTGACCCCATTCCTTGTGCAACCATTGTGCTAGAGGGTCTATATTGGGGGCTCGGAGCTCTTGTGAGGTTTGGTTAACATTTACCTTGGGGTTCCATTGAGAAGGGTCTTCCTCTTCTAAAATTTCATCTAACCATTTATGCGCCCAATGAGTGTTTGGTTTATGTGAGGGACAGTGGGTGACAAACCATCGTTTTGAATGCATTTTTGCAATGGCGAGTGCCGATTCCCATAGGCCCGGGTGTGTAGAGGCTTCTCCGGTGCCAGTAGCAATAAGAATATTATAATTAGAATCGGTGCCTATTACTGGAGACTCTCCCTTAGGATGCACTTGGGTTACATGCTCTATGCCTTTTGTAAAGGCCACAGCCTCTGCAAATTGTGCATTTCCACCTTCGGGGAGGTTAAAAATATTAATCTGTTCACAACAGGTGCAATAAACCCCGGCTTTTCGTGCTAACTCTGTACTTCCATTAGTGAAAATCCATGGCTCCAACTGAGATTTTATGAATATTGGTATGCCTCTGGTGAATTCATCTGACAGAAGGGTTTCAATTAAAGTCCACTGCTGCCAGGTAGTTTGTGCAGAATATAAAAGCTTTTCCCATGTGTTGTGGGTACCATTAAAACAAGGTGGGGGATGTGAGGTTAACCTCCATACAGCTTTTATTAGGGGTCCTTTTAGAATTCCTTGATGATTTTTTCCCCATGTTGCGGCAAACTTTAAACTTAATAGCATGATGCCGTAGGAGCCATATCTTACTTCGGGACCTTTCATAGTTTTTATGGCCTGGTATATTAAGGATTTTTGCTGAAAAACTTCTAAAGTGAGGTGACTCAGAGAAAAGTTGAGTTGGATAGTTAGATCTGTGTCTGGGTCGAATTGAATTAAAGGTAGAGGGTCTTTTACATGTTTTATTAAACAAGCCAGGGCTTCTTGATGTTCGACTGTCCAGTGGACCACTATACCTTTCTTTTTAATTAGGGACCTTACTGTGGCTAACGATGTGGCGAATGCAGGGGGAAGTGTATTGCGATGGTAATTAAGAATTCCTAGGATCTGCTGTACCTGTTTTTTAGTTGTGGGGGGCTTTTTAAACCATGCCTCAAGTTCCAAAGTATCCTGTTGCTCAATAGCAGTTTTATCAGGGGTTATTTTTAGTCCTAGGAATGAAAAAGTTGTGCTGGGTTTTAGGCAACTTTTGCTCTTATTAATGACCCGGCCGTCTTCCTCTAGGGCAGGGGTCTCCAACCTTTTTAAGCACAAGATCACTTTTTGAATTTAAGTGCAATCCAGGATCTACCTCAAACCCAAGTACCTTTGCCCGCCTCCTTTGTGCTCCTTCTCCAAGACCCTGCCCCTGCTCACTCCGTCCTCCCTCCCGCCCACATTCTCGCTCCCTTTAACACGGCAGGGACAGAGGGTTGGGGCACAGGCTCTGGTCTTGGGCTAAGGGATTTGGAGTGTGAGAGGGGCTCTGAGCTGAGCCTGGGGCAGGAGACTGGGGTGCAGAAGGGGATTCATGACTGGGGCAGGGAATTGGAGCTGGCTCCAGCTGGGCACTGCTTACCTCAGGTGGCTCCTGGGTGGTGTGGCAGACAGCTAAGGCAGGCTCACCCCTACTCTGGCCTGACACCATTCTCAAAAGCAGCCAGCAAACTCCCCCCATCCCAAGCTTTGTTGTGCCCCCCCCTCTGTTCTGTGGAGACAGAATACAGGGTGGGAGGGGGGCACCCTGATATCAGCACCCTCCTCTCCCTTCCCTGCTCTGCACTGCAAGCAGGAGGTCTCGGGGAGGGAGAGGAGGAGGGGCAGGAGACGCACAGTAGTGGAGGGAAGGGGCAGCTGAAGTGCTGGCACTTGACAGCCTCTTGGCCAAACCAGCCAGGATCACCTGTCAAAGGCTCCAAGATCTACCAGTAGATCCCGATCTACTGGTTGGTGACCACTGCTCTAGGGCATTTATTACTTGTGTAGTTGCACGTTCCACCCCACTCTCATCTTCCCCTATAATGCAAATATCGTTCACATATGACAGGATCTCACAATTAGGTGGCAGAGTGCACTTGTTAAGGGTACTTGTTAAAGCTTGGGTGTATACTGCTGGTGAGTTGCGATATCCTTGAGGGCAGACTAACCACTTATAAAGCTGGCCGCCAAAAGTAAAACTGAGCAATCCCGAACTATCGGATATGGGTACTTGGTAAAACATGTATGTTAAATCCAACGTGCAGCCCCACTGCCAACGTTTATTCTTTAATATGGCTTCGATTTCTGGCAGGGTTTTTGGGGCAGCAAATGGTATGGGGGTAATGAATTCGTTTGCCTTCCTATAATCAATTACTAATCAGTAGGATGGATTTTCTGGGGTGGAGTTTGGCTTTTTAATTCCCCATCCCGGTGATAAATACAGACCCGGAGAAGCATAATTGATTTTTCCTTCAATTAACAGCCTTTTTAATAAGGCTTGGATAGTTGGTTTTCCTTCAGGTGAAGTTGGGATAGATTTGCATGACCAAATACCTGATTTGGCAATGTGGGTTGATGTACAGTTCGAGTGGCATGGATTGATAGTGCTGATAATACTGTGGCCTTAACATTTAGTTGTCTTAGATTGGGCATTCCTAGCAAGTTTTTATTTCCAAGCAGGGCTTTTATTTTGTAATTATGCCCACGGTGGTGGGCGGTAATTAACACCAATTCAGATTGCTGTGCTTGGTGTAGGCCTTGGACCCAAACTTTTAAACCTAACTTTGTGTGGGGAACATCTTTGGTAATAATAGAGACTTGTGCCCCCGTGTCCAATAAAAAGCATATGGGTCGCTTCGATTCTTTTACAAGTAAGGCTTTGTATGGTCGGGAATCTGCATCAGTATCGGCCGGATGGCATTCGGCCTTTACCTGTTTTTTGGCTGAGGGCTGTCACTTTCACTTTTCCCCCACTGTTTCCACCCGAAAGTTTGTGCTATGGTCTCCTGCTGTTCTTTATTAAAGCTGCGGATTTTTTCTTTTGTTAATCCTTGTCCTAACAAGAACCCGAACAACGCTCTTTCATACTTTGTCCGTTCTGGCGGCAGGTTTCTTTTGGGCTTTTTGAGATTTTCAACCAGGAGATTTTCATGTGTTTTTTCTTTTTGATCTACATTATCCTTTACTTGATAAAGGGTGGTAATGGGCTGGCTTTCTGTGGTACAAAGCCACATAAATAGCTCAGGATCTTTACTCCCCGTGGCCTCGATGGCTGAGCTAATAGCCATTGCTCCAGTTGGAATCTGGCTGGGGTTTGCAAGGAACCGGAATGGATTGGGTTGCTGTATTTGAGCTTGAGTGAGGCCTAAGGGATGCCTAATGGGATCCCAGGTTATAATGCTAAGGCCCACACAGGTGTGCATCAATTGCTGTTTCGTTTTTATACTTCCCCCTAGCAGAAAACTACAAAAGCCAGGTATGGTAAGTGGGTATACCGTATTGGCAGACACTATGGATGAGTTACCAGCACCCTTTGCCCAACTGGGTGACCTAGACAGGAACATGCATTCATCCTGGTCAAGCCATTCTGACCCGTTTTCTAACGTCAATCTCCCTAACCATGCTATGGGGGTTCATTAGGTTTTCTTTCGGTATCAGTAAGTAGCTCCTTTAATTCTGCCTTATTATGTGAGTAGAGTACCGCCCAGTCACAGCATCGTGAGTGGTCTTAACAATGGAAATGGGTAGGCTTTCTAAAGGTGGAGGGTCTGTTGGGGGTGGCGCTGAAGGTAATGCACCATCTGCCTCTATTAGAGCCTCCCACAGGTATGGAGGTGGGGAACGTTTTTCTTGGAGTGACAGGCCACTCTGATAGTCTTGGTGCTCCGGATTCTTTGACGAGTCCGAGGCTGACGTTACGGCCGCGGTACGCAATGCCGCCTCAGCATTTCCCAATCTATCCAAGGTTCGTTTTAAGGCATGCCAGAGCGTCCCAATTACCTTTTCTGGTTGGTAATTATCGGGACCTATCTTTTTTTGTTTTTTATTCTCCAGCAATTCGTCTAAGGTATGGACTAAAATACTATGTCTGGTGGTGCCAAAGGGGGTTTTTGGTCTAAAGTCGGTGGGTTTTGAAGGGTGTCCTACTCTTAGTATTTTCTCGATAGAACTTAAAATATTTTCGGGCAGGTTGGGATTATTTTCATTGACCCCAATTTTTATTGACTTTGGTCCTTCACTTTCATTTATGGGGTAGAAGGACAGGTGGTCGGGTTCCAAGTAACAAACATCCCAAGCCCTCTGTGGTTACCTGTACCTGCCAGGTTTTTGCTTCTGAACCGGTCCCAATGGTTACATTAAGCTTTTGAACTAAATTTGGGGGGCTTTGGTTTGACTCAAGTTGGTGGAAGACAACGTGCTGAAACAAGTCCTCCATAGACTGGTTGCCTTTTCCACATCTCCAGGGGCATGAACCACATCTTGTTTGTGATGCCATGTTGTCCAACATAGAAGTTGGTCGGTTCGAGAATGTGGCAGGTCTCAGGGAGGTGTAGAAATAGACAAGCTTTAACTGGATGTCGTTTTAAACCTTTATTGAAATGCTTCCAGTTGTAACTTATTATTTTATCAATTTCTTACATACGTGGGCGCCAAAGAACTATTAGCATGAACAATAGGTAAAATTCAATACAGTAAAGAAGGATTCCCTGGGCTTTTTCTAAATCCCAATAGTTGTTAACAAGGGTCCAGGGACTATCAATGGTTATATTTATGTCAGTGTTACTCATGAGGCTAATTGCTTATCTAAGACTATTAACACTACTACTTAACAATACCTGTAAATAAATTTAGATAACAATACTTACATTTAACAAACACACAAAGCACAACAGCAACAATAACATGTTTGGCATATGTTACGCTCTACGGGGAATTCATTTGGTTCGGTGAGCGGGAGGGGGTCTTCGGGTGATCAGTCCTTGGACCTGGCTCATATTCTGCCTTCCAATCTTTGTTCAGGAACCCTCAATTTGGTATGGGCGGGGTGACTGATTTATAGAGAGAACTTTCACGTGCTTTTTTGTGATAGGTGGGGGAACCCCATCCGATACATGACGGAATGTGGGGGAAGGCGTGAAGCGGTTTTCCTGGTTTTCTCTTTTTGCCTTGCAAAGTATGGCTATTTTTACGTGTCACAGCATAGGATTTTTCTGTTGGCCGGGGGGGGTGTGTGTGTGTGACCTTTAGCTAGGGAGGCTTTACGCACCAGGCCTGGCCAGCAAAGAGCTTGCTTTTACAATGCTTATGAGCGTGGTGGCTGACGGCCGATCCAGATGTCCCCGGCTTATCACCCGCGCTTACCCAAGTAGAGGATAAGTGGCGGGGAGGTGACTTATTGCTTGCTGATGTCCTTCCTGGGGGCGCTGGAGGTCTGGAGGGCTCGCTCTCAGTGGGCTGTATTGCCTTACGGAACAGGAGCATTTTCAAGTGCATTTTGCGGTCGCGTCTCACGTGCGCTGTTAGTTTTGAACAGTGTGGGCATTTCTGAGGAATTTGACCCTTGCCTAGGCACTTAATACAGCTCGCATGTCCATCCAATGCCGGCATTGCGTCACGGCATGTGTCACATTTTTTGAAACAGGGAGATCCCGGCATTTTGACTAAGTTAACTAAAACTGAAACTTGAATCTAACGCTATATGTAACTGTATATTAACTAATTAGAGGAAACAACAAGAAAAAAGTTTATTTTTTTAAAACAAACTATAAGAGTAACAGTAAGGTAACAACTAAAATTATGACTAAAGACTAACTTTGAACTAATTATTTACAGATTTAAAGATAATTCTAGTCAGACTGAGGAGAAGGAGTTCACTCCGCCTGCGACCATGAACGGTTAGGAGGAACTGGCAGGAGCCAGACCGCGCACAGACTCAGAAACGGGATGAAGGGCACGCACCGCCACCACACATGCGCGGTCCAGCTGAACCATGGCTGATGAATCTCCGACCTGCAGCGCTGGGACAAGTGGAGCACCCACGGGGACACTACCCAAAGAAGAACTAAAAGAAAAAGGTATGAGTTGGAAATGCAAGGGACTCATGAAGAAAGAAAAAGTTTTACAGTGCTGGGTATATATTTGTCTAAATCCTTTGTAAGGTGCACTTCTCCATAGACTACAAGAACTGTGCTCTTAAGGGGAACAGATAGTTACAACCTTCCACACTTGCTCTGAAGGCAGGTTGTGCTACTTACTTTGGAAATGTCCCTAGTATGGATAAGAAGAAAAGCCTCCTGAAAAAGCCATCTTGTCATTTGGCTATCACGGCCAATTAATCCTTTTCAGCATGTTTATGGCTTGCAGAGATTTGAATTAGGTCTGAAATCTTTGTAGTTAGAGGCTATATAGCTGAGTCATATGAATAAACAATATCAAGAAGCTTCTGGTACAGGACAAGGGCTAAAACAAAGAGGTTTACTAGTCAGCAAGCCAAGAAAGGTTCCAAGATTGCATCATATTTTGTAAATTACATATTGTTGGCAGAGAAACTATTCTAAACCTATGAGAGACCTGACTTCCATGGTAAAGTTACAAACTTCTAGTACTACTCTGATGCTGTTGTAACCCACATACCTGATGGGAGGGGGGATTGTTCACTGTTCCATGTAGTGGCACTTAGACTGCTTACAGTGAGATAAGAATGAATGACCCCTACAGTTTAAGGTGAGAGCCAGATGGCTTTATAGCTCAAGCTGTAGAAGCTCCTACACCAAGGCTACTCAACTTTGGAAGTCGGGGGCCACAATAATACTCACAGCACATGCTGAGGGCTGCAACTTAAATTTGGTTGCATATACATGCAAATATATATTCAAACAGCTTCTTTCACACTGACGGGCATGAATACAAAGCACTTCCGACAATGCCCCGGCACTCCTGGTACTTCCTCCCTGGGGGCTAGAAATGCCATCACCTGATACCTGTCTGTTCCAGCCAGCCCATCCGTTTGCATCTTTCAGTGCTTACCCTGCCTGGGAGATGCCTCGCTGTTGTGGAGCATATTCTCAGTGGAAGCCATGTTCAAAGGATCCCACCTGCGGGCCACGTGTTGAGTCCCACATAAACCCCAACTGCACCGTGGGCCGTAAACAAATGTCGGTCCATAGGCTGCATGCGGCCCGTGAGCCACATGTTGAGTAGCCCTGTCCTACCCTCAGCTCCAGAGGTCCCAGGTTTAGTTCTGTCTGCAGATGGTCACAGTCATACATATTCCCAGTAAAAGTGCAGTTGTACTACCATAACATTTGTTCTTCCTCATTTCGTCCTTTCTCTAGTGTGTTACCCTGACTCACTGCCTCAAATTTATAATTAGATAGTCTGTACTCCCAAGTGCTGACAGTCTTCTTTTTAACCTATGAAATCATACACAATGTTGGGTACTGAAAATCCTGTCCAAAGTAAACAAATATAAAGTAAGAATGGATTCCAACCAAGAATTAAGACGTAGGTCTATTTGCACATAGTATCACTAACATTCAAAAAAATTCAAGGCCTCCCTAGTGACAGGTCGTTTGGGCCTTTCAGCTAAGTATCCATTAGTACCAGTTTAGTGATTTGCTAGCACACATACACATATATACACACACAGAGAGACTGTTAGGGGGCACTGTATGCTGCGTTGGGGAGAGGAGGATGAAAATTGAAGGGGATAATCTCTAGGTCTCCGCCGCCAGGCAGCGCATGCTCACACCACGGGGAGTGCTCTTGGCTGTTTACTGAGGGGTTGACGTCCCGGAAAATGTCTCCCCAAGCCCTCCCCGAACTCCCGTCGCCCTTTCAGCCCACAGCCTGGCCCGTTTGCCTGTGTTTGATCCTCCCCCAGCACCTCCCTCCTCCTCTTGCCATAGCAACAGCCCAGGCGCCGCCCGGCAGCTCGCCAAGGCCTGCAGCACCCAGCGCGCTGCAGCCGCCGCCGCCGCCAGGGCTGGGCGTGGTGTTTGCAGTGATCTGGAAGGGGAGGGCAGCGAGGCCGGGCTGACGCTCCGCTCACATATCCCATGATGCTGCCGCCGCCTCCTCCTCTCGGTGTTGCAGCCAGCAGAGCCACCGCAGCCCCTGCCGCGTAGTGCCAAGGCTGGGCTGCAGGATCCGGGCGCGGCGTGCTCTCCAGCCACAGGCAGCCGAGCGGTGTCGCCATGACGGCCTCCATGAGGCAGCGGTTTGATAAGTTCCTCCACGAGAAGAACTGCATGACCAGCCTGCTGGAGAAAGTCGAGAGCAAGACGGGGGTGAGCAGATCCTACATCGCCATCGGTGAGTGCTTGCCGCCGCCGCCGCTGCGGGTCCCTGGGGGAAGCCCGGCCCTATGGCGGGAGCTGGGGTCGGTGCCCTGCTCTGGGTTATGTAACTGGGTGTGGGGGAGCCGTGGAGGAGGCGGCGGTATGTCCGGGATTGGGTGTCTCTGGCAGCTGAGGAGCGACAGCAATGTTGTGCTCTCCGGTTACACCAGCCCAGCTCCTCCTCTTCCCCCCGTTATTGCTCCGCGGCTTCGCCTTGTGGCCATTTCTACTGCATGGAAGCTCCTGAGCCGCACTGTGCATTGCCCTGCCCGCCCCGCAGATCGCATAGAGAGAGGTCCCCCCCCCCCGGGGAAACCCCTCCCTCGTGCATGGCATCTGATCCCGGGCGTGTGCAGGGGAGGAAAAAGGAGAGCGAGCGAGTTACTCCCAGGAGGTGGAAATTGACTAGCCAGCGCAGCTGACGTGTCGGGTTTGCCTCCCGCCCTGATGTACCCCTTCAGTGTCACAGGTTAGGAGCGGCCCTGCCGGCTGGCTTTTTTTGGGGGGCGAGGAGGAGGAGGGCTGGTAATAGGCGATTGGGGTTTTGGGGAGTGAGAAGCTGACGCGTTAGTTTGGTTTCCTTTCCACCACAACCGTCAAGGAAACGCCCCATCTATCTAACGTCGCTTTCCCCTTTCTAATGCGCTCTCTGCTTTCTCCCTGGGTAGCTATCATTGGCGTGCTGGCCGTGTACCTTGTGATCGGCTATGGAGCATCGCTACTGTGCAACCTGATTGGATTCGGTTATCCTGCCTACATCTCGTAAGTGCCTCAAACGCACCCTACCGGCACAGTGCTCTCCCCGCACAAACCATCTGAAAGGGGAGGCCTGGAGCACCTTTCTGGAGTGAGACGTGTTCCATTCCTGTTGTTCCTTCTGCGGGATAATTTGTATGCAGTTCAGTGTTTGTAGCATTTCAAGCTTATGGTGGTTTGGAGATGGTCATTGTTTTCTCCTTATTGTCCGAGTTTGAGACAGTCTTTTGGATGAATGTGTGCTAGTGAAATGTGCAGATGGTGAAGCTTCCCCAGGGCCTTATGTTCACAGCTTGCCAAAACATTGCCTGTGGGGCTCTTTTAAAAAAAAAGTGTTTATGGATTTTTGCCTATGAGAATAGAGTTCTTCGCTACAAGGTGAAAAGTTAGTCATTAGATGCTTATTTTTGTAGAACTGTGTTAAAGCTAGCCCTTGATATAGATTCATTATAGCTGTTATAAATTATGATTCTTAAGTTTTAATTTAAGTTAAAGACTCACCACTTTGGAACCAGAGGGGGCAGATGTTGTTGCAAAACAAATGAAGAATGCAGAGTAAGACTGGTGACTACTGCACAGTTTAGGCTCTGCCCAGAAAGCTAATAAAGGGTTGGAATTCCGGAAACATACATGGGCTCAAATATCAGTTGGATGGGGAGGCTAGTGCCTGTGGCTTTAAATATAATTCCATGATTTCTTGTCTTTTCTATCATGAATGTTAGCTGATTTTATTTTATCTTTTTTGTATTATTGCAAAGTTATGATAAAACATTAACATACTACCTTATACGTTACTTGTTCAGGATCAGTATAATAGTCAAAGAATGTGGCTTAAAAATTCTAGCTTGCTGGCTAGGAGGATTTCCTCTTGAGCATGCTAGAAAAGGTGGCCAAATTTCTAAATGCCTATCCCTCTTTTTGGTGCTTCTCTTGTGTGAGTATTTGTGTGAGCTTTTCCATTATAAGAACAATCTGTTTGACTATTTATCCCTCAATTCCATAGAAGGAAGGAGTTACATTTTTTCCAATTTTAGTGAGTATTTTAAAATATTTTTGTAAATGACCGTTGTGAAATTACACTATTAGGATTACGTTCTTCATGGTGCCTCTGATTGGCATACTCTTGAATTGTATCATTCCTTTGAATATTTTTAGTTTATGGTAATGGGTAAACTCAATTGAGTTTACAAGATTAAAATGGAAATATGAAAATTTGTCATTCTCTACTCCCCCCATTCCCGAAGA
Source organism: Pelochelys cantorii (assembly GCA_032595735.1). Lineage (NCBI taxonomy): Eukaryota > Metazoa > Chordata > Testudines > Trionychidae > Pelochelys > Pelochelys cantorii. Next base: position 71,130,219 of record CM064330.1, on the reverse strand, counting down.
TTTTTTTTTTTTCTGCATGTACTAGATAGCAAAGTATTAAGATGTTAGGCAACCTTAATGCTTAAAAACCTGTTCTTATGTTCCAGCTTTTGGTTTTGGAAGTCTGATGCCTTTATGAAAGATTGAATCATATGTTGCATTTGTTTCTAGTGATGAGAAAAATAATTCCTATTGTTACAATATTGGTTAAGTCTGATACGGATATTTTAGTTTAGGATACACTTCGAGATATTCATTAGAGCAGTGATCTAGTATAAGCATATAACCTAGGCCATGATAAAATAGCAATGTATAAATGATCTGAGAACAGATCCATGTTTAAGGAGGCCTCCTTGCTTTAAAATGACTTTGCTGTGGAAGGTGCTAGAAAAAAGAAGTAGGAATAGCAACTGGAAGTAAATGAGAGAGAGAGAGAGAGAGATAGGGTTAAAATATTTTGAAAAATCCACAAGACAATATGGGGAGGCAGTCTGACTGCCTTTGCTGCAGAGCAAGTTCAATCTATTACCTTTTACAAGCAATATGTTAGCTTTAAAAATAGAAAAAAATAAAACCTATTTCCTGTTAGGACAGAATACAAGTATTGTGAAAGTTCTTGAAAATGTATGAAAAAACTTTCAAATCGGTTCATAAAATGGCAGTTTTTCTAACAGTACTAATGTGCTTTCAAAAATCTGATGTTTGCAATAGTGCTTGTGTTTTTAAATTTAGTGAACAGCATTTGTAAGTGTGCTGTCCATGGCCAGCATATGGCCTGCATCTCACTGGTTTGCAAGAGAAAATGCAAACTATATTGCAGTGTTTGTTTTTTCTCTTGACTATTCTGACATTTTGAAAGTTAGCTCAGTTTCACACTGTTACTGGTCTAATGCTACCTTCTTGAAACAACCTGTGGCCATTATTCTTATGAAAGCCATTATTCTTATGAAAAAGCCTTACAAAATAATTAGGTAAGTTCATGGATGATAGATCCTTCAATAGTTATTAAGGATGCAACCCCATGCTCTGGGTCTCCCTAAACCTGAGGGTACATCTGCACTGCAGTTAGATAGCCCAACGTGCCTGAGTCAGCTGGAATGGGCCAGCTGTGGGTAAGGAACCGTGTAATTGTGGTGTAAACATTCGGATTCTCCCATCTTACAGGGTTCCTAGAGCCCTGGCTCCAACCCAAGCCCAAACATCTGCAACACAATTAAATATCCCTTTAGCCCAAGCCCTGCACGCCTAAAGCAGAACAACTACTTTACAACTGAAGTACACCAATACATTAAGGCTATGTCTACACTGCGCATTCTTGTGCAAGAAGATATGCAAATGAGGCACGGCAATGCATATCGCCGCGCCTCTTTGCATACCTAATGAGCCACCATTTTTGTACAAGGTGCTTTTGTGCAAGAAGGAGCTGTCTACACTGCTCCTTCTTGCGCAAAAATCCTCTCTTGCACAGGAGCCGTTCTGCCACTTATTTCAGGAAGAACGGGTCCTGCGCAAGAAGGGGATTTTGTGCAAGAAGAAGCAGTGTAGACAGCTCCTTCTTGCACAAAATGGTGGCTCATTAGGTACGCAAATGAGGCACAGCGATATTCATTGCCGCGCCTCATTTGCATATATCTTCTTGTGCAAGAATGCGCAGTACAAACGTAGCCTAAGAGAAATAGAATGTAGCTAAAAGGCATTTTAGATTGTAATCTCTTTGGGACAAGTACCTTCTTTTTTTGTTTGGTTTGTGCAGCACTTAGCACAATAAGGTCACTAATATATTCAGCATCTTTGTAACACAAATATGTGCTTGATATTCATTCTCTAAAATCTCTTGGTGAAAATGTAGATTTTTTTTTCTCTTGTTGGAACTCAATTCATAAAAAATATCCACATGGGAGTTGTGATTGGCACGTTTTCTAAGGTTAGTTGAGTCACATTGTATATGTCAGAATTAAATCATTTTATGCATGTGGACAGCATTTGTTTTTATGGACATTTTTTAACAGCATTCATCACTATACGATGTAAGTTTTTGAATGTATCTTTTGGTATGTAAATATTCAGATATGAGTGTGTGGAGAATTACTGCAGGTTGACATCCAAAAACTGATGCTGAGCTTTGTTCAGTGACTCAGAAGAAAGGCCTCTTTTCACATTCTTTCAGAGGCAAATCAGATGTGGTCAGTGGCTTTGGGGTTTACTTTTTATTTCCTTCCCTTCTGAATTTAACTTATCCTCTTTTGTTTTCTTCTAGGTAAAGTGAACACAGCTATTTATTTGGGGGGGAGGGAAGTACAAAAATTCCCAATTCATTGGGCTAAGGTCAGGGATGGGCAATAATTTTTGGTGGGAGGCCACTCCAAGACTTTAGTAAGTGGTCAAGGGCCATATTTTTCTGTGGGTTTAGGGTCTAGGTTGGAGGTGGGGTGCAAAAGGGTGCACGGGGTAAGGGACTGGGGTGCAGGAGATACTGTGGGGTCTGAGAGGGTGTTTGGGTTGAGGAGGGGGTTGTGACCTGGGTCAGGGGATTGGGATGTAGGGTCAGGGAGGGGTGTGTGGATGCAGGAGAGGATTCTGGCCTGGGGAAGGCATGTAGGAGGGGGTACAGGGTCTGTGAGGGAGCTATCACTTGGAGTAGGGGGTACGGAGGGTTTGGATGGTGATCTGGTGGAGGGAGTTGTGGTGCAGGAGGGGTTGGGGTGCCAGAGGCAGACGCTGGCTGGGAGGAGTTTACCTAAGTGTCTCCTGGCCAGCAGGCTGCAGCACCTCCAAGGCAAGCGGGGCTCCTTGCCTGCTGCAGCCCCAGCCTGCTTGAAAATGCAGCCTGCTCCCTCCATGTGTCTCTCAGCTCCAGGTGAGGGAAGAGGCTTGCGCTGCCCCAGTCTCTCAGGCCAATCTCTCAGCTTCAATTGGCTGACTGTTTCCAGCTATCTGAGAGATTGGCTGAGGTCACTTCTTGGCCGGTTGTTTCTGGCCAATAGGAGCTGAGGATTGGGCTGGGGATGGGGAGATCGTACAAAGTGTCCCCTTCCCTGCACAGCAGAGAGCCACAGGGACTGTGTTTTTAAACTGCGGCAGCTGCATGTGCCTAGGCTCCCGGCAGGGTGGCTGGATCCAATGTGCTGGCAGGCCGGATCCGGCCCCTGGGCCATATTTTGCTTAGCCCTGGCTAAGGTGGTTCTTTGGATGATGTCGCTGCTTTGAAAAGTATCTTATGGCTAACCTGTCCACTGTCTTGTGTTGTCAGTAAACTGTGTGTTGAATACACAAACATCCCTGATCAGGGGCTACATGCCAAGCTTACTGTTTTAAAAATTAACTATCCACGAATGTATATATTGCAGTATACTTATCTGTTACCAGAGTCTTATTTCTTGGATGCTAAAAAGATATTCTGTGGAACAACCTACATCATTGTATGTTAAAAACACATTTTAATACGTATGTCTATAAGTTAGACTTTATTGTTTCATGTTGAATAGGTACTTACAATTTCATGCAGCAGGGTCTTTCTGCTCATAAGAAATTTCTGTAAGGATAAACTGCTCCTTGGTAATTTAATAATGTTGATTAATTTTAGTGCATAACTAATTGGACCTTCTTGAGAGCTATGCACATATTATTTGAGTATGCTGAATAGTATAATAATACTAGCAAAATCTACCTTACAGGGGTTGGATAGAAAAATCCTGCTGTTCACTAAGAACATCTCTTGTGACACTTACTACATTGTAAGTAAGACTGAAAGCTGTGACTCACATGTGAGATAAGAGAGTAAAGTGAACTAAATTCAGCATATTGTCACACGGTCTTCACATGACTGTTATCAAAGCAGTTAGCTACATCGGAAAAACGGTTCAGATCTTAGAAGGTGAAGAGGAAAAACAAACTTTTCCCAGTTAGTTTTTTTTCCGAGGCCAAAGTGGGTCTGAGTTTAATTTTCATGGGTTGTCTAGTTTTGTCTCATTTAAAATTACATTTAACAAGGTACTTCATGCAAACTGTTTCAAAACCATGCTTTCTTCCATGGCCGTTCGTTCATGGGATGAGCATGTTGGCCATGTGTATTGCTAGCCATGTGGACCAGAGACCACGTGAGGTTCCCATCTCCACCAACCCAGTCTACAGCAAGCAAATTGAGAAGCTAACGATTAAGTATATTCCATCTCTAACTTCTATGATAGTAGATCTTAATGTTGGGTTGCTTCCTGTGACAACCACAGTTCTTCCTCTTTCTTAAAAGCAAACAGCAGACACACGCACAAATGGACTGCCTAAAATTAGTCAGTTTCAAAATGCGAGTTTGAAAGTAGCTGTGCATCATTACACAATCCCCCTACCAATTTGTATGGTTTTACAATTAATTCTATTTTCCTATTAAGTTTTCTCTTTCTTGTTTGAGTTAGCCTTTCATTTTCACTCTATATCTCATTTCTCCTTTTGCATGAATGTCACAAAGTAAACTAAAGGATAGAAGGAGAAGGATCTATTTTTTTTCCAGTTAATCTAAAATCACTAAAATGGAAAAGTAGTATAGTTTTGTAATAATAGCAAGTAACAATTTTCAAGGAGTCTGATTTTTTTTTTTAATTTTAAGTTAGTGACATCCCTATATGTGTATGTTTATGTAACCTATGGTGCCATCAGCGACCTGTTTTGTTTTATGTTTTTGCTACCTGAGGAAGATTATTTTTTAATGTGTAAACTTATTCCTCTTATGTGTTAGGATCAAGGACCCAAATCCTGCTGGTTTTTGTGGCATAACTAAGGGCATAACTACACCGGCAAGTTTTGTCATTAAAAAACCCTTCTGTGAGGGACCTTTTTTCTGTCCCTCTCCTGTTGACAATCATGCACTGTGTACTACAAAAGGAAGCTTTTTTTGCCTTTATTTAACTCCAGGATTTTTCTCACAATGCCCAAGTAGCCACTCTGGACAGCACTTTAAGATCTGCTGCCAGGTAAACAGCAGTTTGCTCCTCCTTCGTGCAAACCCCAGGAACTTCAAATTCCATTTCCTGCTGGTTGGCTCACACTGAGTGCTCTAATGGCTTCTTCCCAGCTGCTAATGGCTGGCTGTCATTCCAAATGCTCTTGTGCTTGGACCACTACCACGGAGCTTTTGGATCTCAGCAGTGTGTAAGGAGAGAAGTCTTTGCAATCCGAGCTGAAAGTGACCCATAGGAAACAGAATACCTATGGCCACATTTCTCAATTCTTGTGTGAGATCAGGACACACTGAAGTGCAGAGAAAAGGTAAAGTAGCTGAGGCAGTCATTCTATAAACCTTGTCGTTCTGGTGCTGCACCCAAGACATGCCATTTCTATAAAAAGCTGGATGCAATCCTTGCTGGAGACCCCACTTCCACCACTTAGAGCCCCGTGGATTCTTTGGAGGCATGGATTCATCAGAAAGAGGACTTAACTTGGAAGAAGAAATTATAGATGAAGAGATGGGGCTCGCAGCAGGGCCGCCTGATGTGGCAGGCAGCCAGGAACTGTTTTCAAGTCTCTAGGTGCATGGTGAGTCTCAGCAGCAGCTTGAGACGGAGCAGGAAGCAAGGGAAGAGAGGCAGAGTAAGAGGCTCTACCTTGGGGATTGCAGCAGGTGAGAGATCACAGAAATGAAGGGGGGTGGCTGTGTTTCTGTGAGCTGGCATAGCCCTGCAAAGTTAGACATCTCCAATCGGGGTGTCGATGCACACCAAGATGTCAACTGAATCCTAAAGAGAGATGCTCTGGAAACTTTTGGCTGAGGTATTTATTTTCTCACAGATTCCATGGCAGTGCTGCTGTGTCCCGTCTCTCACTACCCCCTGCTATGATATTCTCCCATATCGTTCTTCAGTCAGTACTGAAGGAACCAAAGCAGCACGTAGTTAAGCTGCATAAAGAGCAAGGCAACTCCTGTTAGCATCCAGAAACAGAGCCCAAGTTTCCCTGCTTGCCCTTGGGAGTGAGATATCAGAGTGATGCCAGCCTGTGGACAAGTGGGGCATCATTAAAATTATTTCCATGTATATCTGCTGCACAAGACAGGTGTATCTTCTTATGCCCCAGTGTACACCCTTCATTTCCTCCTTTACCTTCCCTAAAACTCACCATGTTTACAGTGCCTGCAGAGATGTGTCTCTCTCATGGGTCACTGGGAAAGTGGCAGTGTATGTTGAAAGGTGCTTTTGAGTGAAATGTTTCAACCTAAAGTGGGAATTTTCCAGTCCCTCTTTCATTACATTCTATGTTGCAGAGGAGGCCTTAAGAACTCAGAAAAACTTCTCCCACTGACAGATTGTGTCAACTGAGGAGGAGACAGAGGCAAAATAGGTAGGAAATTGTGAGGGAGGTTTTGAACCATTCCACACAGGGAGGAGAGATGGGAGACAGAAATGAGATGCCACTGACCGGATGATCAAAGTTATGGAGGAGCAAACACAGATGCTGAAGTGTTTAATCAAGATGCAGAGTGAACACAAGTGGCATTGACCTCCCTTGCAACAAATATAAAATTCTTTGTCCAGTAACCCACCCTCTACATTCTCTCACTCCTTTTCACTGTCTGGGAATGCACAATTTCCGCTGCACTTGATTCCCTATCAGAGTTGTGACTCTGCCAGTTGTGAGGCCTAACCTAAACTCTCCTTTACCAGCAAACATTCATCCTTGGTGTGTGACACTCATTTGCAGTGATTGATAAAGGTAAACGTTATTAATGGAACACTGATTTTATTTTCTGATTCACAACTGAAACCAATTGAAGGCTGTCACATCTCTTTCTTTCATAGGAATGTGTTACTCTGAATGAAGAGTCGGATGCAGCTGGGAATCAGTCCCAAAAGAAACATTTAAGCACTCCTCATTGTCAGAGTGGTTCCTCAAAGCTTCCCTGATGTTAATGGCAGCCCTGTGAGTTCCTCTGACAGCCCTAGAGTCTGGCCGCTCAAATTGAGCGCCCAAGTGCTATGCCTCAGTGCTCCACACATGAACAAACATTTTACCCTTATTTTCACGCAGATTATGTAAACAGCATGGGGCTATAATCATGGGGATATGATCCTCCATCAGGTCCAGCCTGCCGTAGACACACCTCTATTTCCCTTTCAATCTACCAAAGGCACAATCCACTACCATGGAGCATAGGCTCAGACTATTGTTGAACTGCTCCTTGCTGCTATCAAGATGCCTTCTGTAAGGCTGCATGACACAGGGCTGTAAGGGGTGAGTCAGGTCAATCAGAATCACTAGGGCATTTCCACATCCCCCACTGTAACTTTGTGGGCTGGAAAGAAAGCTCCTGCCTGCAGCTTTCTGTACAGTTTGGTGTTTGTGAAGATGCATATGTCTTCATTCTTTCCAGACCATCACGCATTTATATCTGTGAAATGCCCATGGTGATACACAAACATCTGAAGCACCATTGAGAAGTATCCCTTCTGGTTGATGCATTCTGTGGCAAGATGGGCTGATGCTACAATTGAATGTGTGTGCCATCAATTGCCCCACTTGGTTAGGTAAGCGCGTCTCTGCAAAGGTCCAATCGTGGTCATCCACGTTTCCCAGAGTCTCAGACCTCTGCAGCAAAATGTGACTTCCCCTCCCCAAATTGATTTGAAACAGAATAGTAGCAATTGGGAGTTGCCAACTTCCATACAGCAATTGCCACAGGTGTCCTTGTGCCACAATTCAGGGGACAGCTCAGCACACAGCTCCAGGAAGGTGGCTTTGCAGATCCTAAAATTATGTGGCCACTGGTCTTCATCCCACACCCGCATGACAGTGCAATCACACCACTCAGTGCTGGTTTTCCTAGCCCAAAAGCAACGATCTATCCTGCACAGATGCTCTGAGACAGCCAAATGCAATGTCAGGTTGCTGCTGTCCATGTCACTCAGTGTTGTCCACCTGCAACACTTCTTCCTCTGTCCTGTAATTTCAACAGTAGCTCTGCTGCAGTGTGTGATGGCCTCATGACATTCAACTCAGCATAGGAGAGAAATGTGGCATCCATGATTTCTCATAGCTGATACTGGAGTGCACAGCAAAGACTGGCAGTTTAATAAATAGCGTGAAAGGGAGCCAGAAGCCACTGGAGGGCTAGGAAACAAAGTGCCTGATGAGACACTTTTCACATTCCCAAGATGCTCTGCGCTCCATTCCACATACCTACAGTTCCTAGTGAAAGATGTCGGTAGGCACTGTGGGATGCATATCCACAGTGCATTGTACAGTCTGTTGATGAAGGAGCTAAACATGTGGCTATGCTCTGTTGACAGAGGGAGCTAGCATAAACGTGCGTTGGGAACTTTTTTTGTGACTTTTATGTGTTAACATTAATTGCCAAAACTTTGCAGTGTAGACATGCCCTTAGAAACAAACCTTTTATTTCCAACCGGCTTTAAGTCTACAGAATGGAATATACAGACTACTAAAAGAGGGGGGAAAAGTCAATATTAGAAAACCTGTTTGTTGGCAGTGATTAAATAATGCTGTTAATATTTTCTATGCTCTCCTATGCATTCCAGAACATTAGCCTGTTGAATGTACCCACTCATCACCACTGATAGAGAACCACCTAACAAAAAAAAAAATTATACTTAAAAAATTGCTAGCTGTGCATGTGTCTTAAAATATAGATATACTTAATAATGGAACAGACAATATCTTCAGTGATTAAGAAAAGCATCTGAAACTTTTTTTTAATGTGCTTGCTGCTTTTTGTAATTGCTAAAAAAAAAAATAAGATCACTTAGGCAGTTGCACTGCTTCAACTCTCTTAGGGTGTCTAGACTACAGGGCTCCGTCGATGGAGCTATGTAAACTAGTTTACCCGACATAGTCCTGTAAACCTTGTTTCACGAGGCATAAGGGAGCGGTCGACAAAGGCTTCCCTTTTCGACCGATCCGTGTCTAGATTGCCGCGCTGTGCTGGATGAGTTGATTGTCGCACAGTGTGGCGGCCATTTTTATTTTAATGAAGCGGGAATTATTTAAATTCCTGCTTCATTAACTATGTCGGGTAAACTAATTTACATGGCTCCGTCGACGGAGCCATGTAGTCTAGACACACCCTTAATGTCAAAAAGCAGAAACAGTTAATAATTAAACTCTGCTTTAGCTTAATTTATGCTGTTAATATTTTGATCAAACAACATTTTTGCTACATAGGAAGAACACAAACAGAATAAGTACCCATGTAATGAGAGGCAGCATAGTGGATTGTGTTTAGAAATTGGGAACCATAAATTGAGTTCTAATTCGAGCATTGTCACTTGAGCGTCGAGCAAATCATTTAAGCTCCTTTGACTCTATTTCCTGTTTCTAAAAGGGGATGATACTTTTCCTAAATTCATTGGTATTGTGGCAACCATTCAGCATTTTGAAAACATAAAGCATTTAGATAATAGGGACGTGAACAGTAGTTGGCAGCCTTGCAGGGAGGAGGGGGAGGCTGCCAGCTCCAAAGATAACCATTAGGACAAGTGGGAAAACAAATTGGCTTCAACTAAGTGAGAATAGCTTATTTTTTCAATTACTAAAGCAGCCGTGGCCAACCCGAGGCTCGGGAGTTGCATGCAGATCTTCTCTCCCCCCCCCCCCCAGGTGCGGCTTGCGAAGCCCCCCCTGCGGCTCGAAAGCCGCCCCTGCGGCTCGAAAGCCGCCCCTGCACCCCTAAAAATGGCCCTCTCTTCCCGGCTCCGTGTGCTGACCTGGGCAGGGGAGCCGTCTGGCACATCCATGAAAGCTGCAAAAATAAAGATGGTGACAGGCGGTGGGACCCTGCTGTGGCCAAAAAGTCTCAAAACACGTTTAAATGCAGTTTCTTAAAGGGGCAGAGCCTTTTTGAGGGTTTTTTTTCTCGACCAAACGTGACCTGGGGCTCCTTTTAAAGGGGCAGTCCCTTTTTTTAAAAAACAACTTTGCCCTGGCTCTTTGCACTGGATCCACTGCTGTCTTGGCTCTTTGCCCAGAATGGGTTGGCCACCCCTGTTCTAAAGCCTGAGATATAAAAAGATCGAAAAGCTCAAAAGACCCTAGAAAAGGGAGGGGGATATTGCATGAGCTGAGAGAATGGGGTGGTCTAGATGTTCAGAGAAAGAAGACATACAGAACAAACTTTTTCTCCCTGCCACAGATGGAGTTAGCTGCTGAAGTGAACTGAGACTGTGCAGGTGGGCCTCTTCTTACCCCTTGCTTGAATAAATTATGCTTTGTTTTGAGGAAGCTATTCATGTTGCTGCAAATGTGCTTCCACAGGTGGTATTTTATACCAGTAACAGCTGCCAGACTGATCAATCAATGGCCAAGAGTTTTGTCTTTAGGTTTTTTAATAACTATAATGTGCTTGCTGATTTTTTGAATGTGAAGCTTTTTGTGAGCTTACTCATAGTGGAGCATATTTTAAAATGATGGAAAATCTTGTGCCAAAAATGGATCTACACTTGAGATTTGTCTTGGCAGATGGGGTGTTTAGAGTTTTCCTGTAGGGCAGGTCACAACTCCAAATATTTGCCCCTTCTAACCACCCTAGCTTGCAGCTGTAAATTGCCATCAGTGGAGATGATACATTTCATCCATTTCCCTCACAGCAGTAAATTAATAAAGAATAATACTATATACATATTACAGACAAATGTATTTGGTACTTATTTTCAGCTGGCATGTTGCATGATACCTTAGAAAGGGTGACAGGTATCTCTAAAATGATGGCAGATGCCATCTTTTTTTCTTCCTCAGTGGACTTTGTCCCATAGCATCTAAATAGGACCGCTTCAGAACAGGGTTGTTACGGTTTTTGCTGTGCATATAACTCCACCTGTGAATTGAATGTTTTGTGTCAGCTGATCAATAGACAAATACTAAGGCTGCACAGTTAATCTCTGTAACTAGCACATGGTTCTGGGCATCCAGGTTAGTCCAGAGCTGTTGAATACATTCACACAGCCTTATTTTGCTTACTGTATTTGCACTTGCTTGTGTATCTGGGGACATATCCCAGGACTCGTACTAATGAGAAACAGCCTAAGATTTTTTTTCCCCCCAGTCTGTTTTGCATTAAGGGAAAAGTTGTGTGTCCTTTAGTAGGGAATTGTAAGAAGGCTATTGGAGGATTACTTACACTAGAGTGATTTTTTTTTTTTTTTTTTTGCTTGCATCCTTTCTGCAAAGTGGGTCGGTTTTAGCTCAAGTTAAAGCAGAGCCTGAGCAAATTAAGCTAAGTTTGGGGTTAACTCAGTTCCAGACCTAGGTGAGAGGTAATTTTGCTGCCCTGCTTGGACAGTAAGGGGGGAGGGGGAGAGTTAAGGTTAAATCTGTATAAGAACTCAGGTTAACTGCACAGTGTAGATACACAACTATCTGGTGTAACAAACCCCTCCTTTGATTGTACATAACCATAAAAAGTTGTCTTGTTTTATAAATCCAAATATCCCACTTATTATTCATAATTGTGGGGTTTATCTATATGCCTCTAAGTAATTCATATCATTGCCCCTATTTCATGTTCATCGCTGCCAATGTACAGCACAGGCATTAGCACAAAACATCTGTTCTTAGGAATAAGTGCTTACTTTCAGCTTTGGTTGGCAAGGTTGGTGTGGTGGGAAATACTCTTCTCCCATCAACACCATTTTCAAATGGTTCAAGGATTCCTACATTTGTAGTACAGTTTGGGAGAGACTGAGTTTCTCAATACTCCCATCTTCAAGCATTCTAGTTGAGGTTAGCTTAAAAAACATAATTTTAAAAAAAACCTTTCGATAAAATTGTATTTTCCATATAGTTTGTTTTTGTAAAGGTTCATGTTTTTCATGCTCTTATTTGAAAACAGCAGGGCTAGAATTTTACTCTTTCCCCTCCCCATCTAAAAATAAATGCCCTAATTTCTCATATGATCGATTGCATGATTCCAAGATCTCAGGCTTTAAGAGAAATACCTGGATATCTCAAGACTCATGATAAAATCACGGTGTTGGCAACGCTGTGCTAACACCCAAAAAAATCAACTGCTTTACTGAGAGTCTGAGCTCCTTGGAGCAAGGACTGCCTCATCCTGGTTGTTTGTGAAGCGCCTAGCACCTCATGGATGCTACTCAAAAACAAATGTTTAGACATAAGTGGCCCCCCAGCTTTGTGGCCTAGGCCATGGTCTGAACTCTTTCTGGCCCTTGAGCTTGGGCCAAGTCAGGGAGGGGACAGGGTGTCACTGGGGATTGGCTCCGTTTATACGCTGTGGTGAAAGAGAACTGGCCAGAGCACCAAGGTGAGCCAGCCTTATGGGACAAGAGCTGCTATGGGCAGACTCATTCTTCCACACACACCCTGTGTGCTCCTCCGACTTTAAATGGCACTTGTCACAGCCCCTTTGTTTAACTCCTGCTATTTGACCAAACTAGAGAGGAGCTAATCCAAATATAATTTCGCTTTGTCAGCTATTAATTCATTTTTGGTGTCTCCCTCACTTTTTGGATTTCACATTTCTGTTCTGTTCTCTTCTATGCCTTCAGCTTTCTGTGTGAAATAGTTTCTTCCTGAGCCTGTAACATGCCTCAAAATTGCTAACAATTTAACAGCTGATTGCTTTAGCACAAATATCCAGTTGGTGTGCTTATCCCACAATCTCAAATGTCCATTTCTAATGTAAATGCAACTATAGAAGAATTTCCAGACTGCAACACCAAAGTGGTGCAAAAACTTTGCCATGATTTTAGGTCCCTTTTTGGCATTAAACTTGGGGAAGGCTTTGCCCTTAGACCGTCCATCAATGCAGTTCTTTTCTCCCCCCTCTCCTATCTGTCACTGCTCCACATCCCCCCATTCCCAAGAGTGTAATTATAGTGCTGTGTTAGGAGGTGCAGCAGTGGAGTGGAAATGCAGTCCTTAACCACACTCTTTGACAAGCCTGTTCTTCCAGTTGCTTTGCCAGCATAGTGGCTTGAGCACCACATGTTAACTGTGCTGGGTGGGTCATGGCAGATTTTGTTAATAGCCAGTTGTAGGATCTCAGAAAAGTTGAGGATGTTTATTCTGTCCAGATAATGAACAAGTTAAATCAATATCTTTGTGCCATACTGTGCTTCAAGATAATTTGGTTACACAGTTAAGTCAACTGGGGAGGGTTTTCCCATTGTTTATTCTAACCCGTAAACCTTGTCACATTATTGATTTTTTTTCTTAACTTGTGGAACCAGGATCTGAAGCACTATAAGGCATTTAGCATTTCATAAAACAGAGGCGGTATTCAAAGGCAGAACTGTCAATAGCCATGAATCACAGGGGTCAGTAAGCATTACAGACGTTTAAGAGAAAACCTCATGCAACTGATTCTCCTCTCGCTCCCAGCTCAATAACAAACAATATTAGGAATTATATATGGAAAATTACAAACCAAATTGGATAAGTACTAGGGGGGTAAGAGTGTAGCCGTTTAAACGGGTAATCAGTTATCCAAAATGTTACATGCAGCTCCCAAGGAACCAGCTGCTGCTTAAAAGCCAGCTACAGGTGCATACCAGCTCCTGGTAAGCTGATTGCTCCCCTCTGCTGTTGCCTCTGATACAGAGGCAGAAGCACAGGTCAGCAGGTGGGAGCCAGAACACGTGGGGAGCTGGCTTAAAACCACATTCACAAATTGTTTATCTATTAACCTGGGTTATCTAATAACTACTCCATCTTTGGAACTTCCTTCTAACTTGCCTGAAACAATAACATTTAATAGTCATTCTCTGTAACACATAGGATTCTTGGATCGCCACACTTTTCTCAGTAGCTGATCCTCTGATGTAAAGACATAAACTCCAGGTTATTATGGTTTGGGTCAAACTGCATATCCTGTTTCTCAAGCACTGTGTAGTAGTTGCTTGCCCTCAGTCTAGTACTACTTTCCACATATTACAGAAACTCTAGATTGTACTTTCTAGAAAATTCAAGGCCTATAAGATACAATATTTACAACACTTAGGGTGCATCTACACTGCAGGGCTTAACTTGAAATAAGCTTCGCAAATTGAGCTACGTCAATTGCATATCTTATTTCGAAATAGCTTATTTTGAAATAGGGAGCACCTGCACAGCACTTATTTCAAAATAGAGCACTCTTCCTCTGACTTCCCTTACTCCTTGTACAGTGAGGGTTACAGGAGATGGAGTAAAGTTCTCCAAGGTGCCAGTATTTCGACATTATTTCGAAATAACTGCCTGCTGTGTAGATGTGGACTAAGTTATTTCAAAATAACGCTAATTATTCCAAAATAATGTTGCTGTGTAGAAGAACCCTTAGATGCTCAGATCCAATTTAAAATAAAGGTGATTAACTTTCTTCTGGGCCACAAAATAACAAGAGTGAATTTCAGAAGGATAGCCATGTTAGTCTGCATCTGCAAAAAACCAGCAAGGAGTCCTGTAGCACCTTAAAAACTAACAGACTTATTTGGGCATAAACTTGTATCTGACAAAGTGGTTTTCACCCAGGAAAGCCTATGCCCAAATAAATCTGTTATTTTTTAAGTTATTTTTTGAAGAGTGCGTTAGTTTACTTTATAGTCAGGCTGTTGTAAGACTTTCTTGAATCCACGCTAATTTTTTAATGATAGCTAGTTTGTTTAAACCTTTATATTGCATTTCACTAGTATATGGTGGGTTTTGATATATCATGAAGGTCAACAATATAGCTTCATATTTTTGCCTCTAGTTGTGTGAAATTTGGGTTTTGCTCATGCAGAATCATTGTATAGGAGAATGCTAAAGTAATCATTGCACTTTAAAACTGTTAGGCCACAGAGTTGGGCTTTGGTCTAGGGAATTAGTACAATAACATCAGTAGCTTTGCACAGATCTGCATTTTGGTTCTACTGTTTAGACTAGACTAGGGATGTGAAAGGTTAACCAGTAAATATCACACTTAATGCGTGATGGTTACCGGTTCCCATTAAGTGGTGGGCAAGGGGTAAGGGGCTGCTCCAATCCTGCGGAGGGCCTGCGGAGGGCCTGCTGTGGGCAGGACGTGGCTCCAGTGTCTGGATCCTGGGTGCCCGACAGGGGAACAGTCCTTACCTGCGGCAGGGGTGCTCCAGCCCCCTTATGATTAACCAGTTAACCGATTAAAGGTTTAACTGGTTAAGCAGTTAAAAAGGATTTTACATCCCTGGTTTAGACTGTAATATTTAGTACGCAGAGGAACTAGGTGCATTCCAATTCTTGAGGGGGACTAATCCCTGTGCTGCTTTTTATGGAACCTGTGAGTAATTTACAGTGACAGGACACTGGGCTAGATGGACCTTTGGTCTGACCCAGTGTGGCTGTTCTTGTGTTCTTATCTGGGTTAGTCCTCAGTGTGAAAGAAATGATTCATCTCATCCTCCCATGTACATATCCTAACACATTTAGTACAGATCAGTGTATTTTGTAAATGAGGTGCTATTGCTGACCTACTCACCTATTATGCTTTCCTTTTCAGAATCAAGGCTATTGAAAGCCCCAACAAAGATGACGATACACAGTGGCTGACCTATTGGGTTGTGTATGGCATCTTCAGCATAGCAGAATTCTTCTCTGACATCTTTCTGTCCTGGTTCCCTTTCTACTACATGCTGAAGGTTTGTTAGTTCACCCCTTTTCCTTAAAATAAGAATTTCAGTATATTAGTGTAATATCTACTAAATAAGTAAATGGCAGTAAGATTCTCCAGTACCCGATCATAGTTAACTTTTAGACTGATTAGTATATCGATTTTCATTTTAACACACTGAGAGCAAACTGCAACGGTGACAGTTTCTTGAGGTTAGCAGGAGATGGAGGAAATTGGCAAGAGTTACTGTGAGGATGAGCACACAGCATGTGTAGCACAGGAAATCTGATTCTCTAACCAAAATTTAGCTAGACAAGTGGACTGTTTACCATGCTGTCAAGGGACTCAAGGCATTGGTCTCTACTTTAAAGGATTAGCAGAAGTAACTCCGAAGACAGCAATAAAAAGTATAAATCCGGGGGGAGAGGAAGGTGCTGGGATGAGAAAGTGAAGATACAGAGTTGGAATATATATGTCTTGTCTTTCTGAAAGAGCAGATCTGGAGCTACAGTACCTTGCCACTGAATTGCAGCACCATGAACACTCAACAGGCTGTAAATAATCAGCTACACTTTAACTACAGACTGTAACTTCCCTAATATGCTTAAGGTTGTCTTTGCCAACAAAAATGCCATATATTATTAGACTTTCTCAAACTGCATTGTGTGTGTTCATTTCAATACGCTATTTTTAAACACACTTCTGGGTGGAGGAAGCTCTACTGGGCAATTGACTGCTATGTACTTTCTGTAGAGCCCTCATTTAGGTGCTGGTGGGCAGGCAGCCCGGCTCAGTCTTGGCTCCCGAACACTACCCCTGCTATGGTCCTGCAAGGAAAGTATTATTGCAGAGCTGCAGCCAGGGTAGCCCCCAGGAGCCAGCACGAGCTGGGACTGAGCCAGGCTGCCTTGACTGCTGGCTCCTAAAATATTCTTCATGCAGAGCTGCAGTGTGGGGTAGTTGCCGGACGTGGCCCAAGCCGGGACTGAGTGCTTGCAGTGCTAACCCTTATTAATTAATCGTGTAATCAACAATTTTTTTTGTCAACTACATGATTAACTTCTCTTCTTAACATCCCTAGACTGCAGTAAGATACAAGGTTTGATATTCTTTCCCAGAAAACACCTTATTTTAAAGACTAGTTTCTACACATATCCCTCAGCTGAACTGTTCAGTTGATCCTGGCTAGAGATTCACAAGGAAACTGTTGTCCCTCTCTGAAGGGGCCATGCTTTTTCCTCACAAGGGTTTAGTTCATTTATGTAATGTTATGACTGTGCATTCATTGTAAAAAAAACTTTGGGGAGGGGATGTTGTTGTGGGTTTTTTTAATATACCAAGTTAACTAACTTGATGTAAAATCCTTATGGATATAAGACAATTAGTTTTTAATCTGTATGTCCCTAGTTGAAATTATACCTTACATAGGGAGTTTGAGTGGATCTTGGTGTATGGGTAAGGTGCAAGGCGGTGGGGGGTTTTGTGCAGTCAAGTCTAAACCAAAGCCTCAAAGGTCAGGTTGTTCATTAGAAACATGGGAATTGGGAGAGCTTTGAAACTCAGTACTATAACTTTTTTTTAACCTGAAGAAAAAGATTAAAGTTGTCTTATAACCCTTTTGATACTTTAAGGATTATGTCACCATGACAACTTGATTTTGAAAACTACAACAGAAGATTTACTCCCTCAAAAGAACTGAAAAACCTCATTAAAATGTACTTGGTTTCCTTGCCTTGTAATGATCAAACTCTTTTAGGCACTATCATGCAGAGAGCCATGTAACTACCAAAATGATAATTAGGTGTTTTTCCCTAATGGCCATTTCTTCACCCACCTCAGTAAAGAACAGCTATAACCATGTGATCTGTTGGAAAATTCAAAAGGAAATCTGAAGCGTAGCAAAGAAAATGGAGATGTGGCACAATCCTTTTATAAAGGACAAGATAAGTGCACAGTTAACTTTAAGCAACGCGTCAGTGTGATGTATTTGGGTTTTGATATGGCTAGAGACATCTTCAATGTTTTTAAAGAAATAAATACTACTGGGGATTGTGTGATGATATTTTTTTTTTAAATGGGAGACTTTAACTTCCCAGATACAGATTAGAGGACAAGTGCTACTAATAATAGTAGAACCCAGAATTTCCTGGATGTGGTAAGATGACAGATTTTCTTCACTGAATAATTGATGAACCATCAAGAATTGATGCCATTTTAGATTTGATGTTGGTGAGCAGTGAGGATCTCATAGAAGAACTGGTTGTAGAGGACAGCCTTGCTTTGAGTGAGCATGAGAACATTTATTTTAAACTAAAAGTAGAAGGATAAACAAAGACAGATCTGAAGCTAGGGTCCTTGATTTCAAGAGAGCTAACTTGGGGGGGGAAGAATTAATTAGGGAAGTGAAGTTAACTGAAGAACTCAAGGATCTGAATGTGCAGGAGGCTTTCACAAGCAAGGGGGAAGAATCATAGGGAAGAGTTGCAGACCAATCTTTTCAAACAGGTGATTTTTTTTTTTTTAAGACATTTTGCTTTCCTTTTAAGAATGGAAGATGAGAGGGATTATCAAGGAAGGCTACCTCTTAGAGGTCAGAAAGTATAGAGAGAAAATGAAAAACTTCCAAAAGCCAAACAGAATTGGGCCTTGCAAAGGGAATTAAAACAAAATAGTAAAATTTGCAGGTTTAAATTAGTATAGATGGTGAATTCTCTGTAACTTGAAGTCTTTAAACCACGATTTGAGGACTTCAGTAACGCAGCCAGAGGTTATGGATCAATAGAGGTTCTGTGCCTTGTGATGTGCAAGAGGTCAGACTAGATGATCATGATGGTCCCTTCTGACCTTAAAGTCTGAGTACACTGAAAACCTGTTTGTGAACAGTTAAAGAATATGATCTATCCCTCTTGTTCAGGAGTTTTCTAAAGCTCACTAGCCTCCAGGTGTGCTGCTATAAAAAGATCTGTATTTGGCCCAGTTTGTGAATTCTAACCCCTTAATATCAGAGTTTCTATAATCTAGGCAGGGTTGTTCCAACTACCAATTACAATTGCCTGACACTTCCCATTAGAAAGCCCTACTTTGAGTTGCTTTATAACTTTACCAAATTTCAACTCTTGAGGCTGAAATTTCCCACACTGTGTGTCTGCCTCAAGCTGAAATAAATAACCTTAAATTGTAGCAAGGGAGGTTTAGGTTGGACACTAGGAAAAACTTTCACACTCAGTCTATTTAAGCACAGGAGTAACTTCCCTAGGGATGTTGGGGGAATCTCCATCATTAGAGTTATTTAAGAGCAGATTAGATAGACATGATCTAGATGGTGCTTGGTCCTGTCGTGAGTGAGGGGACTGGACTTGATGGTTTCTCAAGGTTTTTTTCAGTTCTGTGATTCTCCTGAATCTTATCCTTCCTCTTTTAATGCCAATCTTGATTTTGTTTTTTCTGTGCAGTGTGGTTTTCTGGTGTGGTGCATGGCTCCAAGCCCTTCCAATGGAGCAGAGTTGCTCTACCACCGAATTATCCGTCCTTTCTTCTTGAAGCATGAGGCTCAACTGGACAATGTAGTGAAGGATCTGAAAGATAAAGCTGCAGAGACTGCGGATGTCATTACTAAAGAAGGTGAGACCAAGAATGTAAACTTGACCTCAAGGACTGGGAATTTACCTTGACAATTTCAGGGCTGACACCTTTCAAACAATTTTTTTGTCTTAAAAGATGCTGATTTGGCAGGGGTTTGTTGGTGTAGTGAAATTCACTTCAAAGTAAAGGGGAGAGAGGACTTAGATTTAGAGAATACTTCTTTCATGTGTGTCCGTGCTAAGCAACAGAACCCTTGAAGTTTCATGCTTGCATGAAATGGTCCAGTTGTTTTGCTTGTCCGTACAACTGCTTAGCATGTTCATAAAGTTGTGGTGTTAGGGAGAACAACACAGGGATAATCACTTCATTCAGCACATTGCACAAGGCAATCCCTACAACTACAGGTATTGTAATGAATTCTGGGTCACCTGAAGTACTTAAGAATGTGGTGCTGTGGAAAAACTGCCAGATGTTTAATATGATGAGTTGTTATTACTTGGAATTCAGCCCTTGAGGTGAAATAAGTGCCTGCATTTTTCCTCTCCCAGAAACCAAAATGCTCATTCCAACATTTTCTTTAATTAAAGAAAACAAAAACAGTGTATTTTACATCTCTGGAGAAAAGTGAAATCTCCATAGTGACTAGATGTACAATTGCTTGAGCTAAATGGTTCGGAGAGGCTGGCATGGAGGGAAGAAGGCTGGAGGCTGTTCAGTCCTTATTTGGCTCCCAAGGAAGCCAGGCAGGAAATTTGCACTGTCCATGTCTCATGTAAAAGGGGATGTAGCTGGACTTGCTGGAGTGTTAGCACCTTTCTCCCTTCAGATTTAGAATTTATTTAATAATCTTTAGAACTTTCTGAAAATTTGAAACATTTTAATACTAAATAAAGTATCTTTGATTTCCTCGTTATTCTCTAATCCTTCAGTTGTCCTACCTGAATGTAAATGACTCATTCTTATCTGTTGTTCCTATCCTTCCTGATGCATGACCTTTACTGAGACAAACACCTCCCATTTGGTAAACTAGGTTTAAAGCACAGTAACTTCTTTCTAGGGATGTAAGAATGTAGCCATTTAAATGGATAACTGATAAGCATGACCTTACCAGTTTGCCAAACGGTTACATATGGTTCCAGGAGCAAGGTGACAGGTGGGAGCCAGTACATGCTGGGAGCCAGTTGGCTCCCAGGCCTGGCCAAAGAGTTTGCAGGGCTCAAGGTGGCATGTTGTGGTTGGCTGCACTGCACGGCCAGGCGGCTTCCAGCCAGGGCAGCAAGCGAGCAGCTGGGCAAGCGGGGGTAGGCAGGCGCCGGGCGGCGCGGGGCCCAAGGCAACCGCCTTGCTCGCCTTGCCCTAAGGCCAGGCCTGCTGGCTCCTGACATGCACTGACTCCCAGGGAGCCAGTTGCCACTTCACACTACTTCCTCTGTACCAGAAGCAGCAGCATGGGGTGGCAGGTAGGAGCACCGGTATGTGTGGGGAGCCTGCTTAAAAGCCAGGTCCCAGCACGCACTAGACCCCCTGGTAGATTTTTATATCTCATCTGCAGTATATAGTGATTACCCAGGGTACTTATTGTAACAGGATAGAAATTTAACACTTTTCTTCCCCTCCCTCTTCCAGCCAAGAAAGCTACAGTGAACTTACTGGGCGATGAGAAGAAGGGAATGTAAATGTTAGCAGGATGAAGAAAGCTCCCCCCTATCTCCTTTATACAGCTTCATGTTACTGGGGACTGTGGTATAATAATTTTAATAATGTTGCCTTGGAAACATTTTTGATATATTAAAGGAATGTGCTGTAAGTGTGCTTATTTGATGTTGTCTGTATAGAAAGTAAGCACTTCTATTTAAGTGCAGTGCAATGGGCATCATCTAAAGCTTACTGAAAACTTTTATCTTATTCATCTCCATGCAGGGGAAAGACCTTTCAGTAGTCTCTCATCTTGCCATGAACACAGATTTAAATAAAATTATATCTATCCCACAGACTCGGCACTTTACAGTTTATTTGTGCATGAATTATCTGTATTTACCATTAACATTTAACTGGTTCTTCCTGTAATGTATCATTTTTGTATGCAAAAATGTGTTTTACTTGGATTTTCATGTATATGTGTTTGCATACACAAGAAATAATTATCAGAGGGAAGTGGCTTGATATATGTTTCCCACTGGTGAAGCCAACTGCACTATGCATCTGGTCAATCATGAAGATTCTATGTTGTTGCATGTACCACTTGTAACCTGCAGTATTCAGTACAAAGTGTGTGTGTTGAATATTAAATGGGTAGTTCTTAAACATAGAAAAGAGCTCAATAGTGCGAATGACCAGGCTTATACTGGTGGGAAGTTATTTGCCCCAGAAATGACTGCACTGAATAGCTAGTACAAATAGACTACAAAACCATAACCCCTGAAAGCCATGTCTGATAAATGTAATTTGCAGTGTGAAATGGTTCAGGAATGGAGTGCCTTACAATTAAAATTACACTAAGAAAAGAAGCAGAAATCAACTGTAAATGAGTCAGCTCTACTGCAATGATTTCTAGAAGTAGCTGATGAAGTTAGTTAATTTATTCTAATCATGGAGCTTACCTCTTTACCACTTTTGTTCCCAACCCCTTGCTTTCTCTTCATGCAAAATGCATTGTCTGCTCTGAATCCATAAAAAGGATATGGGTGATCTTCCTGTTAGTAATCAAATCAGCCCCCATAAAATGCATGGGCATCCAAAAACCTGTTACAGGGGAAGTACAACATGTAGGTTACTTGACTGGATAGTAACAGAGCAATGCAAATGTGGCCAAAGCCTTAAATATAAATACTGCAAGTCAAAATATTCTGGTCCTTCAGAATCTACACTTGCATCTACTGTTAGCGTTGCTGTTTTATTATTTGAATGTTGAGGTATACTCACATTGTGCACAACAAAATTCTGTTGTTTTACATCATGGTCTCTTAATTGACCTTGTGTCCAGTGATATTTTCTTAGAGCTTGCAGGCTTTGCAGTATTTTTAAAATATAAATAACTTTTCCATATTTATAATTGTGATCCAGACCGCATACTTCAAAGAAAACACATTTCAATTAATGTAGAGAAATCAGTAAAACCTATGAAGGTTTCTAGCTTTCCACAAAAACACTTTGAATTCTCCAACTTGAGAATTAGATAGCAAGGGTTAAATTCATCAGGCTCTCTCAATGGATGAAATAATACAAAAGTATAATACAGCCACTTTGGGGCCATATCTAGAATGGGTTTTTAAATCAAAGCTAGACTAATGAAGAGATATAATTTCCCCCCTTCCCAGCCCAATCTGTAATCAAGAGAACAACTTAAAATGGGATGGAGCAAGGCTGCAGTGCTAGTAAGTAATGCTAAGTGACTCAGCTGTATTTCTTCTCTGCAGGCCAGGTTTGCAAGCTGAATGGAGAACTTGAAATAACACAGCTTGCAGACAAGTATATAGTGTGTGTGTTTGGCTGGTAGAACTCCCAATTGCTTTGTGACCGCTTTTTGCTATAAGCTGGACTCCTTTGTAGAACAGCAGATAAAGAAAACTGTGCAAGTGGAGCAGTCCCACAGTCCACACTAACTATGACCGACCCTTAAATAACTGCTGGGTTCTGTCTTAGCAGGCCCTGCCGCCTTAGTCCTCTAGAATTGTAATAGGAAGGGCTGTTATAATTTTCAGTTCAAACTGAGTTTCTTGCCCTATTTGGATGTCTCAGAGCAAAGGTTCTAGGTAGAAGAACTCAAAGGATTGGTATTTAACTGTCAAAGTGCTACAGTCTTCTTTCAGCTCTTCCAATGCAGAGAGTAAGTTTTTTCTTGAGCTCTAAGGACCACATTGGGCAAAGGAGGCATAAGATGTGACTGCGGATTAGCTAAAGTTGGGAGGGTTGCAACTGTTTCCTACAAACTATTTTAGCTGATAAGGAAATGCAGAGCATCAAATCACGGGCGCTACGCACTGGATAGATGTGACTTTGGCTAATTTACAGCACTCATGCAGCTTACAAAAGTGCTTAATGTGAACAGCACACTAAAAACTTCCTGAGAACTAGAATATCAGTGTGATAGTAACAAAATAAAAATACTCCGCACGGTTTCACTTTAACTGCAACATATAGTCTGAGGAAAAGCTTTAGTTACCGCCCTGAGTGCTAAATTTTAGTGGTGATCTACTGAAATGGATTTGGTGGAATTCTAGGGGGCCAAAACCTATTTTAATTTGTTTTATGTACTTTAAATCAGCTCTGCACAAGCCTGTCAGCTTATGCCACTAACATTACTACCAGCTTCCTTTTTAGAAGCTGTTACACTTAAAAATTCTCAAATGTTTACTTCATGGGTATTGCTGCTGCTTGGTACTTGGAAATCTAAATACTGTATAAATACTATTCCTGATAGGCCCATTAACTACTGTCCCTATTTTAAAGAGATTGGGAAAACAAGAGTTTATAGATTTTTTCCAAGGCCAACCAGCCTCCTTGAAGGAACACAATGAAATAGCGTGTGTCCTCAACCCAGTTCATTTTTTACTCTCAAGGGTACATCTCTTAAACTTCATCTTAGTTAGAGGCACGAAGCCCTTTTAGACAGTTGTAAAGGGAAATTTAGTAGTATTCTTTAAGTACAGGACCTAATAGTTGAATAGTTTGTGTTTACAACAAAGCCTACTTGATCAGTCTAAAATGCTATGTTTTAGTGCAACACAATCCTCAATTTTTTAAAACAATTCTTTGTCCAAGTGCAAATCATTTGGAACAAACATTAAGTGGCTTTGTGCTGCTTAAGTTATGTGGGTTACTGCTAATAAAAGTTGCTGTATGGGGAATTCAAATGGTACAATAACAAAACATTCTCTTAAATTCTTTGGGGCTTGATCAATTGAATCTTTAGGTGACTGGAAAGATTCTTCAAAGGTGTGCAGATTAAAAGGACCTGTTCACTCCAGTAGCCTTAAAAGGGAAGGGAAGGGAAGGATTCCTGCAGCAAAAATAACTCCTGTCAGTTCAGTGCCATTCTATAAGCTTTCTCACAGCAGTTGTTTGAAAAATTAGTATACCGTACATAGCTAGTTTGTCTGTGCTGCAGATGTAATGTACTGAATAGAAAGATATAAATAAAGAGCAGTATCTTATACTACTGGAATAATGTTTTTCAATATGTCTGTCCTCAACTATATGGAAAGCTACTGGGTTAAAAGAGCAAAGCATCTTTACAGTATACACACTTACCATCCTTCCCCCATTTTAGCAGGATCTTGCAGAAGGTATTTAATACTTCATTGTTGGGACTCTTAGTTTGTGTGCCTATGTGTTATAGAGGCAGTTTTGTAGCTCTAAAGAGCAGGTATTGGACAGGGGGATAGCAATGGAAGTCCACATTTCCTGATTTTTGATCCCCTCTGCTCCCTAGTAGTGACCATCAAGCCCTGTGGGATAAAAGGGGCTATGTAGAGAAGAAACAGGGGATTCAGACTGCCTTTTCCTTTCCTATAGGTCTTCAGCCTTTGGAAGCACACATGTTCAAGTGCCATCATGCAATAATGCGGGGGGCTTAAATGGCAGATAAGAGCAATCAAACCCTCCCTTCTCTGCTTGCATATACGTATTCCATCACTTCCACCTCATCCCATGCAACTGCAAACACACTATAGCAATCGCTTAAAGAAGGAAACGTGACAATGCTGTAACCATTAAAGGAATTTTTCACATTAACAGATTAAACTGTGATCATTCACTCAGTGGAAGCAAAACTGCTGTATCAAGCATCCTAATAAGCCATTTATATTTCTATCCTTTTACCAAATGGCACTTTTTAGAATGAAAACCATAGCTTTGAGAACCCAGCATTTGTTTTTAGGCCTCAACTGGAGTATTGTGCCCAATTCAGGACACCACATTTCAGGAAAGATGTGGAGAAACTGGAGACGGTCCAGAGAAGAGCAACAAGAATTAATAAAGATCTGGAAAATATGACCTATGAGGGAAGAATTAATTGGGTTTGTTTAGTTTGAAAAAGAGAAGGCAGAGGGAAATAACAGCTTTCAAGTACCTAAAATGGCGTAACAAGAAGGAGAGAGAAAATTATTCCCCTTAACCTCTGATGATAGAACCAGAAGCAATGGGCTTAAATTGCAGCAAGGGAGGTTAAGGTTGGACACTAGGAAAAACTTCCTATCAGGGTGATTAAGCACTGGAATAAATTGCCTAAGGAGATTGTGGAATCTCCATCATTTGAGATTTTTTTAAGAGCAGATAGATAAACATCTGTCAGGGATGATGTAGGTGGTGCTTGGTTTTGCATGAGTACAGGGGACTGGACTTGACAACCTCTTGAACGACCTCTTTAGGGCCCTGCCAGTCCTACTATTCTCTAAAAATCTCACAACTTTTTTTTCATTTGATATTCATCTTAAGTCTGCATTCCAATCTAAATTGGTACCTTTGTGCAACTTTTTCATTAATGATTCTGCAAATTCAAGGAAAAATGTTGTGCAAATATAACCCACACACATTCTGGGTGTGGAATGCTGTTCCATGTAGTGACACTTAGTCCACTTACAGAGAGAAAGAATGAGTTTCCTCTACACAAGCTTAGCTGAGAGTCAGCAGGCTTTATAGCTCAAGCCGTAAAGGCTCATGCACTAAGCTCCATTGGTGCTAGGTTTGGTTTTGCCTGTTGGGGATACACAGACGTTTAATTTTGCAGTATCTAGCGCTCTGGTAATCAGTCTCTCCTGAGCAAAGAGAAAGCTACAGTCAGAAGAAATAAATTGAAAGCAGCATTCCTTTTATATCATAGAATCACAGAACACTAGAACTGGAAGGGACCTTGAGATGTCACTGAGTCCAGTCCCCTGACCTCATGGCAGGACCCACTACTGTCTAGACCATCCCTGATAGATGTCTATCTAACCTGCTCTTAAATATCTCCAGAGATGGAGATTCTTCTTTGATGGTCCCCCTGGGTGCTCCACTTAGGTGCTTCAGCCCCGCTGTGCTCACGGCCCCAGAGATCTTTCAGTAGCAGTCCCCCGGCTGCCGGTATGTGCTGCACAATTGCTTGGAATGACAGGCACGTGCCGACAGCAGTTCCCTCAGTTCCTTCTCAACTGCTGCCAGCATTGGTTGCGTGTAGTACAGTCTCTTGAGAAGCTTTTGAAAAGACGAAAAAAGAAGAATAATGAGGATTAACAAAAGTGCCGTAGAACATAAACAACAAAGGGAGTGGGCACCAGCGTTGCTGATGTGTTCCATTCACCCGTGGCATCTTAAAAAAATAATTTTTTAAAAAGTCTTTCATGCCTGCCTCTTATGATCTCAAAACAGGTGCAGGGTGGGGGTCTCTTTATTTTGGCAGATGGGTATGCTCAGTGCCTGTTGCCTCGGGCAGGACCATCTGAAGAGCTACTGCCCTGGCTGTTCGAGACTCGCCCTTAGCTCTAAAAGGGGCGAGAAACTCACTGCAGTCTGGTTCAATCCCTCCCAGAGACAAGTTACCTGGGATGGAGTGTAATGGAGCACTCCTTCAGAGGGATGTGCTGGCGAGAGCTGGACCAGGAGTGCAGAACAAAATGCGCCAGGTCCCCCCGCTGATGCTCTGTCACCGAGTGATTGAAGTCCGCCAGGCAAGGAGGCAGATGGTGCTTGTCCTAAACAGGGCAGCATCAAGCAGGTGAAGGGCTCCTGCTCAGAAAGAGCAAATGATCCCAAAGGAAGCACTGAACCACTGGCCATGCTTCGAGCTCTCCTCAGAATGCTTCAGTGCGTACAGGCCTGCACCTACTCGGACACATGGCTGCGCCCCTGTTGGTAGTCCCACATGCTCGACTACCTATGAGGCCCTTCTAGGCATGGCTCAACTCTGGTGTATTGGCACAGATGCCAACCGTTCCACAAGGCACTCCATGTACCAGGTCAGGTCAAGGCCACCCTAGACTGGTGGACAGATATGCACAATATACACAGGGAGGCTTCCGTTTTGGCCACCAATGCCATCCGTCATTATCACAATGGACGCCTCACTTCTGGGATGGGGAGTCCACATGGGAGAGTGATACCACAGTGACAAGGGTCAGGTCAGGAGTCCAGGCTCCATGCCGATGGGTTGGAGCTCCGGTCCGTCAGACGAGTGTGCTCCCAATGGCACGACTATATACAGAACAACGACAGTGACCATTATGTTGAACACTATGGCAACGATGAAGGTCATAAACAGACAGGTGGGGGGGGGGTGCATGTCATTGTGTGCCCTATGTGCGAAAGCAATGGAACGCTGCCAGTGGTGCCTCACTCCCAAGATCACACCTACCGCAATGCATTTACTGGGCAAGGGCCATGTATTAGTGCATGCCCTTGGCAGACAATTCCCGCAGAACCACAAATGGGAAGTCAACGAATCCATCATGAACAACCCTTCCAAGGAAGGGGGTTATCCAGTAGGGGCAGTGTTTTTGACACACGCCAACTCCAAGTGGCCCTGTACTGTTCCAGGGCAGGTGATGATCCATGAGCCCTTGGGGATACATTTGCTGTCAGCTGTGGCTTCACATTGGCATATGCATGCCACCTGTACCTCTTATGCAACAGACAGTATGGAAACTCACTCAGGAGGCACAAGGGTCATACTGGTAGCCCCAGTGGGGCGAGCCAGATTGGGTACCTTGCCATACTACACCTCATGAGAGGACGCTGTCTCGTAGAGTCGGAGATATCCTGGTCAACTCTTGGAGACCCACTGCAAGACAGACTTATCTGCAGAACTGGGCCCGATCTTAAGCCCGGAGTTCAGCTCAGGCGCGGGATCCACACACGGTGGGGATAGCAGCTATACTTTTGTATATTCTCTACCTGTGTGGCACAGGACTATCATTTAGTTCTATCAATGTACACTAGGTAGCTATATCGGCGGTACATCCAACCATACAGGGGTACTCTAGTCTCATTAACTGTCAGTGAACAGATGCCTGTGGATATGGAACCACAGAGACCCAGAATCATTCTGGAATTGTCTCTAGTGCCACACTTACTCATGAGACGGCCTTTCATGCCGCTTACAACTTGCTAATCCACCTTCCACTGGGAGTTTCTCTCATACAGATACCATCTGTTAGGCAGATGGGACGGATAGTAGTATGCATAGCGGACCCACTGTACAGAGGATTCCACAAAGACAAGGTCGTCCTGGGAACCCACCTGAAATTCCTGCCCAGGATACCTACTGTGTTCTGCGGTAACAAACCACTGTTCTCCTCTGTGGGTTTCCCCCATACCACATGAGGACGGATATTATGCAGGGCTGCACACTCTGAAGGTTCGTAGGACATTAGCCTTTCACCTTGAAGGTACACGAGATGTCTGGCTTACTCCCACACTGGTCGTGCATGGCCAGGTCCAGAGCACAGCTCGTTTCCAACCAACAAATATCCAAATGGATTTCTACATGCATATAACTGGTTTACCCTTAGAATCACAGCCAGCCACCAACTGTCATACAGGTGCATTCCATGAGAGCAGTATATACCACAACTGTTCTTTGCAGGGGTCTTCCCATAGCCTTAGTTTGCAGACCTGCAATGTTGGCTTCAGCCACTGCCTTTGCACATCATTCCACTATTCAATCCTTTCGGGACTCTGGCACTAGCATTGGACGTACCATACTATCCAACTGCCAATCCTGCATTACTGAGTGCCCACTGCCAAGCAGGAATACGGCTGTGGAGTCACCTAAGTGGAGCACCCATGGGTACTATTGAAGAAGAAGGGACGGTTACTCACCTTGCGCAGTAACTGGAGTTCTTTGAGATGTGTCCCCACAGGTGCTCCACACCCACTCACCTCCCCTCTGCTCTTGGCTTACAATGGTTTGGCATAGAGAAGGAACGGTGGGAACTGTGGCTGGCGTGTGCCTAACTGTCATTCCGAGCGATTGCGTAATAGTGCAGCACGCGCTGGCGGCCGGGGGACTGCTACTTAAAGATCTCTGGGGCTGTGTGCACAGCAAGGCTGAAGCACCTAAGTGGAGCACCCACAGGGACACATCTCAAAGATCTCCAGTTACTGCACAAGGTGAGTAACCGTCCCTTCCACAACCTCCCTAGGCAAGTTATTTAATTCTCGCTCCTCCTTGTGACCTCCCTTTTAGATACCTGAAAACTGCTATCACGTCTCCTCTCAGTCTTCTCCTTTCCAAACTAAACAAACCCAATTCTTTCTGTCTTCCTTCATGAGTCATGTTTTTAGACCTTAAATCATTTGTGTTGCTTTTCTCTGGACCTTCTCCAATTTCACATCTTTCTTGAAATGTGGTGCCCAGAAATGGACACAATACTCCAACTGAGGCCTGATCAGCACAGAGTAGAGCAGAAGAATGACTTCTTGTGTCTTGCTCACAACACTCCTGCTAATACATCCCAGAATCATGTTTGCTTTTTTTGCAACAGCATCACACTTGCATAGTCAAACTAGTGACCAGGTCAGAATTAGCAGCACCCTCTTTAGTTTTTAGCTGGCACTGTTCTTCCAGCTGAGCTCGTTTTGCTTTACATTTCTTCAACTCGGTTTTTAAGTTGGTAACATGGGATGCCAGCTCTCGGCTTACCAGAGCTAGACCGTAAATAAGGGCTCTTTTTTTGTATTTCTTTCTTTGTGGGCTTAGGTTTTGTTTGACTATATTTTTCCCACAAGGTGCAAAATCTTTGTAAGACATCTTCCCCACTAACTGACTCCTCCTCCCAGGGATTAGACCCTTTCCCGAACAAATTTACAGCTGACACCAAAGAATTTTTATTGTGCGGGGTAGTCCATCCTTGGAGATCAAATCATTTTTGAGCCATGACACCTATGAGCTGCTTACCCAACTCGAAAGCAAAACCCAGAGTTAAAAGAAAAATGGCAGATCAGCAATTAGGCCTGCGGTAACGCAGCCTGCTGCTCTGATTAAAATAAAATATTGAGCCAGTAAAGGCCTGCTTGGCACCGGGTTAGCTGGGTAACCAGACTACCCTGGGCTCCAAAACAGGGAAGGCACAGCTTGGAAGCAGTCAGCACACAGAAGCTCCTGGCAACCTTTTAGCAGGTATGCCTTGGGCGGTTAGGCCTAAGCCTAAGCTGCTGTTCCGGTATAGGCCGGGAAAACAAGTAGGGGAAATGGGCAAGGCCGGGGAAAACACCGCCCGTTACCGGGTGGCAAGTGTGGCAGTCGGGCATCCCCAGGCTTACCAACACTGCTCACCACCGGATTTCAAGCAGAGGGTACTCAAAAATTTCTGACCCGGAAAAGGATTCTCCCTCCCCGAGCCGTTAGGCCGACATTCAACTAGTGTACTTAAAATCATATGCTGTGTATGGCACAGTTCATACGAGTCTGAACTGGGCCCCCGACCTGAGCAAGGCCAAAAATCCCTGTCAGGTCCTGCCGCAGTCGCCAATTCTGTTACCCAGGAACTCAGTAACGACACTGAAATTGATAGAATTTGAACTAGGACCTGATCTCGATTTTGATTTTGTTCCTGACACCAGAAGTACAGGTCCCCTGACAACTGTATCTATCACCAGTGGATTCTTATGGCCCCAATAAAAACAAAACTCAGATATAAATTTAACCAGTCTATTAAAGAATTTGGACAGTACACAGCATGTGACAACACAGAACAAATTAACCCCAGTACAACCAGTAAACCAACCCCACACCCTCAAACCAGAAGAGAGAAGAAGATAGTAAAGGATTCCCCAATACAACAAGGTAAGTTAATATACTTTACAGGTGTCTGGCTCAGATAGAAGATGACACTTATAGTTGGAGGAAGGAGGCAAGCCTAGGACCTTCTACCATTCAGCAGGGAACCTGCTGTCAGGGAGGAACACTAGGTGATCCCATGGAGATGTTGTTCCGGTTTGGGCTAATCACAGATTCTTTAGGTTTCAGAGGGCTTTCACCACAAGGACCAGGATTCTGGAATGAGGCAAAGGAACCTAAGAGCTCTGCTGCATGTCCCCTAGACACAAATCCCCACACCCTTCCGTGGAAGCTGTGAAGGGAGGTGCCCACAGCAGCTCAGGGATTCCTATCCTCAGGCAGCTTCTATCCTGTAGCCGGATGGTAGGCCTCACCTGAGCCTTTGCCACGGACTGACAGCAGGATGACCAGAAGCAGCAACAAACCAAGGACCGGAGGATCGAAGGACCGAGCAGCAAAGTGTTCAGGAGGAGAAGAGCAAGAGCCCCTCAGGTGACAGTTCTTTTAAAGTTCCTTAGGCGGGAAAAGCAGTAAGGGTGCTGAGTGCACTGTCTCTGTGCCGTGTGCAAAATGTCCCATGCCGTGTGCAGCGTAGTGCACCCTTGAGGTGATTTCAGCTTTGGTGGGAAAAACAGGATGGAGCTGGTTTTCCAGGGCAGGGCACAATCCACGATGGAATTTAGTAAGACAAAATGGAGTCCATTGTCCAAGATGGAGTTTGTTAAAACAACATGGAGTCCATCAAAATAATAAAGAGTTTTTAGTCCTTACACCACACAGATGTCAATATCCTAACAGTTATAGTTAATTACACACATGTCAATAACATAATGTTGCAAAGTCTAGCACTCATTTTGTCTGCTTGTGGGCATGTATTATGATACAGTAATTAGCATAGACTATTTTGTCTAAAAATCCCTAACTCATTTGGTGCACCATTTGTGGCGCTGAATCAGGGGAGAACTATTATCTGTAATTATTATCAGTTTCACAGACAACCTTAATTCGGGGCTTTTCTGAACTTTTGCGTATTTGAATAAAAGTTCCTAACTTAGTTTTGTGCATTTACAAGATTTTTACAGTGTTGTCTACATGTGGTGTCATACTTAGACCCATATGCATCACTACCAAGGCTGGACTCTGACTGCCCTTTGAGCAAGGGGTAACTGACTAATAGTAAGTTGTCATCTGTTATGTGGATCAGCGCTAAAGGAAGATGGGGCACACTGCAGGAGTCATTCATGGTTATTTGCTGACAGCACAGGGATGCTGAGACTCAGGAATCTCTGGATCCATTGCAAGCTCTGGAGGAAAGCACAGGGAGGGGAAGTAAGGGTGAAGAGGGTGCTGCAGCATCACCAGGTTTTGCACTGGGCATCCCAGCTACTGACCAGGGTACCTGCCATCAGCTCTGTGCACCCACTAGCCAGGGTCCCAAGTGCTGTGCTTCCTGGGTGCTCCATGGCCAGCCTTAGATCCCACTTGGCCCTAAATTCCCCCCTATCTGCTGGGTCCCAATTGTTGGTGTAACTCTAGGGGATGGTGAGGTGCATGGACTGGGCATGGGGGGTGCAGGTCAGCACCCACATGCTAAAAACTGTTCTAGCAACACTGGAGAGGAGTGCTCTCTAGGGGGCAGAGACCTCTGCCCTTTTTCTTGACTCTTTCAGCCCCACTGCTTAATCTGTGCCATGGCTCTGCCCCCGCACTTCTTCTGTCAGTGGCATTTAAGGTATGACCTTGCATGCATCATATCTGCAAGGTCATGCTATGCTGAGGACACCATTGTTATTTCTTGAGCTCCTGCCCCTCCTCTTTCTTTTGAAATTAAGCACTAGTCAGCCCCACCTCCTCCAACCCATTTCTTTCTCCAGCCTCCTCTTCCCATCCCTAGTCATAGTCCCACTCACACCTCATTGGTCTCCCCACTTCACGCTTCTCATTCCCATGCCCACCCCATGTTTCTTGTCCAGCCATTTCCAGTTTCCCTACAAATAAAGCTTTGGCTCCAGTGTCTTTGCTAAATCAGTCCCTAATTCCCTTCATCCAGTCTTTCTCTCCCCCTGCTTCCATGTAAACTGACTCAATTCCCCCCCTGAAACCCCTCATCCACTCTTTCCTCCACCCCAGCTCCGTATCCAGTCTTTCCCCAGCCAGTGCTTCCCACCCCAGCTCAGCAGATTTGTCTCCTGTCTCCCTCTCTTCCCCCCTCACCCAACTAGTCTCTGTCTCATTGTCCAATCAGTTGCTCTCTCTCTTCCTGTACCTCAACTCCCAGTCTCAGTTTCTCCTGTCTCAAAAGTCTTCACTCCAAATTTCCACATCTAGGCTCCTTGTCCCAATCTGTTCCCCCTGTCTCCCAGGGGCCAGCACTTGTCACTTCTGCATTCAGATCACCCAGCTTCCTCCTGTACTCTGCTTAGAGCTAGCAGGAGGCACTGATAATACAGGCTTCCTGCTCTCAATTTACATGTTTGCATCTGATATAGCGCACATCAGCTAGACTTACAGTTGCAAGGAAAATCATCCTCATCTCCAGCTGGAACTTGATGTGACAGTACACCCCCTATTCTTCATAATTATATTATTATGATGTGATTATGGCATAATCACAATGTATTTTGTACAATGTGAGGTGTCACTGGAAAAGTTATGCTTTACTGAATATGATTATGCTATTTTTCATGCATGTATCATTTTTGTATCAGAAGTCATAAATACTATTTCAAATGTAACACCTGTTACATACCCACTAGATACGATGTTTTCAGTCTAGCTAGCAAGTTGGGAAGGGCATGTTCCGGGCAATGAGCCATTAGGGAAAATGATAGGCCTTAGGAGAAGCTTTTCTACCACCTGGTGAGCCTTCCTGGGAACACACCAGCCTGTAATGGCTGCCATGTCTCTACAAGGGCATGTGACCAGGCCACATGATTCTGGACTCCATCTTGGGATGTCAATATGTTTCCACAAACTGGTCTAGGAACCAAGTTTTGAGACAACGGGTTCCCGCCTTATACTAAAGCTATATAAGGCAGGGAGCAACATCACCTGCTGTTCAACCCTCACACAAGAAGACTCCTAAAAGTAGCTTTGGAACAAAGACTGAAGTGGGAGAAGTGCTGGACTCAGGCAAAAGGATGATGTGAAAGACCCGAGGATTCTGAGCTGCACAGCAAGTGGTTTGCCTATTAAGAATCTGCATCCAGTTTGTATAATCATTAAGGGTGACAGACTGTTAATTTCTAGTATCTAAGACTCAGTTTGCATTTTATTTGCTAGGCAATCTGCTTTGATTTGCTTGCTATCACTTATAATCACCTAAAATCTATCTTTCGTAGTTAATAAACTTGGTTACGCTTTATCTAAACCAGTGAGTTAGAGTGAAGTGTTTGGGAATCTTAGCTCAGACAGGTTGTTGCATATTATACTTCCACAGCAAAAGGGAGGCATACTGGACAACAAGTTCATAGTGGTTGAGGTATGGACCAGGGCATGACCATACCACTTTGGGATCCTAAGCTGGAAAACTGGGGGTCATTTTGGCTACAGCCTCTTGATTGTTGGTTCTCATGCAATGGCTGCACAGAGAGCCTGTGTGTAATGGCAATGGGTGTCCCCCTACCTTGTGTATGCTGGTCAAAGTATAAGTCCAGGAGGGGGGCCACAGCTTGGCGGCAGCAGCAGCATAGTATGAGAGGGAGCCAAATCTGGCAGGACAGAGAGCTCAGTGGTACCCTACTTCTAGGTGAAACCCCAGGGGAGAAGCCGTCACATTTGACAAGTGTAGAATGAATCTTTGAGAATTTAACTGCTAAAATCTCAGAAATCCTTACTGAGCATGTGTCAACTGCTATTTTTCAGAGTTACATTAGTTGGCCTAATTGCCATTTTCACAGGAGTAGCAAAAGATATACTCTAACACAAACATCAAATTCCAAGTCCCTTTTTCAAAGCATGGGACTGCTAGAACTTTACACAGACAAGGTCGCAAGAGTTTGTTTTTTAAAATGGTCAAAACAAGTTATTTCCCCCTCTAGAATCAGTTTCCAAAGCATCTGAATTATTCTGGGTAAATTTTTTTTTTTAAATGCACACACCTAGCGTGGAAAATTTCATCCCAAACTGTTAAAATTTGGCAAAGATACAAGCTACTAAAGACAAGGTCTTGTAATGGAAAGTGTTAGGTAACCATACCAATAAGCTGTGCTAACAATCCAGCCTGTAACAATGGGATATTTTATGTAAAATGCTTGGATTGGCTTATTTAAAGGAAAAAAGCATCTTGAAGCAGTAAGTGTTAATAAATAGCATATTCTTCATAAGTTTTAGGTATACAAACTTTCAGTTATTCATGGTAATATAGAGTGATAGTTTTAACAACAAAAATACCTACAGCTTAGATACTGTTTTTTACCAGAAGATCTCAAAGTATTTTACAAAGTAGTGTGTATCATTATCCTACATTTACAGATGACAAAACTAAAGCAGACGTGACTTTTAAAACCTCTTCACATAGGTACTATGAAAAAGTTGTTTTCTTAAAGTTTGTCTTTTGTGGTATGGATGGAAAGCAATATGTGGGAAAGAACAGTTACTTACCTGTAACTGTTGTTCTTTGAGATGTGTTGCTCATGTCCATTCAAATTAGGTGTGCGCACTGTGTGCACCGCGTCTTCCGGAGCGTTTTCCCTAGCGGTACCCGTAGCGCCGGCAGGGCGCCCCCTGGAGTGATGCCCCGCCATGGTGGCGCAAGTACCCCTGCCAGCGCTCCCCCACCTCAGTTCCTTCTTGCCGGACGCTCCGACGAAGAGGATGTAGGGGGGGAATTGAATGGACATGAGCAACACCTCTCGAAGAACAACAGTTACAGGTAAGTAACCGTTCTTTCTTCTTCGAGTGGTTGCTCATGTCCATTCGAATTAGGTGACTTCCAAGCCAACCCCACTTTAAGGAGGAGGGGTCGGAGCACTCAGAAAGAGAAGTCCATGAAAGTTGAACAATCCAAACATTTATTCAACTAACCGAACATAGAAAAAACTGTAGAAAAAGTGCAGCGTGGTACAGATAAACATACATATTTACAATACAGAGCTGAGGACCGCAAAGCCCAACCCTGCATCCTCCCTAGCCTGCTGTGCCAGTGCGTAGTGTGCTGTGAAGGTATGGAGTGACGACCACGTGGCCGCCCTGCAGATTTCAGTGATTGGAACCTGCGCCCCAAAAGCTACAGAGGACGCCTGCACCCTGGTGGAATGTGCTGTAACCCGGGGCGGGACCTTCCCGGCTAAGGCATAACACTCCAATACACCCTGCAACCCAATTGGATAACCTCTGGGTCGAAATGGGAAGCCCTTTTATTCTGTCAGCGACAGCAATAAACAATTGTGTGGATTTGCAAAAGGGTTTAGTCCTATCAATATAAAAGTCTAGCGCACATCTAGCGTCCAGGGAATGGAGGACTTGCTCCTTAGGGGAGGCGTGGAGCTTTGGAAAGAAAACTGGGAGGTAAATTTCTTGGGACAAGTGGAACGGTGACACCACCTTGGGGAGAAAGGCCGGGTGAGGGCGGAGCCTCACATTATTGTCAGAAAACACTAGGTAGGGCAGGTTTACAGTTAGCGCCCTCAGCTCGGAGACCCTGCGAGCCGACGTGATGGCCACAATGAACGCAACCTTAATAGAGAGGTGCTTCAACGAGCACGTGGCCAGCGGCTCAAAGGGGGTGGGGGGGCGACACAAGTCTAGACAACACGAGGTTAAGGTCCTAACCGAGGGATACAACTTATCCAAACCCTTAAGGAACCTTTTTACCACAGGGTCAGAAAACAGAGAGACTCCTGCCGAACCAACATGGAAGGCGGAGAGGGATGCAACATGGACTTTGATGGAGGAGGTAGAGAGGCCACTGGACCTAAGTTCAAAGAGGTAGTCCAGAATGGACGGGACAGGTGCACAGGATGGGTACACTCCCCTTCTGGATGCCCAAGACAAGAACCGCCGCCACTTGGCTGCGTACGGCCGCCTGATAGACGGTTTCCTGCTACTTAGGAGCACCATCTGTACCTCCTGGGAACATTCCCTTTCAGGTTGGGTCAGCCACGGATAAACCAAGCCGTTAGGTGGAGAGAGCTGAGATTCGGGTGAACCATGGTCCCCCCGTCCCACGGTTGGGTCAGGAGATCCCGAACCGGCAGGAGCGTTATAGGCTCCTTGCTGAGCATGTCCACCAGGATAGGGAACCAGAATTGCCTGGGCCACCAAGGGGCTATCAGGATGACTGTGGACCTGAAGGTCTTGACCCTGGTCAGAACCCTGGGAATTAAGAGGAAACGGAGGGAAAGCATAGAGGATGCCCGCTGGCCACGGCACGGTCATGGCATCCCCCCTGGAGCGTGCCCGCAGCCCCAACAGGGAGCAGTAACTCCGGTACTTGGTGTTGCGTGCCGAGGCAAACAGGTGTACTAGGGGACAACCCCACCTGTGGAAGACCTGACGAAGGGCCGAATCCTTGAGAGACCATTCGTGGGCTCTGAAGGACCTGCTCAGAGCATCGGCCAGCAAGTTTTTGCACCCCGACAGGTACTCTGCTTGCAAAACTATGTTGTGCTCTACACACAGGTCCCAGAGGCACAGAGCCTTGCGGCAGAGGAGACGGCGACCGGGCTCCCCTCTGCCTGTTCAGGTAAAACACAGCCGCCACGTTGTCCAGGCGGACCAGGACAGAGCGGCGAGAGAGCTTCAACAGGAAGGTCTCGCAGGCTCTCCTGACTGCCCTGAGCTCCCAGACATTTATGTGCAGAGCCCGCTCTGCAGGGGACCATAAACCCTGGGTTCTGTGATTCCCCAACCCAGGTCGGAAGCATCTGTGACCAGTGTAAGCGAGGGGGGAGGTACAGTGAACAGAACCCCGCTGCACACGACTGCCTCCTGGGTCCACCATTGTAAGGAGGCTATCACCTCCGGAGGCACTGTGAGAACCGTGTCCTAGAGGCCCCTGGACTGGTTGAATGCCCTTGCCAACCAGGCCTACAGAGGCCTGAGCCTCATTCAAGCATGGCATACCACATACGTTCATGCTGCCATGTGTCCCAGCAGCCTCGAGCAGACCCGGGCGGTCGTGATGGGGAACCGGGTTAACTCGGAGACCAGCTCCACTATGGACAGAAACCTGGATCTGGGGAGGAGTGCTCTCGCCACCCTGGCGTCCAGAAGGGCCCCTACAAATTCGAGATGCTGAGAGGGAGTCAGTGATGACTTTTCCTCATTTAGCACGAGCCCCAGCCTGACGAAGAGGGCCCTTGTGAGGGAAACATGGGCCTCCACTTGTTCGTAGGAACGACCACGAATCAGCCAGTCGTCTAGGTACGGAAAGACGTGCACCCCTTTCTTGCGGAGGAACACCGCTACGACTACCATGCATTTTGTAAAAACCCTGCGTGCTGCTGAAAGGCCAAATGGGAGCACCGTAAATTGGAAGTGGCATTTGGAAACAATAAAACGGAGAAACCTTCTGTGGCTGGGTCTTATTGCCACATGGAAGTAAGTGTCCTTGAGATCGAGAGTTGCGTACCAGTCTCTTAACTGTAAAACCGGGATGACAGAAGCCAGGGTTACCATTCTGAACTTGGATTTCACCCCCATCTTGTTGAGGTCCTTGAGTTCTAAGATGGGACACACCCCGCCCTTGGGTTTTGGGACAATGAAATAGCAGGAATAAAACCCCTTGCCCTTCAGATGTGAAGGGACCCTCTCCACGGCTCCCTTTTCGAGGAGTGCTAGCACCTCCTGACGGAGGATGCCTTCGTGAGAGGTGTCCCTGAAAAGGGACGGGGCAGGCGGGTTGGAAGGGGGCGAGCCCAGGAAAGGGATGGTATAGCCATTTGTGACTATTTTTAGAACCCAGGCGTCGGTGGTGATTTCTGCCCAGGCGTGGGCAACCCGGGATAACCTGGCTCCAAACGGGGGGGCCAGGGTGGGAGGCTGGTGCGCGACTTTCTAGCAGACCGTCAAAACTGGTGCTTGGGCTGCTGGGAGGAGCCTTGACCAACCCCACGGGGGTTGTCCCCTCTCAGGCAACGTCGACAACCCCTTGCAGACGAGGGGCCCGCAGCCGCCCCCGCACCCCCACTGGGGGCACGAGGATGGCGTCTCCAGTAATCCTCACGGGGGACCTGGGACTGTGTTCTCCCCTGCTGTCTGTATGGCAGCTGACGACGCTGCGGGGCCGGCGTGTGGATCCCCAAGGACCGGAGAGTAGACCTCGTGTTCTTAAGCGTATGGAGCCTGGAGTCCGTGTGCTCCGAAAACAACGCTTTGCCATCAAAAGGCAGGTCCTGGATCGTAGTTTGGACATCCGGAGGTATTCCAGACACCTGCAGCCAGGCACCACGGCACATAACTACACCCAACGCCATGGTGCGGGCTACAGAGTCAACAGCGTCCAGGGAAGCCTGAAGGACCGTGCGGGCGATGGTTCTGCCCTCCGAAGTCATGGCCGCAAACTCCTGACGGGCCTCAGCAGGGAGCTTATCCTTAAACTTATCCACCGCTTGCTGAGTCATTATGCTTATAATACATGGCATCGCTTGCTGGTTAGCAATGCGGAGTTGCACCCCACCAGTGGCATACACCTTACGGCCCATCAGGTCAAAGCGTTTGGGCTCCCCAGCCTTCAGGGACGGCCCCGGCTGGGGAAGCCTCTCCTTTTGAGCCGCAGCCTGAACGACCAAGGACCCCAGAACAGGTTGGGAGTACAAGTGTTCGTGCCCTGACTAGGGAACGTGATAGCGCCTCTCGACTCCCTTTAAGGTAGGGGTCAGGGACGCCGGGGTCTGCCACAGGGCATTAGTAATCTTGGCCACAGTTTTATTAAGTGGCAAAGCCAAGCGGGTGGGGGCATCGTCCGAGAGGATGTCAACCATGGGGTCCGTGTCCTCGACTACTGGTTCCATTGGGACACCCAGGTTGGAGGCCAGACGCCTAAGCAGATCCTGGTGTGCTCGAGCATCCATAGTAGGCAATGCTGGTGCAGGATCTGCCAGGGCTTCATCAGGAGACGAAGATGAGGACGACTCCTGGATCGGTACCGGATCCAGCGCTGGACCCGGTTGAGGAGCCAGCTGGGCAGGCAGCACCGTTTGCTGAAGGTGTCTCCGGCACCGGGGGTTGTGGCTCAGTAGCGACAGCCACAGAAACTGACCTCTGGGGAGAGGGAGGAGGTCGTGACAGTGACCTCCGGCGGTTGCGCTCGGTGCCCTGAGACACCGGACACTACAGAGGGGGGCACAGGCCCCTGCCACTGGTGGTAAGCCCACGGTGTCCAGAAAGGCCATTGCGGTTGAGGTGGCCAAGTCTGCTGCATACACGGACGATCACGCCGGTGCCAAGAACGGGATCTATGACTCGAGGAAACTCCCGAGGACTCCGACCTGAACGAGGCCGCATCAGAATCCGACGAGTAGTCAGACTCAGGCCAGGGAGGCGCAGATGACGAATGCCCTGCCACCAAGGGGGGGCAAACCTGGCCATAGACTCGGGTTTGCCCGCGTGCGAGCGATGAGGGCGTGCCGGCGTTGGGAAAACAGGTCCCAGTGCTGGTTGCGGTGCCGGTTGCGGCACAGGGAGAACGGCCCCCGGTGCCCGGAGGAGAGCCGGTTGCGGCACCGGAAGGACAGTTCCCGGTGCCGAGTGTACATGTCCCGGCGCGGAGACATGGGTCGGTTGAGGCACCGGGAGGACAGGTGCCAGTGCCAGTTGCGTTTGCGATGGCGACACGGTGCATGGCTGCGCTGTCGAAGTTGGTACCAGTTGCGAGACGAATCCCGAAGAGACCAACGTTATCAGCGATAGTGGCACTGGCATGGCCCACAGGGTCGATGTCGGTGCCTGTAACAGTGCCGAAACTTACATCGGTGCTGAAGAGGCTGATGCTGAATGGTCTGGTGCCGAAGACTGGAGCCGCACCCCGGGAAAGCTGCTTAGCGCTGGCACCGATGATGGTGCCGTAGACGGTGCCACAAGGCCTGGGTGATAGGGCACCGGTGCAGTCAAGACAGGGTCTGGAAGAGGTCCCAGCACCGAGGGAGGCTGAGTCCAGTCAAGCGTCGAGTGAAGCCTGGCGGCCTGCGCCGAGGCCGGCACCGATGTAGAAGCAAGCAGTACTGGTCCCACAGGGGATGGTCCCACTGCATAGGCGACCAGTGCCAGCTGGTCACGACGGTGCGGCGGGGAAGCCGGTGCCAACACGGCCTCCGGCGAAGGCGACCTCGACCTCTCCGCCTCAACCAACGACGGAGGGGAGGTAGTGAGAATAATAAGGTCATGCGCCACTTCAAAAGTGTCCAGTGTGGAGGGGCGGTGTGAGGGAAGCTGCCCTGGGCTGGATGGTTGTCCCGCTTGCTTTCGCCGCACCGTGGTAGATGAGGACTGGAGACTCGGCACTGCGGTGTAGACGTGACTTGGACTTCCAGCTCGGAGACCTACCACAGGACGTTCTTGATCTCTTCGGTGCTGGAGAATGAGAACAGTGCCGAGCCCTCGACACCGAGGCCCGGTCCCGAGATGGGGCATCGCGCGTGGACGCCGGTGACGGCTGTAAAGCCGCCTCCATGAGGAGAAGTTTTAGATGAGAGTCTCTCTCCCTCTTAGTGCGCGGCTTAAACAACTTGCAGATCATACAGGCATCTGTAAGGTGGGCCTCACCGAGACACTTCAGACAACTGTCGTGAGGGTCTCCTTTAGGCATAAACTTTGCGCAGACAGCACACGCCTTAAAGCCTTGCGGCCCTGGCATTCCTCACCCCTGAAGGGGGAGAAGAAAAACAAAGAAACCGTAACTATCTAACTAAGTGAACTACTTAGAACTATTTACAAGACTAGAAGAAATGGGAACCATTAACTGCTCTAACAGACACACATGCTCCAACGACTGTCACGGGCGGTAAGAAGGAACTGAGGTGGGGGAGCACCGGCAGGGGTACTTATGCCCTGCCATGGTGGCGCCACTCCAGGGGGCGCCCTGCCGGCGCTACGGGTACCGCTAGGGAAAACGTTCCGGAAGACGCATTGCACGTGCTGCGCACACCTAATTCAAATGGGCATGAGCAACCACTAGAAGAATTTTTAATTCCCCAAATCACATGTACATTTTTAAATAAAATATTTGAAACTCACTCACTTTCTTTACATTAAGCGCTCACTGCAAGGTTCTGCATTTCCATTGCAGCAGATTCTGCCTTCAAATCTGAAAAAAGTTAATGAAGTTCCTGTTTATAATCTATTACACTGCTGAATTATTTTATTGTTAATTTTTTTTTCTTTTCTTGTGACTTCATTTTTTCAAAGCATTCTTTGCTCTGTGTAATATCAATCATCTGGTCTAAAG
The DNA here is from genome assembly GCA_032595735.1 of Pelochelys cantorii. Classification (NCBI taxonomy): domain Eukaryota; kingdom Metazoa; phylum Chordata; order Testudines; family Trionychidae; genus Pelochelys; species Pelochelys cantorii. The sequence continues at coordinate 71,087,955 of CM064330.1, read as the reverse complement.
AAAATGTTACAGGGACACTGTCAGGTTGAAAAAAAAAATCACACTTGTCAGAAACTTTCATACTCGTCCTACTTTAAAGTAACATAAAAGTATTGTTATATCAAACAAGTTATACCCCTTGCAGTCTCCCAAATTGGTTTTTAAAAGTTTGATATATTTTTGTAGTTAAAATCTTTTTGACCAGAAAGAAATGTAATGTTGACATAGGAGCTAGAGTTCTTAAAGAGAACGCTAGAAAAACTGCAGAATTAAAAAATGTTATTTTAAAAAAATAATCAACTTGACAGCATTCCTAGAACATGGTGGAAACAATTGATTAGCACACAGGGTTCCCCCCGCCCCCAGTAGATTTCTTTTACTACTAAAATTCCCATTACTTTACATATACTAAAATAGATTATAGTGTTTATCATGTATATTTTATATATAAAATGTTGCTAGGAACTGGCTATAACAGTGTCATTTTCAAATACAATAGAAGAGAACATGAGACTTCTAAAGCAGAATAGAGGATTCATGAGAGTCAGGATATGAAAAGCTTTTAAATGGTACTTGTAATTTGAAATATTTAAACAAAATAAAGGCATATTGTTATGCTATGGCATCAAAAACTATGTACATATATCAAACCCCTAAAGGCACACATGTTTTGAATAAACATACAACAGTTTATTTAAAATTCCCAAAGTAAAATATGTTAGAGAAACTGATTGAACTAGCCTTACATAGTGCTTTTAAAAATAAATGCCAATGAAGGAGAAACTATGAACTGTTACAGTTGCCTACCTATAAAATTTTCTATCATTAAACAAACCAATTCAGTAGTTGATTTCAATGAGCGCTAAAGATGCTCAGTGCTTATAGAAAATATGGATTTAGGAACTTAACTGCAAGCGACCCTTTTTAACAATCTTGGCTATTCTTCTCAAGAGAAACATTACCTTTAAGATGTCCCATGCAAATGTAGAATAGAGCCTCAGGCCTTGTCTACAATTGCCAGGAAATTAATACTGTGGAGATCAATCTCCCAGGGATCAATTTAGTGGGGCTAGTAAAGACCCATTAAACTGACTGCTGATCACACTCCAGTTAATGCACTCCAACTGGTTTGCAAGGAGTTAGGGGAGTTGATGGGAGAGTTTCTTCAATGTTCTGCCGCTTATTTTCAGGAATAACAGCTCCTGCGCAAGAGTGGTTTTTTGTGCAAGAAGGAGCAGTGCAGACAGCTCCTTCTTGTGCAAAAGCCCCTTCCCCCAAAATGGCGGCTCATTAGGTATGCAAATGAAGCATAGCCTCATTTGCATATCTTCTTGCGCAACAATGCGCAGGGTAGACATAGCCGAGGTGTTTTGATCGATTTTCACCATACTTTTTTGTAGCATCTGACATTTCATTCCAAATATTAAGTTGTTGAAGTCCAAAAGTCAGATTCTATTACACACGAGTGGTCCATGTTTATTGAAAATTCCATTCCCCCTGAGAAGAATGTCATGGGACGGAAGACAGCCAGCCAGCCAGGTTTTAGGATCAGTATCTACCCCCTCACATTGATAGCATTGTTGGTTTTTATAGCTCGCTGTAGTTGAAAAGTTCAGAACAGACGCCTAGGAGGCCAGAAAATTACAAGCCAACCTTTTTCAACTCACTCTCAGCAAGAAGGATCAAAGGTGAGATGCTCCTGAACCAATTTATGGAGCTTGAGTCACATATATTAAACTTGTCTTTGCATACAGCAGTGCTATTAAGCTAGTGTACAAAAACACATTCCTGGATGTATTTGGGATTGAAGAATAGCTTTTCTTTTTAAGGCCTTCAACATTGTAAGTTTAATTCTCTAACCACCAGCTGTTAGTTACAAGGTGCAGTCAGTTTTGTACTCAGCAACTTTGACCACTTTGGTAGTTTCATTTAATCAAATCAGTTAAGCAAGTTAAGACAGCCAATCACCCCTGTCAAGCATTTCAGCTCCTTTTCAAAACAAATGCATTACAGTCAATATGACCTACAGGTTGAACCTCGCTGGTCCAGCACTCTCGGGACCTGGGTAGCCCAGAATGAATTTGCCAGACCAGGGGAGATCCCTCCTCTCCTGACCCAGGTTGTCACCAGATTAGGGCCCCAGGCTCCCAAGATGCCGCTAGCCCTGCAGCTGCCAGAGTACAATGGCCAGAGCTCCACTGCTGGGGTTTAACCCCCCCTCCCCACCCCACAAGGGTTCTCGGCTGAGTTGTGGGTGCCCCCTATGGCGCTGCAACCCCACTGCTAGACCTCCCTGTTCCTAGGCTCTGTGCTCCAGGAACATACACACCAGACCATGGATGTTGCAGGACCCGGGAGTCCAAGTTAAGGGAGGAACAACCTGTAATACATATTTACTGCATTTAATAACTGAAGTGGCAATATAATTAAAATGCCTTTATTTAATCCAGACAGTACACCAATAGAGGCTCTCAAGAATTGTACTCTTGGCCATTCTAAACTGTAGCTTCACATCCCATCAGTATGTAACCTCACATTCATACTTTAAAATATTGCCTAAATGTGAACATTCAATTTTTGTTCACAAGGATCAGAGTCCTAACAAGTCTCACATTGCCTTTGCTTATATCAAAACCATGGTGCCAGGTTTTCCTCTCTGCACACAACTTTGCAAGGGAAAAAAAGATGTGCCTGGGGCTTTTGTTTTGTTGAAAACCAAAGTCACTCCCTCCTCAACAGTGGACAGGAGTTAGCAAGTGAGAGTGAAGAACATAACAGTGTGTTGAGCCCAGGTATTTTGGACACAAGTGCTGTGTTTCTCTTTTTCCTAGCATGCCTTGCAATTACACTGTCATTCATTCCCCCCTTGTAAGCGCACAATCCCACCGTTTTTGGAGGCATATCAAAAGGTATGGAATGCAAGTGACTGGTGAGGGTGACTAAAATAATTCCTGCCTCATTTGCCACTTCTCAGGAGACTTGCCACTGACTACACCCCATTTTTACCATTCATGCTGTTCTGCCAAACATCTCCTACAAGCCCTGCTGTTTAACTTTAACCAATAAATATTACGCACTAAGGGTGATGCAAACCATTCACATCCTTAGTTAAAAAAAAAAAAAAGTGGTTCTGTAGCACCTCAGTGACTAACAAAAACAATATATATAGTATCATGAGCTTTCATGGGCACAACCCACTTTTTCATATGAGTGGAGCCAAAAAACAAAAAAACACCACCTTTATATTGGAAAAGCTCATGATACTATATACAGGGCTTGACAAACAATACAATCTACTCGCCTGTGGTGAGTAGATTTCAGCCGCGCGCCCCGTTCATTCGCGGCGCACACACATGCATTGCAGCTCTTGCGCATGCGCAGTATGGGGCTGGCGAGCGGTTTTCGCCACCGTCTGTCAAGCCCTGGATAGTTGTTAGTCTCTATGGTGCTACAGGACCAGTCATGTTACAGACGTACATGGCTACCCCCTGAAACTTGTCCCTACTTTTAAATTAGTGATGTGTTAAGTGTACACATTTAAACAGTTAACCCATGGAGCCTAGTCCCATAAGTTAACCTTTATGGTTACACACAAGCCTGCTCTCCTCCTGCTTAAAAGCCAGCTCCGCAAGAGCAGTATCTCACGGGAGCCAGCTTTTAAACAGGCTCCCCAAGAGTACCGGCTCCTCTGCACTGCTGCCTCTGATACAGGGGTGCATGAGGAGGGAGCAGTGGGAGACAATGCTCACAGGAAGCCAGCTTTTAAGCCACCTTCCTGTGTGCACTGGCTCTCGCAAAGCCACCTCCTCCCCACCCCATGTGTAACATGTAACCACTGAAAATTCCAATAGTTACATGTTTACCGAAAAACCCACATTAAAATTAGGGATGTTACAATGAGCCAAATAGCAGACATGTTGTTTTACATGGTGTATCAACATTAGCTATGTTCTAATATTAGTTGAAGATCAACCTCTGCAATTCTTGTGAGGCTCGTTTTTATGTGATCAAGAATTAAAACTGCTGCTATCTGTAAAGCCAGGCGTTTGGATTCCCTCACAGTGCTATATAAATAGATGTTAGTAACTCTGGCTGAAATGGACTGTGATATCAGTAAGGTAGAACTGAAATTAAGCAGTATATCTTTGTTTGTGCTTTCATAAGCTACCATATTCAAATCTAATACAGGTTAAACCTCTCTAGTTTGGCACCCTGAGCACCTGACCAGTGCCAAACCACAAATTTTGCTGAACTATGGGAGATCAATATTGTCTAGCAGCATTACCAACATTGCCACTGCTTACTGAGCTCTTAGAAGCCATTTAGGAGTAAATTAGAGCTAAACAGCACAGGACCAGTAAATAAACTTTATGAGGCCACAGGAAACTTGGCCATAGCTCATTGTCCACTTATCATGGGTAACTAAAAATCATGGCAGACCAAGGATGTTGCCAGCTCACAGTGCCAGACTAGAGAGGTTCAACGTTTAGTCCATACATTTGAACGCTGTTTAAACAACTACCGCACAAAAGTCGTACGTCAGGGAAGACATCCAGGAGAGGAGAAAAATATCATCCTTAGGTGGAGGGCCTGAACCATCACTTGCATACAGGTGTATGGATAAAACTGAGCAGTTTCTAGTGCCTGTAAACACAAATTAACAAGTACTAGCATGATTTAATAAGCACTAAGGATGTTAAAATGCAATTATCTGGCTAATCATATAGTCAATACAGTCAATTAATCATTAAGAGCCGCTCTACAGATCCGCAGCAGGGCTAGTAGCTCCAGGGGCCAACTGGAGCAGTCCCAGATTGTACTTATCGCTGCACCTATGCATTTTAAAATGTAGTAAGAACCATTGGGCTCTTACTACATTTAAAATGCAGAGGCACAGAGATCAGCATGAGCCGGGACTGCTCAGTCCCGACTCACACTGGGTCCATCAGCCCCTATTCATGGCCGGACCAGCCTCTGTTGATGGCCAGCGTTGACCACCATGAACAGAGAAGGTTCTGGCACCAGCCCCTGTCTGGGAGGGGGCGGGGGAAGGCACAGCTCCCCACTGGGACCCTTGTGGACAGGGGCTGCTTCACAACAGCGTCCGCTATTCCCCCCCCGCTGCCTCTGACAGAAGCAGCAGCGGGTGCAGGAGGCACCCTGGAGATGGTGCTGAGGGGAGCCAGTTTTAAGCAAGCTTCCCCAATATTGGCTCCTGTCTCCTCCCCCCCCCACTGCTGCCCCTCAGAGGTGTGTGTGGGGGGGGGGGGGAAGGGGGTGGCTGCAGAGAGCACAGGACAAGCAGACTGCTTGAGTCCCTGCGGCACTTTCTGCTTTTGAAAAGCAGAAGCACCCACAGCAGGAACCGGCGCTAGCAGGGACTGAAGCAGTCCCCGCTTGTCCCATTTCCCCGCTGTGCCTCTGCCTCCCCTGCTCCCCGTGGAGACACAGCATAAGAGAAACCTGTGACCTTCTACCTAATAAGGGAAGGCAGACAGTCACAAGCTTTTAATACAAGTGAGATGTAGAAAATATCTTCTCTTCAAATAGGCCTCAAGGAAAAAAGAACAAAGTAAGTTCTGACTGAAATATTTTATACAATTAGCTTTTCAAAATGTGTTTTTTCCACCTTTATTAGACTTAACATTTGTGAATGATTAAAAAGTGAAATTTACAGAGTAATAACTTCATTTTGAATTTTCCTAGTACAGTGATATATAGGCTCCAGACTTAAAATTTTTTTTTTTTTTTTAATCAGCACACATGCATTTTGTACTGAGGCAATGAACTTCAAATATCCTGTCCACATAAAATAAGCTTTTTTTTTTTTTAAGCCAAACAACTTCATATTTATCCATGAAAAGGATCATGTTTCCATTTCCAAATTGTCTATGTGGTTTGTAATTTCTAAAACTGATTGCTATTTTTGGATTTGGGCTTTTGTGAATACTGTTACACAATGTGAGGCACATGCATTCCAGTTCAGTAAAAAATTGAAGACAACTCTGTACAACTTTGCCAGTTTTCTCTCTTTCAGTATCTCAGTTCAAATTCACGAATAGTAATGTCCCATCCACACCAGTCATAAAGTGCCAGTGACAGGCTCACTTTTTCTTCTTTCCTTTGCCTTTTTTGCCTCCCTCTCCTGGCTGGAGATTTTGGTCACTACCTGCCATTTTTTGTGTCCTTGTTTTCAGTTTTGGAATTGTTTCTGCTGCATATAGCATCACTGATTTACCTAGAAACAAAAGGCAAGGGTTAATTAGTATGAATGTTTGTAAAACTTTTAACATTCAACTCCCTACCTAATGTTAGGGCCTACTTGAACCCCCGGTAAGTTGGATACTCGAGCTCTGCTTCTTTTCCCTATATTGGTGGGAAACCAGGTGCTCTCTGGAAGTAGGGCACTCACTGTTTGCTGGGGGAACTTGTGCAGAGCAGTTTTAAACTGAATCATTAGAACTAATAGAATAGAACAAGCCTAAGGGGGGGAAAAAAAAAGGTCACAATAATTTGGGACCTAATCAAGGAACGAGTTGCTCTTTATCAATCAGATTATGATCAAGTTTGCAGATAGATAAGGAGGTGCCCCAAACCTCCCCCTCCCCCTTACTTCTCCCACAGCAGTTACTTGCTTCACAAGTAACAACACAGAGGAAGATCACGCCTCCAAAAGGCATCACAATGTCATCTTTATATAGGCTTGGTGTGCTAATATTGTAAATAGCTGGGGCTAGTCTGGACCTCAAAAGGACAAGCGAATGGACAACCAAAACATGTTGCAAGGAAGCAAGATATTGACCCAACTATTTGCTCCCTCCAGAAGACTCCAGGACTCTAGCTCCCCCTTTTGATCAGTGGAACTCATGGGGCCATCATACCACCAATGACACTTTCTAGTTTCCAGCAGTTTCATTCTTCCACCCTGTGGATTGATCTTTGCCCTTATCCTTTCTGCACACTAGTCCCTCACTTATCTGTCAACATTAGTAAGGCTTCTTTAGTTAGGCCAGTTTTTTAGATTTCCTATGAGCATTCTAGGCAGAAAATTGCGATGTCAAACAGGATTACTAGAGTCAACTGCACTGAAATTTAACTGAGGTATGACAACAGTTTACACAAGAAAACAATTTGGAAGCAAAAAAAGTGTTTTTGGAGAGAAACTTTCTATCTCAACACGGTACTTTAAAGTAGCACTGCTGGCTTTGTTGGAGATGATGGTCACCCAGTGTGCCAAAACAACGTTCAAGTCCCAATTTTTAAAAGGAGAACGAAGCCAACTGAGGAAAAACAGGACTGAAGACTAATCTCTAAAATAGAATCATGTTTTCACTAAGGCTCACAACATTTAGCTACCAGTTTATATGGTTTACAGTGGCCAAACATTTCAAATAGTAGATCTAAAATGCATAATGACAAGGTTCTCTATTAATGTTTTAACAGACTGGTCACAATAACATTAGCGTGGGAGACACAAACATAGCTTGACACAGAGAAAGCTAATGCCTGTTACAAGTAGATAAAATGCATAGTTACTCAAGTTTTTTCACTGCACATATGCCCTCAACAAATACTCCACTCACGTGTTGGAAACTGAGGTAAACATGGGTTGCCATCCTCCTGCTTGAGCTGAATTCTCACTCTGCCCCTATATTGCACATCACGGTTCCACTCTCTAGGGTACAACTTGTTCTTCTAGCATGTAGAAAAAAGAAAAACATAGTTAAACTAGAGATTGACAGCCAGAAAGTAATTTCATAATATAAGCAGACATTAAAGAAATATGAATTTAAAATTGCTCTGTACTAAAATGTCCATAACCAGTGGACACTGCTCACAGATGTACAACTTTTTGAGGGAGGGGTCATAGGCACGTGGACCCCAGGAGCATGCTTTGAAAATGAACTGTCACATATGTTTATTGAGAAAATATGTTCATATGCTGGACTTGTAACTAACCCAGTTGTATGTATACTAAATAATTTCCTAAAATTTTGTTCTGAAGTTAAAGCAATCTAGGTGTGAGCTGGATTAGTGAGGATAAAGTGAATACTGTTAAAAACAGCAAAAAACATTATTTCAAAGGAAAGAGAATAGCTATCCTTGCCCAGATTTCTCTTGGGGAAAAAAAAAATAAATAAATCACAAAAAGCAGAGAGATGCTTGAAGACATACTGATAAAAGTAATTACAGATGATACAAAGACTGGTGAAGAAATGAACAAATGATGTGGACAGGACCGTCAAAGCCACCTGTATCACTTGATATCCTGAGCCCATTTGCTCAGAAGGCATTTTAAAATACCCAAATGCAACGTTATACATGCAAGAACAAGGAACACAGGGCACACATACAAAATGGAGGGGGAACTGCATCATGAAAAGCAGTTACTGAAAAAAGTTAAGTCTAACAGAAGAACAACTGAACAAGAGCACCCATTCTGATTCTGTATTAAAAAGTCAATGCGAACCTTGGATGCATGAAAAGGGGACCAGTGAGTACAAAGGTGATTTTAGCATTGGCGAGTCAGATACTGGAATGCCATGTTAGTTCGGATGTCCATACTATAAAGAAGATATGGAAGAATTGTAGAGGGTGAAGAAAAAGCTACAGAAATTATTCAAGAACTGGAAAAAAAAAATCCCTTCTGTGAAATCTCAGTCTATTTAGCTCAATGGCTCTCACCCTGTTCAGACTACTGCATCCTTTTCAGGAATCTGATTTTAGTTTATCCAAAAAAATTGAAAGGTGACTTGATTATAGCAGCTAAGAAAAAGTACTGTGTAATAAAAGGCTCCTTAATTTAGTGGAGAAAGACATAAGAACAAATGGCTAGAAATTAAAGCCAGACATACTCAAATTAGAAATAAAAAAACAAAAACCTGTGAGGGTGATTTACTACAGTAACATACCACCAGGGAGAAGTGGGGGATTCCTTTCTTGTAGACTTCAAATCAAGATTTGTTTAAACCAAACCCATATTATCAGTTTCAACATAGGGTAACTGGATGAAATGGAATGACCTGTGACATACAGGAGGTCAGACTAGACAATCTAATGGACCCTTCTGACCTTAAAATAAAAAGCCTGGGTTTAGATGTATGGAAACCATACATGGGACTTAAATTCTAAGTATGCCCATGTGAATTACTATACTTACTGAAGAATCTCAATAATATTTTCATCTTTAAATAGATATATTACCATCAGGTAACTATGGTTTTCTATTTTGTGCAAATTTTGTTTAGGATTTTTAACATACATTTTAATGATTGTTAATTGTGCCATGTATGTACTAGCAGTTATGAAAGGAAAATTAATTATATGCAACTTAGCTGCATAGTAGGGATGTGAAATGATTAAACAGGCTCATCAGTTAACCTTCACAGTTACATGCGCACCATTCCCCCATGGTGCTGCCTCTGTTAAAATGAATTCATTTAGGTAAGTGTGTAACCACTGAAGATTTAAGTGGTTAAACATTTACATGGGGCAGAGAGGCCAGTTCCCCATGTGTACTGGCTCCTGAGCTTGTAACCTCTTTCCTCCCATGCTAAACAAATGCATTTTGCATACCTATTTATGTTAAACATACTGGTAAAGTCAATGCTCCCAAAGTTCCAGAGATAAGCCATATGCCCTGATGGAAGTTATTTGAAAGGAGTATGAAACATTACTTCTCAGTACTCTATCAGCACTGCATTTTGATAAATCTGATTAAAGTTTAGTCAATTTTATGTTTGAAGCTTGTAACTTAGAAATGAAGGTGGCATCATGAGAGCAATCCATACAGAACACAAAGGAAAGAGTCTCATCTAGAAAAAAGGGAAAGATCTAAATCTGTGACATTCTTAAAGACAGAGAACATTGCATGCTGCACCTCTAGTGCATGAGGGGAAAGGTATCTTTAAAAGCCCAGGGATTCTAGATAGCTCAAGAGTGCCCCAGTATAATTTAGGCAGATAAAGTTACAACATATGGATGCCTCTCAGCAGCTCAAACACCACAGTGTTAAGGCCTTATATCTCCATCATACTTCCCACGCTTAAGACAGCCATAGGCTGTGTTAAGCAGAAACCACAGCTGAAGAACTCTTCCTCAGGTGGCTAAGGGGCTTTTATAACTTCCATACAGCATACTAGGGGCAGGCCAAGGAATGTCGATATGCATCAGTGATTCAGAAGGCTATAAAGGGACTACTGAAATCATAAGACAGAAAGTACTTGAAAGTTCCTTTCAAACAACCAAGGTTCTAAAATTTTCCTTGACATGCTGATGAAACCAAACTCTATTAATACAAAATGCAAGGCTTATTTGAAAGTTACGAAAGCCTTTGCAATCCTTAGTAAAAATTCTTCTTCTTTCATTTGGCTCTGCTTCCATTTCACAAATCACAACTGCTACTTGTGTTTCAAAGGGACAAGAAAAAAAAAACAGAGCCAGCTCTCTGAAAGCATAGTAAAAAAGGTATATATGCTTGGAAATAAATCAAGGTCCTTAAATATAATTTTTCCAATTTTAATTACAATATTATATACTATTACAACTGATTGTACATAAGAAAAAAAATCTGATTTTTGAACATTTAAGATGGTGTGTTTGAAATTTGTACCCGAATGGTCAAGTTTTAGGTATTATTTTATATTAATAGGCATTTCATGCGCCAGAGAACAGTTGAAGTGTTCTTTACCTATCAAAAAAATCTATTTAAATTAGTTACATTACAAGGATAATCATATTGATGAAAACCTAAATGCTTTTGTGAGGATAGAAGCTTACACTATTCACTTTTAGGTTAAATGTAAGGTAATTACTCTTTTCTGCTGTCAAACTGCACTGTGAGACAATGCAGTTAAACAATTTTAAAGCAAAAAGATGTGACACACATTCAGGAGGTCAAACTAGAATTTCACCCTTTTACTCCTGCATGAAGCCCAATAACTTGTATTTGGCCAACACATATCTTCAAGAAAGGCATCCAGTTCTGATGTGAAGATGCCAAGAGAAGAACAACTTCTCTTGCTAGTTAGTCCTAAAAGCAAATTACTTTTAATGTTAACAAAATTTAAATTAGAAATTAGGCACAATTGTCTGGCTTCATCTTGCAGAGATTGTTTTTTGTTATGCTTTTCTCCAATAGGTTAACGAGCCCTTCAGTACCTAAATTTTCTCATCACAGCACTTAAACACTAAAAGATACCTGTTGTACTCTGATAAGCTAAAAAGATTGAGCTCAGTAAATCTACTATAAGATGTTCTCTAGCCCTCATACTTCAAAATTTTTCTACTCAATTGTGCCAACATCCACTTAACTTGTAAGTTTACTTATATTCAAAGAAATCAAAGGACTTGGTTGATAAGTTTGCGTGACAATGTTTTTTCTACAGAACATTTTCTTGAATATTTGAAAAATTAAGTCTTTATCCAAATGTATTCATAAAGTTTCATATTACCTCTATAAGCACATTGAGTCCAACTGCTGCACATACATCTTGGATTTCTGTAGATGTGGGATTTTCAACAGCCTATTAAAAAATTTAAATTACTATATTGTCTTTTAAAAATTACTCTACTGCTGAGAAACAAATGCATACAAATTAGGTTTTGACTGGATGGGTTCCTGACATCCCTGAAGGGAAGTACCAGTTCGGGAGAGGGAGGACATAAAGAAAGGAGAAAACAGATCTGCTTGCTTCTCCATTTATAAAAGTTATTTCTGAACCAGAACCTGTACATTTCCTGGAATATATAAAAAAAGAAAGGAACCAAAGGAAAGCAGCAGCATGGATTGAAATATTAGCTCTAGACAGGCCTGAGGAGGAACTCAGGAAGAATGGGGACAGATTTAGTACTTTCATGGGCTTATGCAACAGTCTCACTTGGGCTGACACCTGGGCTCTAAGACAAAAGGGAATGTCTACTCTGTTATTATTAGCTCATAGCACAAGCCCAGTCTGAGACCCAGATGCAGAAACTTGCTATTGCAGGTGTGCATGGGTGTTTGCCTGTATCAGAGATTGAAGAGAAAGAAACAGAAGGCCAGGAAATCAGTTATTGGAGAGGTAGGGACCTGATCACTCAAATGACAGACTCAGCTACTAGTTCAAGTTAAAACTGCCTTTTTGCTATCACAGGAAAAAAAAAAAATCTAACAAAGCATATGGAGAATATGGATGTTTTAGTAGTCATTGTTTAATCTATGGCACTTCTCAGTAAGTTATATAGTGTATGTTTATTCCACTATCAGCAGGTTTCCTATTGGATCCTGAGTACTAGTTGTGGACACAGAACAAACAAGAAATAGTACATTTAGTTATGTAAATGTGTTCTATTTTCAGACATCCTTGATATCAGAGGCCTCTACAGTCAAAATAAGAGTGAAAAACACTGATATCTAAACTACTTAGATCACCAAATTACAAGCAAATTATTAAGGTAGCCTTATAAAATCCTTCTTGTCCAGGTGATCAGCATTTGTTTCCCTCATCACTGCAAGATTTTGTCCTGGGCTAGTAAGCTTTCAAGTTTTTTGAGGTTGCATCCAGTCTTGCTGTGTTTGAGCCTTGTTCATGTGAAAATAAGAAGCTGCAAACCCAGTCTTTCCCATGTTGAATTCACATTTTAACACCAATGCTCAGTCTTCATATATGTTACAGAATTCAATTAACTTTTCTCCCCTTCTCATCAAAAAAAAGCAGCTGTGTCCTCAATTGTTAGTTCCTTCCCAAACTCCCTCCAAGCTATTGTGATGCATCTTAGTTTTCCCAGGCCACCCACAAATTACTTTGTCCATAGGTATTCTTCTTCCTTCTGCTATTGTCTTCTTGTTATTTAAGTAAGCTGGATAGATGCAGATGAATCTAAAAAAAAGTAATACAAATTTATTGGAAAATACTGGCTTTTATAGTATCTTCTAAAGCACATAAAACCCCCTAAAGGAGGGGTGGGCAATAATTTTTTGCCAGGGGCCACTTCGGAAATTTCTGAAGCAGCCCCGGGCCACACAGGAAGGGGCAGGGCATCAAGCAGAAGGGGTGGGCCCCAGATACTTCCGGGTTCCCCACCCCCAGACAGTGATTGGTCTGGGGGTGAGGGGGTACCTTTGCCCCCACCATGTTCTCCCTAGGTGCCCATGCCTCTGGCGTGGGAGGAGACTTCCTGCACTTCCCTGCCCCATGGCCAATCATGGCCTGGGGGCGGGGGAGTGTGCAAAGCCTCCTCTGCTCTGCCCTGGCCCTGTGGGCAGCGCATGGCGCTTTCAAAGCGGCATGTGTTCCTGGCAGGCAGGGAAGAGCCTTCGCACGCTCCCCCACCCCCAGGCCCTAATTGGCCTGGGGGTGGAGGAGTGGCAGGGCCTCCACAGGCCGGATCCACCTGCTTGGCAGGCCGAATCCGGCCCACAGGAGGCCCTTTTGCCCACCCCTGCCCTAAAGGAATACCCATGTCTAAAACTTAGAAACTGTTACACCAAATCAGATCACGGTTTTACCTCATATAATAGCCAGATTGTGCAAGTACCAAACAATTCAGGAGAAAATGCAAAAAAACAAACAAACAAAAAAACACCCCCACCATACCGTGGATAATGACAAAATGATCATAGTGAGAGCTTCCCCCCCCCCCCAGTATAAAATTAGTGCCTAGTTAAAGCCCAGAAATATGAATTTTTATATCCCTTACAATTGCGTCCTATTTTAAGCAGATGTGAAAGCTATTAACTTACAAGGTTTGAAGTCTTGCAACAGAACTCCATTAGCTAATTATGCAGCTTTAATTTGTCATCTTCCAATTTCATTTGGAAACAAATTCTAGTTTTATTATAATAAGCAGGACTTTCTTACTAACCATCGCTACATTGACGATTATACTAGGGATGTTAAAATGTGTTTAAATAAATGAGTAACTTCTGAAATGTTTAGTGGTTACATGCAAGGGGTTGGGAAAGTGACAGTTGGCTTCCACCTGACCCCCGCCCCCATGCTGCTGCCTGTCATACAGAGGTAGCAGTGTGGGGGGTTGAGGAGTGGTGGCTCCTCATGTGAACCGAGTGCCTACATGTAACCGTGAAGGTTAACTGAACAGTGTATACATCCCTAGAGTATACTGAAGTTGCCTGATTAAATGGGCATGTGGGGGGGCCGTTCCAGCCCACTAGGCTGGAGCAGCCCCCATGCCATGCGTAAGGCTGCTCCAGTTCTGCAAGGATCGCAGCAGTATGAGGAGGAGGGCTGCCGGGTCCTAGCCCACCTGATCTTGCAGGATGGAAGCCAGCAATATTCTACTCTCATACAGAGTAGAAGCTGTGGGAAGGGTTGCCAGCTCTCAGCCTGGAGCTGGCAGCACCCTTTCCCACCACTGCATGAGCACTTTGGGCGGAGGGCTGCTCCCAGGTAACGGTTAGCCATTATCCAGTAAGCATCAACCTTAACAGGTGATGCTTGCCTGGTAATCGGTTAACCGTTCACATCCTAGCAGGGATGTAATAGTGTAGTCAACTAACCGATAAGCAAAAGCTTATAGGTTAATTCTAGACCAGTGTTTCCCAAATGGTGTTCCAAAGCAAAAATAAGGGTTCCGTGAGAAAATTCCATTACAATAACATTTTATGATTTAAAAAAAAATAATATTTAAGCATTTATGAATTTTATTGAAAACAACTGTCATTTGTGTTTGCCACAATAAGTGTCCCTGTGTAATGCCAGCTTAGCCAAAGAGTGGGGAGAATAATGTCACTACTCAGCACTGCGCGCACAGTTAGTCAGTGGTGGAATCGCCTTCTATATACCACCGTAAATCCCCATACTCACTCTCACGGAGCGTGGCTCATGTGGGTGACTGAATACGAATATACTAGTGCCGCGTCGGACAAAGTCGAAGCTTCAGCTGTCAAACCAGTTGCTGTTATTAGGGGTTCCGCAAAATTCTTTTGAGTTTAAAAGGGTTCCATGGCCAAATAATATTGGGAAGCACTGCTATAGACTATACACATTTTCCTCCCCCTCCCCCAACCAATAAATTTGTTAGCAGGCTGGCTAGCAGCCCAGCTCAGTTCTGGCTCAAGCTGGGTGCGGGACATACCCCTGCTGTGACTCTGCATTTAAAGGGCGGGCAGGCAGCTTGGCTCAATTCTGGTTCGTGCTGGGTCTGGGAGTTCAGACCTGCCCCCCCAAGACAGAGGCTGCTGTCACCCCACCCTGCTGCCTCTTTATCAGAGGGAGCACCAGAGGGCAACAAGCAGCTGGTCCACAAGAGGAGCTAGTTTTTAAACTGGCTCTCCTCATGGACTAACTCCCGCCTGGCATCCCATAGTGCTGCTGGCCCCACCCCTGGGGACTCCAGAGTAGTCCACTAACCAATAGGAATTTATGAGGTTACTCGACTATTCAATTAAACACTATTTAACATCCCTAATCCCTAGCCTCCTCATGTATATGCATTATCTTAAAAAAACCCAGTAATTCCTATTGTTTTCCACAGGATCCAAACCTCATTCAGTACACATGATGGACTGAGCTCTAGAGATTAATCAGGACTGTGTAGTGAAGTAGACGTTTTTGCAGAATTCTGCCTGATTTGTCACCAAAGCTGGAAAGTTGTAGTAAGTGAGGCAGCAGACAGTATGAAGATAAAGCATGGCTCACATGATTAAGGCAGCTGAATATTGCTCTGGATAATTAGATGTCACACTGAGCCTGTGTGATGCCCGTGAAAGCCATTTAAACCCAGTTTTTCACAAGTTGCTTGTTTCTCATTTTCTGGGTGCCCAAACTGAGAGCCTGTCAGTGTTCAGCACTTAATCACAACTGCAACAGATATCAGTGGGAGCTGTGATTGAATACATAAAGTGCTACACAACACTACCTAACCTGAAAATAAAAGGTTCTTGGCACCCAAAATTAGCAGATACTCTTCACCTTCAACACTTTGTGCCTCAGCTCACCATGGGTAAATGAGAATATCATCATCCCCACACTTCACAGTATCACAAAGAAATTAATCTCTATGAAACACTCCCACAGTGTAGAGAGAACTGCCAGGGGAAAGCCAATGAGGAAATTAATAATTCTGTCTTCAGAAAAGGGTTTGAACTTTGCGCAGCAAATAAGGCCTGGGACAGGCAAAATATGGCCCATTGAGCTGCTGGATCCAACCCTTGCCCCACTGGGAGCCTCAGGCAGGTTCCCTGTCTTCCATGCCCTCCCCCCCCACTCTGCTCAAAGCTGTGGGCAGCAGGAACCCTGTGCTCTCTGCATATTGAGCACCAGGGGCCAACTGGAGTTACCTGGGCTGTACTTGTGGTGCAAGCAGCCCATGAAGTATCCCCCAGGGTCCCACAGTACACAGAGAACACATGGTCGCCACTGTGAGTGGCATGTAAAGGTGCAGCAGGCAAGGAGCTTGTCTGAGGGTCCTGGTGGGCTGTTGACCCATAAGCCACCTAGATAAATTCTTCCCAACCAGAGCCTGCCTCAGGCAACCCAGTCCCTCCCGCAAGGCCTCTGGCTCCTCTGCCCAGGTCACATTCCCAACTATCTGCATTCCTGCTCCTGCACCCATGCCCTCTCCCAAGGTCACAACCCAAACCCTTGCACCTCTGCTCCAGCTCACAACCCCATCCCAGATCCTGCACCCTGAAAAATACATCCCTCCTCCAGGCCAGAATCTTCTCCTACACCCCAATCCCATGGCCCAGTTCACAGCCCTCTCCTTCACCCAAACTCCATCCCAGACTCTACACAAGTGTTTTCTCAAGTTTTTCCATCCATGAACAGAGTGAGTTTTGTCATTTGCACCAATATTGAGATCATGTGTGCTAGTGCAGATGTACTACTGTGGTGCTCACCAGTTATTAACAAAAATCCTAATTATAATATTTTTAAAATTTTATGGAAGAGGAAAAAATACTAAAACAATGAATAATTAACAAGGTGCATGACTTTAAATGTTGATTTAATATGAAATTAAATAAAAAGAAAATACATAATACAAAATTTTCAGTAACCATTTTATATTTTATTAAAAAGGTGTCTGCTTTTGTTGTCTCTGCCAGGAAAGTAGAGTTGAAGGCACTGGGGCCTGCATTGGCAGTGATTAGGTTGGGATAGATGTTTTAAATTGTTTTCACCTACTGACTAAATATTATTTAATGGGCTCTTTTCGTGTACATATTGCTCCCTATTATCCAAGAAAAAGTATTTTTTTAAATATTTCAGCCCTGTTTACATATCTTAAATCTTTCAATTTGCTCTGCCATTCATCAAAGCTAATCTGATTCAGCTCTTGGGAAAGACTGAGGAATGAAATTCTTTTGCATATATTATTCATTTATTATTTCTGTCTGAACTAAGGATGTTAAGTAGTGGGTAGCTGACTAATCAAATAGTTGATGCATTTTTGCATTAACTATTTGATTAGTCGATAGGGCAGCGCTACCCCTTTGAAGTGCTGCATGCAGCCGGGGGCCAGCTGGGGAGTCCCCAGCTGATCCTGGGCTCTGTGCGGGCACTGCTGCTTTGACATATACCCCTCTTGCTGCCTCTATCTGATAGAGACAGCGGGGGGGGGGGGGGGGGGGGGGGGGGGGGGGAAGCACTAGTCATCAGGATAGTTGACTATCTGATAAGCATTTGCTTATCCAATAGTTGACTAGTCCTTAACATTCCTAGTCTGAACAACATGGGTGGATGGTAAGCATCAGCATTTTAGCACCAAGTTAGTGAAGTCTCATTCTCAGATCTGAATTGCTCTCTGTTTTATGGGTGATTCCTGCATTGCACTCTGAACAGCAGCCAAGCAGCTGGAGTTACCTGGGGCAGGGGAAGAGTGGAAAAGGAGGGGTTGCTTTTATTCAAAGCAACCCAGCACTGGGAGGGCTGCCTGAAAGGAGGGAGGGGAATGGAGGGGACAGGTAGCTTTCCCCACTTTTTATTCAAAGCAGCCCAGCTTTGAATAAAACACTGGGTTTCCTGGGAGGGAGACAGAGCAGAGGGGACAAGGAGCTGCTGCTACTTTTACTCAAAAAAGCCCAGCACAGGGGGCTGCCTGGGAGAGGCAGTGCAGAACATGTGCTGCTTCTATTTGCAAGCACTCTCACTGATGATAGCCTAGCTCCTGGAAATGAGAAGAGGAATGTCAACTACATGATTAACCAATAAACTTGGGCTTATCGGTTAATCGTATTGACTATAAGCACTCTACCCTCCCCCACCCCCAGGTGCCTCTGTATCAAAGGCAGAGAGAAGGAAGAAGAGGGAGGCAGGCAGCAGCATGGGGCAGAAGGTGGGAGCCAGTCAGCATGGAGAGCTGGTTTTTAAACCAGCTCCCCTTGTGGGCTGCTGCCATCTCTGATATAGAGGGGCAGCAGCGCTGAGCGGCAAGGGGCTCCCCAGAAGCCAGGCTAGGAGCACACAGGTTGCCATCACTATTGGTAACCACTAAAATTGTATGTGGTTACACAATTATTCAGTTACATGGTATCTAACATCCCTAGCTGAGAAGAAGGTGGTGCAAAAGGGCCTCCACAGGCCAGATCTGGCCTGGGGAGGCCCTGCTGCTCCCCTGCCCCCAGGCCAAACCCTTCTCTGCTCTGCCCCCACCCTGCGAGCAGCACACAGTGCTTCAAATCGCTGCGTGCAGGGCAGGGGCAGAGTGGAGAAGACTTCACACACTCCCCCACCCCCAGACCTTAATTGGCCTCGGGGAAGGGGACCACGTGAAGCCTCCTCCCGTCCTGACAGGAGCAGTCCTGACAGGAGCACGTGGCACTTTGAAGCGCTGCTCGCAGAGTGGGAGGAGAGCTGAAGCTTTGCACACCCCTCTGCCCCCCAAGCCAATCAGGGTCTGGGGGCAGGGGAACTGTGTGAAGCTTCCTTCACCCTGCCCCTGCAAAAGAGCCGTGGCACTTCAAAGTGCCACATGCTCCTCACAGGGTGGGAGAAGGCATACCACACTTCCCCACCCCAGACCCTGACTGGCCTGGGGGTGGGGAGCATGCCAAGCTTCTTCCAGGGCATGGGTGCCTAATGGCAGGCGGGGGGAGGGAGAGAAGGGGCTCCCCCACCCCCAGACCAATTGTGGCCCAGGGCTACTTCACAAATTTTTGAAGTTGCCCCCGGGCAAAAATTATTGCCCACCCCTGTTCTACAGGCACAGGGACTGCACCTGAAGCTGCCAGACTCTCAGCATCAACTCTCACTCTGCCTCCTGACCCCCCTTAATGTTGCGCCCCCCCCCCCAGCTTACTTTTTTCCACCCTCTCCATCTACAGGGTCAGGACTCAGAGGAAAGCAGATAATTAGTACAGGCACCCTGAGCAGCTCCACAAGCGAGGTGGGCAGGTATTAATTCCTTTCTTAATTTCTTTACATGAAATTATCCCCTACCCCCAGCTCCCTTCTGCAGCCAGCCTCCATCCCAGACCCCGCAGCCCCTCCATCAAGATCAGGGAAGAGCAGGGCCCTTGACTTCTTACCAAATTCTCGGAGTGGCCCCCTCCGTCCAAAGTTACTGCCCGCCCCTGGCTCAGGGCCGTACGCTGAAAAGCAGGCCCCCGAACGGACACAGCCCCCCTCCTGCAGCCTGAGCGAGGCACCGCCAGGTCACCCGGCGCTTCGCTCGCTGCCCCGGAGCAGCCTGAGCGGCCCCACACGCCTTTCCACCGGGCCGGGATCACCGCGCGATCTCCGCCGCGGCAGGGAGCGCGGGGCAGCACCGAGCCGTCCCGGGAACTTGCGAGAGCAGCGGCGGAGCAACTCAGGGCCCCTCCAACCCCGGCGGCGCCACGGGACCGAGCAGCCAGAGCGGCCCGAAGCGGGCGCTGCCCCCGGGGCTCTCCTTACCTCTCCTTGTCCGCCGGGGAGGTGGCGGCCCAGGCCATGGCGGTTGGGGGGGGAGGGGCAGTACCGCCTCCCCCTTCCAGTCCACCCGCTCGCACTGCTCGCTCCCCACAGCAGCCGAGCGCCGTTCTACCAGAGCTGCAACGAACTCGAGAGGCGAGTCCGCCCACAGACTGGCGCAAGCCCTCACTGCCACATTGCTATTGGACGGCAGCCCTGTCGCTCAGGCAAGACGCTGCACGCGGCGTCGCGTGTGTTGTGCTCCAACTCTCGCGGGAGTTGAATCGGGATCGCCGGCCAGTTGCCGTTTAGCTTCGGTCTGTAGTCGTCCAGGCTGCTCGTCATCTTTTTACGTGCGTGTGTCGTGAGCAGCAGCTCCCACGTGTGGCGGATAGGGCGCAGCTGCAAGGCCGGTGTAACCCCAGCGTCGTAAGGCAGGGGTGGGAGAACTTAGTCGATAAGGGCTGTAAAATCAGCCCCCTGGTGGCACCTTAGGGACTAACAAGGGCTGTGGCGCTGGTGGAAAAAAGTACCCAAAAAGTGACTTACGTAAAAGTACTGCTACTTTGAAAAAACTGTATTTAAGAAAAAGCCAAAGTATCCTTCTGGAAAACTACTTGAGTAAAAGTAGCACATTTTAATTGTACTCAAGTACCCAAAAGGAAAAAGTAGCAGCCCTATGGAAATCTATGTGATACACATAATAGGGAAGAGCAGGGCCCTTGACTGATTACCAAATTCTTAGAGTGGCCTCCCTCCATCAAAAGTTACTGCCCACCCCACCTTAGGGCCATATGCTGAAGAGAAGGCCCCCAAACAGGCACAGCCCCTTCTGCAGCCTGAATGAGGCACCACCAGATCACCCTGCCTCTCACTCACTGCCCCTGGAGCAGCCTAAGCAACCCTACATGCCTTTCTAGCAGGCTAGGATTGCTGCCCTCATAGGACTTGCTAAAACAAAAGGAAAAACGATGTAGCACTTTAAAGACTAACAAGATGGTTTAATAGAGCTTTCGGGAGCCTGACCCACTTCCTCAGATCATATTCTGAAAGAGAATTGGCATGACCATATATGCCAAAGGAATACAATGAAAAAAGTGAACACATTATTAAACTGACAAATCAGATTTAGAACGGAAGGTGGGGGGACGGAGAGGGAGGGAAGGAATAGCTGTTTATAAGTCAATGAATGGCTAATCAGAGGTGATAAGTGGGGAAGCTGGCTTTATGTGTAAGGTAATTAGCATCTTTGTTAAGGCCCATTCGTAAAGTGTCAAATTTAAGCGTGAATGAAAGTTCTGAAGTTTCTCTCTGTAATCTGGTGTAAAAGTCTCTTTGAAGCTCTGATTAGCCATTCATTGACTTATAAACAGCTATTCCCTCCCTCCCTCTTCCTGGCCCCACCTTCTGTCTAAATCTGATTTGTCAGTTTAATGACGTGTTCACTTTTTTCATTGTATTCCTTTGGTATATATGGTCATGCCAATTCTCTTTCAGAATATGAGCTGACGAAGTGGGTCTGGCCCACGAAAGCTCATCACCTATTAAACCAACTTGTTAGTCTTTAAAGTGCTACATAGTTTTTCCTTTTGTTTTAGCAAGATCAGACTAACACAGTTACCGCTCTACTATCATAGGACTATCATAGGTGTCAAGCTTGAACTGCTTGCTTGTGGAACCAGAAGTATAGTCTGGCTTCCTCATTCTCTTTTGCACAGTAGAAGTAAACCTTGTATATTTCTCCATCTTATTGCGGTGTTTTCTCTGCAAAGAAAATACAATCAAATACATTTTCATTTAATATTTCAATTAATGACTTCTACTTACAGATTTAATGGCTAATTTAGCAACAGTGAATGGGGAACAAGCGTGATGCTAAAGGCATGAAAAAAAAGCTGTAGCTTTTTAAATCTACGATATTAGCTCTGTTTTGTTCCAGATTCCTAGTAAAAAAAAAAGCTTTAAAAACTATAACAAGCTCCTTAAATATGAAACCTAAATAATAAAAAAAAAAACAACCCAAAACAGGGCTTGGTTTATTAGTGTAGGGTATACAGTGGGGTGAGTCTTGCACGCACAGTATCCATTTAATTTAGGGTCCTCATACCACACAGGGTCCTCATACCACACAGGGTCCTCATACCATACACACTCAGGATGGCGTGTCAAGAGCAGAAGAAAGAAGATCAAAGTTCCAGGGAAAGGACCACTCACTTACTGAACCTTGCAGTCCATTCCTGCCTCCGCCACATTTTTCAGCT
Source organism: Pelochelys cantorii (assembly GCA_032595735.1). Classification (NCBI taxonomy): domain Eukaryota; kingdom Metazoa; phylum Chordata; order Testudines; family Trionychidae; genus Pelochelys; species Pelochelys cantorii. Next base: position 71,065,880 of record CM064330.1, on the reverse strand, counting down.
TGAAGGCATCCACTTACCTTCCAGTTCCGGACATCGGGATGGTGGTAGGATTGTTCTGTTGTGGGGTTTAGGGTTTTGTCAATCTTAACTTATGACAACCAGATTTATTTTATGTTTGTTCCTTAGATTTGTAAATAAACCAGTTATTGTTTAATCTCCCCTTGTCGGACTTGACTAAATACACAGTGATACAGATATGGTGCAGGTGGAGGACCTGTATTTAGCAATCAGGGCCCAGTCCTGGTCTAACAGTTGGGCACTGAAAAGTATGAAATAGTAACTTTGAAATATATAAAGTACATATTTCAGTTGAGGGTTCTGTCAAATTAGCTTGTAGTAACCAATGTCAGCATGGAGATAGTCTCCCACTCAGCCAGGAATGTACTGTTTTGTCACTATGAAAGAGATGTCACTATTAAAGACAACAGGAAGGAAAATATACTACAGTGCAATCAAGATTCTAGAGAGTTGTTATAGAACTTCTAATTTCTGTTCCATTTTAAATGCTTACACAATTTAGAACAATGACATTATTTAAAAAGAGGTAATATTTTCAGCATGCTAGAGCTTGAGCTTCTCCAAAAGTATATATATAATGCAAACCACACAGGGGTGATATGTTGAGAGAAATACTTGCTCTGCTGAAGTTTTGCCATTTATTTCAATTGGGCCAGGATTTCACCCATGATCTTGAGAGCTGTAATTCTTCACAGAATGGAGTGAGGGGAAGGCCAAAAGAAAAGAGGTAGATATTAACTGAGTAGCTGTTCTTAATGCTGTATTAAAGAATGAAGTTAGAAGTGGACATAGGAGTTAAATGGAGATTTTAGGAAAATCGTGTGTGTTAAGGAGAAAAATGCTCATGAAGATCTAGGCAGAATTGAGCAGAAGCTTTAACTTTATACAAGAAATGAGGGGGAGATAATGCAGACATTGACTGAAGATAGGAGATACAGTCAAAGCCTAAGTATTGTCATTTTAGAAATGCAAGGTGACAGCACTGAAACCCTCAGTATAGAATATGCAGGCATAGATGGATATGTAAACAGGATGATGTTCAATAAGGACAAATATAAAGTACTCCACTTAGAGAGGAACAATCAGTTTCACACATACAAAATGGGAAGTGACTGTTTAGGAAGGAGTACCGCAGAAAGGGATTTAGGGATTATAGTGAACCACAAGCTAAATATAACTCCACAGTGTGATATAGTTACAAAAAAGCAAACATCATTCTGCAATGCAGTAATAGGAGTGTTGTAAGACAGACATGACAAGTAATTCTTCCACTCTACTCTGTGCTGTTTAGGCCTCAACTGGAATACTGTGTCCAGTTCTGGGCACTACATTTCAGGAAAGATGGGGAGAAATTGGAGAAGGTCCAGAGAAAAGCAACAACAAGTATTAAAGGTCTAGAAAACATGACCTATCAGGAAAGATTTTAAAAACTGGACAAGTTTAGTCTTGAGAAAAGAAGACTGAGAGGGGACTTAACAAGGACAGTGATAAATTCTCTGTGTCCACTGAAAGCAGGACAAGAAGTAATGGGCTTTATCTGCAGCAAGGGAGACTTACAGTAGATAGTTAGGATTTCTAACTATAGGGGTAGTTAATCTCTGGAACAGGCTTCCAAGGGTGATTGTGGAATCCCCCATCATTGGAAGTTTTAAAAACATGTCAGGGATATGACCTAGGTTTTCTTGGTCCTGCCACAATGCAGGCAGCTGGACTTGATGACTTCTCAGGGTCCTTTCTAATCCTGCATTTCTGATTCTGTGTTTGAACTAGGGATGTGAATGACTCGTCGACACACTAGTCGACTAGTCACTCCCCTCCCCCCCTTGATGCCTCTATCAGAAAGAGGCAGCAAGGGGAGGGGAAGAGAATGGGGTGCTTCAAAGCAGCAGTGCTGCGTGGAGCTTGTAGCCAGCTACACGCGGCATTTCAAAGCGGCAGCTCCGTATGGAACCCAGGGTCAGCTGTGGACTCCCCTGCTGACCCCGGGCTCCATGCAGCGCTACCGCTTTGAAACGCCGCCGCAGGGAGCACTGGGCCAGTGAGGAACTGCTTGTTCCCCGCAGTGCTTTCGCCTTTGAAGTGTATTAACAGCCCTCAGGCTGTTGCTACACTTCAAAGGCGGAGGTGCTCTTATTGACTAATCAAATAGTCGATACAAATTGCATCGACTATTCGATTAGCCAATTAATCTAAATTTAGTTTGAACTAGATATAAATAGCCACAAATGAAACCACATAGCCTTTTTAAAGCATCAATTCAGTTTTCCTTCGGCATCTCCTAAGTGCCTCCCCAGCAACTGCCTTTGCAATTAAATCATAACGCTGACAAAGGAGACAGATACCTGGACCTAAGTAAATGCTAACAGAAAAAAGTTCTGCTCTGACAAAGTGTAATAAAAAGAAATTTTATATAGCACTGTAAGTAGTAAATAGTTTTGCATAGCAAGACTAAATCCAGAATTTAAATGTTAAACAAAATATGCGCAAATACTGTTGAAAGAAGGGTACATTAGAGTTAGGACATCAACATCAAGAGCGAGTCTCAAGCAGAAGCAAAAAACAAAAAATGAAGGGAAAGGTTGTGGCTAGAACTTGTTAAAGAGTAATAGAATTTATAGATGGAGAAATGTTCTCTGAAGTTGAAACTTGTTCCTGTGCAGAGAGCCAGCACAAGGCTTATGAAGCACTTAATTCCTACTAAAAATCTCAAAATAGGATTTTAGAGATAGTTAATTGGTGTTTAAGCCTTGTACTGGCCCTCTGCACCGGAGCGAATTTCACAAGCTCTCGCTGGCTCTTACTGGGATCTTTATAGCAATCCCCCAAGGGATATAAATAACATGTAAAAACAATAGCAATGTAACCAATTACAATTCTGTCAGTTACATGGTTAAATATCTAACTGGGGTACTAGGGATGCAGAGGGCGCTGTAGCACCCCATTTTATCCAGGGATCCCTGCTGCCAGTCCTGTGTGCCCAGCGTGATGCCCTGACAGCTGGTCCCAGTTCTGACATGCCCAGGGCTTAGCTGCCTGCCCAGCGCATCCAAGGCTCTGCTGCCACCTGTGATCCCAGCATCCTGATGCTTGCCAGCACCCTGGACAGAGTTTTATCGTTACAGGAAACCAATAAAGCATCAAGTTTATCAGTTAAATTCTCAACCAATTACACGTTTACATCCCTAAATCCCACAGCCACAAGCAAAAGGATTCTTTGTCAAGCAACTATAGGGGTAGTTAATCTCTGGAACAGTTCCTCTGAATGCTGCAGAAGCCTAAGTACCTATAATGCTTGGAAATTATAACAGATCAACTAGATTTTTGCAAACCTGTTCTAGATGGGGATTACCAATTTTAGATGTGGTCTCCTGGTAGGGAATAAAAAACGCAGACTGTTCAAATAAAGCCCTGGATGAGAACAAACAGTAGATGGATGACATCATGTAATGAGAACTTATCAGATGACCTTTCACCATCAGAATGTCCATCCAGTGAGTAAAATTGTTTTTACAAGGGAAAGAATTTTTTCTCTGAAAAACTGGCTTGAAATGAATCCACATCAGGGCACACAAATTAAAATTCCTTTACTAGCAGGGCAGAGAACATTTTTACTATGTTTTTTTTTCTTACTATATATTTTTAAAAACATGCATCTGTCTGTGAGTCCATTTGTTCAAGAACTCCTCCTAACTGGTCAGAGCTAGGACCACCCAATTTGGTACGCAGCTTCCTCTAATCATAACTTAAAGCAAGGTCAGGATTTGGTTGTGCCAAAACAATAGAACATGCCTGGAATTAGATTGTTTCTCATAAAATGGAAAGGAAAGGATCTAGTAGGAGGGACTTTGTGCTGTAGAATTACCACAGGGGGGCAGCAGGAAGGGGCCAGAGATGGGGACTGGGACAGCTATAACCCCATGGGGCCAGCAGGGAGCATGGGTGAAGAAAGGGACCGCTATTTACTATATATTTCAGAGAGTGAGTTTGTCTGTCTGTCCCCCAGCTGGGGTACATGAAACCCTCCTCTGGTTATGCCTGCTGTAGCAGCCATGAACAGGTGCTTCTCAACTGGCCCCAAGCTCCTTCAGTGACAGAGGTCTAGGGTCTCCCCAGGGTAGCCTGCATACTGAACCCCTGATCCCCTGTCCCACCCCAGAAAAATGATTTAAATGAAAAAAAATAATGTAAGGAGCAGAGCAATGGTGGGTAAATCTTCTAGTTATAAATAAGAAGCTTTGCTAGTAGGATACGACCCTCCAGCTCAGCTCTGACCATGACAAAGGCTTTTGCACGCAGGACAGCAAGAAATAAGGAAGAGAAACAGCTACACAATAATTCTTAGATTCTTAGTTTTCATTCTTCCAACTTGAATTTTGGACTGTTTACCTCTGGAAGACTTCCTTTCATCAGCTGAGGATGACTGTGCAAAAACTGATCTTTTTTTTTTTTTTACTGTCTCAAAATCTATGGCAGATAGGCCTGAAACTTCTCATATTAGGCAGAGACATATGGAGATACTAGTTAATAAAGTCTCTTCACAAGAGACATATGTTCAATATCCTCTCAGCTGCCTTCATTTTCCTTTCCCTCATCTGGGAAAAACTAGCTAGGAAAATTCTAGAATGAGTAAGAAGGAACTCAGCAGTCAATTTAGCAGACCATGGGTGCATCTACACAGCACCCTAAACTTGAAATAAGATACACAAATTGTGTATTTTATTTCAAAACTATTTCAAAATAGCTTATTTTGAAATTTGGCACATCTACACAGTGCCAAATTTCAAAATAACGTGCTATTTCATGTCATCCCTTATCCCTCGTGCAACAAAATATTTTTTGAAATAACAGGTGGCTTGTGCACATGTACCCTAAATATTCTACAGTTTCATGGCTCATGTGTAACAAGCAAACGTTTGTTAATTTGTGGACTAACTTTGTTCTTCCTTGTGTGTAGTTTATAAAATCTACAGGCAAAGGTGAAAAATTCTCAAATCCCATTCACTACACAAGTTTGGCTATGAAGTTTAGTTTTCCAATACCACCTTTGAACTTCTTAAATTCTGGCAAACCTAGGGTTCATTGTTTAAATCACTGGTAAACTGGTGGAAAGGCTCAGTAGAAATAAAACAACGGTAACGAGCAAAAATAAACCAATAGCAACATACCTCAAAACAGATTACAAAACATACATACATAAAAGAATTCCCCATTCTGGGGTTTATGTTGCACCTGAATATGCTTCCCACAGCTTCACTCCTGATTTTCTTTCTCTCCAATAGCTTTTACAGTTAAGCTATAAGAGGAGCTGAAGCTAGAGTTAATCCCTTGTGTACCAGAAAAGAGTGTTTGCTTGAATCCTTCATGGGTCCATAATGGATGCTGATCATAATCTATATTTAGATACACATATATTTAATGTTAATTAGTTTCATAAAATGCATGAGAGTTAATTTAACATTGGACTGGTGTAAACTGAACATCTCATACAACTGCGGCATACCTTGGAAGAGCTTACTTCATTAAAAGGCTCAGACAGAAATTGCATCCTTGATATGAAAAGTGGTCTTGCAACCTAAAATTCTAGGTTTTATTCTAAGGCTTCCTGAGTGACCTTGAGGAAGTCATTTAACCTCTCTGTGTACCTCTATTTCTTTATCTGTAAATGAGAATACTACTTATGTCACAGAGGTGTTGTGAGAATAGTATTTTAAGATCCTTACATTAAGAGTATTAGCAGAAACATTTCTATATAGATGACATCTCTAGGAATGTTACAGCAAACAAACGGGATGAGAAAGTACAAAATAGTGAATTAAAACATTACCTCTATCATAGAGGGCTTTTGGAGTCTGCATTCAGTGTAGCCCAGATTGACTTTAATAGCAATACTTTGCAGTGGTTCGTATGCTTTGAAATGGTACAGGAAATAAATAATACAAAATTGAAGATAAAAATGGATTAATTTCAACATTAGACCAAGTGCAACAGCTGTAGATACCATATACTCAATACAAAATTCCCATATACTGTTAAGCTGCATGTTTGTATGAATGCCTCACCCCTAGGCACTTGATGTCAGGAGATCCTGAATCCTGGTACCAAGTAGTTAGATTGATGACTGTAGTAACAAAAACCAGTTAAATTTCAGAAAAGGAGAGTTGTTATTTCTGGTTTGATCAATTGTGCGTAAACATGTTGCTGTATTTGTAGAGAGGCATTTAACTGTTATTTTCTCAGTGTTTCCCTCAGAAACAGTTTAATAAGTGTCTTTTCAAAAGTCTTCAGGCAGCAAATATCATAGTTCAGGAACAAATCTGATTATTTATTATGGCACTGAAGATTTAATCTCCTAGAGCTTATCTTTCTCTGCCCCCTTAATTTTTTCAAATGAATCCAAAATGTATGGAAGTTTGACAGCTTTTTATTCTGATTTCAGATTCCCAATTTCATATTTTCTTAATTCTTAAAAAACATATAAATCATAAAACAATTTTTAAAAATCTCAATTTTATACACACAATATTCCAGGCTATGCAACTGTGAAACAACTACACTTGGGTCTTCTACATATACTCTGCCTTTAGCCTTTTTTACACACCTGAGATGCGTGAAAGTCTCACAACTGCAAATATAGTAGAGAAGAGCTGTGGCCCAATTCAGAAACCCTTAAATGAATTTGTAACAAGCCATTGATCAATGATGGATAAAAGCCAGAGAGCATGAGGCATGTCTAAGATATGCTAGGTGAGGCCGTAAGTCTAAGTGCATTATACAACACATTTTAAGGTAACATCTCAAAATGAAATATTGATTTCTTCAGCAATGCAGAAGTAACACACAACAAGATTTACGTACAGTAATAATTTATTCTGAAATGTTCATTTTAGTTTCTTTTGAGACATCACCCACGTCTCATTAATAAAAGAGCAGCCATCTCACCTCAAGTAACAGAATATACAACAAGTTACAGCATAGCAAAAATTCTACCTACTTTCAGATAAAATCTAGTCCAGGTAAAATAATTCTGTTCAAAGTTTTACAGTTACACAGATTTCCTTTTTTGCAGAACACAAAGAAAGTGTAAATTGTTACATCATAGCTATCTATGCACATTATGTGACCACAGAAATGTTAATCATTACTTCAGAACATGAACCATCATTTCCATTCATGCAGAAAAGCAGGCTAGGAAAGCTTGTTCAGCAGAAACCATATTACTGTGAATTTCACAGCCACATGATTAATTACAGGGTTAGATGGAATCACAATACAGAGCATATTTTTTGCATAAGTAATACCAATTTTTCCCTGATGTAGTTTAGTCAATTTGTAATCTAGAAATGATTGAAACAGCAATTCAATTTTATCACCTCTATCTGTAAATGTTCATTATTTCAAGACAAGCAATATTTAAAGGATCATGGGATGGGATGCTAATTAAATACATGTAAAACGTACTGTACAAATATACTTGCTTGTAGCAATTTTATTCCAAATTATCAATCAAGTATCCCTCCAAAATATTACCAGTGAAGACAAAGTATACTATCAAATATGGCTTCCAGAACAAGAACCCTCTACAAGAATCAAACCTATTTACAAAAACAAAAAACCCAATCCCCAGTCTTTTAAAGTTTCATTTGAAACAAAATTTCTACATAGCACTTGTAAATAATACATCAGTTTTTTAAAAAAAAATTATTTAAACAGAAGTCACCAGGTAAGACCCAGAATGACGTTTAGGACTTTGAGTTCCACTAGAGTCTGTATTTTCAGTCTTTGAATCTCGCTTCTTTGTGCTGTTATTTACTGGTGTTGGTATCTGTGATGGTCGAGCAGAACCGTTATCTGCACTGCTCTTTCGTGGACTTGGATTGTAGTTGAAAGGAGTCACTCTTGCTGCAACAGCTCCACTAGGTGAACTGTGTTTGCTTGAACTGCTGGAACTGAAGGGTGTACGTTCATTAATAATGCTTTCATTAGTCTCTGGTGCAGAAACTGGATTGCCTAGCACAGGTTTTGTTTCAGTTCCCTTCTTATCTGGACTATCTATCTGAATGAATGAATTCAGGCGATTTTCTAAACCCATTGTGCGAACAGGAACATTTCCATTTCCTGCATTTTGTTTTCCCGGAATATCTTTAGACTCTTTACCATTCACATTCCCCTTCTCTAAAATACTGTCAATAACTGGAGGAGTATTTCCAGTAGGTGATCGTCCAGATCTAGGATTATTAATAGGGCAATCCTCAATCCTCACCCACACGTCCTCAGTCTTAGAGACAGCAGGTGCCATCTGGTAAATTAAAGTTTTTGAATCAGCACCATTTGTAGCACTTGAAGAGGAATTATGAGCAGGATTACTCATCATCTGAGGAATTTCATTTTCCTTTATCTTTCTCCAAGTCCCTTTTGCTTGTACTTGACTTTCTTTAGTTTGTATGTGTCCAGAAAAAGAACTTCCATGTTGCTTTTCATCTTCACTTTTTGCCTTTTCACTGGATTCTGAAGAAGCAGACAGAATTGAGGAAGAACTTCCAGTTCTGCGCCAAGTGCTAACACGAGGAAGTGATGAAGAATGTTTACTGTGCTCACGCTTCCATGTTCCTGATCTATTGATTGGAAGTCTAGATGGACTTTCAGAATGAGAGCGAGCTATATCATGACGTTTTGCTGGTCTTCCATCATTATAGTCTACAGAAGGGTTAAGATTAGGAGGTAATTTTCGCCAACTACTACCCTGTACAGTTGAATGAGATAAGGACATATCAGGAAGTGATGGGCTTAAAACTGGGGTCTGTATTTGGGATCTAGTAGGAGAATCAGGTCTAGAAGGAGACAAAGATTCAAATGAAGCAGACTCTTCTAATTTCCTTCGTAGAGTTGGACTTGGAGCTTCTTTAATAAAAGTTGACTGACGCACTAGAACAGGTCTCTCTGATCTGTCAGATTCACTTCCACTGGATTTTGTGGACGACATTCTAGATAGGTCAACCTTTTTGTTTGAGCCACTGCTACTAAGAATTTGGTTCAAACCTTTGGAGGCAGACTCACTTCTGGGAATACCACTGGCACTTTTGGGTAACCCTGTTTGTTTTGCAAGGTTTTGCTGGCTCATCTGTCTGCCTGGTGACGTGTATGACATTCGTCCTGAACCTGAGGACTTAGTTGAAGCTGTACTGGGAGATGAAGTCCTGGGCAGTTGAGAAAGTTTGTTAGGAGGGCTTATACCATTTCTGCCTGGGGAAATTGAGCTTCGACCCGGAGACTGCAGAGGTCTACTTAATGGCTGCTGTTGAGGTCTAGAAGGAGTGGAATCTCTAGATCCTGATCTAGAAGGTCCTTTACTTGACCCACCCTGTTGAAATGGTTGTCTGCTTACAGGACTTGACTCTGATTTCACTGATGATTTGGCACCTCTTGGGGAACTTGTGGAATTCTGGCCTTCACTGGGACTTTTGGAGGCTGGGTTTTTGAGTGGTGGCCCTTTTTTTGAAACTGGACTTGTACTGGAAGAGCTATTTCGAACTCCGGGAATATGAATCATTGTTCTACCTCGTGAGATGGAAGGCATATTTGTTTGCTGGGGCTGCTTCAACTGACTTGAAACTTCTGAATTAGAGCGAACTTTTCCTGTAATCATACTTTTATACACTTTCTTTCCTCCTTTGATTCCTTTATTTTCGGACTCTACCTTTTTGGTTTCCAATGTACTTTTCTCCCCTGGCTTAATAATTCTTGGACCTTTATTACTAGTAAAGGGTTTTTCTTCTTGGTCTGGAGTAAGATGAAATGGCGATCCCAAAGAAATTCCAGATTTTAGTGACAAGATGGAATCAGAGTCTGATGAAGCTTGTCTAGACAGTGAAGCAGCAGCAGCAGCTTGGTGTAAGCTACTAACTATAGAATTTGCACCTTCTTGAATAGCTTTCCAATCAAAGTTCTCTGAATCAGGTGAGAAACCATGCTCTGAATCAGGCCTCTGTATATCTCGCAAATCTAGTGTCAGGTCTTCTGCCAATATACCGCCCATGTTTCTGGAACTATTTTTTTCACTTTCACTCTTGACTCGTGTGGGCTTTTTCTTTTTAGGCATGGCAGAACTAATGCATTCCTGCAAAAGGTCATCTTCTGAATCAATACTAAGCGAGCTAAGAGAACTGTTTCTAGAAAAACACACAGGTGTATCTTCAACATGAAATGATTTGGGCGCATAACCACAAGTCTGTGGTCTACTTGATTCTATCTGTGAATCAGGAGGTTCAGTTTGTTTTGTAGGTTCATTTTCTTTGTTGTTGTTGTTTTCTTGATCAATATCACTGAGAGAACTCAAAGATGAATTGCGAGAAAAACAAACAGGGGTATTTTCGATAGCAAAATTCTGCATTTTTTCATCTGTAGCTGCACCTCTGTCCGGGATATCTTTGGATGGTTGAGCAAATGGGGTTTGCTTCTGCATCAAAGTTTTAGGCTGACTTCTGCTTGTTGGATGTTTCTGACAACTTTGTGTCCTACTAGTTGACTGCTGATTTGAAGTGTGTTCTGTATTAGTGCAAGCTTTGGTTTCTGTTTCCTTAGTCTCTTTTCCTTTTCTTAGTTCAGCCTTTTCCCTAGAAAGGTCAACATCATCATCATCAAAGTCTAGTGAACTTAGCGAGTCATTCCGTGAAAAACAATAAGGAGTCCCCTCAATAGGTGTGTAATGGTGAGGGGAATCAAAAGCAAAGCTTCCTCTTACGCGTTCCTCGTTATTTGGAAGTTTATCAGTTACGTCTCTTGAGTTATTTTTGAAATTCTGTTTCTTTGTATCTTTGTTATCTGAATAGGTTCTTTCACTACTAAGATTATTTTTTGGCTCTGTATTTTTTCTTAAGCGTGCTCTGTACTCATTACTTTGAGGCATAGGCTTTACTGGAGAGGTTAGCTTCTTTTTCTCACCTTCTGGTTGGTTTTTACTAGTTACAGATGAAGATGCTGATGCTTGTTGAATCTGATCCATTATCTTTTTTACCCTGAAAGGCTTGTGGCTTTTTCCTTTTGGCATAGCAGAATTAATGCATTCTGCAAGAATGTCACCTTCTTCTGTTTTATCATCCAATCCTGAGGCAGACACAGTTGAGTCTTTCCCTCTTTGAGTATCATCTGTGCTTCTACCTTCAGTAGGAATGGTATCTCTTTTTTCAAATTCACGTGCTTCTGCCCTTGTACTCACATTCTCCACATTGGCCAACTCATTTGGTGGTGATTCTATTGTGAGATCGCTCAAAGATGTAGCTGTTGAAAAATTTATTGGTGTACCTTCAACACAATACACACGTGGCATATCATCTCCATGTGTAAAACTAACATGCTTTTGAGACTGCAATCTGTTTTGTGAAGGGAGGAGTTTGTACACTGGCAAATGGCTTGGCTTCCTGGCTACAGGTGGAGGTATTTTTGAAGCAGTTGTTTGAGAAAGCTTTTTGGCTTTGCGTGAAGATTTTGTTGGCATAGCAGAAATAATACATTCTTCTAATATTTCAATATCATCATCATCAGAATCATCTAATATATCTTTTTCTGTTTCAGTAGGCTTCTCTGCTTTCTTCTCTTGGTTATCCTTTGTATCTTCTGGCTGTTCAGGTTCTGCTTCATTTCCATGGTCATTTTCATGAACAGGAGGCATTATTCTTAACTCTACATCTTTTTGTATAAATGGCTCATCAAGACTCAGAGCACTTAGGCTGGAGGAACAAGAAAATCCATCTGGTGTACTTTCTGTAGCAAAATGTAACAATGTATCAGCATCTGGCAATACCTGAACTCTTTGAACAGCTGCATTTACTGCTGCTTGTCTAGATCCAGATTCCCTCTTTTCAACATTAGATACTTTACCTTTAGCCGCTTCTCTCTTTATCGGAACTGCTTGAGCAGGGGGTGGGGTTTTACTTCTACTTGGTGGCATTGTTTGTCCAGGGCTATCTGGAAGATCACTGGGGCTTATAATACCACTTACCATTCCACTGCAAGGCTCACTTTGAACAGAGCTAGCAATGGAACGGCTCTCAAAACTATCCAATGAACTTACAGAAGTACATCTGCTAAACATGAGTGGTGTCTCCTGTACATAATGTTCTGGTGGGCTTTTAGGAGTCTGAGCTCCACTTTTTGAAGGAGATTTGGCACCTGAAGAAAATTCAACAGCTTTATGCCTAGATGAATCAGAAGGGGATAAACTAGAAGCCTGAAGTCTATTGGATTTTGTTCTAATATGTTGTGATGTTGATGGGACTTCACTAACTGAACCTTCAGTTGACAGAGTCACACTGTTATCTTTCAGTTCTGCAATCTGCAAAGTATTACTAGCATCTGTTACACGGGTGGCTTGATCACGCCCTATTTCATCTTCAGCTGAGGACAAAGATGACAAAGAGCTACATCTTGAAAAACATATTGGTGTATCTTCCACACAATAAGTCTGTATAGTTTCCTGGTTGATGGAGGGAGTCTTACATGAGGCAGGCTTTTGAGCAGAACTTGGATGAAGCTGGTTCTGTCTCTTTGAGCTAGATGAAGGGGTTGATGTGTTCCCACTACTTGATGAAATATGATCAGTTTTAGTACTTTGTACAGATGAACTCTTTGAAAAAGAAAAAGATGGCTTTTGAGAAGACGGAGGAACTTCTGTTGAGTATTTCAGACTATAATCAATAGGCTGATCTACATGGTGGTCCTCTTCATTGTACTTAATACTATAATTAGTTGGTCTGTCTTCTTCATCTTCATGTTGTTCTTCCTCAGAGTAACGCTCACTGTAGTTGGTTGGCTTATCGTCATCATAATCATCAACCTGGCACAAGGACTGGTTTACTTTCTGATTCATTCCATGAGTAGTACCTACTCTGTTTTGTTCTGAACTGTTGGATCCTCTTGATCTGAAAGGATCTTGCTGTCCAAAAGGTGATGGGTATTTCATGTGATTATCATCACCACCTTCAGTATATCCAGGATAAGTTGTACTTTGATTTCTTGACTGTCTTTGTTCACTTTGTTTTATTTCATCTTCTATTATATGTTTAGGTCTTGCCCATCTTTCATTCTGTGAGGGGCTTTGCCTTCCAGAATTCAACTGTTCATCTGAATATTTAAGACTGTAATTGATTGGAGTGTCTAGTTCTCCTTCATTGTCATCCATATGATTTGCGCTATGTATTTTGTGGGCTAAATCAGCAGGATACTGTCCATAACTGCAAAATTTACTTTCATCATCTTCAGAGTAAGATTCAATGGAAGGTTTCATTTGACCTCTTTTACCATAGCCATCACTACTACTGACGCTATTTAAGCTATCATTTGAAGCTCTCTTATATTCCATTTTTGCATAAGGCACAGGACAGGCCCTGTTTGAATTCTCAGATTTAGGAAAGCTATAAGTGTTTGAATGGGCATGGGCAGTAGATGTTCTTCTTAATGCATTCCTGTCTTCTGTCATACAATGAATTTCAGCTGTGGGTCCAGAAGTTCTATCTTCTTGTGGAATATGCATGTTTGTTACTTCCTCCATTACTTTGGCAATCTGAGCTGCAGCAGTAGAGATCTGAATTCCCATTCTCTTAGAGGTATTCCCAGCATTTTCTGTAGCTGGGTGATAGCCACCTAGTCCCATTGTTCGCTCTCGGTCCACACTTCTGTCCTTTTCAGATCGAGAGTTTTCTATATTTCCTCTGCTGGAGGAAGAGGAGCTAGGCAACACTGTAGTATTTAAATATGGCGAAAGTACGGTCACATTACTCGTATTAAAACTCTCTGTCCTGCAAATTCCATCATCGTGTCGACTTGAATCCAAAACATATTCACTATACAGATTTTGTTTATGTCTCTGTTTATTACGATGAGATGTTTTGGGGCTTAAATTATCAATGTTGTCAAAAGTCTCAGACAAATGCTGAGCATCTAACTCTGCTTCCAGTGCCTTTTGCTTTCTAACATGAAGCGAAGGTAAGCTTGAACCTGGAGACATAATATTGGCATCCTTATACTTTGCAGGCCTATTTGCCATCAGGTTCCTTAAAGCTGCAGCACTGCCCATAGCTATCATTTTGTGCTTTGAATGAATGAGGTTTTTGAGCATGCTAACTGCTCCCATGTCCCACAATGCTTCCTGGTCCTTTGCATTTCGTGCAGAGAGGTTCCACAGGGTCCCACATGCATTACTAACTATTGTCAAGCTGTGTGACTTCAAGTGCTGCAACAAGGTTTGTAAGCAGCTGTTCTCTCTCAAGATTTGCCTGCAATTAAGAAGTTGAAAGCAAAAAATCAATAAGTACCATTTAAACAAGACAAGCAAAAACCTATCAAGGCTGTAACTAAATTTTGTCCTCAATCATGATAACTAATATTATGATTTCTTGATTTCTGCAGCACAAAAGTATGTTACTTTTCCTAAATCACAATCTGAATATCAAACAATTTCTATTTCAGTTATCACTTTTTTGTTGTTTCCTTTCCTCCACTACCAGCTTGTTCTGTGTTAACAATCTTTCCCAGGTAGTTTCCTCTATCTGACCAGATGGATGAAAAACTCTTTCCCAGAGAAGCTAACATTACTATTCAGCATTTAATAAGCAAAACTGACACTGCATTTACCTGTTCATAGACTATTACTGTGTAAATAGATGGTTTTCCTCACCAAAGCCCTTATAAATAAAATCAGCCTTTTATCTGATACATATAATCATATTTGAAAACTTCTTTATGAATTCTCTTTTAAATACATTTTTGCTACAGAATTCAAATTTTCTGAAAAACATGATGCTTGTTTCTTTTAAAACTAGACTGTGTATTTACCTGTGGTCCTCATTTGTAGCAATTAAGCTAGAAACATTCCGTAGTATTCCTCCTCCACTTTCAATGATGGCTAAAGTATTTGTTTGGCTTCGGTAAGTCAGTGTGCCAACCAAAAAGGCAAGTGCACCATCCACAGCACATATATCAGCTTTATTCTCAGTGCAATGAGCTGATAAATTCCATAAGGCACTCAATACACTTTTTAGGGTGGATTCCTATGATAAATGTAAAAATGACAAAATTAGGCCAGGGACTTTTATCTTGTTGGTCATGAACCTCTCAGAGATTCACAAACAGGTTTCAGGGATGCCTACCTGAGTCTGTAGCTAGCCTGTAACAAAAGCCTTAAGAGGTGTGAACTGCCTTACTAATCTAAATTAAGGCCCGAGGAATCTGGCATGTTTCCAATTTGCTACAGAATTTGGAATTTTTGCCATGGAATTCATCATTTTGCTACATTAGGTGCCTAGTGTTCTGTTTTCCTCTAGTTATCTCTGTTTCTTCAGCTTTTCACTAAAAGCTGGAAATTAACTGATTACAGTGCATAGTGCCTGCACTGTTACATGGAGCTAGAGCGCAGTGTAGTTACAACGACCTTCTCTTTTTAACCCTTCCCTCTTTTACATATCTGCTGCTAGCAATCTACTTTTTTTACTACAAAATTCAATTTTCTGAAAAACATGATGCTTGTTTCTTTTAAAACTAGACAATGCATTTACCTGTGGTTCTCATTTGCAGCAATCAAGCTAGAAACATCCCATAATACTCTTAAACATCTTACTTAGAGTACTAAATAGTGAAAACTGCCAAGCCTCATAAATAGAGAAGCAGTGACTGTATTTTGTGTTTGTGTAATCAGTTGCTGCCAGTTAGTCAAATTCCCTTCTCCAATGAGCTAGTCAGCTGATATATTCATGATATGTCTGAAAATATTTGGGAACTGCCACTTTGATATGTTTAGGAGACCCTATACTAGGGATGTAAAAACACGGTTAAAAATGTAACCAAGCAACCACTAAAAATCATAGTGGTTACACAGTTACACATGCTGCGGGCTCTGCAGCATAAAGCAGAGCCTGCAGTGAAGCCTCCCCCGGAAGCAGGGCCGGCAAGGGCTGCTGCTGGCCCTACACCCTGGAAGGAGGCTTTGCTGCAGCAGTGAAGCCACCTCCCCGGGAGCATGCCAGGGTTGCTGTGAATAGACTTTGCTGCAGCAGCAAAGCTGCCGGCCCCACTCCCATGGAGGCTTTGCTGTGGGCTCAGCAGCCGGCTTCCCGAGAGCGGGGCTGACAGCCCCCGTTGGCCCTGGTCTTGGGGAGTCAGTGTGTAACCTGCTCCAGTCCCTATCAGCTAATCGGAACCAGTAAGCCTCACCCATTAACAGTTATCCAGTTAATGTTTTACCTCCCTACCCTGAACTTCTCGATACAACTGAAAGAAATTACCGATGGGATGTGTCTTCTTCTGCACAGCTTTTAATATTTGTCCCAGCATGGATAGACAGGATTCCTACACAAGGACTTCCTGTTTTGCTGTCCAACTCAGTACATGATATAAAGGAAGAAAAATTTTTGACGCCTTCCTACAATTCTCACAACTGGATTGAATTGGCTTTGCTTTTTTGTTATTTGCACTGAATGTCTCTGGGAAATGACAGGAAAACACATGCATAGACTAATGAGTAAACTCTTATTTATTACACCACAAGCCATTCAGACACTTCGTGTAATTAGTAATGAAACTTTGATAGCAAAGGAGATTGCCAGAAGAAATGAATAATGTACTAGATGAGGCTGTACAAGCTGTGAACTTTATTAAAGGTAAGCCCAACAATGCACACATTTCATTATTTTATGTGAGGAAATGAACACTCAAGATCAGAGGTTTCACTTCCGCAGTAAGGCTTTCATGGTAACGAAGTTTTGGATCACTTGTTTGAGTTCAGAGAAGAGATAAATATGTCCCTTGACAAATAAGTCTCTGATCAGCATCAGCTTGCCCTGAATGATTCTCTTCAAGGGCAAAATACAACATGGATTCTTAGCCCTAGAGGTCAAAACTCCTATCAGATGTCACAACCACCCTGTTCTTCCCACACTATAAAATGGGAGAGGGCCTTCGCAAGGTCCTGGTATGGAAAAAGGCAGAGAACTACTGGATGAGACTGAGACAGGGTGCGGTCACAGATGACCCCTCGGGGGTGCCTCCCGGGGTGCTGACACGGCCACTGCCACTCGCCTTCTGGCCCTCTGGGGCTCCTCACTGCCCGGTCCTGCTGGGCCAGCTCCACTGGTCTCCCCTAGCCAAGGTCCCGAGCTGAGGTCCCAACCCCCACTGAGAAGCAGTACAGACACTGAACCTCTTCAGGTCCAAGGAGAGTGTGGTTTAGGGTCCAGCCTCCTGGGATATCACTCCCCAGATGGGATCAAACCCCAAAGAATTAGGTAAGCCACCTTTAACAATGAAAGGGGGAATATGCACACTGGTTGCCCCTCCCGCCCCCGATAACAATCGCTTACACTGGGTTTGATAGAGATAAAAATGGTTTTATTAAGTTGAAGCAGTAGGATTTAAGTAGTAATAAGTGAAAACAGGCAGAGCAAAAAGTAGGTTACAAATCAAAAGAACAAAACCGCTTGGCTAAATCTACGCCGAAACCTCAGTACAAACTTAAACTCACCCTAAAACGTCTTTTCCAGCTGCCCCCCCAAACCGGGGCTGTCTCCCCACCCTGGGATCTCCTGTCCTTTCCTTCAGATGCAGCCCCACCAAAAGACCCACGCCTCTCTTCTCCTATTCTTTTTGTTAAAGGATTGAGGCCACTCCCTACCAACCACTGCTCAGACTGAAGGACAAAAAAGAGAGAATTTAACAGTTGAGGGTAACATCCTCCATGTCTCTCATTCACACATTTGAAACCCACAAAGTATTCCCCACTCCACGTATCTAATTTTACACACACAAATGATACATAAAACAGAGTAAGATAAAGAGAACCAGTGGATCGTGACATGAAGATTGATGGGTTACACAAAATAATTCGCTCAAAACACTTTTGAGATATGTATATTCATGTCCATAAGTCCCTTTCAAAAAGCATGGGGGGGGGTCCATCACAGAGACTATTTTAGACAGCTCCTAATAGCCTTACTCTAAAGTAATGATGAATTTGAAATGAATTTGTAGTTCAGCAAGAGAAGTAATCAAATTTTCAACAAACTAGCCTTCCTTCAAATAGTTATGGTATTCTTGACAGAACATTAACAATTATTTTTATGTGACCAGTGATTTTTTTAAACTAGACAATATCTCCTTCTGGTGATTTAAGGTCTAAATTACAGTTAACTGATAAATATACAGTATTTATGCCATATTTTAATAGTAGGCATACACTGGTAGTAATTTTAAGGGAACATCAAATGTTTATTTTAGCTTCTCTTTTTAACTCACAAGAAAGAAATAACATACTACTTTGACAGAGGTTGGCTGAAGCTTTTATGAAACCTGTAGGCATGACAGTCACCTTTTATTTGGGATAAATGTTAGAAACAGCTAACCTCCTTTTTGGAGTAAGATAGCTGAAACAATCACCGCTCAAAACACCAGCTACATGCAAAGCCAGTTGAAAACTGAGCTATATGGTTGGAGGAGGTTTACTGAGTATCATTTCATGGACATATGTGTGCCTGTGAACAGAAGTTCCTAAAAGAATCCAGAGAGCAGGCAGAGAGAAGAGCCAGGTACTCCAAGGAGTCTGCAAGAGAAGAGTTGGGAATGTGGTCCTGAGAGAAAATGAGGAGAGGGAGCTTTTTGGGTAATGGTGCTGGCTTGAAAGACACTTGAAAACATGAGCAAAGGAACCACTTCCTGTCTAATTCTAACTGTGCTTGAGGAAACAGGATTTTTTTTGTAGAATTTTTGGGGAAACTGGAATTTTTGTAGCGTGTGTGTGTAAATAATTAAGATTGCATTAATGTAGTACTTCACTTCACCATCAATTCTTCCTCCTAATGGAAACAACCCACAATACCTCAAATATTGGATATCCCCTTGGGTCAAAAATAATAATATTACTGTTTCTGTTGCATATGAAGGAACAGGAAACACTCGTACAGCCTGTTGAAAATATATCACACAATAGTCCTTTAAAATATTTACCTTTTTAACTTCCAAAGCACATTCCATCAATGCTTTCACACTTCCAACTTCACGCAAAGTCTTTTTACTGTTTACATCTGCTCGCCAGGACAAATTCCTCAAAACACTTGCAATAACCTGAAAAATGTAAAAGGAAAATAAGTTATCAATATATTTAATTCTTTATCAGATAATCATCACTATCTTAATAGCCTCTAAATGCCAAGGACAAGAATGTATTGCATTAACAATCACACTTTCTCTAAACACTGGACTAGGCGGTCCTAGGGATGTTAAAAATGTTTATTTAGGTAAATGTGTAACCAATGAATTTTTCAGTGGTAACACATTTACAAGTGGGAGGGGGAGCGGAGAGAAAGGGTAGCTCCTGTAAAGCTGCCTTCCTCCTCCCTATGCTGCTACCTCTGTATCAGAGGCAGCAGCATGGGGGAGGCAGCTATTTGGGAGCCAGCATGCGTGGGGTGTCGGCTTGAAAGCTGGCTCCCCGTGCGTACCAGCTCCTGCCTGTCTCCCCACCCCCCAAGTTGTTGCCTCTAATACAGAGTGAAGTGAGGTGCATGCCGATTGCACACATTGACTGTGAGAACTGTGTGGTGCCTCCGGATCCTGCTGCTACAGTTCAGCTGGTACACCCCACCAATTCTAGATACGCAAGCACAATTAGCAAAATTTGACTATCCCAGGAGACCTTCTTCATTATGACAATCTTGCAGCCCACTGAGCTGAAGGAGTGTCATTTATGTAGCCCACTCACTAGCCTACATTGCCCACCACTTATCTAGCTGGTTTATAATTTTTTTTAATTAACCAGTAGTTTTCATGGTACTAAAGTAAGGCTGATTGGTCCAGTCACAATCACTTGTCGCACTTCCTATTAAAGATTTATTTAAAAGATTTTTATTAACTAATTTTTTTCTTTACATAGTACAAAATACCATGGATCCGATACTTTGGTGCAGCATGGCCACTTTATAACACATTGTTATCTGGTTCTGGCTACAGAGCCTGTATATCTGATACTGGGAGAATCACCCAGTCTTGTATAAGGTGAATTTATACAAGACAAAAACACTTTTTTCACCTGAAGACCCACCCATTCCACAGGGCCTGGAGCTGAGTCCACCCCCTGCCCCACCCTGCCCAGGGCTCAGTGAAGTCTGTCACAGCCTTGAGCAGAGATGAAGAGTTCAATATGATGTGATGGAAGATACAGCAAGTTGCAGTGAAAGGATCAAAGATGAGGCAACTTCTCAATGGAGAATTACCTGCTGCAAGTCTTCACTTTCAGACTTTAATTGCGCTACAAGCGCTCTCATGCAGCTCTTCATAGAACACAATGTAGCCTGTTTAAAAAAAAAGAGAGAGAGAGAGGAAAACTTATTAAATGAAAGATTAGGCAGCTTAATGGTGTGGTGGCGTAGCACATTAAACTATTCACCTGTGGCAATCTGGGTTCCAAAACATATTAATTATTTCAGTCTTGTAGCAGTAGACATTTGATCCACATCATAAACCACTAAAAAGTTTTGTATACCACTATACTGTCAGTCTTTATTTTGGGGAGATCTGCAAATGACATAGCTGTCCTAATCAGGGATTCAAGTCCTCCGTCTTTGATAACAGGTCTCAGACTAGACCCAGAAGAGGTTACTAGTCCTAAAGACATTTGCAAAGTGTTCCCCAAAACTACTGCATATTTTATTTGCTACCTAGGCCTCGTAATGCACCATTATCTGTTGACTATATAAATTAGAGATGTTAACTAGCGACTGATTTACTAGTTGAGTAGTTGATGGAATTTCCATCGACTGCTTGACTAGTTAATAAGTACTTCTGTGTTCCACCTTTGAAATATACATTTCAAAGTTGGTACACCACGTGGAGCCCAGGGCCAGCGGTAAGTCCCGTTGACTCCGAGCTCCACAAGAGTGCTTCTGCTTTGAAATGTACAAGAGCCTGCCTGGAGCCTGGGGTCAGCAGGCGACTCAGAGTCCCACGCTGGTCCCAGGCTCCATGCTGCACTTCCTCTTTGAAATGCACAAAAGCCCCCACTGGGGACTCTTGTACATTTCAAAGCTGGACGTCACATGGAGCCCAGGGTCAGATGGAGAGTGCCCGACTGATCCTGGGCTCCACCCAGCATTTCAAAGTGGCAACGCCATACTGAACCCGGGGTCAGCTGGGGATTCCTCACCTGATTCCAGGCTCCAAGCGGTACTGCTGCTTTGAAGTACAGGAGGCCCCCGACTTGCAACGTGATCCGTTCCTGGGGAAGCGTCGCAAGTCGGACGTCGTAACTTGAACTCTCATTTACGATAGGCACCGTGCGCTGCTGTAAATGCGGGCCAAGGATGTAAGTCGGGGGTTTCCAGCCCCTTCCACACTTACAAAACTGGTTGTAAGTGTGGGGGGTTGGAACTCGGGCAGTCGCATGTTGGGGGGCCTCCTGTACCCCTCTTCTCCCCCCTTGCTGCCTCTATCTGATAGAGGCAGCAAGGGGTGGGCGACTAGTCGACTTTCCTGTCGACTAGTCCTTTACATCCTTCATATAAATTCTACCTATGTGTTTTCTCTTGATGATACTCCTCCACCCCCATATCCTGCAGCACAGAATACTTTGAAACACCCCTGACTGATCTGAGAAAAAAAACACTTTTTAAAACTAGCAACTAAAAATTGTGCAACTTGCACCAGAAATTAATCTAATATGCCAAGAAGCAGGAGGCCGATATACATTTCTTAAAACAGAAACAAGAATAAAAATAATAGTAAATCTTGTACAGGAAAACAATCCAATCTAAATCAGAGGTCTCAATCTCATGGTCTGCAGGCCATCTATGGTCCGAGTATTTTTGCAGTCCATACTAGTCCCCAAATCCCATCCCTTCTTGCCCCTGCCTCACTCCTTCTCCCCCATTACACTAACTGCAGCGACAGGAAAGTGGAGCACACTGGGGCCCGACTAAGGATGTTAAGGACTAGTTGACTATCCGATAAGCAAATCAGACAGAGGCAACATAGGGGGAAGGAGGGAATAGGGGGTACTTCAAAGTGGCAGGGCCACACGGAGCCTGTACCCAGGCTCTGCGTGGTGCTGCCGCTTTGAAACACTGAGGCAGTGCCGCACAGCTGATCCCGGGCTCGCCGCTGCGGTGTTTTAAGCGGCAGCGCCGCATGTAGCCCGGGGTCAGCTAATCCCAGGCTCCACGCGGCATTTCCGTGGAACCCAGGATCAGCTGGGGAGTCCCCAGCTGACCCTGGGTTCTGGGTGGCATTTCAAAGCGGCAGTGGAGTCCCCCGCTGACTCCAGGCTTCATGAGGGCGCTTCGGCTTTGATATGCACAAGAGCCCCCACTGGGGACTCTTGTACATTTCAAAGCTGGCATGCCCGCATGCAGCCCGGAGTCAGCAGGACTTCCTGCTAGCCCTGGGATGCACGCGGAAGTGCCCATCAGTGAGTCAAGTAGTCGATGGTAATTCCATCTACTACTTGACTAGTAAATTAATCATTAGTTAACATCCTTAGGCCTGACCTCTACTACCACCCCTCACCAGGCCACCTGATAATCCTCAAGGCCACATTCGGCTCTTCCCCCGGCCACAGGGACTCCTGGTCTGGATTATGAAAATGCTTGGGCTGTAGATGGCCCATGCGTTTGTGACCCTTGATCTAAATACTGTAATAATTTAAATGTTTTGATATAGATATGGAAATCCTGTTCTTCCAGGATAGTCAAGGAGGATATACACGGAGATTAATAACTGAATTACATCCCACCTCCAGCTTTCCTTTTCTTCCTATCCTCCAGAGATGTTTTTCCCTGGAAAACAGTGCCCCACCCCTGTCCCTATGGGAAAAAGTAATGATTTATAACAGTATATATATGGCTTATATACTATATGTTGCTTAATATTATTAATGCTGTACTAAGATACATTATCTACACATGCCAAGTCTATGTAAATGTATTACAAAGAATCCAAATATTAATAAATAAAATATTTTTCCTTTGCAAACAAAAATATAATTAAGTTCAGAATGTCACTATTCCTTGTTTGAACAGCCCTGTATTACAACAGGCAGTATCTGGGTCAGTGCTGTAAAATCAGTTAACACTGAAATTATTGTATTTACTGTTCAAATGATTTTAACAGCCAACATTTCATAAATCATTTCACGTGTGGTAGGGATTAATGCTTTATTCTATTTGCAAGATGGAATTGAAAGATTATATAAGTCATTTGTTTAGAGTTCTATCCCTTCTTGACATAGCTCCCACCAGCAGCATGTAAATTTGAAGCAAGATCATTATCAAAATGAAATTTATTTTAAAATCCAATATAATACCTTCCAAAATTCTCAGGCTAGGAATTAATAGGGGGTTTAAAAACCAGCTCCCTATGCAGACCGCCTGCTGCCCTGCACTGCTGCCTCTGATACAGTGACTACCTTTACTAGTGAATGTGTGGATTTGTCTCTGGTTATACTCAGAACAAATGAGTTTGTTTCTATTAAAGACTTTGCTATCATGCCGGTCAAATTTAAAATGTATGTGTGGTTGAAATGTATAGACCAAACAAATAAAACTAAACTGTGGGAATGCGCCTTGCTGTGTTAAGACAGATAGCGTTTTAATCATATCGTTTGTATTACCAATACATTCCAGTTCTGCAGTCTCTCGCTGTAATTGGAGGGTAAAATTCCTTTGTAGAAGAACAGCTACTTTTAAATCCATTATTGAGTGTCCAGGTAGGTTTAAATGTTCCCCTACAGGTTTATGTGTGTTACCATTCTTGATGTCTGATTTGTGTCCATTTATCCTTTGTCACAGAGACGATTCAGTTTGGCCAATACACATGGCACAGTGGCATTGCTGGCCTTGATGGCATCTATCACATTAGAGGATGTGCAGTTGTATGAGCCCGTGGGTGAGTGTATCTGAGGTGTGGTGTGGGACTGCTGGTAAGTATTTGCTTCAGGTTGGGAGGTTATCTGTAGCCAAAGAGTGGCCTCTCTCCCAAGGTCTGTGAGAGTGAAGAGTCATTTTCTAGGATAGGTTGTGGATTGTCAATAATGTGCTCGAAGGGTTTAAGCTTGGAGCTGTAGGTGATGACCAGTGGTGTTCTGTTATTTTCCTTGTTGGGCCTGTTTTGAAGTAGGTGGTTTCTGATTCACATTGGCACTTTACAGCACTGTAACTTGTTGTGCTTGGTGTGTATGTGTATGGGTTAGGGTTGTTAAATTTTGATTAATCATCTAATCGAGTAGTCGATGGAATTTCCATTGACTACTCAATTAGTCAATAAAAGAGGAGGTGGGGAGCTCACTATCCAACTGCTGCGCTTCTGCCTTTGAAATGTAGCAAGAGCCCCCGGGGCAAAGGCCAGAGGCAGAGCAGTTGGGACCCAGGGCGAGCAGAGACTGTTTCAGTCCCTGCTCATGCCATTTTCCCACTCTGCCTCTGCCTCTCCTGCCCCCCTGCAAGACAGTGCTGAGGGAAACTGGCTTTTAAGCTGGCTCCCCCCCCCAGCACCAGCTCCTGCTCCCCGCCCTTGCTGCCTCTCTCTGAATAAAGATACCCGATAAGCATATGCTTACATCCCGTGTGTGTGTTTATACCCCCGAGACAAAAAATTACAGTGCTGTTAAGTGCCAGTGTAGATTTGGCCTCAATGTTGTAAATTTGTAGAAGATCAACTGTATTCTTCATGCAAAAATAAAAAAGGAGGATTAATCTCTGCTTGAGTGACAAATGGAACTTAATTTCCCTTAGTAAGAGAGAAGCTATAAGGCTTATAATGTAATTTACGGTCCTTGGTGTAGCATGTTAGGAGCAGTGTTCCCTCTAAGGTGCACGCACCAGGAATTTGAGGCCTGCTCATCTGTTCTGGGGAGGGGCCACATGCCAGGCTGCTGCTCCGCCCCAGGAGCAGCTGGGCAGGCATCCACCACGTGGCCCTTTGCTAGAGCTGGAGCTGCAGGCTGTGTGGCAGGTGGTGGCTTCAGAGCCAGAGCTGCATCGTGGGAGGCAGCTGTTCCTCCAGGGCCAGAGGCACGTCGCAGGCAACAACTGCTCTTTCGGCTCCCGTGGCCGGGGCCGGGGCCGGGGCCGGGGCCAGGGCCAGAGCCAGAGGAGCATCGTGGGTGGCAGATGCTCCTCCGCAGCCCCAGCCAGATATATGTAACTCTTGGACAAAGTAAGGGACATTTCAGAGGTAAGCCTTTTGTGGAAAAAAATATTAAACCAAGCAGATATGAAATAAGTAGGTTTACTGTACATTTACTGTAGATTACTGCTCTACATTGTTGAGAAAATTGGCTTCTCCCTTAATGGTGTAGGAAGTTGTGTACGATGGAAAGGCAAGGAACAGAGTAAATGGTGCTGCCATCTACTTTTTAAAATCAGTGCAGTTGAACCATTTTACAATGTGTCTTGTATGAAAGTCCACATTATAAAGAAAAAGATTCTGGTAAATCCAGATTTCAGCTCTCCAAGTTTTTAAAGGATGTTGTGTAAAAAGCAGGATAGTTTCCTTTTCTCATGGAAACTGTCATTAGCAGATAAAGTAGAGAACTTCACTAATAGGAGACTCGATAAATTCTCCTACGACACACGTACATTTTGACAAATTTAGTTCTTCCCATTGAGAAATGAGAAGAAGCTGCTATATCACAATGGGTAAGTCTACACAGCAGAGCTAAAGTTGAATTAAGCTTCAGGTATGTCAATTGCATAGCTGAAGTAGAAATAGCTTAAGTTGGCTTTTGGCACTTTCTACACCACAGGAAGTCGAAGGAAGAACACTATTCCTTCAACTTCCTTTACTCCTCCTGAAATGAGGGTTACAGAAGTCAGAGTAAGAAGCTCATTACAGTAAAACCGGTGTTATTCAGCACACCCAGGGATTAGGGTGTGCTGATAACCTAAAAATTCTGGTTATCGGGGGGGGGGGGAGGAGGAGCTGTGCAGGGACTACAGGAGGGGCTACGGGAGTCATGCGGGGGCTGGGATGTTGCCTGCTTGGGGGGGACCATGAGCCACGGGGGGGGGGAAGAGGGGGGAGAGAATGTGGCTTGGTGAGGGCTGTGGAAGCCAGGGGGTGGGAGGCAGAGATGGTGGTTGCCCCCTGCTGGGGGGGGAGGGGGAACCGCGGGGGGGGGGGCTGGCTTGCTGGGGTGCCAGGAGCTGCAGGGGGGAGCCGAGATGCTTGCTGCTTGCTTCTGGCTGCCGTTTGGCCCTCCCCCAGGTATGTGCTGCTGCATGCTCATCTGAGGAGTGGCCTGGCATTTAAAGGGCCCGTTTCCTTTTTTTTGTTTTGTTTTGTTTTGTTTTTCCCGACATCAGAAATTTGCCAGTTTCTACAATTTTCCAGATGCTTGAGTTCCGGATAGCACAGGTTTTACTGCATTTCAAAACAAAAGACTTGCTGTGTAGACGCGCACTCTGTTATTTCAAAATAACACTGCTGTATAGACTTGCCTAATGTGGTTATAACAGGATGACAGAGGCGAGGGCACCCGCAATACATCAGATAAGGAAGCAGGGGAGTTATAAGGGTGCATGCTTACCCATGCTGGGAAATGGTAGGATAGCTCCTTACTGCTTTTAGCAATGGAGAAAGAGCTGTGCTTTCTTTCTGGTCTCCCTAATATCTTCTCCATCACAGAAAAGTAAGACTGCTAAGAGGGAACTGACCCTTTCATAACACCAAAGACAACTTAGAGCTGGTTAAACTATGAGGGGGAGAGGGGAGAATTTCAGAAAAATTCTGAAGTAGTTTTCAATCTGCATGTTTTCCCCATTTGAGATTTTGTTTCATTTTCAGTCCTATCACCTTTATTCTTTTCCCCAATTTCTCATTTAAAATGGGTCTAGGAGGAAAAATGAGAATTTGAGGGGTGGGGAGGGGAGACTAAATTCTTCATTTTCCAATTTCATTAAAAAAATGAAAATTTCTAAAAATATTTATTACCTGTTTTGAAAATAAAAAGCCATTTCATCCAAAAGGAAACATTTTTGGTTAAAAAAAAAAAAACCCCACCGAAAGCTAGCAAAGCTGTGTAGCTCATTGAGCAGACATCAGAGCAGAAGCCTGGCAACTTCTACTGAAAGGGTGGCTTGAGGCAAATAGAAAAGTGTGTCAGAGCTGCCTCGCCTGGCATGCCCCTTTGCCATGTTGTGGCATGACATGCACATCTAGCTCAATTTCCCCCATCAATATCCAGAATAAATCCACTTCAGACTGTTTTGCCTGAATAATATTCCTCCTTGGGGTCGGTTAATCACCAAAATAAATTTCACTGAATTCCCAACAGAAGTTCCAAACTTAGTCTAGTTCCCTCCTCCAGGGTCTACAGTCCTTAAACCCCCTCCTAGACTGCACCTCCACCACCTTCTCTGCTTGGAAAAATTCTATACCACACTCCAGTATCTTTTACCACACCCAGGCTCCTTTTGACCAGAAATTAAATATAAATGTATATAATTTAAATTGTGAGACTGGGTGCCAAGCTGGATAGTTTTCAGGGCAGGTAGGTGCAGGGTCATGCAACTTGTTAATTATCCCTTGTTTTAGTATTATTCTTACATAACAATTTAAATTTTATATATATATATATATATAAAAAAAATGTTGTTAGTAACCGGTGGGTGCCAAGGTGGCACACATCCAAAGAAGCACACATGACATCAATATTGGTGCATAAGACAAAACTCACTCCGCTTATGGATGGAAAATCTTAGCAGGAACACTGGTTAGGAGTGAAATACAATGGCAGAGTAGTTTTGAAAATTCTGCTTTCAGCCTAGCTTCAGGGGTCTCAAACTCACAGTCCGCAGGCCATCCCCAACTGGACAAGTTGCACAAACTGGCTCAGGAATCCCGAGAGGTAGGAGGAAAGGGAAGCTGTCCATTCCTGTCCCCCCAAGCTTCACCCCTGCTCCTAAGAACTAAAATTTAAACTCAACTCTGGAAAAAAAACCCACATAGAATTAAAACTAGATCCAAATCTAATTTATAAACCTACCTTGTTTGCAACATCTCCAAAAGTCAAATTTGTCAGAGCCATTCCAGCATACCGTCTTAATGTAACACTATAGTGGTCATTTGTAAGCCCATACATTTCACAATCCACTTGCAACAGTTCTGCAATGGCTTGCAAACCCCCTACATAAAGAATATAATTGAAGCCAATGTTAGAAGTATAGCATTTTTCTCTTCCTTCTCCTAAGTTGAGAGATAACAGTACTAGCATGATAATTAAAAAACATTAATACCATATGCAATCTAATGTAAATTTCTAAGGTACAGTCTCAATTAAAAATGTATTTTAGGTAGCACTCAATGTATTGTCTACTGCTGAGGTTGCCAAACACTTTCTATTACAAGACACTGTTTTCAGTTTATCATAATTTTGCTAAATGGTTACCATTTAGGCTGAAATTTACCATGGTAAATGCCATGGGTTAGCCACAGATTAAATATTTTTTGGAAAGTTTCACATAAAACAGCAATTCTGAAAATGAGGCTAGGGAAATACATCATCCCCCCCTTCCCCATATTAAAAATTTCTTACAACCATTTAATTAAGCGCTCTTGTACCTTCATGCTCTGGAGCAGAGATTTCAAATTGGTCCGAGGAACTTGTTACTCTGGTATGAAGGGCATGCTTTTTGCTAACCTCATGAAAATCAATGCAAATTAGGCCAGTGTGTAAGCTCCTCAAAACTGCTGTTTGCACATAGTAGAGACTTATTAGAGGCAGGCAGCTAAATTCTCTGAAGAATCCATTCAAGTGCCTTTTATCCCCATAACGTGCCTATGTGCCAATTAGACTGAGCACGTGACAGCCTCACAGCATGACTGAGCTAGCGTCAATCTACGGAAGCAAGGGCTAGCAGGGCTTGTGATGTAGTTGCTCCTCCCAGTTGCCAGGGGCTGCCTATTTTGCTCAGGCATCAGAAAGAAAAAGGGGACACACTCAGACTCGAATCCTGAGGAGCAAGGAGCTAGAGGGAGGTCAGGGGCAAGGGTAAAAAGAAATGTTTACAAGAAGTAGAGGACCAGAGGGGGAGAGAGACAGGAGCTGGACAGGGGCAAGAAGTGGTGGTGGGGGTGCAGAAAGATCTAACACCACTTGAGAACACTCTCTTCCAAAACACAGAATTGAACCTAGGCTTTACCATTCCTCCACTGTCAGCAAACAGCTCCAAGAATCATTGGAAAAGTATGCATCTAATCTCCCTCTAGTAGTTGATTCACAGAGAGGATAATTAATATCTACTACTGTTACCACCTCTCCTTCAGTTCAGGTGGCAGAGGTCTGCATTGTGAACCTAGAAGTTCCAGTCTTGTTAGGGACTTATATGGAGGGATCAATATCTTCAGTTGATGTGTCGTCTTGTTTCAATACTTTTTACAAAAAATGTAGGTAATTACACATAAAATTACATTAAATTAATGTTAAGCTTGCAAAGGCAACCATTCAGAAGTTAGGAAATGCCTGAATTAATAACTTCTGCAACCCTAATTCAGTCCCCTTGTGCTTGTGTATTATCATACTATCTTTACATCACATTATCCCACAGGATCCCTGACTCATTCTGTGTACAAGATAAACCACGCTCTAGAAATGAATCAGGGTTGTTTAGTGAAGGAGGCTATTTACCTGCTGGGCCTTGCCTCATGTGTTGCAGAAGCTGGACGGTGAATAGTGAATGAGACAGAGGATTGCAGGAAAAGTAAAGATGGTCTCATGGTTAAAGTCGTTGAATGCCACCCTGGAAAACTGAATTTTATCCCTACCTCTGTCACAGAGTTCCCATGTTATGTTGGTCATTGAAACCAAATTTGTAAAGGTGAGCACTAATTGTGCTCCTCATTTTCTGGGTGCCTAAATTAAGACGGGGCCAGATTTGCAGAAGTGTTGACCAATGACTTTGATCAGTCTGAGCTGGTGACAGAGAAACATACTCGATTTCAATTAAGTGTCCTAGAAAGGAATGTTAAAATGTCTTTCAAACGCCTCAATATTTCATCTTACCAAGCTCATTCATTGCATGCCTGTGTTCTTCATCAAATGAAAGTTTCATTAGAACACACACTGCAGGGCAGATCTGATGTTCAACAGGAGCTGGCCCTGTCCCCGCCCCCCAAAAAAGGGCAACAATTAATATTGACTTGATTTATCAAAAAGGCATTGTCAAA
The DNA here is from genome assembly GCA_032595735.1 of Pelochelys cantorii. Classification (NCBI taxonomy): domain Eukaryota; kingdom Metazoa; phylum Chordata; order Testudines; family Trionychidae; genus Pelochelys; species Pelochelys cantorii. The sequence goes on along the minus strand of CM064330.1, from coordinate 71,035,670 downwards.
ATAATAAATATTACCAAGAGATTCAAAGTTTAAGGTAAATGTTTAGATCACTTTTTCAGGATTTGGATCACTGCAAAAATGCAAGAAAAGACTATCATCACTGAACATTCTAACAAACAATTTCCATACCCACAGACTTACCAGGGACAAAATTTAACACCAATTACTTTCCTAATTATCTCGACAATGTTTTGGCATATATGGAGTGGGATAGTTTAGGTTTTCTGGATGTGTCTAATTATGCAATATCAAAAGTAAAACTGTCTTGTTCCTTCCTTCTGAAGGGTAATCAGTATTCTCTCACACTGTAACATCTGTAGTTCTCAACATTTTTGCACCTGATTTTTGCTAGGCTACAGATTTGTGTTAGGATGTCATCATTAGCTCTGATTCTGCAATCTGATCACTTACGGATCAGATTGCATCCTGCACCCATGCCAAATTTCACTGATTTCATGAAGATCCACCAACACAGAACATATTCAAAGATCAGGGCCTGTTTTTGTAATTTTCCTTTAAACCATAAATGCAGATAAGGAAGTTAAAGGGTTATGTAAATTTTCAAAGCTATCTGAAAAAACTTCATTTTATACTGACAAGGCTGTGCTAGTATGTCAGAAACATCAAACAAATATCAAACTGTTTTAATAGTTGTTTGCATTGTACTGAACTGATTGGAGCAAGATTCCTCTTTTGTGCCTACCTTAACCTCGCACCAACCCACGAACCAACCAATACAAAATGGGATGTGCATCTTCTTCCAGTGAGAAAAAGGTAGGTTTAAAAACACCAACTACAAGTTGGTGTGTTCAGTGTTAGCACATACATTAAAACAGACAGAACAGCAGTGAGCATGAATACAAACGTGTATAGAACAGGGTGGCTGACTGGCACTCTGAGCCACAAACAACAATCTTCAGAAATTTGAGAGCTGGGATACCCCTGCTGGGAGCCCCAAGACTCCCTCCCCACTGGAAAGAAGCCCCTATACTACAGCATCACCTTTATGCAACGCAGAGATTCTGAACTTTCCCTCCTCTCTCCTAGTCTGGTAGCTGAAGAATAAGGAGGAGGTATAGTGGGAGCTCCATAATAGACACTTTAATGATAAAAGAGCCAAATGTGGCTCGTGAACCACAGTTTGGTCACTCCCTGGTATAAAACATACAAACAAATCATTGGGATTATACCTTTTATGAGATGCAAAGCCTATGATTTAAAGAACAGTCTTCCATAGAACATTTGCAGACAGGATTATTACAGATAAGACATCCTGTTTGCAGGTATTACTGAAACATGTTTAAAAAATTGCATGTGAAAAAGGATCCTCAATTCAGTTATATTACTACCATGTCAAAAATTCATTTTAAAATGGAACTCACTTCTAATTTTTTTTTGTATAATATATTGTTAGCCATTTTAAAGCATTATGACAGACATACTTGGATTTTTGTCTTGGTCCATGCCTTGCTCATGTGCCTCCTGCCATTCCCAACATGTTTCACAGTAAGCTCGGATCTGTTCCAAAAGATGGAGTACACGGATTTCCCGTCTGCCTCGCTTATCGTCAGGCTGTGAGTGAATGATGTTATGCAGTGCTGCACTGGCTCTGGCACGGGCCTCCTTACTGCCCCGAGAGTTTCCTAATAACACAGAGTCTTTATCGTTGCCATGTAAAAGCTGGATGAGGAGAGGAAGACATCCAGACTGACGCATGGCTATGCAGCTGTCTTGGGAGCTAGACATAGCTAGCAAAGTTCGTGACATGTCATCCTTATCATGAGTACCAAGCATTGACAACAAAGAATACACCATTTCCACCTGTAGGCCAAATGATTTTAAAAACAGTTAGATTTTCTTTAAAATATATATATATAAAAACTGAAATGAAGTGATGGTTGGTATATAAAGCAAGGAAAAAAATTCCTCCCTCCCCCAGTTGTGCAGGAATTGGTATCATTTAGAAAAATAATGACATAATTATTATTGGTTCTTTGCTGTTTATAATATTAATTATAATGAATCCACTGGTAGTAATGAAAATGAAATAACAGTTATATCTGATTTATATTTTCATTCACCTAGACCTCTAATGAGCAGTTTTGGATTTTCATTGTACTCAAGGATGAAAACAATGTCATATTAATGACAATTAGCATACTCAATAATGTTTTAGCTGGAGCAAACCAGGGTATCTACTCTGAATCTACTATATCTCTAAGAATTCTCTCTCTCTCAAACAGATATTCCTTTACATGAGTAATATTTTCATTTAAAAGCTGCTTTCTAATGACAAATAATTTGCTAGAGTGCAAGTTAAATATGTTTATAAAAATAGTTTCCAAGCCAGAAAAGTCCTCTGTGATCACCTAGTCTGACCTCCTGTATAACTAAGAATGTTAAATTGCGTTTACCTAGCTAATCGTATAGTCGATATAAATTGTAGCTGATAGGACCTTTCTGTAGAGCCGCAGAGGGGGTAGCTCCAGGAGCTGGCTCAAGCTGGGACTAAGCAGTTCCAGCTCATGCCGGCTCTGGGAGCCAACTACGCTGTGGCTCTGCATTTTAAACGCAGTAAGAGACACTGGGCTCTTGCTATATTTAAAATAGAGAGGCGCAGCATCCTGAACCTGCGTGAGCTGGGACTTCTCGGTCCCAGCTCACGAGTCCAGCAGCCCCAGTTCGCAGCAGACAGCACCAGTTCCTGTTCACAGCAGCCAGGGCTGGCCATGGATAGGGGTTGCTGCCGGAGCAGCCCCTGCCTACGGCCAGCCCTGGCTGCTGCAAACAGGGGCTTCTCCGGCACTAGTCCCTGTTCATGGCCAGCCCCAGTGGGGCTCTTGTACATTTCAAAAAAAAAAAAAAAAGCAGAATCACAGCAGAACAGGCATGAGCAGAGACTGCTTCCCACTGTGCCTCTAACTCCCCTCCCCCCATGGAGACGTTGTTGGGGGAAACGGGCTTTTAAGCCGGCTCTCCCCAGCACCAGCTCCTGCTCCCCCTGCCTTGCTGCCTCTCTCTGATAGAGGCATCCGGGGAAGGAGGGGAAGCGACTAGTTGCATCACTAGTCGACTAGTCGCTTACATTCCTAAGCGGTCCCCGCTTGTGCTGGTTCTCACTGCAGTGCTTCAGCTTTTGAAATGTAGCAAGAGCCCATGGGGCTCTATGTATAATATGGGCCACAGAACTTCATCAAAATAAATCCTAGGGCAGACCTTTTAGAAAACACATCGAATCTTGATTTTAAAATGGTCAGTGATGGATAGGGCTCCATGTCAGTCATGGAGGTTGTGGAAATAATGACTTTTCACAACCTCTGTGATTTTCACAAGGGCCAGTGTGGCTGAGTCCAGGGCTGTCCAAGCAGCTGGCTCCAGGGCCAGCCTTTCAGGTGGCCCCCAGCACAGTCAACAGCTGCTACTCCATATTATTAAGTGAGTCCCATATCTGCTGCTCCATTAAAGTGAACAGGATCAATCTCAGGATGGCAGGCCTATAATTACAGAAGTTGTTCCATTTCCTTTTTTAAAAAATTGACACAAATGTTAGCTCTCCCTCTCCTCCCCCCATTTTCTGGAACTTTCCCAGCGTGAAGACTTACTGAAAAATCAACATTAATGATTCAGTGAGCTTCTGAACCATCTCTTTTAAAACTCTGGGATGCAAGATATCTGAACCTGCTGATTTAAAAATATCTAAGTTCAGTAGTTTTTGTTTAACAAAACTAGAGATACTAGTGGAATGAGGGCATAGACTACATCAACTATTTTTTCCCAAATATAGAACAGAAATATTTACTGAACACTTCTGCCTTTCCTGCATTATTAATAATTCTAACATTTCCATATAGTAATGGACTGTTAACATTGTCACTGTTATCATCTTAAAGGCCAATATGAAGGCATGCAGCAAATCTCCCAATGATCTGGAAACTCTAGTTCAGGACAGATTGTCCTGGCAACAAACCATTGTATAGGCTCTTAGTTGCTTTGAGAGTCAGCGTATCCAGGCATTGCAGGAAAAGCACAGGATCCGAAAAGAACATACAGCGCCTGCAGTTGGCGGCTTTTTATGTGACATCTGTAATCAGGTCTGCCAATCAAGGATTGGTTTAGTCGCTCACCAACGGCGTCATAGAAGATGAGATCTGTCGATCGACGGCTCAATTCAAGTATCATAGGATTCTTTATTCCTAATATATTAAATTCCTAATACTCCTTCTTAGCCTATGTCTATACTACCTCAGAAAGGCAATCTAAGGTACGCAACTTCAGCTACGTGAATAATGTAGCTGGAGTCAATGTATTTTAGGTCAAGTTACTGTAGGGTCTACAGCATGGGGGGAAGGGTCTGCAGAAGAAATTCTACCCTGATGAGAAGAGTAAGGTAAGCTTATGGGAAAGTAAAAGGGTCGACTACAAAGCGATCTATGGTTGATTTGTGGGGTCTTTACCAGACATGCTAAATTTACCAATGGATCAATCTCAGAGTGTCAATCCCCACTATAGCGCTGATGCAGCCTAAGTGTTCTAAATTCTGTTGGTCACAGATTTCTTCTTGTATCCCTTGGCTTCGCTTATCAATTTTCTACAGTTACTAACTTCTGATTTGTATTCACTACAGTCAATTTCTCCTTTCTCCATTTCTTTTTTTTTTTTAAACAGTTCCTTTCACTTCCTCTCTAAAGCAGGCTGTTTTTTTTTTTACCAGAATAGCCTTCTTCTTCACTTGCAGCTTTTGGGGCATCTAGTAAGGTGCTCTTAAATGATTACCAATTATCATTCACATTTTTCTGATTAAATTCTCTCCCCCATATGATCTGGCTCATAATTATTTTCAGCTTTGTGAAATTGGTCTATTAAAGTACTAAATATATATGTATGTTACTGGGATACCAAATTTAGAGCACCCTTATGGATTTCAAACTGAAATATTAATTTAGGAGGGATTATTGAGGCAGTTCGCATAATGTAGCAGAAGCAGTGGAAGCAGCTCTGCTCTCCTGTTCCTTTTCCCAGGAGTAATTATTTTAAACTAGTACATCTGTTTGATTTTGTTTATAATAGAACAAAATGACATACAATATGGCATTACAATCCTACTGGATAGCCCACAAACTCTCAAAGCCAAGAAAAACATTAAAAGCCCATAATTTAAGAAGCTACTCATAAGCAGGCTACCCAAGTTTGGAAAGGGAAAAAGCAGCTGATGAGCCTCTGCAGAGTGATACATCCCATATGTATCAGCTAGACAAGAAATTAAACTTGTCAAATACTATGTTCGGTCAGATTCTCTAATACTAGCTAAATTGCTGCAAATGGTCACAAGTTCAAAAAAGTATCCTATGACATAATGGATAAAATCTAACATCACTGAAGATAAAATTAACCACTGTATTGTAGAATATTTTAAAAGTTTGAGTGTATCTAGGTAATTTATAGTAGATTGAGTAGTCAGAAAACTCATGTATTTTTACTAATACTATAATAATTTAAATAACTGTAACAGTAGAAGTATTGACCAGTGTAGCGTTATATGCTTATATGAATCCACACATTATTTAATATTAAATATAAAAATGATAGAATCAAAACATGACAGAGCCCATGAGCCAGCTTTGAGACAGTATAATGGCAGATGTCTGACAAATGAGGTTTAGAGAGCCTCACTCCCTGAACTGGGAACAATCAAATATATTATGAAGATGGCACACTTGTACTCTAAAAAGAGAATGAAAGCCATCTGCTTAATGTATGCCTCTGGGAAGACACCTGAGGAAGCTGCTTTATAGCTTGTCTACACAGAGACATCAGTAAGCTAGGTTGTTTACAGCGTATTAGTTAGTCTGCATTAACTTACTTGGCACTTTACTATGCGGTAAGTGTCCATGCAGGGAATTAGCTTGTAATACCTTATGTGCTGTATATTCACACCCTAACTTGCTGTGCACTAATTTTCCTTATAGACAAGCCCTTATTGTTTACCTCAGAGACTAGGTGCACTAGTGACTGTGGTCTAGAAGAAAAGAAATATGCAGGTTTGTACAGACTCTGGGTCTCAACCTATTTACCACTGTGGACCATTTGTTATGTCCCACAATATGTTATGTGGGCCACATCCGATACCACCTGTATGGCCTTGAGGATGCCACATGGGCTGCATCTCTGCACTGACTGGGCCACAAGAGGCCCATGGGCTACAGGTTAAAAAGCACTGCTCTAGATTTTAAGTTCTTATGGCCAGTGATCTGTCACTAGCACAGTTTAGTTAGTGGACAACATAGTCTACAATAACTGCATCAAACAAATAATAAAGTATTAACCGTCATGTGAGTACTGTAAAAGGCCCCTGCACAAGTCCTCTGAAACTATGTTCTTAACATACCCATGGATTTATTTTGGGAAAATCTCCTGCTGATATCAAAGCAATTTCTAGCTACACTAGAAAGAAAACTGAAGGATTCAAGCCTTCTCCACATCTGCTACCTCTCCTTTAAAAAAAATTATTCTATATTGATTGCACTTAATATTTCGAATACCATCCTCTGTCAATACTTCACAAAATGTTTGATATAATCAATATATCTTTGCTACCCCTTTGGGACACAAATTGTATGATTGATAATAATGTTATAAATGTTTGCTCTTTTAAATAAGGAATATTTAATACAGAACTTGGATTCTAAACAACACACAATTCACAAAAAAGCAACTTCTTAAATCACTGCATATATGTGTCCCATATACCTGTGCTGCTCAGAACAAATGCATGCTGGAAGTCTACTTTTGGCACAAAATGAGAGGTTCACTTGAACCTATCTTTCCATTTCAAAATGGAAGTGAGATTAGGAAATTATACTGCAATACTAAATTCTTAGTTTCACTTTAACACTTCCTTACTCAAATGAGATTGTTTCTTTCACATACTGTAAATATGTTAGTGACACAACATTGATTTAGCAGCATCAATGACTCAGGTCACATTTAAAAAGGTCTCTCAATAATGACATTTATTTCAATAAATTAGCATTGTATGAGCACTTCAAATACCAAAAAATTGGTCTTTAGAATAGGTTAATTTTCACCAATCATCTGGATCATTTAACAACAGTATATGGTTTTAAGGCACTCCAACAATTTCCTGAATCAATTTTTATTCATTTTAAATAATTCTACTAATGGGAACTCATATTTTCTTCTAATAATCGAATCATTTAATGCATAGTTTTCAAAGCCTGAAAAAGCTATTTAAAAATTAAATTCCATGAAATTAGTATGTGTGGAAAGATCATTCAGTGAATATTGTAGTACTGATAGAAACAATGAAGTTATTGTATTAGTAAAAATGTAGCATTAGCGACCTGTGGTTTGTAATCTTCGGTTACCTTGGTACCCAGATGACTTGTCAGTCTTCGAGGAACGGAATAGGTACTACTAGAGCTCATAACACTGGCTGTTTCATGGTCCATTCGAGCGGCTGAACCCTACAAGTTTAAGAACAATTAGGTAGCATCCAAAAGTCTTTTACTGAAGGGACAGCTTGACTATTTAGTTATGTTTGCAACCATAAATTGTCATCCTGTGCTTTAGTTTATATGTATCTGCAATACAAACTGGAAATTATTTAAATAAAAGTCATAAAGATGGCTTATTACTCATTTGTCCCTTAGTTCTTTCTCAAAGCAGTTCCATATTCCTACAAAATTAATTCTAATTACTGAGTGAGTTTTAAAATATCTACTGTTATCAGGAGAAAGGAGAACTGAAATAAACAATAAAACTGAACTAAGTTTGCAACAGATAAAAGCAAAAACAAGAGACAACAAACCAGATTCAGATTTTAGACCATTTTTTACAGAACAAGTAGGAATTCTGCATCAGTGACATTGCAGATCTACTTTTGTTTCCAGAATAATTCTGCAGAATTCCACCCTGTTTTTCACAACCTCTTAGTTGAAAAACTTAAACCACTTCAGAATACAACGGGGTCATACAAAAATTGACAAGGAAAAGATTCTGTGGGTCAAAAAGGAATGCCGCTAGACAGTGTCACAAACAATGCAAATCTGTGGATAATACAGTATTGGTTTGTTGAGCAAAAAGAGGTTACATTTTTAATCTTTTTATTTACTGGAGACCCCCTAGAAAAACATTGTGGATGGGTGCCCCCATTTGCTATAGTTTGACACAGTTGTCAAGTTGTCACCTTTACTTTTTTGTCCCCTTTGTCTCTTTCCTGTTCTTTAACCTTCTCCTTTCTCCTTCTTGCCCGCATTTTTCCTTTTATGTACCTTTATTTCTCTCTTTTTTAGCTTTATGTGTATAATTTGTTACAAGTCCATGCTAATTGTTTGCTTCGAATATCTGATAGCTCCTTTCTCATTTATTTAATGGAAGGTTATATGCTGTTCGGAGCATCTAAGAATAGCTATACTGAGCTGGACTAAATGTTATCTCACGGCTGCACTGAGTACCACAGCAGCAGAGAATTTTAGCTGAGTTGATGCATGGACCTGCAGCCCTTTACTAGGTGAGCTTCTCTCACAGTAGCTACCTACAATAGAGGGAAGGAAGAAGAATTCTAATGAGCATCCCATCCTTTGACTTGTAGCTCTGGGAACACATTACTAATGGAACAGAGTAAGGGGATGATTATCCAGAATCATGCAGCTTCCTTGTTCTGGCCAACAAAATAAAAACTCCTAGTTCTTCCAAAAGTTAAAAGATTGCTTTGCCTCTAGAAACTTCCCCCACTATTTTTGGAGCTCCTTCTCCCTAAGGCACAAATGCTTTTCTTGAAATTCATCAAAGGAATTCTTATACTGACCACAGGAGTCACTGCAGAGAGATGTGAGACACTCTCACTCCTCTGGGGCTGAATACTCTACCTCCACAGAAATCTCACCTCCTTGCTAGCCTGAAAGTCAAGAAGCTGAGATCTTAGACAGTTATTGCAATTTGCTTCTGTAACACCAGTGAAAATATTAACCTAACCAGTCAGTGTCAGATATCATTGGTAAGATCAAAGGACAATAATCAGTTTTATTTTTTAAGATAAGTTTTTAGCAGCTTAAAAATTATGGCTAGTTATATAGATTCAAATATTCTACAGTGGATATTAACTTTATAACTGAATTTTCACTGATACTGCTACTAAATAATTATTTTTAAACTGGTATTTAAAACTAGATTAGGGAATTAAAATCTTAAACCCAACTCCTACCACCAAGCTAACTGTTTAATAGCACTATACTATATCAACCTCAAGTTTTTATTCTATTTGAGCACCTCTTTAGCTTTTCTGTTCTCATGTGGTTCCATTCCCTCTCAGCGAACAAGTGAGTGTGTCTAAAGAGAGTCTATTTAATAGAACAGAGACGTATCAAAGATACACTGCATACTTGTATAGTGGGTACTGAGATAGAGACTTAGGGTTTGTCTATACTAGCACTTTTGTTGGTCAGGAGTAGGAAAAAACCCACATTCCTGACCGACAGAAGTTTCACCAAAAAAAGCACTGGTGAGAACAATACTATGTTAATGGGAGATGCTTTTCCACCAACATAGACGCCACTGTTCTTAGGGGGTAGTTTAATTATGCTGGTGGGAGAGCTCTCCCCCCATCAACATAGAGTGGCTATATGGGAGTGGCGCAGCTGTGGCAGTATACCTATACTGCTGTAAGGTCTGTAAGTGAAATCATACAGCCTAATACCATAACCATAATAGTATACTGTTCATCTAACTAATGCTACCCTTTAGTCATCTAAAACTTAAATTTAGAATCAATTGACTGTTATAATAAAGATTTGTAGTTAAAGAGCCTTAACATTTTGAAAAAAAAACCCACACCCCAAAACCTTAAACGTGGTGGAATCCTAGATCCCCTGCTCCTCCACAAGAAACATGTTATTTGACCAGGTTAAGTCACATTTAACAGTCTGTACCAGAGTGATGTAAAATGTTTTAAATGTAGGGGTTTTTTTAATATGCAGGTTTTAAAAGAGGATTCATATTAGAAATAGAGAATGAGTAAGAGGTTCTTGAGTAAGATCTTAGGCCAAAATTTTCAAAAATAAGTGACTTATGTTATTTACCTAAATTCTTATTTATACAACAAAGATATTCAGAGGTGTTGAGCACCCACAACTCTGCTGGCATTAAGGGGAGCTATGGTGCTCAGCTGCTCTGAATCTGACTGGCTGGCAAGGTGACCCCAATGCTGTAACTGACTCTGCAAAAAATAAAAATATATTTATAAAATTATTAGCATGATTTTAAAATTAAATAATTTTCAAACTATTTCATTCACTCTAGATCAGGGGTCAGCAGCCTATGGCTCATTAGGGAGCCAGATATGGCTCTTTTGCAGCTCAAGCACAGGCCCCATCTCCCTCCCCCGCCCCCCCCCTGCCCCACAGCAGGGAGCCTGCACTGGTGCTCCAGCCTCATGGCCCCCTGCAAGATTGGAGCACCAGTACTGGCTTCCTGCGGGGCAAAAGGGGGGGGGGCGGGAAGGGAGGGCCTGAGTCTCCCCGCCGGATCTGGCTTGCACGCAGGAAGAAAGTAAGTGCTCCCCCAACCCCAACCCCTCATGCCCAGACCACCACTCCCCTGTAGCATTTGCCATTCAAACATTAAAGAACTTTGAATATGAATGGGGAACTGACTAAAAAAAGTTTCAGTAGGGGCTTGTCTACACTAGAAATCTTTTCAGTTACACTTAAATAAGAGTGGCCAAAGCAACAAACTAAGTGAGAAAAAAGTCATTCTTATTATTGTGGAATAAGTGTCTATATGGGCAATTATACTGATATAATTATAGCAGTTTTGTTACACTGTTGATTAATTGTAATATGTGCATTCTACCTAAGAAGATAAGAGAGTGGCAAATTGGGAACACTAGATATTAAAAACCATTATGGTGTAGACATTATATAGCACATAAAACACACATTTTTCTATTCTGTCCCAACAATTTTATGAATCCTGACCAGGATTGGCTATTTTCTTCATAGCTTAGAGATAGTTAACATGCTGAGTCGTTGGGCCTCTTCTACTCTGAAGCTGCTAAGAAGCCCAAATCAAACTTAATTACCTTTATTACTGGTGCACTAAAGACTGAACGGAAATCACTACTACCAAAAGTATGTAGCAATTGGTCTGACAAACTGGCAAGTGAGCAAAGTTGATAACTTACATGCTTCTTGTGCTGATTCTCTTCTCTCCCCAATTCTTAGCACTCTCCTGTGCTATGCTTCCACCCACCCTTGCTTCAATCTTGTTCTTGTGTAGTACCTTCCCCTACAATTTCCCTTTTTGTTTTCCTTCCTTCCTTTTAATCTTATATTCTTTCAGGCCCTTGTTCTTGTCTCATCTGTGCTTTATTTTTTCTTCCTTTATATTGTTTTCCTGTATTTTGAAGTAGTTTACTAATAAAGCGGCGAAAGTCATTAAAATCTTTCAGACAGCTTACACAACTAAAATTTTAGTAAAGTTCATTTTGCTGTCAGCATAACAGCAGAGCAGAGTATGTAAGGTGGTACAGAAGAGAAAATGGTTGTGTCCTGAAAAAGACTGTCCCCAGTGGGCAAACCTTCAATTCACATTGCTCATCTTACTGCAAAACTAGCTAGCCCTAAACAATTAGGTTGATTTTTTTGCACTCTATTTAATCCTCATTGCTCGAGGATACAAGGTGGATTGATCTGGGTTCCCAGAAATAAAACACTAGTGCCCAATCCATTAAGCCTCCTTTCTCTGTCCTTGCACTAAAAGTAAATAATCCCCTTATGTCTCATAGTATTTTCCTCCGTAGCTTGATATTAACTCAAACAAAATAACTTCCCATTCACATGAGAAAGAACATGTGGCCACAATGCATGAATTATTTAAATACATTATGCTTTCAGCCAAAAAGCATTGCTGAACTATTTTTTCTCCTTTAGAATAATGCTGTCATCTGGATTAAAGATGCTCAGATGTAGCAAAGAGAATTGGGTTCCAAATTGTGATCAAATATATCTTAATAGAAAAATTAGGGACTGTGTTTAATGTTTAATCTAATGAAATATTTTAGCCATACTGCAGACATAATCCTTCTCACAAATCACTGTGTGTGAGATGCTTTAAAGGGAGTTGAAATTAATCCACAAAAACAAAATAACAAACAGAAAAGCTTACATATGAATTGTGCTGTCGTATTATTGTTTGAGGTTATGAGAATCTGAATTACTAAAATGAAAGCCTGGGCAACACTTGGAGATAATGAAGCAAGTGGTATAACAGCACATTAAAATAAACAAAATATTAAATTATTAATACATATTCTTGATAAATATTAAAGAAATGTGTATGTAAATAATTTAGTGTAAAACTACATTTCACCCAGTAATATATTTCAGTGTTAAAAAATAGCAATGGACAATGTGAAATGATCATGTACATCACCCTTCAGCACATATACAGAAGATTATTTCTGATGAGATTTCTGGTTCTAGAGGTTTATGTAATGCATTTAACTAAGAAACAGGAATTATTTGTAATTACAATAATATCTGTCATTATTTGTGATGAGAAACTTGTCACTGAATTTTTTTAAATAGTGGTGCTTCAATGACCATTTCTGAACTGGAATTCTCTTGAGTAAATTTCATCATTAAATCATAACACAAATAGATACAAATAGGAACACAATATTTGTGTCTACAAACTATTTGCTTATCCCTGCTTAAATGTATCTGTGTAACCATTTTAAACAAAAGAAAACAGATTCTTGTTATGGAATATTTAAATTTCATCTCATTAAAATATCCTTTGTAACAGCTTTCTTCCCTCCCAATGGAAATAAAGAAAAATGTCAGCCTTTTCAGAATTAATACATCTGAAGAAATCCACTGATGCATAATTAAATAGCTTCAGCAGACATTCCAGATCACACTCATAAAATGACATATTTTATATTTAAAAATGTTATCAAATAAAATATTTACATTACCTGACCACTACCAGTAGTTGCCATGCTAATTTCTGCTGCTCCTTGACCTTCATTCTGCCTCTCTGCTTCATGCGAGCCTGCATCATGCTTGCTTTGAGGTGCCCTCTGTTAATGTAAGAGTTTATGGCATAACATAAAAATGGAGTACACTTTATCAGTCAAAGCTTTCTAAGCTGTGAATGCATCAATGTCATAGCTTCACAGAGCCAATGAACTGTGCTTTGTATTTCATAACCTCTAGCCTCAATAATTAGCAGCTGAGACTGACTGTCTTAGCAAAATTGCAAGATGAAAGTGAAGCATGTCCTCTGAGGATTATAGCTCTGTAAGACAAAGGATTTGCTGTGAGACACAGAAACACCATCCTCCACCAGCTGTGCTCACATCACTATCAGAAATTTAACAGAATTGGAGCAAACAACTGTCTCCTCTGCAATGTCACACAATCTGTGCATTCACTGGAGGCTAAGCTTAGCACCATCACATTATTACTTAAACCTCACAACAAATTCAGATATTTTCTGGGTGGACAGAATGATACGCATGCAGTATATTTATATCATATTAAAGGAATCTTTCACATTTTATTGGTAATGTGAGCCACACAAGTGAACAAAGCATTATCAATATGCTCATACCAAATCTAATTATTACATACCAAAATAAATACAAATAATACAGAAAACCTGGTGAACAGATATTTCAGTTCCGTATGGAAGTAAAATCCTTCCCTGTTTAACTGAATGAAAACTAGATTTTTGTCATTACCATTCAAAGTGATCATAACATGATCATCAAAATCAAAAATGTGCATATAGCCCTTTGAATACATTAAGCAAAATAAAAGATTAGAACACTATATAAAATGCTTTTTGTTATTCACCAATTGGTTAGAAATGATTAAGCCTTTAACTATCAGCAAGTGTAAATGTTCTATTCTTCACATTAGCTAGAGTTTAGAAGTAGAAATTATCGACATTTATCTCCCTGCCAATGCAGGATTGTTCCACAGTACTGTTCTCAATATGGAACCTCAGTTTTCTTGTTTTCATGTTGCTACTCTTAGTTATGCACTCTGGTATCACCCTAAAAAACTCCTCTCATTCCTTTAAAATACACATAGTTGATAGAATTCCAGTCCACTGAAGTGCTGACCTGTGGAGCTCCTTACCAGAGATGTTGTGAAGGCCAAGATATAACAGGATTCAAAAAAGAGCTCAATAAATTGATGGAGGATGGGTCCCGTCAATGGCATGGGTAGGAATGGTGTTCCTAGTTGGTTTGTCAAAAGGTAGGAATGGGTGACAGGGCCTGGATCACTTGATTACTTCTATTCATTCTCTCTGGGGCACCTGGCATTGGCCACTGTCAGAAGACACAATACTGGGCTAGATGTACCTTAGGTCTGATCCAATATTGTCGTACTTATGTTCTTATGCACTGTTTCCCTTAGGAGACTATCACTGTCCAGTAGATCTTTTGGAAATGTTTCAACATTTTGCATGAACATATTTCTCTTCTCTGAACATATTCAAATTGTTCTATAGCTTTTCTGTAAAACAGTGGTCAAAACTATAAAAACTAACCCACATGTGACCTTAGTTTCTCAAAGGGCTTGTCTACATGTTGCTTTAATTTGCACCAGTCGGGTGTACATTTTAGCCCACATTAGAGTGTCACAAATTAACTGGTTTGCAAGAACCCTACTGGTGCATACTAAAAGTTCCTTAAAGCATGTTAGCATACAGTATATTTATTAAATACTAAAGAAATCTTTCTACATTTTATTAATAATGTGAGCAATACAATTGTATTCATCTTAATGTGGACAAAGTTTTAATAATATGCTCATGTTGAACCTAGTTACTGTATACCAAAATAAATTTACAGCGCTGTAACACACTTAATGTGCAGTAGAGAACTTTCAGTGTACAACAGCAGGGTCCACGTGAACCACTTAGTTTGTGACACTAATGTGGACTAAAATTTCTATAGCCCTTTGGTGTGGGCTAAGCATTACACAGACAAATCCTTATAAAACACTAGTGAAATCACACCTAGAATACTGTGTTCAGTTAGAAAATAGCAATTAAAATAATTATATAAAAGTAAGAAAATGATTAGGAATAATGATTAAAAATGAAATGCATATAAAAAGACAGAAGATGAAATGTCTAAGAGAAACAAAGGCATTTAACCTCCACCCTCCTTGCCCACAAGGTTCTATACCAGAATTAGTTTTCTTATGATAAGAACCTCAAAAAGTACTCTGGGACAGTATATTTTAAGGAAGATACAACAGAAATCCAAGTATATCTACATAAAAATAAAACACTTTTTCAAAAGATCCTGCACTCCTGAAAAAATGAGTATAGGATCTTTTGAAAAAGGGTTTTATGTTTGATTGATCCCCATCTTAACAGCCATTTTTCTTTCGAAAAGCCCTGTTTCAACCCCCCCCCCCCCCCCCGTGGCCACCATTATGCAAATAAAGTGCAGGAAATTTAAATCCCAGCTTCATTTGCAATTTCGAAGTGTCTAATTTACATCCCTTTTTCGAGAAAAGGGATGTAGTTTAGACACAGCTCAGGTTGTCAAGTCTGCAAAACACAACTGTCTTCCACCTGGCTCACTGCAATTTAAAACGAACTAAAACCAAAACCAAACCAAACAGGAAACCAACTTTCTGTTGGACCTTCTCCTTTCTATGACTGTTACCATTGATCTTCCCACAGTGGATTCTCTCTCTTATGGCACACTTTTTGTTTTTGGAAGCAGACCCTTACAATTTGGAAAGGAGAAGCTACTAAAGCCTATGAGTAGCCATTTTACATGTGACCATTGGAGGCTGTATCTGGGTTAATATCAGTATTACCATACCGAAACAATGAAAAAAAATCAGAAGTCAACCTTCAAAAATCATGAAAAAACTATTAATCATTTTTAATCTGATTCCTGAACTTCTCCTGACCACCTCTGTGTGTGTGTGTGAGAGAGAGAGAGAGAGAGAGAGACAGACAGACAGACAGACAGACAATCACAATCTCTCCAGTTTATAGCAAGTAAGATAATTCTGGCACCCAGTACAATAGCCAATCAAGGATCCAACCAAGACTGGGGCCCCATTCTGCTAGGCACTGTAGAAATACAGAGAAAGAAATAGTTCCTGTACTACTGTCTAAAACAAAGCATGGTAAAAACAACAGTAAAAAGGACCTAAACAGCAGAGTAAAAGTGGTGATTAGAAGCAAGGCTGTATCTAGGTAGGTCTAGGGCCAGGGACAACGCCCCTCCGCCCCCACTCGAGGCCATGCCCCCATCCCACCTCTTCCCTCCCCTAGCCCACCCTTTCCACCTCTTCCCTCAAGCCCCAACCCTGCCTCTTCCCACTCCTGTTTGTCCCAACCCCTATGGCCAGTTGCCAGTCCCCCAGGAAATCCCTAGGCTAACTTCAATATGAGGGACTGTCCCGTCCATAGGACAGTTGGGGCAGTCAAGGCATGTACTCACAAAGCGCAAGGCCTGGGGCAGCCACCCTGAACCATCCTATGGATGGGATAGTTCTGGTTAGAGGCAAAAAGACATCCTTTAGAAACTGAGACAAATCCTACTGAGGAAAAGAGAAGGCATCATAAATTCTGGCAAGTCATGTATAATTAGGCAGGCCAAAAGAGAATTTGAAAAGCCACTACCAAATGAAAACTAACAGCAAAACTTTTTTAAGTACATCAAAAACAGAACGTCTACCAGAAAGTAAGTAGGGCTGCTGGATGATCAGGATGTTCAAGGAGCTAAGTTTAAAAAATTGTGAGAATTACTGGACTAAAGAACTCAAGAATCTGAATGTGGATGAGGCTTGAAATTACTTTCAAGTTACTTTCAAGTCAAAGCTGCAGATGCTATCTGAAGTCTGCATTCCAGAAAAAAATCATAGGGATGGTCTTCAAACTGGATGAAGATGAACAAGCATCTCAAACAAGTGATTAAGAGAGAGCAGACCGCCTACAAGGGAGGGAAGATGGGAGAGATCAGCAAGGAAAGTTATGTTTTGGAAATAAGAAAGTGTAAAAAGAAAGTGAGAGCTGCCAAAACCTAACCAGAGTTGAATTTTACAAAGGAAAATAAAACCAGTAGTAAAAGGTTTTATAGATAGATATATTTACAAAAAGAAAACAAGGAAAGAAGTGGGACAGCTAACCACTGAGGATTAGATGGAGATTAAAGATTATTTAGGCATGGCCCAACACCTAAACAAAAACTTTGCCTAGTTTTTAATTAGATCAATGAAGAGTTTAGGGGTAGTACAGAGTAACTAAAGGCAATGATGTGGAGGTAGAAATTACCACATCTGAGGTGGAAGTCAAACTCAAAATGGGACTCAATAGGGGGGCTTGGATAATCTCCATCCAAGGATACTAAAGGAAATGGCACATGAAATTGCAAGCTCAATAGCAAGGATTTAATGAATCTGTAAACTTGGAGGTCATACCCTATAATTGGAGAATTGATAATACAGTTCCTATTTTTAAGAAAGGAAAAAAAGGGTAATTCAGGAAATTGCAGGATTATTTGTTTGATCTCAGTTGTATGCAAGGTCTTTGGAACAAACTTTGAAAGAGAAAGTAGTTAAGGATATAGTGGTAAATGGTAATTGGGATGAAACACAGCATGGTTTTACAAAAGATAGATCATGCTAGACAAACTCATGTCCCTGAGAAGATAACTGATTTTCTAAAACAAAGGAAATGCAGGCGACTTAATCTATCTGGAGTTCAGTAAGGCATTTGGTACAGTTCCACACGAGAAATTATTAGTTCAATTGGAGAAGCTGTGGATTAATATGAGCACTGAAAGATGGATAAGGAACTGGTTAAAGTGGAGAATACAACTGGTCACAGTGAATGGTTTGAGGGTGATTACTAGTGAAGTTCCTCATAGATTGGTCTTGATCTTATTTAATGTTTTTATTATTACCTTGGCACAAAAAGTGGGTGTGTCCTAATAAAATCTGCAGATGACACAAAATTGGACAGTTTTGCTGAAATAGAGGGGGACTGGAATATCATACTAGATCTGGATGACCTGGTAAACTAGAGAAATGGAAATGGGATGAAATTTAACAGTGCAAAGTCATGCATTTAGGGACTAACAACACCAAGAATGTTTGCTACTGGAGACTTATAAATCGGAAGAGGAAGACCTGAGTGTATTGGTTGATCACACGATGACTATGAACCACCAATGTGATGTGGCTATGAAAAAAGGCTAATGCAGTCCAGGATGCATCAGGTAAGGTATTTCCAGTATGGACATGAAAGTGTTAGTACAATCATAAAAGGCACTGCTAAAACCACACCTGGAACACTATGTGCAATTCTAGACACCCATGTTTAAGAAAGATGAATGCAAACTGATACAGGTGCAGAGAAGGGCTACTATAACTATTCAAGGAATGGAAACCCTACCATATGAAAGGAGACTCAAGAAGCTTGTCTTGTTTAGTCTAACGTAAAGGCGGTTGAGGGGAGATATGATTATTTTCTATAAATGCAGAGTAATAAATACCAGGGATACGATCAATACATTTAGGCTCAAAATTAATCAAAGGTTTCCAACCATTAGAGTGAAGTTCTAGAATAGCCTTCCAAGGGAAGGAGTGGGGACAAAAATCTTAATTAGTTTGAATACTGAGCTGGTTACATTTTTGGTGAGGATGGTCTGATATGACTGCCAATAGCAAAATAGCTATTGCGACTCCCAATAGGAAAAATCCCCAACGTCTGGAGATGGAACTCTAGATGGGGAGATATGACAGGGCGTATTCCCCCCCACACTGAGCAGGAGGGGTTAACTCAGCCCTGAGAGCAGGAGGCGGCCACACACCCCTGTATCTTACGGAGCACGTTCTGGCTGCACTACTATAAAAGGGAGCAGCTCAGCTCAGTTAGGGCTGGCAGTCGGAGGGAGAAGACATGCTGAGTCAGCTCCCTGCAAGCCCCATTGATTACCTAAAGGCTGGGATACTACCACACAAGCTGGAAACGGGATGCCTCTAGAGACCACGCAAGATTCGGAAACAAGAGAAAATAGCCAGACCGCAGAGGAAGGTGGTGAAACAGAGACTCACCAGTGAGCTGAGACTGGGGAAGCAGGAAGCAGCTCAGGAGCGGCAATGGCTACCAAGTGAGTGAACCACTGTCGAGGAGTCAGTGTGTTGCAGTTAGGATTTCCCCCTTGATTCAGTGGCGAGAGCAAGCCACTAACAGGGCCCTGGGGTGGGGTCCAAAGGAGTGGGAGGGCCTGGACCCCCCTGCCGGGGGGATGTAAAATTTTCCCCTATCTATTGACTCTTCTACAGACTTCTACCATTGGGTCACTGTGGGACCATTGAACTGTGCTGCCCGACAAAGGGGGCGAGCTATAGACTTTGACCCGTGGGTCACTTTGGGGACTTTTGGACAGTGCTGCCCTGCCAGTAGGGATGAGATATAGGTTGGGCTCTGGGGCTTGAGGGCAGATGGACTAAACAGACTCCAGGGCGAGAACAGAGGCACCGGCTGGGGAGAAAAAAAAGGTGGGGATAAGTGTGATAGGGGCAAGGTGGGCCACCCCACCCCACCTAGAACAATGTCATCCCCATAGCCATGTGACAGGAGGACTCTGAGTTATTACTGAGAATTCTTTCACAGATATCTGCCTGGTGGGTCTTGCTAAGGATTTAACTGATCTCCGTATCTGGAATTGTGAAGAAACTTTCCCTTGGATCAGATTGCCAGGGACCCTGGAGCATTGGTCACTTGCAGGTTTAAACAATTGTCACTTGAATTCTATAAACCATTATTTGAGGACTTCATCCAGCGGTTAGGGGTTAATTTATAGGAGGGGGTGAGTGAGGTTCAGTGGTCTGAAGTGTGCAGGAGGTCAGACAAGGTGATTGTGATTGTCCCATCTGACCTTAAAGTCAATGAGTCTAACTTCTGTTGTTGAGAAAAAACAGAGTTTGGAGCTTATGCAGAACTCCTGTTCAGGTTTGGGCAAAGCACTTAGAGTGTCACAGCTAAATACAAGGTGGAACAAATTGTTTAGCATAAATAAGTAATACATTTCATGGAATCGTTCAAGGTGACCTCAATAAGCACCTCACCAGTTACAGGGGAAAAAAGTGCTGTGGGTGTCAGTGAATTACAGATTGCTGTAAGAAACCATAACACAGTGTCTATTCAGTTCATGATTTTTAGTGTCTAGTAAAGTTACAAATGCTCATATTTTGAAGGCAATGTGTAGGTTTCCTTTGAGGATGAGAGGTCAAATGTAAAAAATGATTGCTTTGTGAAAAGCATTGATGCACAGGTGATATGGTGTTTTTGTCTTTTATTATGAGAATTCATATGAAAGCATAATGATTGTCTCATTTCACCCACATAGTTGTTAGTTATGCATTTAGTGCACTGGATGAGGTACATCACATGTTATGATGAACATGGATCTTGAAATGTGCATCACCCAGACATCAGAAGAGAACCTATTTAAAATATCAAATTAACCCCTCACTGACTACATGCCCCTTTTTTGTCACCTAGTACCCCACACTGGAACACATACTCAGTGGGGACCACATCCCGAAAGAAGTCTTTCCAGACCCCTTCTTCAGGCCTTTATACAACCCTACAAATTATCCTAGTTTATCATCAGAAGCAAGCTCCCCGCAGACCAGGACACACCAACTCAAAATAGCACCAGATGCTGTCAGAACAACAGATGCAAAATCTGCCGACATATCTCCATTGCTACAGTGATCAACACCCCCACAACACACCTTTCAAGATCCGTGGATCTTGACACACAGCTATCACAACATGTGGTGTATCTCATCCAGCGCACTTAAATGATCACAAGGCATTCCTGGTAATTTCAGGCACCTTACCTTCAGTACCACGAAAACTGGTTGAAACTATAGTAAAGAACAGAATGATCAGACACATAAATGAACACAATCAACAACTTTTGGAAAATGAAATCATGCCTCACCAACCTAATAGAATTAAATGAGCCAATTGCATAGCCAGTGACTTCTACTAGTTTAATGGTTTGTCTCTCCCCATTTAAATAAAAAAATAAGATTAAAAGTAAAAACTTGATTTTTATCCACTCTGACCTTGGCTCTGCTATATTAGAAACCTCATTCGATTCCAGTTACAGACTAAAATAACCTTGTGCCAGTTATCTTATCTGTGAAATGGGTGAATGACAGCTAACCTCAAGGTAGCAATTTGAGACCCTGGTTCATAGTAAGAGATGTGAAGTGCATGTTCTAACAACTGTTAGTAGAAGAGCTTAGGCTAAATAGAAAATGAAGGTTACTCACCTTGTGCAGTAACTGGTGTTCTTCAAGATGGGTGTCCTTGTGGGTGCTCCACTGTAGATGTCTCAGTGCTCCAGTGCTTATAATCGGAACTTTTTAGCAGCAGTACCCTGGGTGCCGACATGCATATGCGATGCTGCTCGCTCAGTAACAAGTGTGCCAACGCACATGTTGTCAACTGAGGGTTCTCTCTCTACCATGGAGAGATGTTAAAACTCCAAAGCAGAGGGGAAGAGGGAGAGTCATGGTGTGCCCACAGGGACACCCCACTGTAAGTGACTATGGAGCAGTGCCCTGAGAATCTGGAAGGAGGGCTTCATGTTTGTATTGTGAGCGGTGGACAGAAGTGCCACCCCAAATTCAGTGTGTTGAGTGGAATACTTATCTACAGTGTAAGGTTTTGTGAAGGTATGTATTGAAGCCCATGCTGCAGCCCTACAAATGTCAGTGACAGGAAAATTCTGCAGGAAAGCTGTAGAGGTGGCTGCTGCTCTGGTGGACTGAGATTGTACTTGATCTGGGAGTGGTACTTTGTTGATCGAGTAACACATGTTGAGGCAATTAAATATCCATTTAGGCAGTTGTTGTTTGGAAATGGCTTGACTTTTGGAATGATCTGCTATGGACAGAAGCAGTCTAGGAGAACATCTAAATTGTTTGTTCTTTCCAGGTAGAAGGCAATGGCATGATGGATGTCTAAGGAATGGAAATGAGCGGCAGTGGCGTCTGGATGAGGCTTCTGGCCGAAGACCGATAAGCATGGCTTGTTGATGTGGAACTGCTAAACCACTTTGGGGAGGAATTTCAGGTGAGATCTGAGAACCACTTTGTCCTTATAAAATACTGTAAAAAGAGGGTTAGCCATGAGTTCAGTGAGCTCGCTAACTCTTCTTGCTGTGGTGATGGCCACGAGGAAAGCAACTTTCATCGAGAGATGCGAAAGCGAACCAATCACCATTGGTTCAAAGGGGTGACCAGGCAAGGTTGTAAGGATGACGTTCAGATCTCAGAATGATGGAATTTGCCTTAACAGAGGAAACATGTTGTTGAGCCCTTTCAGGAACTTTTTTCATAGTCAGGTGAGTAAAGAATGTGTGTTCCTCTATCTGGGAATGCTAGCTTGAAGTTGCTGCCAAGTGCCAACTTCAACTAAGGAGTTTGAGAGGCTCTGCTTCTTCAAGGAAGCAGGTAGTCTAGCACTCTCAGTAGAGGTGCTGAGCAAAGTGATAGTGAATTGTGAGTGGCCCAAAGAATGAAACATTGCCATTTTTGAGCATAGGTTTTCCTGGTAGTCAACTTGTGACTGTTCATGATTAAGTATCAGACCTCTTCCGGGTAGGCAGAGTTGGACTTGATCAGCCTTGAAAGAGCCAGGCTTTGAGGTGTAACGTGGGACCATGTATGTTGCAGCTGACATGTAGCCGAGCAACTGAAAGCATTGTCTGGCCGACACCGTGGGGCTGTTGATAATGGTGTGAGCCAATAGAACTAGGGATTGAAAATGTTGACGTGGAAACCTGATTGTGCTCAGATGCAATCCAGTGTCGTGCTTCTCAATTACAACTCCTGAGTAGGAGTCAGGTCGGAACCTGCTTATCCCCTTAAGCCTGTGCCATCAGTGTCAAGGAAGGCTTCTGTTGAGGGGATACCTTTTTTGTAGGCCTTTCTAAGATAAGAGAGGATGTATACTTCCTCTTTGATGTCTTCTTAGCTGGAGGCTCCCAAGGTACCATTGTCCCCTGGTCCAAAACTGCTGTGGGAGACATTTGGGGTGGAGAGGCTTGTGATACCCATTCCAGCGCTGGTCTCACCATCTTCCCCATCATTAGAAGTTTGAGTTGCAGATTCCTGGCCTTTAGGGACCTGAAGGAAAGATTTTTACAATGATGACATTTCTGTGGGGAGTGATCCTGCCCCAGACAATGGAAACACTAAGCATATCCATCCAATATAGGGATGGGCAGCCTGCATGTAAGGCATCTCTTGAACCCCAGAATTACTACCCAACTAACTGGGAAGGGGGAATAAAGAAAGGAAAAAGATTTTTTTAAAATAGGAAGCAAAAGGCACCTGAATTAACTAAAGGAAACTAGCTAGAAGAACTAAATTAATAACAATCTTACCTGCTAAGAACCAGAGCGCTGCTGGGTTCTGACCAAGCCTGAGGTGGTTGCGAAGGAACTGGGAGATGGTTGACAATGTGAATGTGTCAGCTTGCTCAATATGGTGTGAGTGGCGCCGCGTTTGCATGTCGGCACCCGGGGTACTGCTGCTAACAAATTCCGATTATAAGCACAGGGTCACAGACACCTACAGTGCATCACCCACAGAGACACTCCTCAAAGAAGAAATTCATACCATCTGGGCTTACAGGTTAGGGAATGTTCCACTAAATGACAGGGCATTGGATGGGCAGAAATACACACTAAGGATGTTAGGAGGCGGGCAACTGACTAATCGTGTAGTCAATACAATTTGTATTGACTACACAATTAGTCGATAAGGGATGGCACTCTGTCTTGGCTTGCGCTGGTCCAGGAGTTAGCCCAGCTCCTACTACATTTAAATTGCAGGGGTAGGTTCCAGACCACTGCGGTTCTGCAGCTAGGGGCAGCTGCCAGAGCAGCCTCTGCTCACAGCCAGCGGCTGCTGCTGGAGCAGCCTGATAACAGAGGCAGCAAGGGAGGGAGCAAGTAGTCAAGTAGTCAACTACTCACTTAAATCTCTCTCTCCCTCCCTTCCTTCCTTCAATCTGTTCCAATAGTAGAGCTTTTATCGTCACTAAGCAGATTGCCTTCAGCAGGGACTAAAATTATAAGGATATGGGGCACTTTGATTTTTCTACTATGTTTCACTTCTTAGGTTGACAGATTTCTAAAGTTTAATACTGACAAAATCAATAGTCTGTTTTGGTGCTTGAAAACAAAATTCCATAGTCCTTTTTTATTAAATTAAAAGAGGGTTTGTCTAAACAAACAGTGCATGGCAAGCTAGAGTTCATGTTGTGCAACAACTGTGTGCAGGAAACCTGCCACAGGCCAGAAGTGCCCTAGTGTATTTTGATCTACCCTTGTTTCCAAATGGGATTGATCATAGCACACTATGGAACTTATTGTACATGGTTGGAGGTGCATGACAGATTTATGTCCCACCTTGCTGTGCACTAAGTTAGACGAGCCCAGAGACATCACTTGCTACTTTGTGAAGTTTAAAAGCTTCTAGAAAACTTGATTCTTTCTGTAAGGGTAGCAAATGGCAGGTACTTTTATGTAGCAATTTGTATTTGACTTCCTGTTTAGTTCACAGAATTGAATGAAAGCTAGCAATAGCTCTAATTTTAAACAAGTGACTAATCATTTGCAAAGATAATCCTCTGTTCACTGCAAACGATAGTTTTTCTGGACATAAATGAATGTTACATCACTTTTTTTGAATGTTAAACACTACAGATACACCCCCATTCTGAAGATACCAAAAGGATAAAATGTTTTTCAGTAATTCCACAGATACGAAATAGAATAGAAATATAAAACAAAGGGTTCTGGATGAACAGAAAAATAGGGTCCGATCACTAGAATAAAACAAATGAAGCTGAATTTTGCCGCTGCTGAATCACAAAGAAAAAATGCTAGCCTGCCAAATCCGTAACAGCTGTAATTACTCTGACTGCACAAGAGAGTTTAAATCTTGAGGAAAGTATTCTATGTTAAATAAATCCTTTTAGCTTTTTGTCTACAGGAATCGATGTTATCCAATGAAAATACACTTCTACTATACATTATGAATATTATGTTGGCAGTGCTTGTACTTGAACAGTAAATTAAAACAATAAAGTAAAATAGTTAAGGCAGTCAGTTACAGCAAAATGGCTTTCTAAAAAAAAATATCTTTTTTTGGAGCTGTCAGCCAAAACTGCTTATATTTTGAGGTGCCCTCACTTAAAGATGTACTGCAAACATATTAGGTGGATGGCTCCTAAATTCAGCATAAGCATTTCATTCCACAGAATGAATTTATATATAAATCATGAGTCTTAAAGGCATAGTGGGAAGCACCATCTTTGTGTATAAAGTTTTCAGACATTTTTCATTATAAGACCCCATTTTCAGTTGCTTATAAAACTTTGCCAAACTTTAACATTTGGACAGAAATTTTCTATTCTGTATGTCTCCTTCAGGTATATATATTTTTATATGTTATTATACCAAAACATCCTATACTACTAGCATCTATTGGTTCTAGATTCCACAAAGATAGGTGCCTCATTTATAAAAAAGATGTCAACCTAAATCAATGGAACAAATCATTGCTTATTTATAATGTAGCATCCAAAGACCACTACAAAGTTGGGCCCCACTATAATAGGCACTGTAAAAAACCCAAACATAATATGTTCCAAAGAGCTTAACATTTTATAACTTTCAGTAAATACAATAATGATTTTATTGTTGCTGGCATTCTCATCACTACTAGTTAGTCACATATATTTCTTGTCCCCAAAAAAATCACTCCATTCTGAAGCTGCATTGATGTAATATGCTTGCATGACCTATTTGTGTATTAAAGCATCTCCAAATACTCTCTGGCAAGATAACTTAAGATAAAAATGGTCCTTAATTCTGTAATTGTGTCCAAGTGCTAGTAGGGTCTCTAATGGGGGGTTATTACATAATGTACTACAATCCTCCAGCAGAACAGGGGGAGGCCTTATTTACGTAAAACATATCAAGTGGTTGGTACAGAAGTTGACTGTTCTGGATCAAGTGAGCCCATAGCGCCTACATAGCTAAATGTGTGTAATATTTCCATGCTCACACTGCCTTACACCAGCTCTGGTAAGGGGGCTATAATATTTGAGAGCAAGATAACATCTCCCTCAACTAGTGACATTCCTTAGTCTGTTGCCAGAGACTCCCCTCTCTTTCCCCTCCCACGTCCTTTTTAGTTCTCCAGTTTCTGAAATACTATGCCAGGGTTTCCATACTATGCCTGTGCCCCAGCTCTGCAGATCCTCAACTGATGATCCAGCTGTGACTGATATTTCTGCCCCCTTGGAATATCTTCCTGTTCCAACCTTGTTCTCCCACACATGCTGCTCTCCAGTAGCATCTCCACAGAGCTGGAGATGAGCTGTTACTGGCAAGTGGATATTATGGAGGCGTTGTTGCATGCCAGAAGCCTTCTGGAAGGGGACCACAGTAAGTGCAGGGACTAGGCCTGCCTACTTGACCTGCTGCGGGAGCTCTCAGCTCTGACAATTGCAGATAAGACTGCAGTGAATGTGCTTGTGTGCCGCATTCACACTTTCAGAAAAAATCATTTAAGCCTCAGTTATCCAAGGCTTTAGCCCTACAAGCTATCAAGGTAATATCAACTGACTGTGGTCTCCCTTTGGATTAAGCATTTTTGGATGCATACACAAACTGTATTTCAGTCATCTGAGGGACAGTTCCACTGATTACTCTCTCACTCTCCTTGAGACCCTGACAGAGTTAAGAACAGATTTTTAGACATAAATTTACTGTAAAAATTGGATCTTTAAAATAAAGCTCACTCATTTTGTTCAACACAACATTCTAAAAATTGGTGCAGCAAGGAATATGGTTTTCTAATAAAAAAGACACAGAAAAAAAAGGTAATTTCTGAATTTCCCTCCCATCGCTAGTAAGCATCTTATTAGAAAAGTAACATCATTTGTGACATGGAAGATGGTAGTGTGAGGGACTGTAAACTAATTTTCCACTTGAAATAAAAATGAATTGCAATGATTTTTTCCATACCCAAAGTGGGGGGAAAACACCTCTCTAAAGCATCACACAACAAGAGTAACACCAAATTGAAAGAAAGCTTTAAAACAAAAGTCACACCAAAAACAGTGAAGTTGTATAATAGAAAGAACCAGACATTTCAAACAAATTAAAGATTTATGGTGCTGTTTAAAAAAACCAAACCAAACCAAACCTGTTTTTAGTTTACATAAGCTCTACTGTTCTCTATGCATATCTGAACTGACTTCCATTATGGCAATGCTGCTGTACTGTTTCCTCTTCGCCTAAGACAAGGTTAATTAACAGTAAATAAAAGATCTATTTTACATTATATCAAAGGAATCAGTGGTTCAAGCCAATGTCAAAGCAAAAAAAGTAGAGGAAAGAAACCATAATTCAATATTGGGAATTCTCAAGCTTGCAAGGACAACCATGCAAGAGCTAGGAAATGATAGAATTAAGGTTGCTTTGCAACTTTAATTCATTGCCCTTGCCTGTTTGCATTGTGGTAGTCTTGCCCAAAAACATAACATGGAAAGTCTATGGCAGAACATGGAACATCATTCTGTGCCTTACATGCTCAAAGAAAATCCTCTCTCTTCTTACAACTCCCTAACCTCATTTTCTGTCCATCTTGTGTGCTAAAGAAGGCAGAGGTCCTACAGAACAAATAGTAAAGAACTAATTAAAACAGCATTACAATATTTATACACAGGAAGAAGAGGGAAATTAAGCTTGTACAGGTACCATTCTGGCTTTTTCTAACTACTCAACCTCAACATTCAGCTGAGAAAAGAGAAGTTCCATCAAAGGGAACCTACTACTCCACCACATGGGTCATCAGTTGAGTTGGAACCCAAGACTTTTAAAGCAGAAATCTCGAGCATTTGAGCTAAATAAGTAGTAGCAGCAGAAGGAGGTTGTTGTTCTCTATGTCAGTGATTCCCAACCAGAGGTACATTTACCCCTGGGGATACGCGGATATCTTCCAAAGGGCACATCAATTCTTGTAGGTATTTCCCTAATTTTACAATACAACAGGCTACATAAAAAGCACTAGCAAGGTCAGTACAAACTAAAAATTCTTACAGTGACTTGTTTATACTTCTGTATATACTGTACACTAAAATGTAAGTACAATATTTATATTCCAATTAATTTATTTTATAATTATGTGGTAAAATTAGAAAGCAAGCAATTTTTCCCCGTCATAGTGTGCTGTGACACTTTTCTGTTTTTAGGTCTGAGTTTGTAACCAACTATTTTTAAGTGAGGTGAAACTTGGGGTATGCAACACAAACTAGACTTCTGAAAGGGGTATACAGTAATTCATCATTTAACACAGTAGATAAGTTTCAGAAAATGATCGTGCTAAGCGAAAACGTGTTATGCGGGGTCAATTTTCCCATTGAAAATAATGGAAAAGTTGGGGGTTGCGTTTCAAGTGGTGGTGTCAAAGTCAATTTTCTGTTGGTGCTGAGTTGTCAACGTCAACATTAGACGATGTACTGTACAGTAAAACTCCAACTGTCCGGCATCCAGTTGTCCGGCATCAACTGGAACCTGGAAGTGCTCTGATCAGCTGCTCTCTTGGCCGGGCTGCTGTGAGCCGCATGTGCGCTCGCGGCTCCAGCCTGCACTTGGTAGCAGCTGGCCGCTGAGCACAGGCAGCTGCCTTGGGACCAGGACATAAGGTTGGAAGAGAAAGGGGACTAGGTTACAGCAGGGCAGGGAGGTGTTTGGCTCTGGGGAAGGAAAGGGGAGGAGAGGGGAGGGCGATTGGGTTGGGAGTATGCCCCTGTGACGGGTCTGCTGGGACCCGCACTGCGTACGGCGAGGGAGGGTCGGCGGGGAACGGACGCCTCGCCCCCTCTCCTCCGCCCCCGCTTGCAGGCCGGCAGCTGGGTTTCCCCAGCCGGCCTGTCACCGGCAGCTGCGTGGGGCTTCCCCGGCCTCCCTGCAAAGTGGCGGAGGGTTCCCGGCTCGCCGTGCCTTTCCCCGCTGCTGCCCCCCTCGCCGGACGCAGTGTGGGTCCCGGCAGACCCGTCACAGCTGCCTTATAGTATCTCCTGGTACACCGGATTATCAGAAGTCTACTGTATTACCGCTGTTTTCACAATTTATACCGCTGCACAAAGTAGTCCGTCACTTGATTTTTTTCATGTTATTTCGGGGATGGTAGTGTTATTCAAAAAATGTTCCCAAAAAAAATTAATGCTATCGCGAAAACGTGTTAAGTGGGCATGTGTTAAACGAGTAATTACTGTAGTCGTCTGGAAAGATTCAGATTCATTGCTGTATGCAGGGGGCCAACAGAATTGCCAGGTCCCTGGGAAAGGTGTGTGCGCGCCAGGCGCACGGGGTGCAAGAATGGCTCTGGCCGGCCCTGGTCACTAGGCGGTCGCACATAAATGCCCCGGCGGGCGCCACATTGGGGATCACTGCTATAAGCCATGCATATGTAGTCTTGCAAACCGTACTACATATGTGGTGGCTGCCACGTGCCCTAGAATTTGAAGGCATGCACGAACATTCCAGAAGGGGGTGTGTAGCGTTGTGTCGATGAGGTTGTGTAGTGTATTGAACTAATGGATGGAAAGGGTGGCCCTGGCTCTGATGGAATCCAACGATGCCCCCTATGAATTCTGTCATCCAGGTAGGTTCTAGAGTAAATTTTTAGAGATTTATTAGGAGGCCAAGGCAGGACAACACATCCTGAGTGATGTTTGTCATAGTTAACTTTTGTTATGAGAAGTACCTTTGATTAGACAGTCATCTAGATAGGCAAATATGATGACCTCTTGATGTCTCAAGAATGGGTTTACTACTGCTAACGTCTTGGAGAACATGTGTGGTGCGGTCGACAGACTGAAGGGCAGAACACGGTACTGATAATGGTTCTTTCCTACTGTGAATCTGAGGAACCTCCTATGAGAAGGATGGATAGATATAGGGAAATAGGCATCCTGAAGGTTGAGGGCTGAGAACCAGTCCCCCTCGTTCAGCAGTGGTATGATAGCTCCCAATGTCACCATTTAGAATTTCTGATTGCAGATGAATTTGTTCAGTTTTCTGAGCTCTAGGATGGGCCTCCAACCTCTTGTCTTCTTTTGTGTAAGGAAATAATTTGAGTAGAGCCCTCTCTCAATGAATTGCAGAGAAACTGGTTCTATGGCCCCCAACTTGAGAAATTTTTGTGCCTCTGCTTGTAATAGGTACTTGTGAGAGGAGTCCCTGAAGAGGGATAGGGAAGGGGAAAGGGTACGGGGCACAGACAGGAAAGGGATAGTATAACCCGAGCTTACAATCTCGAGGATCCACGGGTCTTTGGTGATAAGGACTCACTGGTGGTAGAAAGAACTTAGACGGTGACCAAAGAGATGGGATGACTGAGATGGTTCCAGTGGTAGGTTGCTCAGACCCTCGGCCACACCTTCAAAATTGTGGCTTTGAGGTGATGGTTGTAGTACTGTGGTCTGGGTATATTGGCCCCTCCTGTTCGACCGCTGCTTGGGCCTTTGCTCAAAGGATCTTTATTGTTGTCTGTGGAAGGGGTTGTCTCGGCCTCTGATAAGGTATGTATCACTTATATTGGCTAGGTGAAGTATACATCCCCAACGTGCAAAGGGTTGTGCGAGAATCCTTCATCGAATGGAAGACTCTGTCTGGCCTGGCTGCAAACTGATGAGTTTTATCAAAGTCTGCCGCTCAAGCAGAATTCCCGAGGATTGTAGCTAGGACGTATGGCACATCATGATGGCTTTGGCTGGTGCCTTGGCAGCTATATCTAACATGTCCATTGAGGCCTGTAGTGCAATTCGGGCAACAGACTGGCCCACCTGCATGATGGATTGGAGCTGTGGTCTTTTTCGCTCCGGGAGGTCATAAGTTTCTGCAGCCTTAAGTAGTTTGCGTGATCGTAGTTTGCGAGGAGGGTTTTATAGTTTGAAATTCAGAACTGCAAGGTTGCAGAGGAATAGATCTTTAGTCTGAACAGGGACAGCCTCTTATGCTCCTTACCTTGTGGAGTGGATCTAAATTGTTGTTTCGACCAATGGTGGACTGCATCCACAACCAATGAATTTGGTTGGGGGTGGAGAAAAAAGGAAGTCCATCCCTTTAGCTGGTATGAAATATTTTTGATCTGCCCTTCTACTGGTATGGGGCATAGAAGCTGGTGTTTGCCATATGATTTCAGAGGGCTCCATTATGGCCTTGTCAATGGATAGGGCAATTTTTGAGGAAGATGCGGGTTGCAATATTTGCAGCAGTTTCTGCTGTTTTTTTTGTACTTCCTGGAGTGCGATGTCTTGTGAATTTGCAACCCTTTTGAACAATTCCTGGAATTGTTTCAGGTCGTCTGCCAGTGGAGAGGAGGAAGGGAAGACCGCCTCATCAGGGGATGACAACAACTAGGAAGCTGGGGCAGGTCACCTGTGTCAGACTGAGGTGGTTGAGCTGGTGACAAATGAGGAGTTGTTGGTGAACAAGTTGTGTGAGCTGGAGTAGAGGGTACTGTATCTTGTCGATGGTGGCTATGCACATCACTGAGCCCATGGGTCCCATGGGTTCTACTGTAGATGGTAGGGTTGAGGTGAATATGGCCACAGGTGATTAAACAAATGGTACACAGGTCAGTGTTGGGAGGACCTTTTCTTGGCTGGATGCCACTGAATAGGTGGGAGAGGAATGTTGGGATAAGAACCTGTTCCCATGCTTGATGCCGGAACCAGTACCAGGAGAGGATGGCATGGGTGAAAAGGAGATGTCCTCAGGTCGGTGCGGATGTGGGCTATTCTCCCTATGCATGGGGGAGTGTGGTAGTGACTCCTCAGTCTGTTCTGGTGCTGGCATTGTCTACACCTGTGCTATCTGGTGCCAGGATTCAGATTTCTTATGAGTCTTGCTCATTGTGGTCTCCAGTGCCGGTGTTTGTTTAGGTCCCAGAGAACACTGCAAAGGAGCAGCTTTGAGTCGATGCAGCCATCAGTGCCGGGGAGAGGAGGCATATCCAACTTGGTGCCAGGTGGGAGACCATGACGGGTGGTGCAGAGGAACTTGCTTTACACTTAAGCTCCAACTCTGCTCTCTTTGTCGGTGCCGCTTTGCACTTCTCAGCAGTGCCGGAGGTGGATGGAACCAGCGAATGGGCGGTGCAGGATGTTATTGGCACCGTCAGCAGGGACCCAGTTGGCAACACGCTGGACTTACGAAAGTCCCTGGGAGGAGATCAATAGGCTCTTTTCCTCGGAATCGAGGGTTCCACTGACGCCAACTTCTTTGGATCTGGCATTTGGAGAGAATTCTCCCATGGTAAATTCTTTAGCCTCATCTCCCTATTTCTTCTGGCAATCACAGTCATGCTTTGGCAGTGTTAGCATTTCTGTGCCACATGGCCTTCGCCCAGGCATTTTATGCAGGAAGAGTGCCCATCCTAAACAGGCCTGGGGTCCTTTCAAGAGTCACATTTTTTTAATCCAGGACAGTCTGGTATTTTAAAGAGGTTGGGGTGGTGGGACGAAAAGAAAAGCGGGGATTGGGGGGTTTTATGGAATGGTTTATGGAATCTTAACTAAAGATGTCTAAAAGTAGCTAAAGAACTGAAATAATTGAGAAAAATTCTGTTTCTTTCAGAAAAAGTCACATTGCAAAGAGACTCCGTCTTCTGCCGAGGACAGTAGAAAAGGAACTAAAGGACTCAAACTGCACGCACGCCTAGTGGACAAAACGGCATGAGATGGCGACTGCACATGCACGGGAAGGCACTGCTAGGGTAAAAAAATCTCTGATCGCCAGTGCGAGGATGCACCAATACCTGAGTGGATCACCCACAGGGACACTACTCGAAGGAGAATTCTGGTTTCTGTTCCTAGCTAGAAAGAGAGAATGTGGTTTAGTATGGTGGCTCTCAACTTTTCCTGACTACTACACCTTTCAGGAGTCTGAGTTGTCTTGCATACTCCCAAGCAATACCTCACTTGAAAACTACTTGCTTACAAAATCAGACATAAAAATACACAAGCTTCATAGCACACTATTACTGAAAAACTGCACACTTCCTAATTTTTACCATATAATTATAACAAAAATCAACTGAAAGTAAATATTGTATAGTATATGCTGACTGACTTTGCTAAAAAAAATTTATATAGCCTGTTGTAAAACTAGGCAATATCAGGATGAACTGATGGACCCCTGACAGACTTCTGTGTATCCCTCGGAGTATGCATACCCCTGGTTAAGAACCATTGGGTTAGTAATATTAATCTGACACATTGTTTCTGAAAGGCTGCATGGCTAAGAGGTTGAGACTTGTCGTACTAGAAAGAAGGGCTCTATTTCCAGCTCTGCCAGAAGGGAGCTAGTCTCTCAATTAACATCATTTGTAAAATGGAAGAAAGATGCTTGCCTGAACTCCTAAGGTAGCACAATGAAGGTTTGCTCAATAATAAAGGTTGTGAAGTGCACAGAATTAATATTAGTTATCAGAACAGCTGAGACTAGAACATGGTTGCCTCGTCTTGGGTTCCCACTCAGTACACCTTTCCATGTGGCTTCTGCGTCCCTCCTATCAATATCTGGCTTTGTGCATAATACACTTGAGATTTAGTGTGACTGGGAGAATGCTCAATATATTTTCCACGAAGACAGATCAGTGAAATATCAGGGGTGTGCAAATTTTTTGGCCCGAGGGCCACATCAAGCTATGGAAATTGTAGGCAAGGCCACAAATGCTCAAAAAAATCGGGACGGGGATGTGGAATGGGGTGAGGGCTCTGGGTGGGGCCAGAAATGAGTTCAGGGTGCAGGAGTGAGCTTCCAGCTGGCGCAAAGGGTTGGCGTGCGAGGGTTGGGGGGAGTGAGGGCTCTGGCTGAGGGTTCAGCATTGGGGTGGGGTTGGGGTGCAGGAGGAGACTCTGGGCTGGGACCTAGGGGTTTAGCGGACAGGAGGGAGATCAGAGCTGGGGCATGGGGAAGGTGGGCCTCCGGAGTGCAGGCTCTAGGCTGTGCTTACCTCCTCAAGCAGCTCCAGGAAGCAGTGACATATCCCCCTTCCAGCCAGCTTCCATGTGGAGATGAGGCCAGGCACATCTGTGTGCTGCCCCCCAGTGGGAGCTGAGTCAGAAGTGCTTTGCAGGGGTAGCACACAGAGCTCTCTGAGTGCTCCTGTGCATAGGAGCTGGCCAGAAGGGGCACATGCTGCTGCTTCCAGGAGCTGCATGGAGCAGGGCAAGCCCCAGACCCTACTTCCCAGTGGGAGCTCAAAGACTGGATTAAAATGTCTGGTGAGCCAAATGTGGCCAACAGGCCATAGTTTGTCCCCTGCTCTGAGGCAGAACATGCCCAGTGCAGTGATGTTTGAAGATTTTAGCAGCGAGCTTGTAACAACCTCTACTGAGCATGTGCAAATAGTCATTTTCAGAACTTCTAACAACTCACCCAGATCTGGGAAGAGATTCATGGGGACACCAAAAGACACCTTGCTCCACAACTACCCCTGTCAAATTTCTAGTTCCTGTTCCAAAGTAAGGAGGTGGTGGAAGCATTGAAAAAAATATATGGGAATTTAAAAAACACCCCTGCATATTTGCACCAAAAATCCCTTGCCACTAGAAAAAAAAAATTTCTTCCCTCTCCATTTCATTGTCTGAAATGACTGAACTATTGCCATTGAAACTCAAAGTTAGTCTAAGGCATTAAGCAAGCATGGAAAATGTTAAGGTCTGTGACATTATGAGCAACTGTAAACAGAGGGCTCATAATGGAAAGTGTTAGTCAGCCTTAATTATAGTAATTGCTTTTAGCTCCTCCTATAACATCAAATTTCAAGGTTCTGTTTGTTTTTCAGAGAATAATTATCAGAACAACTATTTTAAATTACGAAAAAGCTAGTTTTTAATCCTCTCAGTTAAAAAAATGCTGAAAAATTTCTTGCAAAAAAACCCCCACCAACCAATCAATTTTGGACACAGGCCAGCTATGGAAAATTTCAGCTCCAGTATGAATATTTTTGGTTACAAAGTATAGAAAGTGGGATAGACATAGAAACTATTTTACAGTGCTAACAAAACCAGTTCACAAAACTATTTTACAGTGCTAACAAAACCAGTGGCTACTGGTGACCATTATAATAGATGCTGGCATATCAGAGCACAGGAATCCCATTATCTTTATTTGTTTATCAGTATTTTTCTGGTAGAAATGTGATACAAGACTTATAAAATAAAGTCTGACACAAACTGGATGAGCATTCACCCTCTTCCCATCTGTACTTCTCAAAAGATTAACAAACCAGGCAGCGCCTCATCAGATCTCTAAATTTAGAAAGAGAATTACTGTACTCCAACTCATCAGATATATTAGGAAAACAACATGATAAATCCTTTAACCAAATAGTTGGCTACAATAGTTATTTTCTAAATTAAGTTCAAACCTTTCAAAGGCATTGCAGTTTTGTCCCTTTATTGAATTCTTCAGCATGGATTTTTAACTGAAATATCAGTATCACCAGACCTGTCGAGTAGTAACCTAGGCTGCTCTCTGTGCATCTCTAGCATCCAGGGCTTTGGTGCGGAGCCCAGAGCTGGAGTGCGGAGCAGTGGAGCTGCAGGTTTTTGCCCGGAGCGGAGCTGGAGCAC
Organism: Pelochelys cantorii; assembly: GCA_032595735.1. NCBI lineage: Eukaryota > Metazoa > Chordata > Testudines > Trionychidae > Pelochelys > Pelochelys cantorii. Next base: position 70,999,904 of record CM064330.1, on the reverse strand, counting down.
AGAAAATCTTGACTGCTCCACTGCTCCAATTTTTTTTTTTTCATTTTCAATCCAAAATGAATGATATTTTAGCAAGAAAGTCATAAAGGTGCCAAAAGTTTCAGATTGTATAACAATTGATATTAACATCTACTTTACCACTTTACGTAATATGTCACAGTTATTCTCACTTTGGACGAAATCAAGATTTAATGTACAGATACAAAATTACAAAGTTTTTTGGAGATATGTTTTATTAAAGAATCAGATAATTATCAGACATCCGGCAACACTGCAGACTGCTCCCACCCTTGTGCCAAGGTTAGGCAAGTACGTACTCGCGTAGATTAGTTAGATAGTTAGATTAGTATGTGTTTATTTTCAACCTTGTAACATGTAGCCTTGTTACTTCCCAACAATTAATGTTGTAGAACAGCGATAGCACGTACTAACGCTACGGCACATACCAAATTTCATTGATATATCTATATTAAAGCGTTTTTGAGATATTAATTAAAAACTTGGAAAATATTTCGAATATTTTACCGCAAAATTTCATAAGAAAAACTAACTTGCAATTTATAAATAAAAATGTATATTAATTATGTATATTAACAATTAAAAATTTATAGTTAAAAATTAATTTGAGTCGGAGCACGGAGCGGAGTCGGAGCGGAGCTGGAGCAGAGCAATTCAAAAATTTGATTGCTCCAAATCCCTGCTAGCATCATCTCATTTGAAGTACATTGAAGTAATGTGATTAAAATGTACTGCCAAGGAAGACAGAAGACTACAGCTGGAATTCTCATGGATTAAAATGATTGAGAAACCAAGAATCTATTTTCTTGGCTGCAGCAATATGACAGTTGAATAGCTGTAAAACGTAATATTTCTTCCTCTCTTGCAAAGACTAGGGGGGAAAAAGACTGTAGCAGAGAAACCAACATCAAGATATAATATAATTATAGCATGTAATTTATTGAGCCAAAATATTCTAGACCACACAGTTAATTCTATTAAGTGCCGTAGGGTTTACTTTCTGCTTTGTTTTAAATATACACACCTGTGCAAAAGCAAAAAAAAAAAAAAAGGGCACACACTCACTAACCTCTGCTTCAGCTGCTTGTGACTGCAAGAGCTGTCGTATACGAAGTATGTCCTTCTCTATTTGCTGAATTCTTGCCACTCTTACCTGAAAATGAATACATTTTCAATTTTATAATTAAAAAAAATATTTACTATAGAAAAGGAGAATGTGAAAAAAGTTCATGGCAAAAACTGATGACTAGAAAACAGAACTACTTAATTTGCATGATTATTTCAGTAACTGAGCATAGCCATGAAATGAGCCATATGTAAAAATACTTTACACAATGTAATGGTCAGCTGGGTTTTTAACCACAACTGACACGAATTTGGATCTAATATTAAACTAATACACGGTATCAAGACATGAAGAGACATGAACCAGAATATACTCCCATTCCCCCCCTCCCCCCCCCAAAATGTTAACCTTCTCTTTGTCACTGATGCACTGGGTAGTCTTGAGAAAGTTATTTTACCTCTGTCTCAGGTGCTCTGTTTGTAAAATATGGGTAACACTAAATATCCTACACAGAAATTTTGTGGAGATTTACATTTGCAGAGTGTTTTCAGCCTGTAAAACATTGAGTAAGTTTCATATCTTACTTATTAGCTGTTCTTTGGACAAACTATGTGTACTACAGTAATAGAGATGTAGCCGTGTTAGTCTAGTCTAGCTGAAACAAAAAACAGGACTACGTAGCACTTTAAAGACTAACAAGATGGTTTATTAGTTGATGAGCTTTCGTGGGCCAGCCTATTTTCTTCCACAATTTGATCTGAGGAAGTGGGTCTGGCCCACGAAAGCTCATCAACTAATAAACCATCTTGTTAGTCTTTAAAGTGCTACATAGTCCTGTTTTATGTGTACTACTACACTCCTCTGGTAGCCCAATCACATTTATTTCCACATTACTGAGAACTGACTTCAGATATATCAATCTGCATAATCAAAGTGTTATATACAGAGATCCTGCTTAATAGTGATAATAGGAAACTAAGCAAAAAAAAAATTACACATAAACGTCAAAAGAACTCAAGAGTAACAATCTGATGTTAAAGGACACTAAAACCTTTCAGTGCCCTTTCTTTGTATGGTGCCTAGCACAATGTGGTCAAGGTTCTTGACTAGGGCTCCTAGGAGCAACTGCTGTGGTGGTGGTGGCTGTGCTGGTAGCAGAAATAGATTAGCAAGGCAGTTTGGGCGGTAATACTATACCAATGTCTATGCTGAATTGTAAAATATTGTGGGATATTTATCAGGATCTCAGTGATAGTAATCTGGATCAGCAATCAGCAATTTATAATTTCCATTTCTAGTGCCCCACTGTTCTATTTTGGGTTCTGCTTTCAAATATAGGTGAAAGGGTCTGCTTGCAAAATTATGCAAGCATTCATGAAGTCAAAACCATCCTTTGCTGGTACAAATAGATTTATGGGTATAGTGAGTATAAATATATTTTTGTTGGTTCAGCTGGATATAATGCTTATCCCTTTATATCTATTCTTTGGTGACAACATTTTATAGGATTTTTATATTAAACTCAATAATGCAAAGTAAAAGAAGACAGTGTACCAAAATAGGAAAAAAAAAAGATGTTTCAGACACATGCTATTTAAAACAACAGTTATAACAACTTCAGTTTTAATACTCATTAACCAGGATTCAAAAGTACTTTCCTTTTGGATCATTTTGTACCTAACAATGTCTCAAAACTGCTCCTAAATCTTCTACTAATTCAGTAGAAGGATACTTATTCATTTATTGTGGAGAGAAGGGATTCTGTCCAATATGTGTTTTGATTCCCATTTTTATATTTAAAAAGTTCTGTAAATGGACAAACTCAACACTGCTATGTTCATAAACAATTTAAAGACAATCACCAATAATTTAATAAAATCAAAAGGATAACCCATTTTATTCAGTTTAACTATAAAAGTAAAACCTAGGATTTTTTTTAAAAGTACATTACCTGTGCCCGCTTCTCCATGTCCTGACAAGTACCTAATTGTTCTTCCATGGCAGCTCTAATTTGCCTAGCCTCATATTCTAACTGCCTTCTTGTCATGTCTGTTTGCAAGGAGAACTGGAATCCAAACATGGAAAAGACATTTTAGCAAACCAATCTTGGTGAAAAACTATCCTGAACAAATCCAAAACAATTAATTTCATGCTAGAATTTCATAAATTTAGACAAAACCTGAACACTGGGCCAAAAATAAAATTGTATTGATTATCAACAAGGATACATAATACTATACAATGGCTAGTTTTTTTCCTGTAAATCATATAAGTTATCTAAACAAAATGTGTCAAGAGGAAAAAACCACACCACATGTGAGGATTCAGACACCAAAATTTGTAAATCTGCATACCACTAAAAGATTTTTTTTTTGCTAGCTCTCTAAGTACTAGGGAAATAGTATATGTACACATCAAACACTGCTAGTGCAGATACTTTTACAGTATTGTTAGATGCAGTAGATTATCAAGCTCATACCTCAAGAATAAAAGATATTAAGTAGACTTAGAATCTAGAGGTGACATACAAGTATAAACTGATGTTGTAACCCAGGGCCTTACAGGCCTGTGATATATTCAGCATAGCCACACAAATGTGATTTTTGTTTTTAAATGCGTGCAATTAAACTAAATGTTGATCTCATGACCTGGTTTAGCATTTGTTTATTATTATCCTTACTTATTTGTGGTCTACTTTTTCAGCTCCATATACAAGACTATTATTAGGGGTTCTGCAAAATTCTTTCGAGTTTAAAAGGGTTCTGTGGCCAAATAAAAATAGGAAACACTGTACTAGGGAAAATAATCCTTGAAGAGGGATCATGGGTATGTGCAACAAAAGGATTGCATGTCCACGATTAGAATAAATCAGGGTACTAAGGGGTGCACTACTGGTGACTAGAGTCAGCATCCAGGGTCCTGGCCTTTGGTGGATCCCCCAGAACCTTTGGTTTCTGGGTGCAACCCTAGAGCATTAAGCATGGTAGAAGATGGATGCAAACCCTACTTCTTGATGGGATAATCACCCCACAACCTCCACAATATGAAGGGGTCCTAGAGTTCTCTGTCCCACAAACTACCTGCAGTGAATGTTTCTGTGGAAAATCCCCAAGGTCCTGACTTTAGCATTTGAATATATTGCTTTTTTAAAATATTGCACTAGGCAGAAACTTGGTATATGATCTGCCTATTTACAGATTATAAAAAACTAAAAAGAGCTTTTTGATCAAAGTGCATCTCAAATCTTTATATTTGCCCAGTTTAAGTTGACATTCCATCTTATACATTGCACATACACTTTGGTCTCTCTTCAATTTGTTTCTGCAGGGTATCTCAGATTTATCTAAACTCTAGTGTGTTGAAATTCTTTACCCTGGGGCATTCACACAGTTTCTATTGATAATTATATAACCACATTTAAAATGTCCTTTCTAATCCATTATACAATGTAATCTATTATTATGTGATATATATGTTATTTACTTGCCTGTAGGGACATCAATTTTTTCACAGTGTGTCAGATTTCCCTCCCCCAGGCTTTCTGTAATAGACTTATGGACACAAATATACATAACTCAAGGATGCTTGGGACAAATTGCCTCATGTAACCCTATCAATCTTAATGTCATAATCCACTGTGTTTGTGTATCTTATTTTGGTGTATATATCACTCTTCTACGTAAAGTTAGATGTATGGAATTCTTTATGGTTTTAAATGTTCAAATGAAAGCCATCAAGGATGTTACCCTCAGTGTCTAGATGACCAACTGTAAACAATCTCCTTTGTCCTCTAAATTTTAGCAGTGGTTTACACTTATCCACATTAAATTTCATTTGCCATTTTGTTGCCCAATCACTCAGTTTGGTGAGATCTTCTTGGAGTCCCTCACAGTTTGCTTCTGTCTTGACTATCCTAAACAGTTTGGTATCATCTGCAAACTTTACCACCTCACTGCTTACCCCTTTCTCCAGATCATTTATGAATAAGTTGAACAGGATTGGTCCTAGGACCGACCCTTGGGGGACACCACTAGTTACCCCTCTCCATTCTGAAAATTTACCATTTATTCCTACCCTTTGTTTCCTGTCTTTTAACCAGTTCTCAATCCAAGAAAGGACCTTCCCTCTTATCCCATGGCCATGTAATTTACACAAGAGCCTTTGGTGAGGGACCTGGTCAAAGGCTTTCTGAAAATCTAAGTATACTATATCTACTAGATCCCCCTTGTCCGCATGTTTGTTAACCCCTTCAAAGAACTCTAACAGATTAGTAAGACAGGATTTCCCTTTCCAGAAACCATGTTGACTTTTGTCCAACAAATTATGTTCTTCTACATGCTTCACAATTTTATTCTTTACTATTGTTTCGACTAATTTGCCCGGTACTGAAGTTAGACTTACCGGTCTGTAATTGCCCGGATCGCCTCTGGAGCCCTTTTTAAATATTGGTGTCACGTTAGCTACCTTCCAGTCATTAGGTACAGAAGTCGATTTAAGGGATAGGTTACAAACCACAGATAATAGTTCAGCAATTTCCCATTTGAGTTCTTTTAGAACCCTTGGATGAATGCCATCCGGTCCCGGAGATTTGTTAACATTAAGTTTTTCTATTTGTTCCAAAACCTCCTCTAATGACACTTCAATCCAGGACAGTTCCTCAGATTCATCACCCACAAAGGACGGTGCAGATTTGGGAATCTCCCCAACGTCCTCAGCCGTGAAGACTGAAGCAAAGAAATCATTTAGTTTCTCCGCAATGGCTTTATCGTCCTTGATTGCGCCTTTTATAGTTCGATCGTCTAGGGGACCCACAGGTTTTTTAGCAGGCTTCCTGCTTCTAATGTACTTAAAAAACATTTTGTTATTTCTTTTTGAGTTTTCAGCTAGCTGTTCCTCAAAATCTTTTTTTGCTTTTCTTATTACATTTTTACACTTGATTTGACAGTGTTTATGTTCCTTTCTATTTATCTCACTAGGATTGGACTTCCACTTCTTAAAAGATGCCTTTTTGTCCCTCACTGCTTCTTTTACATGGTGGTTAAGCCACGGTGACATTTTTTTAGGTCTCTTGCTATGTTTTTTAATTTGGGGTATACATTTAAGTTGGGCCTCTATTATGGTGTCTTTAAAAAGTTTCCATGCAGCTTGCAGAGATTTGGCTCTAGTCACTGTGCCTTTTAATTTCTGTTTCACTAGCCTCCTCATTTTTGTGTAATTCCCCTTTTTGAAATTAAATGCCAGGGTGCTGGACTGCTGAGGTGTTCTACCCACCACAGGAATGTTGAATGTTATTATTATAGAGTTCTTTATTTTGGTAGCTTCTCTAATCTCCCTCAGCATTTCAATGTCAGTATCACTGTCCTGGTCAGGTGGTCGGTAATATATCCCTACTGCTAATTTCTTATTATTGGAGCATGGAATTACTATCCATAGCGATTCTATTGAGCATGTTGATTCACTTAATATTTTTATTTCATTTGATTCTACATTATCTTTCACATACAATGCCACTCCGCCACCCACCCGGCCTGCTCTATCCTTTCGATATATTTTATATCCCGGTATGATTGTGTCCCACAGATTTTCCTCATTCCACCAGGTTTCAGTGATGCCTATTATGTCAATCTCCTCATTTAATACTAGGTACTCTAGTTCACCCATCTTATTAGTCAGACTCCTAGCATTTGTGTAGAAGCACTTTAAAAATTTGCCACTGCTTATTTGTCTGCCCTTCCCTGGTGCATTGGATTCCTTTGTATGCGGTTGTTTGTCTGCTCTGGCCCATGGTTTGCCCTCTCCCCTCCTCTCTTTCTGACTACAGCTTAGAGACTCTCTGTCAATGGATTCTCCTCTAAGAGAAGTCTCCCTCCGATTTACGTGCATCTCCGCACCAATCGGCTTTCCCCCATCTCTTAGTTTAAAAACTGCTCTACAGCCTTTTTAATGTTTAGTGCCAGCAGTCTGGTTCCACCCTGGTTTAGGTGGAGCCCATCCTTCCTATATAGGCTCCCCCTCTCCCAAAAGTGTCCCCAGTTCCTAATAAATCCAAACCCCTCTTCCCTACACCATCGTCTCATCCACGCATTGAGACTCTGAAGCTCTGCCTGCCTACCTGGCCCTTCGCGAGGAACGGGAAGCATTTCCGAGAATGCCACCATAGAGGTCCTGGATTTCAGTCTCTTTCCTAGCAGCCTAAATTTGGCCTCCAGGACATCTCTCCTACCCTTCCCTACGTCATTGGTACCTACATGTACCACGACCAGCGGCTCCTCCCCAGCACTACGCATAAGTCTATCTAGATGCCTCGAGAGAGCCGCAACCTTCGCACCAGGCAGGCAAGTGACCATACGGTTCTCCCGGTCATCACAAACCTAACTATCTATGTTTCTAACAATCGAATCACCCACTACTAACACCTGCCTCTTCCTAACTGGCATTCTCTCCCCCTCAGAGGTATCCTCAGTGCGAGAGGATACCGCAACATCCTCTGGGAGGAGGGTCCCAACTACGGGATGGTTTCCCTCTGCTCCCATTGAATGCTCTGTTCCCTTGAGACTTTCATCCTCCTTAAGAGCACTGGGGCTCTCAGACTGGAGGTGGGACAGTACTACAATGTCCCGGAAAGTCTCATCAACGTATCTCTCTACCTCCCTTAGCTCCTGCAGTTCAGCCACTCTGGCCTCCAAAGCCCGAACCCGGTCTCTGAGGGTCAGGAGCTCCTTGCAACGGGTGCACACATACGCCACCCGCCCACAGGGCAGGTAATCATACATGTTACACTCGACGCAATAAACAGGATAGCCCCCACTCTGCTGCTGGGCTTCTGTCTCCATTTTTCTAATGAATAAGTTTAAGCAGAAACTGGGATTCTTTTTAAACCTCTGGAATATAGGTTATTATAAGAGTTGTTTTTAAGAAGGTCAGAAGTCCCTAGTGCCCTCTAACCTCCCCCTCTAAACACCCTCTCCAAACTCCCTGTTAGCTGTTCCTGTTCGCAAGCTCCCTGGTCGCTGAGTCACAGGCTTATATAGCTCTGGTAGCCCCTCCCCCTGACTGAGGCTCAGCCAATTAACAGAGGCTTCTTGATTTCAAACCTTTTAGAAGCTCCTTCAAATAAACAAACCAACCAACCAAACACACAAACACAAGCTCAGCACACAGCAAATAACTCCCCCCACACACAAACACACACTCCAGACAGCCACTTACCACAAGGGTCCCGCTTTTACTCCTCTTTTACCTGGAGAACTCCCTCTCCAAACTCCCTGTTAGCTGTTCCTGTTGGCAAGCTCCCTGGTCCAAACCTCATTCCAGGAGGAATAACAGGTAGTTCGAACTAGGGCTTTATTTCGAACTACCAGGTCCCTGCCGTGTGTAGACACGGGCAGTTAGTCCGGACTTGTAAATTTCAAAAATGGCGACCAGTCGGGAAGATGCAAATCAAGCGCAGGAAATTTAAATCCCGGGCTTGATTTGCAACTTCTAATGCCTACATTAGTCTCCCTAGTTCGAACTAGGGGGCTAGCGTAGACATACCCACTGAGAGGACACACTTAGTGAGGTCCTAGAGGGGCCTGGTACTATTCAATACTTTCATTGATGACTTGGCTAATGGAATGAAAAGTATGTTTTTAAATCAGGGGTGGGCAATAACTTTTGACGGGGGGGCTACTCCAAGATTTTGGGAAGTGGTCGAGGGCTGCAATCTTCCATGGTATTAATGGAGGAGGTGTGGGGTCTGGGATAGAGGTTGGGTGCAGAAGGGAGCTTGGGTAAGGGATTGGGGTGCAGGAGGGAGAGTGGGGTCTGGGAGAGGGTTTGGGTGAATGAGGCAGTTTTGATCTAGGGCAGGAGACTGGGGTGCAGGGATTTGGAATGTGACCTAGGGGAGGGGACTGGGATGCAGAGCTTTGGGTTGTAACCTAGGATAGGAGGGGACTGTGATCTGGAGCAGGGGATTGGGGTGCCAGATCTGGGAGTGGGTATGGGTGCATGATGGGGGCAGATGGTTTAGGTAGGTTGAGTGGAGGGGCAGAGGGTTGGGGAAGGGAGGGGCTGGGGTGCCAAAGGCAGGCTCTGGCCAGGAGACTGACCAGCCAGAAGCCCAACCAGCATGCCTGCCTGCCGAGCTAAATGCTTGCAGAGCTTCCTGCACTTGGGATGGAAGAATCCCAAGCACTGTTACAGGCTGGGGACCGACTGGCTAAGTAGCAGTTCTGCAGAAAAGGACCTGGGGATTACAGTGGATGAGAAGCTAGATATGAGTCAACAGTGTGCCCTTGTAGCCATGAAGGCTAATGGCATTTTAGGTTGCATTAGGAGGAGCACTCCCAGCAGATCTAGAGAAGTGATTATTCCCCTTTATTTGGCTCTGGTGAGGCCACATCTGGAGTACTGTGTCCAGTTCTGGGCCCCCAACTATAGAAAGGATGTGGACGCATTGGAGAGGGTCCAGCGGAGGGCAACGAAAATGATTAGGGGGCTGGAGCACATGACCTATGAGAAGAGACTGAGGGATTTGGGTTTGTTTAGTCTGCAGAGGAGAAGAGTGAGGGGGGGATTTGATAGCAGCCTTCAACTTCCTGAAGGGAGGTTCCAAAGAGGATGGAGAGAGGCTGTTCTCAGTAGTGACGGATGGCAGAACAAGGAGCAATGGTCTCAAGTTACCGTGGGGGGAGGTCTAGGTTGGATATTAGGAAAAACTATTTCACTAGGAGGGTGGTGAAGCACTGGAATGAGTTACCTATGGACATGGTGGAATCTCCATCCTTAGAGGTTTTTGACAAAGCCCTGGCTGGGTTGATTTATTTGGGATTGGTTCTGCCTTGGGCAGGGGGCTGGACTTGATGACCTCCTGAGGTCTCTTCCAGCTCTATGATTGTATGAGTCTATGTTTCTCTGCTAGTCTGCCTGCCCCTACACAGCCACATGCTTGTGTGAATAACAGCGGGAGGGGAGGGGGGCATGGTGCTTCGTGTGCTGCCTGTTATTCAAACAGACAGCTCCCATTGGCTGGTTTCTGGTGTTGGGGGCACAGGGAGCTCATGAAGCCTTCCCCAATAGCCTCTGGGCTCACCGTTTTGAAAAAGAATTGGCCCTGCAACTGCTTTTCTGAGTGGTCTGCAGGGCAAGCAGGAGGAGCTTGCCTGGGGCTACCCACTGCATCTACAGGCTGGATCTGGTGGCTTGGCGGGCTGAATTTGGCCCGCGGGCCGTATTTTTCCCAGGCCTGGTTTAAACTACAGTGCATGACACCAAGAGGCAGGTTGCAAGCACTTTGGAGGACAGTATTAGAATTCAAGAAAACCTTGAAAAATAGGCCTGAAATCAGTAAGATGAAGATCAGAAAAGGTCAAAGTATTACACTTTGGAAGGAAAAACAAAATTGGGAATAACTAGCTATGTCAGTGGTCCCCAAACTTTTTCTGTCATGGCTATCCTTACCTATAATGGAAACTCTCTGTGCTCCACTGAAAAACATGGTTGGGAACTGGGACCAGGGACCACAGTCAAAGATGCAGCTGTGGCTGTGGCTGGGAGTGTGGCTGCAGCTGGGGCCATGCCCAGAAATAGACCCATAGCTGGGGTCTAACATTGTGGCCAGGACAGAACTGAGGGCAGAGCAGGGTTGAGTGGTGCTCCCTTTCTGCACCACATGAGGGTTGTCCCAAGTCCTGCTGTACCCTCTTGAACACCACTCTGTGCCTCCCCCAACAGGGGTGCACCTCATAGTTGGGGTTCACTGGGCTATGCAGCAGTACCATTGAAAGGGATCTGGGCACTGTAGTGGATACAAATTGAATAGGAGACAATATGAAAAGCTGCAAAACAGGCTAACGTAGGATGCATCAACAGTAGTGTCAAACGTGACAAGGAGGAGGTAAATGCCCTGGTCTATTTAGTCCTGGTAAAGCCTCAGTTGCAGTACTATCTCCAATTTTGGATTTTGTACGTTAACGAAGATGTGGAGTAATTGGAGAAAGTCCAGAGGAGAGCTACAGAAATGATAAAATATTTAGAAAACATGACCTATGAAGAAAGATTAAAAAATAAAAATCTTGATATGATTAATATTGACAAAAAAGGACTGACGGGGGACCTGATAATCTTCAAATATAGTAAGAGCTCTTATAAGGACTGTGATGAACTGTTCTCCATGTCCACTGATGGTAGAACAAGAAGTAGTGGACTTATTCTGCAATAAGGGAAATTTTCATTAGATATAAGGAAAAACTTTCTATCTGTAAAGATAGCTGAACACTGGAACAGGCTTCCACGAGAGGTTGTGGAATTCCTGTAATTGGAGATTTTTTAGGTTAGATAAACATCTGTCAGAAATGGTCTAGATCAGTCTCAAACGCTGGCCCACAGGCCATGCCCAGCTGGAGCAATTGCACAAGCAATTGTACATGCCCGGTGGGCCTGTCCATTACCAGCCCACAAGTCCCACCCCTTCCCACCACCACCTCACACTTTCTCCCCTGAAGATGCAACTTCGGCTGTGGCACTAGGCCCTAGGGCTGGGATGCTATGGGGAAGGGGAAGAATAGAGTGATGGCAGGAAGGGGCGAGATTTGCGGGCCAGTAACAGACAGGCCTCCCTGGCCCGCTGGGAATTCTGGGCTAGATTGTGCAATTGGTCTGGCCAGAGATGGCCTGCAGGCTTGGTGTAAATATACTTGGTCCTGCCTCAGTTGCAGGAGTCTGGACTAGGTGACTTGTTGAGGCTCTTTTTAGACCTACATATTTATGATTCTATAACTTCAAATTTGATACAACTGGCATGATAGGATATGTATGCCTTTGCCATATTTACTGTTAGAACTGTTTCAGAACAGTTTATGAATCCAGTATATGTTTCCTGCTGAAGTCTTCAACCTTAATTATTCATAGTAAAAAAGTCAGTGTTGCTATAGAATTTTTTCATTCCCATTTATGATGCTGCAGGTGGCAAAGCAAAGGCCCAGAGGGTCAACTTCACAATAGATACCTATATTTCACTGAATCTGCCAGTGTATAACACTGCCCTGAATTAAGAGCTCCTATTGAAGTTAGTATAATGCTACTTCTCAAAGTTAAAGGAAATGATGAAGCTACTAGAAATTAAGGATTTTGATGTAAAATGTCAAAAGAGTAAAAAATAACATTTTAATTAATCCCGCATGAGATTTTAATCATGTTCCTCCATATGAGAGGTACTTCTTGTATGGATTTTTTTCCTTGTAAAATGACAACTAAAAGCAGTCAATCGCAGGTACTGGTGCAATTATATTATTTAGACACAATATTTTATTTATTTGGAACCTAGGATACATTTTTCACACACATTTTTAACTAGTTTATAAAATATATACAATATCCAAATGAACATCATAGCACCAGTTACAAATAAGAAAATATGCTGCTATTGTAGTTACTTACATTTTCAGTAAGAGGGAGACTATCTATCCGCTTAGTTAGGTTCTGAAGCTGAGCATAATACCAGTCCTTCTCTTTCTCTTCCTTTTCAAGCTCAGCCAGCAATAGAGATCTATTTTAAAAAAACAAAATCAGGAAGTGTCCCATCAGTAAGTTTCCATTAGCAATTATAAATATGGCAACAAATACATAAAGTGTCAAAAGGAAAAGATTGGACTTGGTGATCAAGGAACCGAACAAAAATTTCAGAGACCCATCTTCTGTTCCTTCTTTACCTAGCTTTGCTCTCAACCTGCTGTGTGACCTTTAGCAAATCATTGGAAATAATCTGTGACTTAGTTTCACTGTAAAATCAAAGTATCTCCCTTTCTTTATAAGATCACTGAAATCCACAGATGAGAAGCACTGTATGAAAGCTAAGTATTATTAGATCTGTGCTTACTGACATCCAGGACAAACTATTTGAGACCATTTTCTTTTCTCTTTTTGGTGATATACTACTCCCAGTGTAGCAAACTAATTATCTTATTTTTTTTTAAAAGATACTAGCACTACAGAAAAATCTATTATTATTTTTCTGGAATATAACTTTATTCTAATATAAAGGGACTATTTTTTCTTTACTGCAATTCCATATAGTTAAACAGGTATAGACATAAAAAATTAATTTCAAGGCTCTGACTGCAACTTGATCCATACAGGCAGACTTCACTTCTATACAAACATCCACTAAGATCAGTCTCCTAAAAATCTACTAGTTTCTTCTAAAAGTCTCTCCCGTTAATACTTTTTCCTTCTTAAATGCTCATATTGCTCTTTGGCTGATATTAAAGAAAAGGAAAAAGATAATTGTACGTCTAAGTTGATCTGTTTAGTAGACATTTCAGATTGCTCCAGTAGATAGGGTTTTCTCAGTCTAAGCTCCTATAACTGTATTGTTAACGTTATCCCCATAAATAATGAATACAGTCTTCCCTAAGATAGTAGCTGTTCAGAATTCACTACCAATGTTTCAATATAGCTATACAACTGTACAAAAACCTCTCCATATGATTTATTTTAAAGTGGTAAGTGAATACAGTATTCATAAAAAGTAATGGACTGAAAAGCCTGAAAACTGAAGGCTGCTATTTAGCAATAGGTTGGGATGTTAAGACATAAAATTACCTGTTGTTTCCCTTTCCCTGTCTCATCTCTCTGTCCTTAAATTGTGAGCTCTCTGAACATCCCTTTCTGAATCTTTGTCAAGCACAGCAGGTGCACTACCATAAATATTTTAACAAAAAAGATTGCACTACCTACCAGTGTTTCCACTCTGGCCTGCATCTGCATGAGTTCCAAGCCTAAGTATTAACCTGGAGCAGTTTTCAACCTATGTTTTAAAATAGTCATCACACTGGAAAACTGTTTAAAACTTGCTTTGCTGACAAACTCAATATTATTTACAGAAAGCATCTTAGCTGCAGGTTACTTGAACTTGACTCAAAATGATTGCTTTGTGTTGGGTTCTACATCACATTATGAATTCTCTAATATAGCCCTTGAGGTTGTTTTCTAATTCACGGATACTTCGGTGGAACTGAGAACAATACCTACTATGGAAATGGCAAGCTTGAAAATATCTGAGAAAACAACAGGAGCCTAGTTATTCTAGATCTTGTTTGATAGCCTAGAGAAAAAGAATTATCTGGAATTCCCAAATCTAGCATAAAGGCATTACCAAAAATATTAATGACAACTAGTCTAAAAATAGATGAACAAGCAGCAGCACTCTGTTCTACTAACCTCATATTCACCTAGCTATTTTCCCTTTACTTGAGACCCAAAAAGCCTGGGGTGCTGACTGTATTTAAACATGAACCTAATAAAATCTCCTTCTATATTAGACTACTGTAATTTCAGATAGGCTGAACCAGAACTGTTCACACAATTATCTGAAGAGAGACAAGACCCCATATTAAGACAGACAGGTCTTAGACTCGTATTAGTGAGGAAAAGGCAAACAGCAATACTTATTCTAGTGATGCATAAAAGAATAGAGTTCATAGTTGTGAACTAAGATATACAAAGGTGCAATTAATTCAGTCTTTAAAAGAAATTTTTATTCGTAAAATATTTTTCTGCAAATGGGATTCAGATACTGCCGACTATAGATACATTGGTGATGCCAACAAAAAGATTACCTAATTCTGTCTACAGACATCAAAGTATTTGCCTTAAAAATGTGGATATAGAAAAGACACTATTTTTCTTTCCTTCTGATGTTTCTTCTTGACAAGAAGGATTAACAAAACCAATGGTGGAAGGCAAAAAAGGGATGTTAACGTACAAACAAAAATAAAGGAGAGTTTAAATAAGATCTACTGGGGGAAAATGCAGCCCTTACATAAGTAGTAGCTGTGACACTTAAATCCTACAAGATGGTTCAGACAAAATCTGGAAATCTATATGCTAAAATGCGGACATCAAATATTGCACACAGGTTATTAAAACAGCAAGTCAGCTTATATGACTTCTAGTATTTGCACCACATTATAAAGGTTTTGATGTACTGAAGCATTTTGGAATGTCTTGCCAAGTAATCTTTTGAAATCCCAAAATTTTATTTCAGAAAATAACAGCTAAGAGAAATCTCTAAAAATATTTCAGATACTAAAAACTGTTTTGTTCCCCCTTTATTGTTCTCTCTAAAAACTGATAATATAATTGCATTAGTGTTTTTGATTCTGAGGCAAAAATTAATGTGACTACTACTAATATCTTGCATGATCTATGAGGCAAGCAGCATGTAATACTATAGAACAGCAGTTCCCAACCGCCAGGCCACGGACTGCTGCTAGGCTGCGACCCACTGGCTGCTGGGCTGTGGTGGTTTCCGAAGCTCAAGCTGGCAGTTCATGGTGTCTCAGCTCTGGCAGCTGTGGTGACTGAGGCACGGCAGGAGGCAGAGGAGCAGGAGGCGCCTCCCTCCCTCCTCTGCGTTTGGGGAGGGAGGGGGCATGAAAGAGGAAGGAGTGCACGCGCTGCCAAAGGCTACTCCCTTTGCCCACATGACCTCTTTTGCCGGCAGCGACAGGAGGAGACACCCCCCCTCCCTTCACGGTAATGGCGGCCTGCCAGGGCTCCGCGCTCTGCCCCCGCGGCTGCTTTTGCAAGCAGCGGCAGGAGGCGGCAGAGCAGGAGGCACCTCCCTCCTCAGTAACAGCGGCCCCACTGGGGCTCTGCGCTCCCATCCACCCATGGGGGCACAAGACACAATGTGGAGGGAGGGAGTGCGAAGGAGGAGGGAGCGCAGAACCAGCGCAGAAAACAAATCGCAACAGTGACATTGAGCTTGAGATGAGTTTGAGAGGCCTGTTTTGTTCAAAACTCATATTCTTCTTCATTACACCTCCACCTGTACTTGGAGTTCTGCAGTTGTAGTAGGTTTTGAGTCAGGGTAAAAAATAAACAGATCCTTAGTAAAGTTGGAAGAGTTGCTCCATATAATATTGTGTGTGTGTTAGGGATGTTAAATATCGTGTAACTGAATAAATGTGTAACCGCATAAAATATTATTGGTTACACAACTATTCAGTAGTCCCCAGAGGTGAGGCCAGAAAGCCAGTGCGCCCAGTTTAAAAACCAGCTACCCTCTCAGACTGGCTGCCTGACACCCTGCACTGCTGCCTCTGATACAGAGGCAGTGGGGCGGGGGGAGGGATAACAGCAGCCCTTGTCCATGGGGGGTCCGAGCTCCCCACAGACAGGGGCTGCTTCACAGCATCTTCCCTTGCCCTCCCCTCCACTATGCTGTTGCCTGTATCAGCAGGAGGCGGGAGCAGGAGACACTGTGGACCTGATATGTGTGTGTGTGTGAGTATGTGTGAGAGAGAGAGAGAGAGAGGCTGGGGGCCAGCAAAGCAGTCAGCCTGTGGGGGCTGGAGGTTGGTGGGACTGGTAGCCTGTAGGAGCCAGAGAGGGCCAGAGGCCAGCGGCCCGTGAGGCCATGGTCCCACGGAACTCATTTAACTGTGTAACGGATTTAAATTTTAATCAGTAGCATGGTTAATATTTTAAAGTTTTTTATATTCCATGTGTAGGTGTGGCAAACCATTTTTGGATTGAATATATATGGATTATAAATCACTGTTGTGTTCTTAGAGATGGTTCCTCTAAGTGTCGAGCCACGCTAGCAGGGTGCAGTGTAGGTTGATGCTATATGTATTTTGGGAATAACAGATTCCAGTCTCCAGGGCTCTTTAATCTGGCATCTTTTATGAGCTTTTCATTATTAATGAAGGTAGAGGCAGAGGCTTGGAAGTAAGTTCAACCACTCTTCTCATACGGACAGGTAAATTATAGATAAAACCCTCCTACTTCACGTATCAAATTTACCAATGCACTTGACATTGTTATTTATGCTTGTGACACCACTGAAAAAAGATTTTCTTCTATTTTATATCTTTGCACCTTCTGTATTTAAATTGGTGTCTGGTATATTTTTCATGTTTCATAGGACTATTTTGTTCTTCCTTGAGTTAATGCTCCATGTAATTTTTAAAGGAGTATATTACTACTGCAATATTTTTTCTGGTACACAGGTTGAACCTCTTTTGTCTGGCACCCTCAGGACTGGTGCTGAACCAGAGAATTTGCCAGACCATGGGAGGTCAAAATTGTCTAGCAGCATTACCAACATTTCCATTGCTTACTGGGCTCTTATAAGACATTTAGGAGTAAATTAGAGCTAAATAACAGCACAGAACACTGAGAACCAGGACTGGTGGCTGTAAACAAACTTGATGGGGCCACAGGAACCTTGACCACACCCATAATAAGTGGATATCCGGCTAACTAAAATTATGCCAGACCATGGATGTTGCCAGCCCAGAGACTGCTGAACTAAAGAGGTTAAACCTGTACTAGTTCTGTTTTTTTCATTGACATGAATAAAATATTGAAAAGAATTTTATTTCAGAGGCTTGAAGTTTGTTTTATGTCAATAGAAGTGTTTGTAGGGATTAATATTTATGATGTTCAAAGCTTCTCATTTCAAATGTGTAGTTAGTGGTGCAAATGTAATGTATAAAGCACAAAGAAAAGTACCTTACGTTATATTTCTGTGTATAGTTTTTCTATTCAGATGTGCTCTGTGTTCCCCTTCTCTCCATCACTTGCTATCCCGCCCCTTATACACTCTCAGGGTAAGGCTACACTGCCACATTTTTTCGATCCTTCTGTTGGAAGAGATTTTTAGTCTAGACTGGGCCAAATGTCAGAAAACCCCCTTTTTTGGAAGCCCCCTTATTCCTCGTGGAACGAGGAATACAGGGACTGCCAGAAGAGCATGTTTGCCAGAAAAACTCCTGTAGCCTAGCTGTACCCTCACTGGGTTGAAACAGGAAGTGCGGGCTCTGGGGTGGGAATGAAGGATTTGGGTGTAAGAAAGGGTGAGAGGTGCAAGCTCTGGGAGGGAATTTGGATACAGGAAGAGGTGGAGAAGGGGATGATGGCTCACGGAGGAGGCTCCAGGCTGGGGAGTGTTGGGCTCAGGTGGAGAGTTGGGATGCTGAGCAAGCCACAGGCTTGTGGATGTGAGGGTGCAGGAGTTTGGGTTGGGCTGTGTGAGGGGCTCAGTACAGGGAGGCTGGGAGTATGATGGGCTCAGGACACAGATTTGCAGTGTGTGAATGGTGCAAGAGTGTTGTGGCAGAAGACTGAGGATGTGGGGGTGCAGGAGTTTGGGGATCTGAGTGGCTCAAAATGGGGTTCCAGTGTATGATAGGCTCAGATTTGGGGTCGGGGGGGGGTACAGGAATGTTATTATGCTGTGGCCAGATGAGGGCTTGGCCCCAATTGGGGGCTTGTTGGCCAGGCTTCATTGTTAAATAAAATATGTCAAACACAAAAGGTTTCAGCATTGTCTTTATTTATGATAGGGGCGGGGAACCTGTTTTGAGTCAGGGGTCACTGACCCACAGAAAAGTCAGTTGGGGCCACACAAGTGAGATTCACAACTCATCCAAAACCCCTCAAGCCTCACTAATGTGGCCCCAATTGTGCTGGTGGGGGCAGGGGACAGGATGCTGAGGCAGAGTGCCGATGGGTGCCGAGGCAGGGGACAGGGTACCAGTGGGTGCCAGGGCAGGAGGCTGGGGCAGGGGAAAGGGTGCCGGTGGGTGCTGGAGCAGGAGACAGGGTGCCGGGGCAGGGGCCTGGGGCAGGGGACAGGATGCTGGAGCAGAGGACAGGATGCCAATGGGTGCCGGGGCAGGGAACAGGGTGCTGGAGCAGGGAACAAGGTGCTGGGGCAGGGGACAGGATGCCAGTGGGTGCCAGGGCAGGGGCCTGGGACAGGGTGCAGGTGCAGAGGGCCAATGGGTGCTGGGGCAAGGGACAGGGTGCCGATGGGTGCTGGGGCAGGGGAGAAGGTGCTGGGGTAGGGAATAGGGTGCTGGGACAGGGTGCCGATGAGTGCTGGGGCACGGGAGAGGGTGCTGGGGTAGGGAATAGGGTGCTGGGACAGGGTGCCGATGGGTGCCAGCGCATGGGACTGGGTGCTAGGGCAGGAGACAGAGTACTTGTGGGGTCTGGGCAGGGGGAATGGACAGGGACTGGTACCTGGGGATCCTGCAACTGCGTGCCAAGGCCCAGGAAGTGTGCCGGCTGTTCACCCGGCCCCCAAACAGCCAGAATGGTACCTGAAATGCCAGTCCATCGCGCGCCGAGGACTTTCTTCCCCTGCTGCCTTCCTGTGTGGGAAGAGGGGGAGAGTGGGAGTCCCGGACCGTGCCAGCTCCAACTGTTCCGGCAGCATGTGCCTTGCTCCTCTGCTCCCCACGGCAGCGCGCGCTACCTGAGCGGTTTGAGCTGGCACAGTCCCAGACTCCTCCTCCCTCCCAGGCATGCAGGAAGGCAGCAGGGGAAGAAAGTCCCCAGTGTGCAATGGACCAGGGTTTTAGCGTCGGCTGTTTGCGGAGGAGGGAAGAGCAGCCTGCGCACTTCCAGGACCTGGCGTGCAGCTGCAGAACTCCACCCCACCCCGCAGGAAGCTCACGCTACCTCCGTTGTCGCTGGAGGTAGCATCAGTTTGGGGTTCTTCTTGGGGTTGGGGGCAGAAAAGGGGGCCCCTGAAAGCCTCGTGATCGACTAGTTGAGCCCCCGGGATCGACCAGTCAATCGCGATCGACGGGTTGGTGACCACGGCTATAGAGTCTTGTGTTGCTAGAATATGTGTAGCCACATCCGATCTGCAAACATGGTCCACACATACCTGCAGATATGTAGGGCTCTAATAAGCTATCATTTTAAAATACAGAAATAAGCATCTTTAACACTGGTAAATACAAACTCTCCTGGCTCAAATGCTGCATTTAGGTCCCAAAGAACCTCTATCTTTAATTCCTTATGTATCATCTAAGCCAGGGCTACTCAACTTTGGAAGCCCTGGGGCCACAATGATATTCACAGCACATGCCGAGGACCGCAACTTAAGTGTGGTTGCATGTTCATGCAAATATATATGCAAATATATGCAAATAGTTTCTTTCACACTGACAGGCATGACTACAAAGATTAAGCCTTAAGCCATGGCACTGGACCCAAATGTGGCCAGTGTGAGCCAGTCAGCACCTTTTAGGCTCTGTCCACAAGGCTAAGCAGCCAGCACTTCCCACAATGCCTCGGCGCTCCCAGCACCTCCTCCCTAGGGGCTAGAAATGCCGACATTTGGAATCAGAGAAATTCCCCAAATTAGGTGTAGATTGCTGATAGTTTTAACTATTGCCCCTCCATTTCCTGGAATTCCTGGGAAATTAACAAAGTTAGCTCTTGGCTAGGTTTAATTCTATGTGGTACCCTGATGAAATGTAACAGGTTTTCGTGTTTCACAGTACTTGAAAAATCAGTGAAATCTATTCTCTAAAGAAACCAAAGATATGGCTCTCAGCTTTGGTGTCCAAAAGATCCTTTGTTAGCCTTGACAGAGCCTGGCCTCCTGATTCAGCCTCCCACTGGATCTGGCTGGAGAAGCCTCTGGATCTGAACTCTACCTGAATATGGACTTCAACATGGACAAAGCATGGACCATTCCTCAAAGAGGAGCAAGGGTGTTTGTTATCTGACAGAAATCCTTCTTGATTTGCATTCCTGATATCTCACCAGGGAGCACAAGATGGGCCTACCTGAACAGCGAAATACCGTGTCTGAGGAGTGGCTACGTGAGCTGGGCAAGGCGGATCCCTTAGTGACAGTTCCTCCAAAGCTGCACAGGGTAAAGAAAGCAATGACTAACAAACCTTCAAGCGTGTTTCTTCCTTTTATCATACCTCATCCACTCAGTCGCACAGAAGAGGGACAAGCTATAATCAGCGACAATCCTGATTTGCCATGCAGAGAGCTCTGGCAAGGGCTGTACTAGCTAATTCTGTGTGACAAACACGTTAGCTTGGAACCCTCCCTCCCCCACGTGGCAAAATGTCTGTCTATGCTCTTACAGAGCACACAAGAGGCAGCTAGTGGCAAGCAAAGCAAAACCACCTCAATTCCTCATATTACTATTCCTCTAATTGTCTCTGTGATATTTAATTTATTTTCTTTAAGAAAAAGCATCTTGATATTCCAAGCAAGATCAGAGCTCCCTACACTATGTGCTGTACAAACTGTGGACACACAAAGAACACATCACCTCTCAGACAATTTCAGGAACTTTTCTGTAAAATGTCATGTTTTGTCTGCATAATCATTTAAAAAATCCGGATTATTTAATTGTATACAATGACTGATGTGACTTCAATAATAAATTTTTAAAAATCAACAACTAGTCAAAAGCAAACAAACCAACCACCGCCTTTTACTTTAGAAATAATCTAATTTGGCTGACATCTCAAGCTATGAATTAGATTAGACCTCCATTAAAAAGCAATTTCCACTTTCTACTCTAATTATACAGTGGGTACATTTTTTTTCATTAGCAATGGAACATGTACATTCACTATGAATGCATACAGAAACAATACTATTTTCCAAGAAACGCTAGCTATATAATCCAAATGTCCAGTTTAAACAAATTGATCTTATGGTAAACTTCCAATTTCAAATAAAAATCTATTAACACACAATATAGATGTCAGACTTGTACTTTTACAAAAGTCTTTCATATTTAAGTCTCCAGAGAAAAGATTTTCAAAACTGATATTAAACAATTCTAAACAACCAAAATCTATTCACAGAACATAAAAATGAACACAAATGGTTGCTATTCTTCTAGAAGATGCAGAGTACTTAGTCTGAGAAGTTAGAAATTCTGGGGGAAGTACAATCTGCTTTATGAAATGGAAGCAGAAAAGGATTGTGGAAACAAGGACGAAAAAAAATAAAGGAAGCAACAAGGTTCCATAAACAATGTAATAGATGCCCTGGGGGAACTCCTCCAATTTAGTAATGCCAACATGGGTGAGGTCAACCTCAAATAGAGCTCTGCATAGCTCAAAACTAGTCTCTCTCACAAACAGAAGTTGGTCCTACAAAAAAAAAAAAAAAAAAAAAAGAGAGATAGTACCTCGCCCACCCTATTGCTCTAATATCCTGGGACTAACGCGGCTGCAACCACACTGCAGACAACAAAGGAAGATACTTAATAATAATAATCACAAACTGCTTTTCTGACAAGTTAGCATTTCACATGGGCTCTTGCAGCACCTGGATTCAACTAAAAGTTGGCTCCTAAAAGAGCTAGTTAGGAAGATACGAACTGCCTTACTTTTGGGAATCAGTAATATTCCTCTGTTAAAAGGATGGACAGAAACAAAACATCTACTACACTGTTTATATTATATAACTGCACATATACTAAATATTTTCATTGATATTCTTAGCCTATAAAATGAGAAAACATTAAAACAAATAAAAAAATCCTAACAAATAATTTCCTATAAAAATGACTGATTTTTATAGCCTCTTCTAAATGCCAAAAGGCAAACCATGTACAGTTGTCCCTTCTAAGCGGTTAATGCATAAAACATGCATGAACATGAGAAATCTTTGAAGCTAAGTGACTTAGATAAGCAATTTAATTTATTAGGCAGTGATCCTTGAACTGGCAAAAACTGGGAAATGCTATTAGTTTCTACTGAAAATACCATCAGAAAGTTTCAACTTCGTATGAATGAAAACTGGCATTAAGCTAGTGAAACTTCAGAAATATTGTAGCAGAGATAATACTTAGACTGAACACAAACTTGGTACCTTATTTAAAATACTTTAAAAGGGCTCTAGAGGCGATCCTGGTAATTACAGACCGGTACGTCTAACTTCAGTACCGGGCAAATTAGTCGAAACAATAGTAAAGAATAAAATTGTCAGGCACGTAGAAGAACATAATTTGTTGGAGAAAAGTCAAAATGGTTTCTGTAAAGGGAAAACATGTCTTACTAATCTATTAGAATTCTTTGAAGGGGTTAACAAACATGCAGACAAGGGGGATCCAGTAGATATAGTATACTTAGATTTTCAGAAAGCCTTTGATGAGGTCCCTCACCAAAGGCTCTCGTGTAAATTACATTGTCATGGGATAAGAGGGAAGGTCCTTTCATGGACTGAGAACTGGTTAAAAGACAGGAAACAAAGGGTAGGAATAAATGGTAAATTTTCAGAATGGAGAGGGGTAACTAGTGGTGTCCCCCAAGGGTCAGTCCTAGGACCAATCCTGTTCAACTTATTCATAAACGATCTGGAGAAAGGGGTAAGCAGTGAGGTGGTAAAGTTTACGGATGATACTAAACTGTTTAAGATAGTCAAGACAGAAGCAGACTGTGAAGAACTTCAAAAAGATCTCACCAAACTGAGTGATTGGGCAACAAAATGGCAAATGAAATTTAATGTGGATAAGTGTAAAGTAATGCACATCAGGAAAAATAACCTCAACTATACAGACAGTATGATGGGAGCTAATTTGGCTACAACAAATCAGGAAAGAGATCTTGGCGTTATCGTGGATAGTTCTCTGAAAACTTCCACATAGTGTGCAGCGGTGGTCAAAAAGGCAAATAGGATGTTAGGAATTATTAAGAAAGGGATAGAAAATAAGACACAGAATATCTTACTGCCCCTGTATAAAACTATGGGACGCCCACATCTTGAATACTGTGTACAGATGTGGTCTCCTCACCTCAAAAAAGATATTTTGGCCTTAGAAAGGGTTCAGAAAAGGGCTACTAAAATGATTAGGGGTTTGGAACGGGTCCCATATGAAGAGAGGTAAAAGCGACTGGGACTTTTCAGTTTAGAAAAGAGGAGACTGAGGGGGGATATGATAGAGGTATATAAAATCATGAGTGGTGTGGAGAGGGTGAATAAAGAAAAGTTATTTATTAGTTCCCATAATAGAAGAACTAGAAGACACCAAATGAAGTTAATGGGTAGCAGGTTTAAAACTAATAAACGAAAGTTCTTCTTCACACAGCGCATAGTCAACCTGTGGAACTCCTTGCCAGAGGAGGCTGTGAAGGCTAGGACTATAACAGAGTTTAAAGAGAAGCTAGATAATTTCATGGAGGTTAGTTCCATAAAAGGCTATTAGCCAGGGGACAGAAATGGTGTCCCTGGCCTCTGTTTGTCAGAGGCTGGAGAAGGATGGCAGGAGACAAATCGCTTGATCATTGTCTTCAGTCCACCCTCTCTGGGGCACCTGATGCTGGCCACTGTCGGCAGACAGGCTACTGGGCTAGATGGACCTTTGGTCTGACCCAGTACGGCCGTTCTTATGTACCTTTCAAAAATCTGAAGTTTCATTTAAATGCCCCAGAACTAGCAAACATTACTGGTAGCCACTACAAATGCCTAAGAAAGAGGCAACAGAAGTGAGCTATCATCAAAAGAGGTAAGCAGTAGACACACAAAAAGAGTGAGAAAAGGTCAGAACCAACAGAGGAAACATACATATAGAAGGGAAGACAAAGCCGAAGAAATACGAATATTTTATTAGACAATATTCCAGTATCTTGTCAGTTCCAGACAAGTTGTCCAATCCAGTTCTCTGCTAACGTATTACAGGGGTGATAAAGACCACAGTGCTAAGCTAACTAAACTAGAAAAACAAACAGGGCTTGACCCTTATTCAACAGTTGGACATCTGCCATCAGGGATACTGTTTCACTCTAACAAACTTCTGAGATGAGCTTTGGAGAAACAGACAACATGTTACAAAATGAATTCTAAGCATGTGAAATCACACATTAAAATGTATTTAACAGCTGTAGCAGAGTAACTTACCTGAGAGTTAATTTTCATATATTTTATTTCTATTTAGTAAAATGTGCGGAGTATAATGGGGTAAATTTCATGGCTGTAATACATCAGAAAACTGTTCTAAAGGTTAAACCTCTGTGGTCTGGTCTCTCTTATCTGGCAACATCTATAGTCTGGCAGTTCTATGGATGTTGCAGGACCAGAGAGCCCCAGCAGCAGAGGTTGCTGGTAGCCCAGACCAGAGCCAGCCAGCAGGGCTAGCAGGTCAGTGGATCCCGTGGGGCACCATAGCCCACAGTCAGCAAGGCAAGGAAGCTGGTGGGAGTGCTGGAGCTCGCAGGGCAGGGCCACTAGGGACTCTTGCAGAGCAGCGAGGCTGTCATAAGGCTAGTGGGGCCACCGTGAGGTACAGCAGTGCTGCTGCGAGGCTGGTGGGGCCACTGAGAGCTCTGGCGGGTCCATTGTTAGACCAGCAGGACTGCCGGGAGCTCCAGCGGGACTGCTGGAGCTCGCTGGGGAGAGGAGCCCAGAAGGGAGGCTGGCGATCCCACCAACTTCCCCGGTCCAGCAAACTCCCTTGTCCAGGACCAATCAGGTCCCGAGAATGCCAAACCAGGGAGGTCCAACCGTTCTTTGTTTTAAACTTTTAATGTATGTCAAAAATCCACTGAACTTTCAGAAAGGTTAGGGGGGTTTAAAAATAAAATAAAATACATATCTGATAAATATTTCTATATTTAAGAATACAAAGTTAGCATGCAAACATGTCAAACAAATTTAAACACAAAACATAGGAAAATGACATTAAAATACTATAAAACAAGTTTCCTTATAGTAACTGGTTCTTCAAGATGTGTTATCTATACATAGTACACTTTTGTTGCGCATTTACCTTAGGCACTCGAATTTGGATTCTTCAAGCCAGCAGCATCCGCTGGGGGTTGCACCTGTATTCTGAGGGTCATTGTGCCTGTGACCCCAAGAAGAGCAATGGCAAGGTGACCCCAATCATCCCTCCCGCCCAATCCTTTCAACTATATAGGTGTTCTCTGATACACACATACACACACACACACACTCTCTCTCTCTCTCTCTCTCTCTCTCTCTCTCTCTCACCTTTTGGTCACTGAAAGCAGGAACTTAGATTCCTAGTACCTATATACTGTGATCTATCTGAATGATTATAAGAAGGCTCTACCAAAATTAGCATCAAATCTTGATGTTTCTATTATGAAGCAATATTGTGTTAGCATGTGTATAAATTCCAAACTGCTGTTCTATGTATTTCTAGTATTGGAACACTCTTAAAACTACTGAAGCTGCTTAACCCCAGTGGGGTGAGTGGGCTGTAGTCCTCGAGGGTGGATTTCAATTATCTATTTGATAAACCAATTTAACACAAGCAGAAATCCAGTTCAAAAGTTTATGTCAATATACTCTGACCTTGCATGCTCATCCATACCTACATAAGCAACAAGTAAGTAAGGGGATGCTCTAAATGACTTAATTCTATCTAGATAGAAGAATAATACTGGTGTGAACTTTACTTTTGCCTTTGTTGGAATGTGGCATAGGAAAAATACAGACAAGTATACTACTTGGTTGAAATGGAAGTGTAAGACTAGCTTTGGAAAAACTTTGGGAAAGACAAGATCATCCTGCTGGCTCTATGAAATACCATGAATATATATGGTCAATGTTATAGTCATTACAAAGGCTATTTTGATGGACAAGTGGAAGAGGAAATATGTAGCTAGGGGCTCTAAGGATGAAACCATCAGCAGTAGGTCAAAATCCCATGGTAGGAGGGATTTGCTGGCGAGGGAGAAACCTAAATAAGGCCCTTCAAGAATCTAACTACTGTGGGACATGAGTATGTTCAATGGTCCTGAATAGGAGCATGTCAAGATCAAATGGCTGCTAGGTGAACCTTAAGGAAATTTACAGTCTTCAGTTCTTTAAGGACATGAGATAATCTAGTATATCAGGTATGTGAGTTTGAGAGAGAACCAATACTGGTGAGATTTACTGAATAAACCACCTAGAAGAGTCCTTTCTACTATGAAAAAGGATATTTTATACTTCTGCAGAGTAGCTTTTCTCTCTACTGATATTAATCATGAGGCTTCATGGTGTGAGGTGCATGGAAGATCTGAAGGAAACATCTGCTCCTTCCTTTTGATATTATATCTGGCTGAAGAAGTAATTAGATGGGAGGACAAACAGAGATTTATCAGGTTTAAAAATCTGAACTGCCTTGGTCAGACGAGTGCCAGCATGATCATCTTAGCTCATTAGTGATGATTTTTGGGAGTAGTGGAATCAGAGGATATGTATATATTAGATTTGGAGTCCAGACAGAGATCTCTGATCCTGGCTATCTCTGGAACTCAACTTGTAACATTTTTTATTCCCCTTCGTCACAAATAGTTCTGTAGTGAATGGATCTAGCTTTTTGAATATGATTGTCTACCTCACTGACCGTTAGTAGTAGCTTGAAAACTGCCTGCTGAGGAAGTCCATCACAACATTCTGAAAACATGGGAAATGACGTGCAATTCTCACGCCTACACACCAATTCCCAACATGTATAACCACTTGAAACAGAAGTTCAGATCTTCCTCTCTGCTGTTTGCAAATATAAATCATCACTGTAGTGTCGTGTGTTATGAAGCAAATGAATAAAGTTTTTAGAATCATTAGGGAAAAAATATCACCCTTCGCTCTAAATTGTTTGTTTATAACCAAAATCTGTGAGATTCTGAAGGCCTTACATCTGAAGTCCTGTTCTTTAAAAACAGCTTCAGGTAAACTTCTTGCCTTTTGTGTTCTGTTCAAGAAAATTTTGCAAATGGATCATCTCTCTAAAATGTGCCTTTAACTGCTGAGGCATAAGTACCTTGAATGTCCATTATTAACGGGCATTACTGACTCACAAGGACACATCTTAAACCTAGTACCAGATGAAGTCCTTTTTTCTGCTTTTTTTTTTTTTAATCAAAAGAAAACACTAAGTAACAAACATGCTAACACTAACTCAAACACAGCTCACCTAAAGAATCCACAATCAGCTGCCTCGACTGCAACTGTGGAACATATAAGGACAAACACCGTAAGTAGTAGTACATGTTTTAATTGCTACTTTCTTCTTTATTTAATGGAACCAGAAATCTACAACAAATTTAAGTATTCATCTACTTCTAATTATTTGTTTTCCAAAATAAATACAAGTGATGCCTGAATGATATTAGAATGTGGGGATTTTTTTCATTTTATTTTAAAAATATCACCAAGTTTATATTTATAAAATTAAAACAAGCTCAAAGCACAATGAACACCAATTAAAAATTACCTTTCTTTTTCTAGTTCTTCTAAATAACCAGTGCTCTCTCTGCTTCCGTTCATAAACCCTCTTCTTGGAAATGATCCCATGGGAACAGGGCTGCATTCTCCAGAATGACTTGACACAGATCCTTCCCTACTTCCATATGAACGCAAGGACATCTTTGGTCTTAGCTTCACTCCAGGAAAGTTACTGCTATCCAAGTTCAGTTCTGAATGAAAAATAAAGAACAAATCTTTGAAAAGCAGAATCTTAACAGCAAACCTAAAAGATTATTTGCACTTTAATTTTATATTTTGTGTGTGTTTTTTGTGTATATATTTGGCTTCAGGATGGTGGAAACTAGGAATGTTAAAATGCAGATAATTAGGTAACCATGTAACTGTTAAAAATCTTAGCGGCTACACACGGCGGATTCTGCAATATAAAGCTTATACTTCAGAGCCTGCAGCAGAGCCAGCTCACTGGGAGCCAGCTCCCAGCTGCCAGCCCTATTCCCAGGGAACCAATTGTGCTGTGGGCCCTGCAGTATACGCTTTATACTTCAGAGCCTGCGACGAGGGGCGGCAGCTGGCTCCCACCAGCTGTTGCCCTGTTCTTCTGTCTCTGTGTCACAGGGAGCAGCGCAGAGTGCGTGCCAGCTCCCTGGGAGCTGGTACACACTGGAAGCCAGCTTTTAAGTTGACTCCCGGCTCCTTTCCCAGGGAGCTGGCTGCCTGCCCCCACACTGTGGGCTCTTACACAGAGCCAGAAGCATAGTATGGGAGCTGGCTCCCTGAGAGCAGGGCCAGGAGCCGACATGTAACCTTTATGGTAACCAATAAGCTCATGTTTATCAGTTAATCATTTAAATGGTTAACTATTACATTCCTAGTGGAAACAAACATGTTCTTCTACAAATCCCAAAGCAAATATTGTGTGAACCAATCAACCTTGATTGTACAATTTGGAGGATCATGTTATTAAGCTAAACAAAAAGATGATAAATCATTATTGTGCAATAAAAGTCAAGAGTAGTTTTACTGAAGTTCAATAAAATGTAGCTTGCGTATCAGTAGTATTTTGCATGGAGACTTAGGTGCTTTAGAGAATTCTATTCTAAGTGATTTAGGATCTTTAGTCCCATTTTCAAAAGTGACTTAAGGTTCTTACGGGTCAGTGGAAGTCAATGGGACTTGGTATCCTTTGAAAATTACACTCTGGCAACTAAGATTGGCAAGCAAGTAAACCTACTTTAAAAAAAAAAATCTTCAAATTTACCTTTAAGCCGCTCCAACAAATCAATTTGTCCAGAAGAAGCCATTGCCTCATCTTCAATGCTTCCTTGTAGTTGCTTCAGCACCTCCTGGGAAAAAAATGGAGCACAACTAAAAAAAGAACCATACAACAACTGAAACAGGTGTCTCTTCTTCCCCAAATATCAGATTTTATTATAATAAATAATGCAATATTGCCTCAAGCCCATTGCAACATTTCATCTGAACAGCAATCAACTGTCATTACAACAATTTTATTTGATTTGATTACAACATTCTTTCAAACATGATTGCATTCAGGAGTTTGTTCCCTTAAAACAACATATGATCTTTTACAGCATAATTCATATCTGTATTTCAAGGAGTTGGGTGTTACCTTTGTGTTACACATGGCAAAATCAAGATGCGCAAAAGTGAAGGCCAAGATTTGCAAACCTGTGTGCCTAAAATTAATCTTGTAAATCTATTATTTATGAACCAAAATAAAAGCAACTTAATATTCAGAGGTACTGAGACTCTTTAACTTGTAATGACTTCAAATAGAAGCATAGATGCTCAGTTGCCAAAGTTTTTCCATAGAGACTCATCACTGCAGTAACTAAATATTAAAGGTCGTAACATATTACTTCTGCTATCACCTGCCTATCAGAAAAAAATTTAATACTCTAACACAGGGTTGGAAACCTAGGCATGTGAGCTGATTTTAGTGGCATGTGCAATGGGAACTCAGCCCTCCCCCCCCCCAATATGCACTGCCACTGGAACCTTGCGACCAGCACGCAGCTGCAGCACCAGCTCCAGGGGGCAGGCAGGGACACTGCAGATTGGGCCATGCATGAGTGGCCAGTGCTCCCGCCGTCTCCGCCCACCAAATTCCATTCCTGAGTCACGCAGCAGGAAACTGGTGGAAGCAGGTGAGCTGTTGCTGCTGGTGGTGGGTGCATGGGGGCTCAGCCAGGCAATCTCCTCTGGCAGACGAGGTGGGACTTGGGCCAGGACCGGAGCCACTGTGGCTGCTTCTTGGCAGCTGGGGCTGGGACTTGGGCAACATGGCCCAATGGCTGCTCCTTTGGCAGCTGGGACCAGGGCCACATGGTGGCAGTGGCTTCTCAGGCTGCTGGGGCAGGGACTAGGGCCACTGCAGTTGCTCCTCAGCAGCCAGGGCCAGGACTTGGGCCACATGGCCTGACGGCTGCTCCTCCAGCATCTAGGGCCAGGACTGCATGGCGGGAGTGGCTCCTCCATGGGCCAGGGCCGCATCTCACTACTGCATTTGTGATAAACAGGTACAGTAGTGGATGGTGGACAAATGAATTAAATATATGAAACTAAATATAGATATCACACTAATTTACAGGATACATAAGTGATCCAGGGTTAAAAAAGCATCAAGGACATTTTAAGACTAAATCAGAGGCAATCAGATTCCCTAGGAACAATCTGAGATGAAAAGGAATGAATTTAATACAAAGCTTCATAAACCTTGAGTGACTAGCTTATGTAGGAATGTAAGTGGGCTGGGGAGTTTAAATTCACCTTTCCACACACAACCAGAGTGTTAGGCTCCAAAACAGACCCTTCCTGTCCCAGGGCTACCGTGCCAGTCTGTGCTCCAGTAAGTGGCTACTTCACCCCACTTATACTGCAGCCAACACATTTACTTAAATATGGATCTGATGATCCCTCCTCTGTTCACCCAGATATGTGCAGAGCTCCTGGCAAAGTGGTTACTGTGCACATATCTCCCCCGGTATGGCCTCCAACTCAGAGCTTAAATATTGAATGTGGTTGATGGTCACATCAGTGGTGCATTTCATCCTTAATGAATAGTATTGACTGGAAAAATCAATTGCATATGTAATATGACTGAAAAAACTATTGCTCTTTGCATATATGCATAGTACTGACTGGAAAAACTATTGCTCTTTGACAGTCTCCAGCTTCCCCCATATGCATTGGCCTGGTGTTATTCTGAGGCACCCAAAGCCGGAGGGAAGAAGAAAAGCCATCAAAATAGCGTATTTAAAAAAAACAACAAAAACAAAAACAGAGACCCTGGCAGCAGGAAGAATTGGTTCTCAGTCATTAATGGTGGTTCCTAAGAAAGCAAAGTCAGATGTTCACTCATTTCAGCCTTCTTGGAGAGATGAATACGGATTTGTTCAACATAAAGACTGTGCTGTTTGTGCTCTTTGTTTGCCCACACACCAACGACATTTCAGACAAAGCATGAGAAACACTTCAAGATGAGGCAGACAAGGCTGAGTCAATCAAATTGGCTATCACAAGGTACTGAAAGCAAAGTAGTGTCTTTAACTTTAATGACTAACTTCTGTGTCATTAAAAATAAAGTCACAGAGGGAAGTTACAAAATCGCACATTTGGTTGCAAAACATGGAAAGCCATTTACAGACAGAAAATATATGAGAAGCACTTTTCTCAGTTGTTCAGCTGCTTTGTTCAATGGTTTGATCAACAAAGACACAATCATCTCCAGAATAAAAGACTTACCCGTGCTTGCCAGATCAGTGGAGAGGCGCATAAGTAAAATGGCAGAAAACATTAACAAACAATAGATGGTGGCATTAAAAGATGCAGTGTTATTTAGTGTCGCGCTTGATGAACGTGTGGATATGAATGAGGTACTGTGATTAGCAGTTCTTGCGAGATACTGTGACTCAGATGAAGTTCGAGAAGAGCTATGCTGCCTAAAATCCACGCATGGCACAACAACAGGGGATGATCTAGTGAAGATGCTTGTTAATCATTTTGAGGAAAGGGGACTTGATATGTGGAATATTTTCAGTGCCCCTGCTATGGTCGGAAAATGGAAGGGATTTGTAAAGATCACTGAGGATCAAATTGGCTACCTGATGGTAAATTTTCATTGCATTATTCATCAAGAAAATCTTTGCCAAGATTTCTAACTCTCAGCTTAATGATGACAACTACAGTGGTGAAGATCATGAATTTACTTGTTGCTCAATCTGACTTGATGCATTGGCAGTTTCAAGCTCTGTTTGAGGAGATGGACAGCGCATACAAGGACATTCCACTTCACGGCAGTGTTTGTTGGTTAAGCTGTGGGAAGGTTTTGCCATACTTTCGGACTGTCTTGATGCAATCAAGATCTTTTTGTCAGAAAAAGATCAAAACTACCCCGAACTTGATGATGACAAATGAATCACACAACTAATGTTTCTAGCTGACATCACTGCGCTTCTAAATGAACTCAACCTTCCTCTGCAGGGTGCAGGCCAAACTGTTATGGGTCTTTTTGAAACATGGAAAGTTTGCATTTGTTGCAAAACTTGCCATTTTTTTTTCAGGACATTGACACCTCGACTTCCCGCTGTTTCCAACATCTTAAAGAACTATTGAAACATTGCACCGTCAGTGTTGTTGAGATTAGAATGTACATGCAAGAACTCGCATCAGAATTTTCTGACAGATTTCAAGATTTCCAATGTTTTGGCCTGATGTTTTCCTTTCTAATCAAACCAGACAACTCTGATACCAGCTACATGGATTTGACAGTGTTCCAGTGAATGGGTGTTGAGGATTTCAAATCTCACTGAATTACAATGCTCAGACTTATGGGCTTCGAAGTTTAGGGATCTGTGGCACACACTTGAGGCTACTGAGAGAGATCACCGGGTCTCTATCATGACCTGTTGGAATTCCCTGCCTGTGAAATTTGACTGTTTGAAGAAAGTGGCATTTTCACGGCTCTCAGCATTTGAATCTACATACTTCTGTGAACAGATATTTTCACATATGAAGTCAGTTCTTCTTCCCTACTGGAGCCAGTTAACGACTGAACACTCAGAGGCTTGTTTGCTGTCTAAAGTATCAAACTACGAGCCTGAGATCAGAGAACTCAGCAAGGCAAAGCAAGACCAAGGATCACACTAAACGGTAAAATCTGCATCTTAATTTATTTATAATTAAGCTGCTGTAAAGTAGGACTATGTTGACTTTAAAAACTATCAGTGGCACGCAGACCCGTAAATAGAAGTGAATAAGTTAAATCTCAGCATGCCACTTCTGAAAGGTTGCTGAACCCTGCTCTAGGATTTGAAGAAAACCTCTTTCCACTCTACACCACAAAAGCAATGTTTGATCAAATTATTCAACTGAGCAAGACAAAAAAAAAACCCATGATGCAGAAAAGATTCACAATAAAAACACTGATTACTGAATTAAAATGGGCTTCTAAGCTCCAGGCTCCTAATGCTCAATGGCCTAAATTCAGGTGGACTAATCAGATGTGAGTTAGGTCTGAAAGCTTTTGCTATTATGATGAAAGCTTCATCAATAACAAAAATAAATGGAAAGGCATGGACACAAGGCAACCTCCACAAAGGAACAACAAATTTTGTCTTGTCTCATGGTTTAGAAACTGCTTTTACAAGAAGAAGTAGTCACAGAGAGAGACTATGTCCGAACAGCTCGTATCCACTTAACTATTACATACACCGATAACTGCTCAAGACATCAAGAATTGTGCATCTTTTTGGTTAGTTAGAAACTTAAAAAATTCTAGACAATTACAAATACCTTCTCCCTTTTGTTCTTTCTATTTTAAGGAAATGCCTGCTGAGACACTCTTCCTCAATGCTAACTATTCCTGGAACACACAGAGCAGATACCAGATAGATTGTGCTCCACTAAGGGGTTGGGGCAGAGGAAGAGAAAGATTAGAGTCCCTTAGAGGCCGAACTGTTCTTTATTGTGACAGGGATGCGATCTTGAAGTCTCTCTCAGACCCTAATTATTGTCCTCCAGGCAAATTTCAAATATAAAGGTGTTGTGGAGACACTTCCATAGTGTAGGGTGATATAATTTTCCCTACACCAACTAAGGGCCAGCGCACAGTGCAACTACACAGCCACTCCACAGTCTCTGAGCTGCATCAGTAGTTGTGGTCTGCTGTTCAATTATAGGCCAGTCAATTTCAGCCAGTGAAACTGTGTAATTCAGACACTATACCCTGACCTCCATGGTTCCTATGCTACTGAGAGCTATATATGAGGGGTGAGAGAGTCTTTGAAATGAGTTATACATTTTTGAAACTCACAGAGAACATGATAGAGAATTTACTAAAATAACACTCATGTTTCTCTAGTCCAGTCAAATTATTCCTTAAACTACATTTTAACTATTTTGATTAAATAGTCATGTAACAATTTTCTACCCTGCCAAATTTAAGAGTTGTCACACATGGTATAAAATATTTTACACCACAGCGATGCAAATTAATTTTTTTCACGTAAGTCCAGGACCCAATCATGCAAGTTTTTCTTCTGCTGTACTTCCACTGATTTCTGCAGAACTAGTGAAGGATTTTGAAATTATATCTTTACTCAGAACTGAGGTACAGTTTTGTAAGTGTTATTTTTGTTACATATGTATGGCCTTATCTATATACAAATTTGCAGCATTTTAACTAGAAAAGTTTGTTTTTAAACCTGTGCAAGTTTGAGTGCACAGATTCCTACTTGGACATAAGTCACTCTCTAGTTAGCTCAAGTCACTTTTTTACTGAAGTAAATAAACCAAAATCACCCAAGCCAAAACAAAAATATCTACAAAGGGTTTTGCAGTATTTTAACTAAACTGTTTTTTAAACATTTTCACATCAAAATCTATGAATGGGGACACATCCAGCCCAACTAATTAGCTTCATTAACCTGGGTCCTATAGTTGGCAAGTACTTATTCTGTTGTTAGATAGATAGATAGATATATTTCCACTCCAACTCGTGATGAAGTGGGTTTTATCCACAAAAGCTCATGATACTATAGATTTCTGTTAGTTTCTAAGGTGCCATAGAACTACTCATTGTTTTTAAAGTTACAAACTAACATAGCTGCCCCCTGTGGTTTTTAAACAATAAAGCAATAATTTTGCATATAGAGATGGCCTAATTTAGCACTATTTTCCTTATTTTGGGTATCTAGCAGAGAGGGATCTTAAGCATGAATGCTCCAGCAGATCTGAGTCTATCTGTATGAAGTGGAGTTGTTCTGATGTCGTATCTACACTACAAGTGCTATAGCATCACAACTATGCTACTTAAGCACCCTCATGTAGATGCTTCCTCCAGTGATGGAAGGGGTTATCCTTTCATCACAGCAGGTAATCTGCCTCTCTCAGAATTGGTTGGTAAGTAAACACAATGAAAACATTCTTCCATTCTAGCTGCATCTACACAGGGACTTAGGAAGATATAGGCATAGCGCTCAGGTGGAGTGACATAGTTATACCCAAGTGCAGACCAGGTCTCACTGACAAAATGTCCAAACATGGAGAAGTTTATACTGATATAAGCAAAGGAATTATTTAAAGATAGCAATGGAAGGTAGAGCACCATGGAAACGTCAATTTATAGTAAACTTACTGGTTAAACTTGTGAAGACCTTACACTCAATTCAAAAAGCATTTCTGTGCTTATCACAACTGATCATTTCCAAAATTTCAAGAAATGTTCTAGCCAGCAATATCTGGAATCATATTGATTTGTCGACAAAGGAGAATCAAAAAAATCAAGAGAGGGGAGACATGGGGGACAAATTACTCACTAGGAATTCTACATGAAAAAAACTAAAAATGCTGTGCATAATACTTTAAAATTCTACATATTTTATTTCTTAAAATAACGCAATATAATCACATTGGTTTTAATTATTTTGATAATTTTATTTGAATTACAGTACAACGGATGGAGAATAGAATTGGCGAGCATTGAAGTAAATCCCCAAACTCCTTTTAACAGTAATGCAGCTAGTATTGACCCTGTATTTCTAGTTATTAGTTAACAAATATATGCAGCCAATGCTACATCATGGGCAACTGAAGAGCAAGTGAGGGTTGGGGATTCAAACTCACAGTTTATATGATTACTGATGATTTCCAGAAAAGTCTGTAGCAAACAGTTCATGGACCACATTTTGATAGGAAATTTTTGCAGTCCAAAAATTTAGACCTGTTCTAATCACTAAAGTACCATAAGCATTTATAAGGCCATAAAACAAGGCTTCTTGACATCACTATGGCAATGTAAAGAAGCCTTAACGTTTTTACATTTGTATTATACTCTCTGGGGAATTCATTAAAAACAATGGAAACACTTCACTAAGCAGACAAGCTGCTACATTCTGCTTTGCCTGAAGGGACAGAGCCTGCCCCACAACCACCTCCTCAGAAAGACCCCAAAGCCTTGCCCCTCCATGATGTGAAAGCTGCAATCAGAGTCTCTCTCTCTCACACATACACACCCACAAACATACACGACTGCCCAGCACCCCCTGCACGGCAGTGATTTTATGTCTCTACCAGCGCCTCTGGGCACCCAAACGGACCTGCCTGCACTGCTGGGGAGGAACTTGCGATTAATCTTGTGGCTTTCCTTTACTTCGCCATTAGAAGTCATTTTTCTGCAGATAAGCAAAGAAATCTGGGGGGTCATGAATTCTGTGCAAATACAGTGACACACGATTCCCCCAAGAGTAATAAATGGTCCCTACTATTTGGTTAGCACAGTCACAACTTCAGGCACCCATGGAATTGTCTATAGATCAAACACTGGGTTCATGCCTTCCTATGTAACTAACCTTGCTTAACCTTCCAATAGTTTTTAATATGTTGACACCTTGAATTATTTATTTCCCAGACAGAAGCAAAATAATGATGGAAGAGGGGAAATGGAGGTCATGGGGGGAAAGGGGACATGCACACAGCCTTTGTTCAATCTCACTAAATACAGGTAAGAACATGCATTCTGGGTCAAATTAATGGTCTATCTAGCATAGTAACCTGCCTTCAGATATGGGTTGGTGTCAGATACTTCAGAGACAATCAACAGAACAGGGCAATTTATCAAATGTTCCATCTCCTTTCATCTAGTCCCAGCTTCTGGGAGTCTGTTAGGTCTGGGTTTATGATGACATAACTGTCCCTCTTTTTTACATGTTTTGTTTAATTATAGTGAGCTTCTGTTTGTTACATACTTTAATTTATCTGAAACTTTAAATTTATTCAGAGGCTGCGTCTAGATTGGCATGATTTTCCGGAAATGCTTTTAACGGAAAAGTTTTCCGTTAAAAGCATTTTCGGAACAGAGCGGTTAGATTGGCACGGACGCTTTTCCGCAAAAGCACTTTTTGCGGAAAAGCGTCCCTGGCCAATCTAGACGCGCTTTTGCACAAGAAAACCCCAATCGCCATTTTAGCCATCGGGGCTTTTTTGCGCAAAACAATACTACGTTGTCTACACTGGCCCTTTTGCACAAAAGCTTTGCACAAAAAGGACTTTTGCCCGAACGGGAGCAGCATAGTATTTCCGCAAGAACACTGACGATCATACATGAGATTGTCAGCGTTCTTGCGGAAATTCAAGCGGCCAGTGTAGACAGCTGGCAAGTTTTTCCGGAAAAGCGGCTGATTTTCCGGAAAAACTGGCCAGTCTAGACACAGCCAGAGTGTAGCAATATCAACTGATAGGTTTCCTAAAATAAAATTTCTGAGGTAGGTATAAACAGCTGCCATAGATACTCCTATATCAGTGTCAGGTTGGGTTGATGTGCAAAAAAACAAGATGTATTGAATTTGCTTGTAAGCTCTTGTTTTTAAGTGGGTCAGTCCTTAAATTCAAGTGAGCTTTCCTTTGAGATGCAAGGGAGATGCAATTCTTGTCAGTGCCAAGAGAAAAATCTACTTATGGAATGGCTTTAAAAAAGCCGTCAGCTGTCTATATTGTTGATTTTGACTGACAGTTCTGGGTACCTAGAATTCAAAAACAATTTAGAGCCTGATTTTGCATATTTAGTGACATGGTTTTCACATCTGAAGTTCCCAGTATTATCTACAAATGTACCTGACATTGACTAAAGTGACATTCATTTTCACACTACATCACACTTCATTATATGTTTCTTACCATGTTCATAAACAGAAGCAAGGATTAATTACCTATTAATTTTAGGTTTATGGAAACAAACTGGTGATTTTTTTTTTTGTTGAATTTATTACACAAACTTTATTTATTTATTTATTTGCTTTAGAGTACAAAATAGGTTTAAATATTTGTGTGTAAAAGCAACTGTTTCTGGTATCAGATTAAGAGATTGCACACAGGGATTTCTCTCAAACTGTACAACTCAAGAGTGCAACTAGTACATATTCTACATAATTTTGAAGGACAAGATTTAGAACTGCAGCCTAATTTAAAAAACAAATTTTTGCTTCTTGCACTTCTGTCAACAAAAAGGACCAA
Source organism: Pelochelys cantorii (assembly GCA_032595735.1). Taxonomy (NCBI): domain Eukaryota; kingdom Metazoa; phylum Chordata; order Testudines; family Trionychidae; genus Pelochelys; species Pelochelys cantorii. The sequence continues at coordinate 70,961,299 of CM064330.1, read as the reverse complement.
TAGTTAGTTGTTTATATTTTTAAACCCAAAATGCTCAAAGTTTCTTAAAATTTGGTAACTGCACACAAAGGTGGATTAATATTCAGCCCCAGTTTTGTGCACCTCTCCTGTTAACACAGGTTTTACAAAAAGCAGGGCTATAAAAGATAAATATAAAAACAAACTCAAGCTGGTCCAGCAGGCAAGTGTACAGAGCAATGTTAAAAGATATTGAAATAATGCAAAAAAAAATCCCCATGAATAATTTGTTATGCATTTGTAGAAGTATTGTAGGGATAACATATTAAAGTATTAAAAATGATTCCCCAAGTGGAAGTGACTCCCCATAATTTGTTCCCCACAACTGAAAGTCTAAATAGTATAAGTTTGTTAAGTAGAAGAAGCATATAAGTGTTTAGATTTATTCTTGTTAAAGTGTTTAGATTTAGTGTTATCAAGCTTGATAAGTGTTTAGATTTATTATTATTATTTGTTAAGATTGTTAAATGTTTAGATTTATAATTATTGCCCCTCTAGAATATAATTTGTTAGGAATGTAATATTAGGTCATGTAACTTAAAACTGTTAAGAATATAATACTATGTAGCCAGAAACAGCTCCCCTCTGTGTCCCAGGGCACGCTCAAACTTTTGCAAGTGGCTGCTTGTCAAGCCACTAACTCTGCTCTGGGAGCCAAGCCCTGTAATTGATTAAGGGCATTGTTACACAATTGAGTCCCGTTCTCCTCAAAGCATTTGTGAACCAATTAACCCTAATCGCAAAGTGAAACATTGTAACTATAACAGTAACTAACTCAGCACTCAGAGAGAGAATGTTTTAAGAAATGCCACCCAGAAACTTTTGTAACTTTTTGTAACTACAACTCTTGTATATGTAAAATTATTATTATACAACATACTGTATGTGAAACATTAATTAGGGAATGTATGTAAGAGAGAGAGTGCTTGGACAATGAATGAATGGTTTGAGAGGTGCCAGCTTGAGAATGCAGCAACAAAGGGCTGAAGAAGGCGTCAGGTGCCAGTGCAACCAAAAGGTGTCAAGTGGAGAAAACCAAGTACTGGAGGTCCACCCTATGAGATCACTGACAAGCACCTGACAGCCACCCTGGACATCAGCATGATGCAGCAATTCCCATAGACTGGCATAGGAAGAAATTCCTATAAAGACTGGACCAAAAGACTATGGAGTCAGAGTCCAAGGTTCTGCTGCCAGCCTACCAGGAGCTTCAGATGCGCATCTGATCAGGACTTTGCTCTCCACTACCATCACTTGTGTACAGAATACCCGGCCAGTACTCTGTCACAAGCAACTTCCAGGCTGGTAACTATAACAACTACACAGAACCTGAATGAATGAATGGATGAATGAATGGGTGTGTGTGTGTGTGTGTGTGTGTGTGTGTAGAATAAGTAGTTAAACAACGTTGTTTGCTTCTATCTTTTCTTTATTCTCCTGCTTGCTTTTATTGGTATAACAGTATGACCCAAGGACCTCTTAGTATCAACTAGCAGAGGATACATGTATACATAAAGGTTCCAGGATCTGATTTCTATAAAACTAATTTGCCAAAGAATGCTATGTAAAGTCCCTACTGAAAGTTTGTGTCACACCGGTACTCAATCATCAGTAAAGGGATGGATGGATAATATGTAATGCATATATGTGAACACGCACACAAATATTATGTTCTTCACATCAATGACTTGGAGCTGGTCACCAGAAGGTAGTAAGTTCCTTTCAGGTAGGAGACACTTATCCACCTGCCTAGCTATATGGAGGTTAAGTACATCTATTTACAGTCTGAGCAAAATGTTAATCAAACGATTGCAAAGTCTTTAATGCAGATTCTAGACAGGATAAAACAAGCAGTAGGGACTACCCTTTTAAAAAAAAGTGAAGACAACTGATCATTGGAATTTAATTGAGGGTGCAGAGATACAACCAGTTATCCTTCATCTGGGAGACAAGCTGTCAGCTGACTTGTCTTATGAATAAAAACATTATAGTGGATCCGGCTCGCTGATGCTGGGAGAGAAATTTCATGGGACTCAACCTTTTTGAGACAGGAGAATGATTTGTTTAGGCTCTAGAAAACATGCTATGATTTTATTTTATATGTACTCACGTCTCCACAAATTCTACTTACTTCCTCTTAAATCTCTGTTAAATAAACTTGTTTTTACAAGTGCGGTGTGTAGAGCAGAGTGGTGATCCTGATAACTGATAAGACCGTGTACACTATTCCTTTGGGAATAGCTGATCTGTGAATTGTGTGTGTCCAGAGGAAGAGGGGACACACTAAGTGCTTGGGAGTTGGAGTATCCCTATCATTAACCTCTGAAAAGCGAGTGGGACCTGCAGAAGCCTAAAAGACGCTGTGTGTGTTGCCAAAGGCTGGAGAGTTCGGGAACTGGCTCCTGATTGACAGCAGGCACAGATCAGGTTTCCTCACAATTAAGGCAGATGATAGCAAATTGCTTCACAAATCCTGTGTACTCCTGGGAAGCACCACTAGAGCTTTCTCCAATATTACTATAACCTCCATAAAAATCTGAACTAGACACCTAGGTAGTAGTACTAATTATAGTAATATCCAATCGCTTATTATTGCCTGTTGAAATACTATGATAGCTCAACTTTTCACTTTAGGTCTGTGGTCACCAACAAGTAGATTGGGATCTACTGGTAGATCTTGGCACCTCTGACAGGTGATCCTGACTAGTTTGGCCAAGAGGCTATCAAGCGCAGCACTTCAGCTGCTTCCTCCCATGACTGCTGCGCATCTCCTGTCCTTTGCCTTGGAGCTGCCTCCCCCTCCAAAGGCCTTCCTGCTTGCTGTGCAGAGCAGGGAAAAGAGAGGAGGGGGCACTGATGTCAGGGTGCCCTCCCCAACCTGTATTCTATCTCCACAGAATGAAAGGGGGAGCACAACAGGGTTTGGGATGGAATTTGCTGGCTGGTTTTGAGAGTGGTGCAGGGCCAAGGCAGGGGTGAACCTGCCTTAGCCCCACTCTACCACCACCCAGGAGCCACCTAAGGTAAGCAGTGTCCAGCTGGAGCCAGCTCCAAACCCCTGCCCCAGTCATGTACCCCTTCCTATACCCGAAGCTCTTGCCCTAGCCCTGAGCCCCCTGGACCCAAACTCCCTTACAGAGTCTGTACCCTCTCCTGCACCCCAACCCTCTGCCCCAGGCTTAGTTCAGAGCCCTTCTCACACTCTAAATCCCTCAGCCCAAGACCAGATCCTGTGCCCCAACCCTCTGCCTCTGCCTGGTGAAAAGGAGGGAGGATGGACGAGGGAAGAAGAATGGAGTGAATGGAGGCAGAGAAGAGGCACGAAAGAGGTGGGACAAGGGTATTTGGGTTTGAGGTAGATCCTGGGTTGCATTTAAATTCAAATTCTAAAAGTGATATTGTGCTTAAAAAGGTTGGAGACCACTGCTTTAGGAAGATAACTTCATTTCAGATAACAAATGCTATTAGGTATTAACTTATCAGTTCTTTGGCTGGTGATGTTTTCAGTAAGAAAACTAGTAGCTATTTTCATCTGATGGCACTGTGCTCCAGCGCTGTCATTTTCTATAGCTATATATTTAATTCTGTTCAGTTTTTATAGTGCAAGTCCAATGTCAGATCAGCTTAAATATCCTATTTTGTGCTTAGCGAGAATAGCATGTCCAAAGTCACGTCACTGACTATAAACATCACCAGCTCAATCTTGCCTAATATTATTCTCACAAAATAAATGTTTTTATTTGATTACCAATCAATTGGTATTCTGTATGCAACCTTTAGAACTGTCTGCAAAGCCTATCTTCAGAAGGCAACGTGTCTGGAAATACAGTAACTGGAAATCACTAAGGATCCTGCAAAGACAAACTCAGTCATAGAAAGGTCATCTCTTCCCACTTTTTTAAAATGCAGATATTCATTGATAACTGGAACTGAAATACAGTTTGCAAAATGCAGCATAAGAGAATATGTTTTCAAGGTAATTCAGTATATATATTTTGGGAAAAAAATCCAAATTTGTAAATTTGTCAAATTACATAAGCTGTATAATTGATTACTTTTAGTATGTGCAAACAGACTAAACCGTCAACCAGATATCTGGTGCTTTAAGAGGGCCAGTTTTGCAAAGCTGAAAACAACTGAGCCAAATCAGCTTGGAGAAAACTTAAAAATGAACAATTGTAAACCATTTTTAAAAGGTTTTACTAGATGTACTAGATAAACTTGATTGTCCACAATCAAGAAAAAAGGCTACACTTGATAAAACACAATTCTGGCTTAGAGGGGAAGTGAGTGCAGCATCTCTGAATTTTTTTCATATGCGCGTATTTTATTTATATATATATATATATATATAGTTAACCTTTTTACAAAGCTCTTCCCCTCAACAACTTTCTGTGATTGAATTCCAGTCTAATTATATATTGTGTAAGTTTTTATTCACTTATTTCCCACCTTTTAGTGGAACAGTTGTTCTCCCATTAGGATACAGCGAGAAGAGAAAAGGCCAATCTACCTTTTCTAGACCATTCATGATTATCAATATTTTTATCATGTCTCCTCTTCTTCATCTCCTAAGGTAACCAGTGCCATTATTTCCAATCTCTCTCCATAGGAAAATGTTTAATCTCTTTCTAGTTCTTCCTGGAACCTTTTCCGTTTCTTCCTTAGTTCTTTTTGAAATGTGCTGCCTAGTACTGCGCACAGTATTCCCGATGAGACTGTAATTCTTTTTTATATAAAAGGCATTATCTTGTGTCCAAGTCTGGAAACATTTCAGGAAAGATGTGGACAGACTGGAGAGAATCCACTGACTCATCAAAAAAGACAAAACTTCCAGGTGTTGAACAGTGCCAATGCAGAATGCATCAAAATAGGCAGTTAAAATAGGCAGAGTTCAGGAAGAGGAAAAAAGAACTTAGCAAAAGCTGTGGAACACAGTGAAACATAAAAAATAACCTCAGCAAAGCTAAAGAGCACAAAAAGAACTCACCAATGGCCATATAACCCAGAATGCTGAAAAAATAGAAATTGGAATTGACAGGAAGGTAAATAACAGCAATATTATACATTAATCCAGCCACTGCTTCTAAGAGCACACTCCTTCCATGGAAATGATCATGAAGAAATTTGATGGAAACTATTAAGTTGAAAGTATGACAAGGACAGTTGGTGGCACACAAGTTACGGTGTGAGGGAAGTGAGGCATTTGTGCTAAACAACCATTAAACTCAATTGGCCAAAACCAAAATAGTTTAACTGAATGAAGTTGCACTCACACACTGTAATAATATACTGAAGACGATGAGTTAGTGTGGCTGGGTCCTTGGTGGCTGAGTAGGTAGGTGAAAAGGGGGCAGGCACTGCCCCCATCTCCCAATTTTGCTCCTGGCCCAGAAACTCCAAACCATTCCTTACAGGCCATCCTTACTATAAGTCCAAGATACGTTCCAAAAAACTTGGACTTATAGCGAAACAACTTAAAGCAGGGATTTTTTTTTCCTGCAGCTGACTTCCATTGTCACAAATCGGGAGGGGGGTAGTGGCTGTGCGATTTAAGAGCAGGGAAAGGGAGGACTTATAACACATCAGTTCCTACAAGCGTCAATTACTTGAGTATGGAACAAATGTATACCAGAGCAATTTATAGCAGGGACGCCCTGTATTCAAGTCCTTAAGTTTGGGTCATGGCCCCAAGAATCCACATTCCTCCTAGTTGAGACTTCGCAATAGGTTCCCCCCTTTTCCCAGAGGGGTGGGGTTAAGGGCTTACTTGCTCTCCGACTGCTGACTGGACAGGCTCTGGTCCATACCCATAGACTGCTAAACCAGGCTCCCTCCCTCCTTGTTTGTCAGCCCCAAACTGAACCAGGCTCCTTCCTCTTCTCCTCCCTCCAAGCCTGGTATTGGCTGTAGATAAAGCAAGTCAGGGCTAGCTGGGCCTAAAGGCTTTCTTTAACCCATGTGTTGCTAGGCCTTCCTGTCTCCACTCATCCCTCCACTTACAACCCCCTCCAACTGCATTCCAACCTCCGAGGAGAAGAAGTCAGCATTTACATGGGCCCTCCTAGCATTTTTGGACCCAGAAGAAGAAGGTTTAGAGGGAGCGGTACCACCACATGATTCCGCAACCAGCGGAAGGGGGCATGGTCAGTGATTAGGGTAAAGTGTATGTTCAGGATGTAATAGCAGAGTGAGTCCCGCACCCACTTCACTGCTAGCACTTCCTTTTTGATTACAGAGAAGGCCTTCTCCCTCAGGAACAACTTCCTACTGATGTATAGGATAGGGTGTTCATCACCTCCTACTATCTGGGAAAGAATGGCTCCTAGGTCCATGTCAGAGGCATCAGTTTGTAACAAGAACTCCTTTGTGAAGTTGGGGCTATACAAGACTGGCTCTCAACAGAGCTGAGCCTTTAGGGCTTGAAAAGCTTCCTCACAAGCCCTGGTCCACTGGATCCTGTTTGGACTCTCATTTTTTAGAAGAATGGGGAGAGGGGCCGCAATGGAGGAGAACCCTAGGATGAAGCAGTTATAGTAACTGGGTAGCCCCAGAAACTGGCGTACTTGTTTTTTGGAAGACGGAGAGGCATACCGCTGGAGGGCTTGGACCTTTCTGGTTATGCATTGGATAGTGCCCTTTCTCAAAGTGTACCTAAAATAGGTGGTTTCTTCCCTCCTGAGGTGGGATTTAGCAGTGTTCACTAGCAGGCTGTCCTCTGAGTGACGATAGCACAACAGCTACATGTTGCAGTGTCAGTGACCGCTATAGCTGACGATGTCCTCTGAATAAGTAGCCATATACTGGCTGTGGGGGAAAAAAACATGGTCCATTAGCTGCTGAAATGTGGTGACAGATGTACAACTCAAAGGGCATGGTTTGGAACTGGAAGAGTGTAAAGGGGGTGGAGAATGCTGTCTTCTCTTTGTACTCTGGTGTTGTGTGTGTGTGGTGGTGGGAGGGGGTCTGCCAGTACACTTTGGTTAAGTCCAGAGTGCTGATATACTCTGCCTCTCCAAGCTGATCAAGCAGCTCATCCACCCAGGTCATTGGGTACACATTAAATTTTGACACTGCAATCACCTTGCGGAAATCAATGCAAAAGTGGGTGCTCCCATGAGGCTTGGGGACTAGGACCTTGGGTTTTTCCATTCACTGAAGGATTCCTCAATTACCCTCAATACCAGCACTGACTGGCATTCCTGTTTTATTGTTTCCCTTAACTTCTGGGGAAGGAGCCAAAGGTTCTCCTGTACCCTAGCCCCTGGATCTGTCTGGATGTGATGGGCTGCCAGATGAGTTCAGCCTGGTTTAATCGAAAAGACTGATGAGAAGGTAGCAATCAGTTGTTGTGCCTCATGTTTCTGTTTGGGAATGCTCTCTTCCACATCACCAGTACATTTTACTATTACCAAATCTAAAGGTTACTCTACTTAAAAAGTAGATTTCCTTTTCTTCATGCCCTGCCAAAGCCTTCCACTGTAAACAAAAATATTTGCTCTACAGTTTTAAGAAAAAGGGGGGGGGGGCCAATCACAAACTGCACATGCACTCAAAAGGGCCATGGTTGCATTAATTTCTCCAGCTTTGGGACACAGATCTTTTTCACTTAAAGGACCCCACTGCATGAGGGTAAGTGGGTTTCCACTGCATATACTGCATCCTACATGGGAATTATCTCCAACAAGTTTCCAAAGAAATGTCTGCTACCTTAGGAGAAAAAAAATGCTTTTGGACTCCACTCTTAATTTCCCTTATCTATTGGGGTAGATGGGAGGATAGGATCAGTGATGGAGTTTCTTCTAACCCTGGTCTACCACAGCAGGAAACTACGTCTAATTCTCATCACTAGGGCCCTGCAAATTTGTGGATATCTACTTTGTATCCATGGGTATCTGCATTTGTGGATATCCATGACTCATTTTTGCGGATATGAATGTGGATTCAAATTTTGTATCTAGAACCCTGCAAATTTGCAAATATCCACGGGTATTTGCATCTGCAGATGTCAAAACGCAGATATCTGTGGCTCATTTTTGCCGATACAAAATTTCTATCTTCATCTGCGTCTGTACCCACACAGGGCTGTGCCAATCACCAATAAGAAGGCCCAACAGTAGAGCTTCAAACATGGGAGGTCTCTCCTCTTGGGGACTGGTCCTCGTGGTAGTCTTCCCTGGGAGAAGGTTCTGCTAGCAATGTATCAAAGGTCTTATTGCTAAGATTAAAGTTTTTTTCATGGGTATTTTTAGTAATAGTCAGACTCGTTGCATGCAATAAACAAAAATTCACAGAAGCCCACAACCTGTCATTGACTTTTACTAAGAATACTCTGGTGAGGGAGGGAGATACTAACATTTGGAGCCCCACCTGCTGGCTGCTGTTCCAGCCCCTTGCCACTTCTGTGGCACTGATCCAGGCCCAGGGACTACTCCTGCCACTCCATTGGCTCTGGGGGCTTCTGACCCAACAGGTGATGCTCTGGGGTGCGGGCTAACACTACTCCTGTGGCAAACTGAAGCCAAAGATGTCAGTCTGTTTAAGTCAGAGAATCCAGGACCTCAGTGACAGAATCAGATAGTTACTTATTGCATTAGGAGAACAAATAGCCCCCCTTAAAGTCATCCCATTTTGGGTGCAAGCAAAAAGTTTGTCTACCCTAGGAAAAGTTTTCAAGATTAGACCAGGATTACTTAAAAGATCATAGTGAGTCCCAACCTATGCTTAACCATTTTTCTTAGTTCAGCGGTAACTTGCATTAAAACTGTCTTGATGTTAAAATTCAAAGACAGCTCAAAGTTAACATGCTGGAATGGATCTCAGTTGTGTTCAGAAATTGAGCAAGAAATGAACTGAATGCATTATCTAAAAGGATATCAAGTTAGTTATTTTGAATTTGTGTTAAGGAATGCACCATAAAACATGTCACTTTCTCAATCACAATGGCAGAATTTTATGTAAATATAGCTATGACATGAAATACATATATTTAATGTGGTCTTTATGCACTATGTTAACACTTACTGACTCTCTTCCCTGTGGATTCTTGTAAAATGCATTAAGTATTTCTTATTCTTTTAACACTTGAGAATTGTATGGCAAGTATATATAATACAATGGACAATAAAATATCCTCTTTCCCATCACTAATTATCAGAGCATATGGTGTGGATTTTCAGTTAGATCAAGATGAATATTAATATTCTGTATTTAATTTTTATTGAAATAAATAACATTATTAACAGAGCAGAACTACTGATGCCAAATTTTTTTTGCACTCTACTGCTGCCACAAGCTCCCTTTTATTCAACTATGTTATCATGTGTATATTTTTTCTATTCTTAAAGTATTTATTAGGGATAGTGCTGAAATGAAAAAGTAACCAAAGGTTTTCTGGCTAACCAGATTTAATAGATATTTACACAGAAATTCTGCATAACAAACATCACCTATAATTTTTTCAACTTACTTTATGAATTTCGTCAAGCATTTCTGTTCTGATCCAACATATAATGTACTAAAAGAGCTTTGCTCTCTAGTGCTTCTATTTTTAACATAGGAATATAATTTCCATTTAGCACAATGAAGAAAGTGAAAAAGCAACTTTTGGATTCACAGCAAAGGAAAATGATGTGTACATATTTTTGGAGACTGCTCCAAATCATCACTTTAAATCAGAAGAACAATAGATCACCCTTAAAACATAACCACAATTCTGCATGAGCAGCAATAAAAGATTCATCCTCAAGGTTATGCTCCATAGTAAGAAATGCAGTCACAGTAAATATGGGCCAGATTCTGTTCTTGGTGGAGTTACTCCAGATATACAGCAGGAAGGGAAAAATCTAATCTTGTATATTAACTCTTACAAAGGAAATACTCCGAGGGTAAGAAGAGATGGGAGAATTAAATGTATAACCTTCTTATGTACTGAGAAAGAATCCAGCTTACACTTTTACCTCTGTTTTTAACCCCTACAGAGGACTCGTTAGATAGCTACTCACATGTGGACAGAGAAGAACGAAAATGGAAACTGAGTTTCTAGAAGAGTTATGCAGAATAATACAAGCTGAAAAGTATGGCAAAATCTATTCACACACAGAACATTAAGGCAAGGGTGCCACTTCAAATTTCGGTTGAGGGGAGGGCAACTTTAACCACAATTCCAGGGGCTAAGGCATTAGATAACTCTAGTTTTCTGACATATAATTTAGCAGTTAGCTGTCAGGGGCCCTGTATCTAATTCCTATACAAGAGAAAGACAAATGGTAGACCCACTCAGTTCTAATAACATGCTTGACATCTTGTGGCAAGTCACTTAAGGGACATGGTTAGGTTTAAAATGTTAATGTATATTCTAACTTTGTTACTAACTGCGGAAAAAGCGAGCAACCTTGTCAGAATTCCTGAGTTCTATTTCAGCTCTGGCAGAAGAGTGCATTACAGCAGGGGCAGATACATCTGCATTCTACGTAAGAACATAGAATGTCCATGCTTGGAAAGACCAAAGAACCATCTAATCCAGTATCCTGTCTTTTGACAGTAGCAAATACCAGGTATTTCAGAAGGAATGAACACAACATGCAATCACTGAGCAATTCGTATTGTCACCCATTCCAGGCTGGCAAACAGAGGTCAGGGACATACAGAACATGGTGTTGGATTTCTGTCCATACTGGCTAATAGACATTGAAAGACTTATTCTCAATGATCTTATCTAGTTTCCTTTTGAATCCTGTTTCAGTCTTGGCCTTCACAATATCCTCTGGCAAAGAGTCCCAAAGGCTGATTGAAGAAATACCTGCTTTTGTTGGTTTTAAATCTTCTGCCTATTAATTTCATTGAGTTACTCCTACTTCTTGTGTTATTTAAAGGAGTAAATAACACTTCCTTGTTCAATTTTTCCACATCATTCATGATTTCACAGACCTGTCATACTTCCCCCTTAATCATCTCTTTTCTAAACTGAAAAATCCCAGTCTTTTTAATCTTTCCTCATATGGAATGTGTTCAGTATTCCTAATTTCTGTTGCCCTTCTTTGTACCTTTTCCAAATCCAATATATCTTTTTTGAGATGGGGGGAGGAGGGGAATCAATCATGAACACAGTATTTGATATATAGGCATGTCATTGATTTACATATGATTTATTTGTATAGGAGACAATATGATATTTTCTGTCTTATCTATCCCTTTCTTAGTGAATTCCAGTATTCTGTTAGGGGTTTTTTAATTGTGTTAATAACTAGTCATGGAGCAGATATTTTCAGACAACTATCCACAATGACACCAATATCTCTTTATTGATGGATTCAGCAGTTTTAAACCCCATCATTTTGTATGTGCCAGTAATCTGGTTCCATTTTGGTTTAGGCAGAGCCCATCATTCTTCTATAAGCTCCCTCTTGCCCAAAAGTTTCCCCAGTTCCTCGTAAATCTAAACCTTTCCTGCCTACACTATCATCTCATCCTTTATCAGAGGCAGCAGCATAGGGTGACAGACAGCCGGTCCATGAGGGGAGCTGGGTTTTAATACAGAGGAAGCAGCACAGAGTGGCAGGGGGCTCTCCAAGAGTGGGGCCGGAGTGCACTGCCTGCTGGCCCACCCCCCAGGGACTATAGAATAGTCGACTGATAAGAAATCATAAGGTTCCTCGACTATTCAATTAACCGATACTAAATATCCCTAGATGTTAGTGTATAGTCAAGTAAATGATTACTTGTGAAGCCTGGGCTTATCGGTTAATCCTACTGACTACATTCACTCCCCCCCTTGCTGACTCTGTATCAGGCTCTTTAAGCAGGCTCCCCACAATCATCGGATCTACCTGCACCCTCCCCATACTGCTGCCTGCTTCTGATGGAGGGGGGTAAGGGTGAGGGGGGCAGGCTGGAGCCGACATGCATGGGGAGCTGGCTTTCAAGCCAGCTCCCCCACATGTATTGACTCCCATGGACCCGCCTGCCCCCTACAGAGACAGCAAGAAAACGGGGGGGGGGGGGGAGAAACAGGAGCTGGTGATGGGAGGAGCCAGCTTAAAAGTCGGTTCCCCCAAGCACCAGCTCTGCAGTGCTACCTGCTCTCCCCCCACCCCCTGCGCTGATGCCTCCGATATCAAAGGCAGCAGCACAGGGGAGGGGGCAGGGGAAGCTGCCATGAAGCAGCCCCTGTCAGCAGGGTGGTCTGAACTCCCTGCAGACAGAGACTGCTCCACATCCCATGGAGCAGCCTTTGTCAGTGGCAAACCTGGGGTACAGGCTGCTTTGCAGCAGCAGCCCCTGTCCACAGGGTGTCCAAGCTCCCCATGGACAGAGGCTGTTCAACATCCTGCAGAGCACTCGCTGTCGGTGGGGAGCTTGGACCCCTCACAGACAGGGGATGTTGCTAGCCCCCGCTGCTGCCTCTGTATCAGGGGCGGCAGCGCAGGGCAGCAAGTATCCAGTTCGTGAGGGTAGCTGGTTTTTAAACTTGCTCCCCTCGCAGGCCAGCTCCCACACCGCTGCCTCTCTAAGAGAGAGACAGCAGTGCAGGATGGCAGGGGGCTCCCTGGGAGTGGAGCCAGAGTGCACTGGCTGATGGTCCCGCCCCCCTTCGGGACTATTTAATAGTGGCGTAACTGCTGAAATTTCAGTTACACAGTATCTAACATCCCTAATCCAAAATATGAGCTGAGTAAACAGGCGAATATATAGCGGATATTTCCAGATTTGCAGGGCTCTAAATGTAAGCTGTGTGTTGATCCTTGAATGACAGCATATTTGCTCATTTATAGAACAATCTACCTTCTTGCTCTGTTGCATCTCAGCTGACACAGTTAATGGTAGCACACTATAACTCATTTAAGGAAGGGTTTGTATTGTTTTAAGAGCCATTAATCCCTGAAATTTCACTAAAGTTTGAAAATCAAGTTGGGCATGATTTTCTTGACAATTTGTACCATTCCTTATGAATACTGCACATCCGGCCTCATTTACATTGTAGCCCTATATAGAAACAATTTACTCTGCCTTTATATCTAGCTTTAAAAGAAGAATAGTCAAACATACATCTCTATATTTTACTGTGAACTACACTGTGACAGTGCACCTCCATATTCTTTAAGGAAATATACTTCTGAATATGAATGTGCCTAACTCAAATATGCTTTATGAAAATGTGGCATGTAACCTGTCATTGAAAAGCTTGTAATCCACTGAATTTGTATACTCTATTTGTATGCATATATCATCCCTGTATGTGAAGTTAGACATATGATGTATAAACCTGTTTATGTAGCTAGATATGCTAATGAAGGCCTTTAGCAGTACTCAAGGAACTTAGTGGCCTGGTACTCAATACAGTGGTCTATGAATAATAGTCTTGTTCTTCCTGTAAGCCTGGACTAGGTTGGTCCTGCCAAGACATGCCAGGTCACCTGATGCTGGAATTCATTTTGGATGTGGTATTTTTCCAAGGGGGAGTGAAAAGGTTGAAACTGAACACAAAATATTCCCACCATGGGCAAAACCTATTTATAGGCAGAAAGCCACCTAACAGGTGCAGTTGCCAGACACCAAGATCCCCCCTGCTTACCACCCAGATGACTGCTATAAGCATCTAAGACTGGAGAGTGGGAAGGATCATGTCCAAGCTAGGAGTCTTCCTCGCTTATAAGAAGAGATCATTAAAACTACTGATAGGGTAAGAAATTGTATGTATCAAGTTTCTTAAGAGTATTAAGCTTAGCTGGTATATTTTGTTTTATTTTGCTTAGTAGCTGATTTTGATCTGCTAGTTATCACTTTCAACCACTTACATTCTACTTTTTATTTTTAAGAAGATGTTTGTTTATTATTAAACTCAGTGTAAATAATTGCTACGGGTGGAGGGAGGGGAGGGAGTGATGACAACAGCTGTGGATCTCTCTAATTGATAAAGAGGGTAAACAACTTATGCGCTTGCTCTGTATAAAACTTTTATGCACAACAACAGTGATTTATCTGGGGTTCTGGTGTGACAGTCTTCCCACAGCTGAGCTGCTCTCAGTATCTGTGTTGCTCTGCTGTGGGCTGTCACAACACTGTGCTATCACTGAGGGAGACCAGAGGTGCTGACTCAGCAGGACAGTGTGATGGGGTACCCCAGAGGGCAGGTAGGCAGGCTCAGTGATATAATCAGCCCATCAGGTGACAGTCAGGGGGATCTCTGTAACTGACCATGCAATACATGCATTTATAACAAATATATCTAAAATTAGCTGATTATAAACTCTTAATTTTAATATTAAACCTTGCATTTTTTGAAACTGTCAAAGTATTAAGACATCTGCACCAATTTTTCTCTCAGCTATCAATTACATAAATTAACAATTTTTTAAAAATATTAACTTTTGAAAAGGCTCAAAAATGTGATAAATATCTTTCTCCTGCATCGGCTAATATTAAAAGTTTATGTACAAAACTTTTGATCCAAGTGATAAATTTAATAAAGATTTTAACAATCAAGATAATAATCACAATCAGTTTTTAACTATTCCAATATGGGTCAGATAGAGGGTGCAAGACAATGACCGTTTCTGTAAAAATTCCATATACCAAGTAGATCTCAACAATTTTTCCCTTTGGTATTTTCTCCTCTTTTGGGTTTTATTTGGTGTTGGGTCTGCTAAAGCTCTATATCAACTCATGAACAATAGTAGTGTATGTCCCAAAGTAGAGATTAATCTTTCAAAGACAGACTATTTAGAGTTGCACTTGTTCACATGGTGTTTACAGGGCTTTCATCTATTCCATTCCTGTCTCTCATTCTGCTAATTATTTTTCTTCATAAACATCTCGTCCATTGTTCACCATGGCATTTGTGCTATACAAACACGGACTTTAGCTGTGAAGTCAAGTAGCTTCTTATAAGTGAACAAAAGCCATCGTCCTAGTTACTACTGAAAGAAAAAGTAAGAAATAAAATTTAAGTACAGTGAAACCTTTGTTATCCGGCACTCTTTTAACCAGAAAACTTTGTTAACCGGAATTTCCCCAAGCCACAATACTGTCACATTTTCAGGTGCACAGTCCTGGCTTGGTTTGTCATGATTGGCTTAACAATTTTTTATTTAAGTAGTACTAATCATCTTTAACTCAACATAGAAATGTGAGATCAACTGCCTCACACTACAAAACTACCAATATTAAAAACTTGAGTTTAACTATTATTGTCCGTTGGTTTTTCCTAGGTTGATGGGACTCTCGGATAACTGGAATATTTAGATAACCGGAATTCTCTAATCCCTGAACGTGCCGGATAACACAGGTTTTACTGTATATCTATGGTGCATGTAGCCCATGCTTTCTCCAAGTTTGTGAATCCCAAAGCCATTCCTGCCCCCAGGTTTACTGCATAAGAGCAACCAGATACTACTGATAAGCCTTTAAGATAAATCAAAGCAAGGCTTCGAAACTTTCAAGTCACATACAAGCTGGGGCCAAGATGAAAAATAAAGATGGAGAAGACAGAACACAACATGAGGTTCAGGGTAACACTAGTGAGAAACGTGGTAAATCTGAAACATTTTCCCACCTCTACGTGTTCTTTTTTCCCCCCTATTTCATTCCAGAACCGTAAGGAGATAGATACCGGTTACTTCCTAGTCCTCATTCTTGACCACAGTAAAAGAATCAGGCAATGGCACATCTGAGGAAGTGGGTTGTGCCCATGAAAACTCATGATATCATCTATATTTTTTATTAGTCTCTAAGGCGCTGCAAGACTATTTGATGTGTTTTAAGTTTTTCCAGTTACAGACGAACATGGCTACCCCTCTGAAAATCTTGTGATATTGTCCTTGATATTTTAATATAGTTTTCCCGATGCATATTAATTAAAAAACATGAAATGAAATGAAATGTAGGGTCAAGCAGCTGGTATAAAAGACTGTACCTTCATCCCAAACTGAGGCAACAGAAATATTTTTATAATATACTGTAAAAGGGCAATGCAAGGATCATTAATATATCTGTATTGGCAAAAAATGCAATTCTTTGAAGAGCTATCATATTTGATGGCAGTTATTTAGAACAGAACAGGAAAAAATAGCCTTGCTCTAATGAGGGTGTAGTTTACAAGCTAAGCACTGGAAGGGAAGCATTCAATGAAAAGTACCTTTTTAAAAATATTACTGAAAAAACAAGTACCAAATTTTGCACAGCTATATAATAAAAAATTACCTAACAAACGAAGCTGCCATCTCAGCTGTGATCAACTGAGACAGTAGGCAAGCCAATATTATTCAGCATTTTAGTGCCGGAGACAGGCTGGAGACTTCCTAGTGTCCCATTCTTCCCACTCCCCATTCACCCGACTCCTCCCAATCCTTCGCTTCCCATCTATCTCCATTTATACTCTTGTCCTTATTTATACCCCTCCTCATTAACCCCCCTCACTACACTCCAATGCCCCCTCTCTATTTCCACCTACTCTTCCCTAATGGTCTACATATTTTCTTTTCAAAAATAGTTTCAGTGCCTTCTGAATAGTCACTTGTACTCACATTACATTTCCCCCAAATAAAAATGCTCCTTTGAAAGAGGCAGATTGGAGCAACATGCCATTATTGTTATTATTTCAAATTTCTGCTCTGGGTTGGATTTCAACTGACAACGATTATGGGGAATGCAGATGCACTGGATAGAACATTTCCTGAGACACACATAGGTCCTGTGATTCTTAGGGGCCTTACAACACTGAGCTTTCCAGCTCTCTGAATGTGTGTAATATAATCCATTAGGTGCTCAAGCTTTGCTTGCCAGAACGCTTAGCTGGAGAAGCAAACTGTTTTGCTAATAATTTAATTTGATTTACCCAAACAGGTTAATAGATGTTATGCACTTATTATAGTAATGAGGGATGTGAATGGTTAACCGATTACGGTTTACCAGCAGGGGCTAGAGCAGTCCCCATGCCTGCTGTGGGCAGGAGGCTTCTCTAGCTCTCTGGGTCTGCTATGGATGGGGTGGAGGGGGCACTCCAGACCAGCCAAAGCAGAACCTGCCCGCCCCTGTTTAATCGGTTAACTAATTAAAGGGAATTTTACATCCCTAATAGTAATCCTCCACCATTGAGAGAATCTGGTACAATTTCAGCCCTTACATCTTCGTATCTTTCTGTGTACAAAAATTGGTTACCAGAGTAAGTGAACTTTAAGAAAAGCTGTTTTTTTCCTGGTAGCTGAATCTCAGGAACCTTTTGTTCAAATGGCCACAAATTTAGTTCACTGACCCAAACTACGTGCTCTTCTGAGGCACACAATTTCAGGACAATCCAATTACCCTTAAAGATTTTAGACACTTTGAACAATAGCACTATAAACAGAAATCTGGTCTTAACCTTAACTATATTTATCAAACTATGTCATCAGACTAGACTTCCTGCTAGGAAATACGGTCAGGAAAAAAGGCAATAATCATTAATACACACCAGAACATGAGAAGATAGCAAAAACAGGAAGATGGCTCTAAAAACAGTTTGGAAATTGCTTTTATTTTCTTAATGAAAGCTTTCTGGAAAGTAATTAGACTTGACCAATACACTTCTTTACAGACACTGAATGATGATTTTTGTTGGAATCTAAAAGCACATAAGACTCCTAAGCATCTAATAAACCCTGAAGTGCTCATACAGAAATATTCCAACACAAAAGGGTACATCGAAGCCTCCATGTATATTGGAACACACACTCTTTTGATACCTTCATATTAGATGCCTCTGTTTCCAGTTTTGTAAGATGATTTGAGTTGTCCTCTAGTTCTTGTCGAAGGTTTGAGTTCTCCATCTTTAGCGCCTCAACTTGCTTTAACAACTGATCATATGAAGCTGCAGCCATCCTGGGCTACCCCTGAACCTAAAAAATACAACACAGTATTTTTCATCCAAGTGTTTCAGAAAAAATCATTGTGAAGTTTGAGGCAATGCTCATTTAGTTATCATGTTTTCAATTACAGTCACTATGACAAATTCAAGGAAGAAAGACTTAAAAGTTGTTGGAAGCTTTATTTTTGCTAAACTTAAATATATATACATTGATTAGATTTCAGTTAGGAAACAATTATTTAGATACATGATGCAATATCCATCGCCATGGCTGCTGTACAAGAAGTTAAACACAAACGTGGAAGAGACACAAACTAGGGGAAAATTTTGTTGCATCTAAAAAGCTTTGTCTACTATGCAATGCAGCTTTTAGCCTCAGTGCTGTGTTGCTAAAAGTCAGTGTAAATGCTGTTTGTCAGCACTTTTGCCAACAAAAAACTTCCACCTCCCATGAGTGATGTTTGCTTTGTTGGCAGGAGAGCACTCCTATGGACAAAGCGCTGTTTACAATAGCCCTTGACATTGCAAAGCTTTTGTTGTTGCGGGTGCGGGGGGGAGGGGGGTGGAATGATTTTTTAAGCACCTGTGAATGAGAAAAGCTTTGCAGCTCAATTGCCAGTACAGAACAAAGCCTTAGTTTTGTGAGGATAAAAAAATAACTTAAGTGGGAAGAAAAACACTCTAGGTCAGTGGTTCTCAAAGTGTAGTCCATGGACCACTAGTAGCCCACCGCTTGTGCTCAGCCCACCTCCATCCTCCCCCACAACAGGGAGCCTGCGCTGCAGTTCCAGCCTTGCGGTTGCCACACAACCACAGCGCTGGAGCACCAGCTCCGGCTTCCCACTCGGAGGGCGCAGGTTGTGAAAAAAAGCCCCAACCTTCCCTACCAGATTGGCTCGCAGAGAAAGAGATAGCAGCTCCACATGCTGCTGCTTCCCCCCTCCCCACCCTGATGGGGGAATGACAGTGCCGTGCCGTGCTGTCTGGAGGCTTTCCCTGCTACTCCCATTGGCTGGCCAATGGGAATAGCGGGAGGCCATGCTTGGGAGTGCAAAGCCAGGTAAGAACCCCCTCTCATGCCCAGACCCCGCACCCCAACCCCCCTCCCCTCCAAGGCTCCACGTTCTCAGCTTGCTCCTGCACACGCCCCATGGTCAGACACCCTACCCCCTGCCTGTTCCTGCACCCTACCTCCCACAGAGACCTCGCACCCTCACCCCCTCCTGCACTCAACCTTCCACCCAGATCCTGCACCCACACCCTATCCCACTCACTGGCAGCCCTGTCCTACACACTCAACTCCTCATTTTTGTCCCCACCCCAGAGTGTAAGGTAGTACACAAAATCCACTAACTCTGGAACCCCAGAAAAGTACATTTGGCCTATGGGAAGTGCTGAACCTCAGTCCTCCCTGTCCTTTCCCCTCGCCCCATGGGGCTGGAGCGCCAGAGGAGTGAGCAGTCTCAGCTGGGGACATCAGTGAGGACTGGGAGGCTTGGGGGGAGTTTTTTTGCTTCTCACTTGTGTGGTCTCCAACTGATTTTTCTATGGGCCAGTGGTTAACTTAAAACTTGCTCTTCCACTTCTCTCTCAGATTTACTCAACTAAGCCAGCAAGCCTCAGAGCTGAACTTAAAAATTGACTTGTGCTGTCCAATTTTAATTGCCTCAAATTACTACTGTTAACCAGAAAGCCAATAAAAACATTCAAGTGGATTCTCAAAACACTGAAGATTCACTGAAAGCTGAGTGTGCTGTGGAAGTGTAGTTTTCATTTAGGTGGAAAAGCATTTGATAAGTCCCAAGATTGTTTTGATCTTTTGGAACAAACATTCCAATTTTTCATTATAAAATGACTTCATTTAGAAATTTATTTTATATTATTTTTAATTAAAGTAAAAAACAGAACAAATAATTTTGATAGACATGAAGTCACTTTATACATATTTTCTTTCACTGTTTCAGCCTTCAGCTATTGCATTGTTCTCTGTCCTATGGTTCTGTTTACCGATACTCTATTCCCTGATTGCAAGATGGCCTGTAGATCAAAACTCCAGCTGCCCAGCACCTAGCTCCAGTGCATAATACAAGGAGGAAGTAGAAATCCAATTAATTCCTTTTGTGAAGAAAGCTGGAGACCAACAGGTGGCTACAGCCTGGTTCTAGAAGGGTAGGCCAACATTTCAGGGTCCTTGTAACAGCACATTCCCTGGGAGAAATGCTGAATTCTGTAGCACCTTGGAAAAAATGCCAAATTCCTCAGTCACAGAGGTAAGCTACGACTTGAGGCTGGCTCCAAATTCAGGCAGGTAATAATACACTGGTTCATATTTTGAAGAATGCCTCCACAACCCCTGTAAGGTACCAAGACCAGACTTTAGACAAGTTATAAAGCTCTATTACCGAGTATAAAGCTCTATTACCGAGTATAGAATCATAGACTACTAGGACTGGAAGGGACCTTGAGAGGTCATCGAGTCCAGTCCACTGTCCTCATGACAGGACCAAATACTGTCTAGACCATCCCTGATAGACTTTTATCTAACCTACTCTTAAATATCTCCAGACATGGAGATTCCAAAACCTCCCTGGGCAATTTATTCCAGTGTTTGACTACCCTGATACTTAGGAACTTTTTCCTAATGTCCATCCTAAACCTCCCTTGCTGCAGTTTAAGCCCATTGCTTCTTGTTCTATCCTCAGAGGCCAAGATGAACAAGTTTTCTCCCTCCTCCTTATGACACCCTTTTAGATACCTGAAAACTGCTATCATGTCCCCCCTCAATCTTCTCTTTTCTAAACTAAACAAACACAATTCTTTCAGCCTTCCTTCATAGGTCATGTTCTCTAGATCTTTAATCATTCTGGTTGCTCTTCTCTGGACCCTCTCCAATTTCTCCACATCCTTCTCGAAATGCGGTGTCCAGATCTAGACACGATACTCCAACTGAGGCCTAAATAGCGCAGAGTAGAGCGGAAGAATGACTTCTCATGTCTTGCTCACAACACACCTGTTAATGCATCCCAGAATCATGTTTGCTTTTTTTGCAACATCATCACACTGCTGACTCATATTCAGCTTGTGGTCCACTATAACCCCTAGATCCCTTTCTGCCGTACTCCTTCCTAGACAGTCGCTTCCCATTCTGTATGTGTGAAACTGATTGTTCCTTCCTAAGTGGAGCACTTTGCATTTGTCTTTATTAAACTTCATCCTGTATACCTCAGACCATTTCTCCAATTTGTCCAGATCATTTTGAATTATGAGCCTATCCTCCAGAGCAGTCGCAACCCCTCCCAGCTTGGTATCATCTGCAAACTTAATAAGCGTACTTTCTATGCCAATATCTAAATCGTTGATGAAGATATTAAACAGAGCCGGTCCCAACACAGACCCCTGCGGAACCCCACTTGTTATACCTTTCCAGCAGGATTGTGAACCATTAATAACTACTCTCTGAGTACAGTTATCCAGACAGTTATGCACCCACCTTATAGTAGCCCCATCTAAGTTGCATTTGCCTAGTTTATTGATAAGAATATCATGCAAGACCGTATCAAACGCCTTACTAAAGTCTAGGTATACCACATCCACCACTTCTCCCTTATCCACAAGACTCGTTATCCTATCAAAGAAAGCTATCAGATTTGTTCGACATGATTTGTTCTTTACAAATCCATGCTGGCTGTTCCCTATCACCTTGCCACCTTCCAAGTGTTTACAGATGATTTCCTTAATTACTTGCTCCATTATCTTCCCTGGCACAGAAGTTAAACTAATTGGTCTGTAGTTTCCTGGGTTGTTCTAATTTCCCTTTTTATAAATGGGCACTATATTTGCCCTTTTCCAGTCTTCTGGAATCTCTCCTGTCTCCTATGATTTTCCAAAGATGATAGCTAGAGGCTCAGATACTCCTCTATCAGCTCCTTGAGTATTCTAGGATGCATTTCATCAGGCCGTGGTGACTTGCAGGCATCTAACTTTTCTAGGTGATTTTTAACTTGTTCTTTTTTTTATTTTATCTTCTAAACCTACCCCCTTCCCACTAGCATTCACTATGTTAGGCATTCCTTCAGACTTCTCGGTGAAGACGGAAACAAAGAAGTCATTAAGCATCTCTGCCATTTCCAAGTTTCCTGTTACTGTTTCTCCCTCCTCACTGACCAGCGGGCCTACCCTGTTCTTGGTCTTCCTCTTGCTTCTAATGTATTTATAAAAAGTTGTCTTGTTTCCCTTTATTCCCATAGGTAGTTTGAGCTCATTTTGTGCCTTTGCCTTTCTAATCTTGCCCCTGCACTCCTGTGTTGTTTGCCTATGTTCATCCTTTGTAATTTGTCCTACTTTCCATTTTTTATATGACTCCTTTTTTATTTTTAGATCATGCAAGATCTCGTGGTTAAGCCAAGGCGGTTTTTTGCCATATTTTCTATCTTTCCGACACAGCGGAATAGCTTGCTTTTGGGCCCTTAATAATGTCCCTTTGAAAAACTGCCAACTCTCCTCAGCTGTTTTTCCCCTCAGTCTTGATTCCCATGGGACCTTACCTATCAGCTCTCTGAGCTTACCAAAATCTGCCTTCCTGAAATCCATTCTCTCTATTTTGCTGTTCTCCCTTCTACCCTTCCTTAGGATTGTGAACTCTATGATTTTCATGATCACTTTCACCCAAGGAGCCAGCTGTTCTTACTGTTAAGTAGTAGTCTTGCAGCTGGACTCTCCAAATAGAAACAGAAACAGAAGTTTGGTTCACAGACCTAATTTTATAAGAAAGAATCCAAAAGTTGTATAAAGGAAGAAGTTATGTGGTTTTCTGCTCCCTGAATTTCGTGCTCCCTGGAGTACTTCAAACAAGCAAAATCAATTTAACTGAATGTTGCCTTTGTCAATATTCATCTTTTTCCCTCAGCTACCTGAACCGAGGAACACATTTTCATTACAAATTAACTTTTCTTTCCGTTACAGAAACCATTTTGTTAAAAAGGAACATAAATAATGAATCTTCACATAGAAATGCAGACAATGTAAGGTTACAGCATTTCAGGCAAATACATCTGTTTTGGCTTTAATTCTTATAATTCAAAATACTTTACAATGAGCATGAATATTAAATAAACAGGGCCCTACCAAATTCATGGCCATGAAAAACACAACATGGACCATGAAATCTGGTTTCCCTTCCCATGAAATCTGATCTTGGGTGTGCTTTTACCTTATACCAGTGTTTCTTAAACTGTGTTGCACGGCACAGGTGTACTGCGGAGAACATAATTAAAAATGGCCACCCTTAAAGGGGCAGGCGACTTTTTTTTGGTTCAATAACTTTCCCCCCAGCCCTTCTCTCTCCCCTCCCCCCCCGACCTTTTTTTTTTTTCTTTTGCTCAACAAAAAATCCTTGGTATTCCCCATAAAAAAAATTGTTTGGTGTTTCTCGGTTTAAGAAACATTGCCCTACGCTATATAATTTCTATGAATTTCATGAGGGAGATGAGCATTTCTAAAATTTTTCAAGTTTATTTTAGGGGGGAGTTGCAATATTGTCACCTTTATTTGTGAGCTGCCTTTATAGTGCGGTAGCCAGAGAGTGGCAGCTGTTAGCCAGGCACTCAGTTGGGTAAGTAGCACCTCACCAGCAGCAGCTCTCCCTTCAGAGTTGGGCTTCTGGCCAGCAGTCGCTGCTCTCCAGCTCCCCCTGCTCTGAAGACAGCACTGCTGCCATCAGCACTGCAAACCCTCTCCCAATAAGCCTGCAAGCTGCCTCCCAACTCCTTTTTGGGTCAGGATCCCTATAATTACATGACTGTGAAATTTTAAACTTAAATAGCCAAAATCACAAAATTTACAATTTTTAAAATCCCATGACTGTGAAATTGACCAAAATGGACTGTGAATTTGGTAGGGCCCTATAAGTAAATCTTAGATTTAAAAGCAAAAGTGTTAACTAGGATGCATAAACTACATATTAATCCTGTGTGAACAGCAAATTTATGCTTTTACAGCATAAAAGAAACTAGACTATGTAAATTTTTACTGTATTCTTCATACCAGAGTTTAAATTAGCCCAACTGTTAAATACACAATAAAAAAGCTGTGTTTTCATTACTTGGTGTTCTTGAGAGTCTGTCAGCCCTAACAAAGGAGAGGGAGGAGGGAAGAAAGAGTAGAAAAAGTGTGGCACAATGGAAAGGGATTTCCTCTGTTTACTATCATGCTATGATTTCTAAGGCATTTTAAATTGGCTACAGAAAAAATGACTGGATATGACCTTTGTGACATTTAGGTAAAGGATGTGAGAATCCACTGCTGGCAGGTTATAATTACTTAATGAGTAATCAATCTGAATAGTTTACAATGATTAAAATGACAAGTGAAAGACTCGTTTTGGTTAGGGATGTTAAGTAGCAATCAATTTGCTAGTCCAAGGAATATTGATATTCGATGGAATATTGATATTGGAATATTAATTTGCTAGTCGAATAGTTGATGGATATTGTTAGGGAAAGGCAGTTACAGCGATCACTTATAGGTCTCAGCACAATAGTCTTCCATCTCCGCTCTGCACTCTTAAAGGGACAGAGAGGAGCTGGTGTGCAAAGATGCTGGCTCAATCTCTGGTCCCCTGCCAGGTCTCAGGACAACCCCCCTGCTGCCACTCTGCATTCTGAAAGGGACAGATCAGCGGCAGCCGGTCCCATGGGTCTCTCTCAGCACAAGCCCGCCCCCTGCTGCCACTCTGCATTTTTTAAAGGGACAGAGCAGTGGCAGCTGCTTAAGCTGTTGTTGCTCTGTCACTTTAAAAATGCAGAGTGCCAACAGGGGGTGCAAGAGTTCTGCTGAGACACCCATGGGAGAAGCTGTCACTGATCTATCCCTTTCAGAATGCAGAGTGGCAGCAGGGGAGTTGTCCTGAGACCCAGCAGGGGACCAGAGATTGAGCCAGCGTCTTTGTGCACCAGCTCCTCTGTCCCTTTAAGAGTGCAGAGCAGTGGCCGGGATGGGGGGGAGGAGAAGAGTGACCGAGTAGTCAGTAGTGCTACCTGATAAGCAGGAGCTCCTGCTTATCGGGAAGTCAACTATTCAACTACTCATTCACATCCCTAGTTTTGGTTTTTAGTAAAATTATAAGAAATAATTTAAAAAATTCTAATGTGTTTTAAAATTCAGTGTCAATGTGTTCCCAGCCAACCCAGCTTTTTGTGTAAAATGGCATTTTCATACAACGTCCTCCACTTTAGTCTCTCAAACATTCCTAAAAACACACACACTTTAGAATTTTATAAAAAAAATAATGAGTGTCCATATTTCAAATTTTTAATACAACAAACCAATCTATTCTCTTCCATCCATGTGCTGAATACATTTTTACACGCACTATGGCACACAAGAATGTGCACCATCAGCAGAAACAAAAAAAAACTGGTTGTGGGCACTTTGCTAATCAGCATCTGAGTCACTCCTGAGTGGCCGCACAAGTGCACTGCTTACAGGGAACCCTGCAACAAACCCTTATGCCACCAAAAAAATATATATTCTAATCTGAGGTCAATTCATAATCCCTGTAACCCGTGTATTCAGTTTTATATCCTGTTAAAGAGACCACAATTCTGCATGTTTACAATGTTTAATTACGACTTCGTTTAACTGGGGGGGCTGGGGGGGGAACCACAAAAACACAGCATACATATTATAGAACTCTTTTAAACAAAATTTGTAACATTCTAAAAATTAAGTTGTAACATATCTCCCAGATCTCAATTATTTCCAAATTTAGGCATTTAAAAATGCCAAGCATGCTAATAATGTTAAATTGCTATGTGCAGAACAGAACTACCAGGAGTTACTGGAGTGTTTCAAATTTTCATGAGCTTTAATTTAGGAAGTGAAGCAACATTAGTGGAACAGCTGTGAGATACTGGACAGATTTCTCAATTTAGTATAAACTGGAAAAAATTCTTATTGATTCAGAGGTCAGTAAAAAAAATCAAACT
This sequence comes from Pelochelys cantorii, assembly GCA_032595735.1. Classification (NCBI taxonomy): domain Eukaryota; kingdom Metazoa; phylum Chordata; order Testudines; family Trionychidae; genus Pelochelys; species Pelochelys cantorii. The sequence goes on along the minus strand of CM064330.1, from coordinate 70,935,454 downwards.
TGAAATGCAATTTTAGGTAAGGATATTTATTAAGAAAGCCTGAGTCAACCAAAAATAAGAGAAGTTATTTTTGCAGACTCTTTAAAATTTAATCCATTACAATCCAAATCCATAATCCACAGTGTCTTTCAAGACACTAGTCTCAACCCTCTAATATTAAGGAGCTGAAATAGAAAAATATTAGCACTTTCTCCTTTCTGATCCATCTGCAGTTTAATAGTACTCCTGGATTGCTCTCTGACACTAAATTCTCATATAGTAGCACCCATGAGTAATGCTTTCTACCATATCCGGTTGGGATGGAAAGTATTCCAATCTGGTGGATGATGACATGGCCTCAGTAATACACAGCTTTGTCGCCTCCATTCTAACTACAGCAATTCCTGGGCATGCAGCCATCAGTTCTTAGGAAATTACAACTAGTACAGAACAGCTCTTCAACAATACAGGCTACGGTGAGGCTAGCAAACTTGTCCTATGTACTTTCTGCACTGGCTTCCCAGAGAACACAGTCAAGTTCAAGATCTTGATCCTCATCATCAAGATGCTCAGTGGCCAGAGGCCAGGACACCTAAAAATCAAAATCTAAAGCTCAGATGAAACTGTAGTTCCCCAAACTGCTCCTCAGACAAAACACAACTAAATGCCACAAGGGTAAAAACTCACAGCCAAACACCAGAGCCTTCTTGAGGACTGGTCCAGATGTTGGAACGAACTCTCACAGGAACTAAGGACTATCACAGACCTTCCCACCTTCCACTCCAAGTGCAAGGCAAGCTCTTTTAATGTTGGCATTGGTGATAAGAATACCTACCAGTGCGTGTCTATTAAAAAAAATTACACACTACATTAATCCCCTTCCCATGGCAGAAACTGTGAAAGAATGAACCCCATGTGACAGATGTTTATCGTGTCACTTAATGCACTGCTGGAAGACTCCTAGGTATTACAGTAATCAAGACAATATACAACCCAAAATGAAATACAACACTTTGCCCTATCCCCATGTATTTTTTCAACAATGAACTCCTATTCTTGCTTTCTCTAGCTTAGTAAGTCTGATCTTTTAATAAAATTTTCAGTAACATTTTCTCTAGTACCATTTCAACCATATGTTATTTACCACATGCTCTGGAAATGGGCATTCTACTTGATCATAAATTCATCTTCTTCCATCACATCAATTTCTGCCAGAACGACCTATTCAAGATGCGATAGATAAGGCCCTGGATTGGGAGTCAGGAGACCTACATATTATTCGTGGCTCTGACGCTGACCTGATGTGTGAGCTCAGTCAAACCATTTCACATATCTTGGATTCTCAGTCTGTTGATGCTTATCCTTTGTGGAACACTTCTGTGATCTAGGGATGATGCACTAAGAACATATTATTCTCCATCTGCTCAATATTATTCATGCCTTCTTTCTCTCTACTTCAATCAGCAGATTTTCCTTCCAACTCTTCTCCTGTGAGCTACTTTTTTATTCTACTCCCAGCTTGCCTCTTGGTCATTTTGTGACCACACTATTCCCTGTACATTTAACAAAACAGTACAGGGAGATTGTATATGAAAAATTGTATACAAACTAAACAGTGAGTAGCACTGCATCTCTCTTTCCATCAAAATGTCTCATTTCCTTAATATTTAGGAAACGGCAGTCCCCCCATTTTACTGCTGTATTCTTCTAAAAAAAGATAAAACCACTAGTGTTCTTTCTGACAATCTGCTTCTATGCAAAATGACTACTTTGCATAATTCAGAAAGCTAAACAAAGATCTTCAAAATCAATCTTTTTGTCCAGCACTAAACTGAAGATTCTTCAGCATCACTGCTTTATATGTATTCAGCATTAGATCAGAATAAGGGCTTGTACAACTGTCAGTGTAAACATAGTAAAAGAATTGCCAAAGAAAAATACAACCTTGAATTTACAGGGCTTTTTATATGGAAACACTAACAGACACAAATAATTGACTTCTATGAAATCTTATGAGCCTGCAATAGTCTAGTTTTGTTGGAAATCCACTAATACATTCAATATAATTTGAATAGATTTTGTTTAAGTAGGGCAGTCATGACAGTTTGGGATATACCTGATGTTCTGAATTCTGGCTTCATAAAAATATTTCATTACAGTTCTTAAGTGATTTATCAGCTAAAACAACTACTTTTATTACCAATGGCTTCACTTTTTTTAATATAACATGTTAAGAATACATAAGTCTTGATCTTGTTGCCTCAGGATTCTGACAAAACATTACAGAATGTCAAATTAAAAATCAAAATAATTTATTTTTAAAGTATGGAAATTTCATCTGACATCATCATAGGAGGAACAGTAATAATACTTATAGTTAAGGGTGGCAGCATCTTCCGTAATCCTTTGTTTTCAATTTCTTATAACCTGGATGAATTAACTGTTCAAGTTGAAATTTTTCTTATTTGGATCGAATTTTGAGAAAGTTAGAACTAAAATTGGTCAGCTATTTCAGAGAACAATATTGGTAAAATACAGTTCTTCTAAATTAAGATTTGTGCAGTTCTAAAACCTCAAGATTTGGAGTAGAAAACAGAAATTTGACAGATATTCCTGAAGTTCACAGCAGTGCCTTTCGCTGTCCCCCAGAAAATCTGACCAGACTGTAAAGTATAGAAAGTCAGTGTTTGCATAAGCACAACTTTAGAGGTTCTTTTAGTTTTAATTCAAAATGCACAACTCATTCTCTTAAGCCCTTTGATTTCTATTTACAATAAACATGAGCTACAGTGCCAGAAGGAAAGTAGTCCAAGCCATCCTCCCTTTCCCTGTCCTCCATCAAAATACCCTATAACCCCATGGGTTAGAAGGAATCTCTGGGTTAGAAGTCACAAGTCTACCCATCTAATTCTAATTTCAACCCCTTTCTATATGAGCAAAGATTCCTTAATTTCACAGATGAAAAAACAGATGACCTCAAGTGTTGTAAAGGTAACCTTTGACAGAACCCAGGTCTCCACTACTGTGGACTTAAGCCTCAGCAACTTAGTTACAGTTACACTGTGGCTTGCCTAAAGTGTTATATAAAATGGGACTATTACTCTATGCCTAGCAGAGGACGTGGGATTTGGTGAACTGTCAGGTGACAGAATTGCTTTACTTTTTTTTTTTGGGGGGGGGGGGGAGAGAGGCGGAGGCGGTTAATTAAAAAACCTGATTTCTACACAAAAATCTCTTGATATACCATAGGAATTGTGAAATAATAGTTACATTATCACATGCAATTTCATGCAATAGTGAAGAACAGCAGCACAATGTGGAGGGACATACCTTGACAAGGGAGCTAAAATTTGTAACCCTTTTTCAGATGAATGAAGACTATGGTCATGGGAACCAGTCTTCCCTATTTATAGGACTACATATAAAAATCTATTAATCTTGACACCCAGATTGTGAACTTAAAATGACTGAGGATAGTGACAGTCAAGAGCAACAGAAAAATGAGACAGTGGGTAGGACTTGGGAAAAAATGGTTTAATTTTGTCCATGTTACACTTAGGGCGAGACAACAGGAAATGTCAAAAACATAGCCTGAGATGCAGGATTTGAGTAAGACAGCCAGGCAGAAGTGGAGAAGTAGATTTGAGAGTCATCTGCACAAAGATATTAGTTGAAATCATGCAAGTCAATGAGACTATCAATAGAAAGGGTTGAGAGAAAAAAGGAGATTTGAGACAGAGTACTGTGGGATTGCCCACAGAAAATGGAATGTGCAGTGAAGAAACGCTCGGAGAGCTAAGAGAACTAAAAGGTCAGTCATGAAAGATGGAAGGACAAGACAGCAAGAATGAGCAGTTTCAAAAGCAACAGAAAGTTAAAAAAATATGACAATGAAGTATGGGGTTCTTATATCAGAGACCTATGCGCAGGCAATTCAATAGAATAGAAAGGATAGAAGGTAGATTAGATGAGATGAAATCCATGATGAAATTGTAGAATCTTGAAGCAGCCTTTGCAAAAAAGCACATGTGATGAGTGTAAAGATGAAAGAAGAATATAAGTATTTGAAAAAGTACAAATCCCTGCAAAAATACAAGGATAGAATGACTGAGGTATGCTTCTATTGTGATTGGCACTGACTAAAGAAGAAGAAAAACTTAAAGGGGAAGGAAGTAAGGAACAGAATATGGGTAGAGGCAAGGGAAGCCAGCAACTGGAAAAGGATGAAATCACCAGGGCAGAGAGCCAGCATACAGGAGAGCAGGAAACAGTAACAAAAGAGAAAAGTAAAAGAGCAAAGGGTAGAGGGAGGAAAAGGGGAAAAAATAAAGAATGGTGAAAAGTATCTCAATTATCGCAGTTTTACTGGTCTAAAACATATAGCATGCATTCCCAGTATTTTATTTCTGTTAATGATTTTCCCCTATTCCATTAGTTTGAGGATGGAGAAATTGAATAGAAGGGGTCAGTAGAATATTCATAAGATTGAGGTCAAATAGCTCTATGCTAATGGACATGTAACTATCAGCTTATTAAAAACAAACCATTATCATGGGTTTTCCCCTTGCATTTTAGGTCATAGCTGCATTTTAGAACACTGCATTTCAAAGGTTGAAAATCTAGTAAGGATCCATGAAGTAATATTATATTGTCAAAAACAATTTCCATCTTACCATCAATAAGACAACTGGATATTAAATTAGATTTTTTTTTAAGAATAAGCATTTAATGAACTTATTAGTTTAATATAAATTTTAGGCTGTGTGTCTGTTCTGAGAAGAAAACTTTTTTCAACTGGTAAACACAGGAAGGGGCACGGAAATTGCTACATGCAGAGTCAGTGTTAGGACACCAAAAAGTTTATTTTAACCTAAAATGCTGATTTTGGTATTTAAAGTTGGTGATTGAAAGAATTTTCAGGTCAGCCACTTGCTCCATTTTTCTCTCAAAGCAGCTTCACATTGCAAATGTAACACACTTTTCTAAGTATTTACTTAGCCCTCATCAACACAATATCTATTGGGAGTGCCTCCAAAATATTTAAAAATAAAGAAAACACAGGCCAGGAGAAATATTTTATTAGTCTTTTTGTTTGGCTGGTTATGTGTGTGGAATTTGCCAAAGCAAAGTCTTCTCCCCCCAAAAAAGTGCTTTATAGTTTGATCCTGTAAGCTGTTCAGTCCCTTCTGAAAGAAAATACTGAATGCACTTAACACCCACTGGAATCAGGCCCTTTGATTTTAATGTGGGCACACATTATTCCCTGCAGGGGTAAATCCCATATTCTAGGTCCAATCCCTATAAAAATGCTATTTATCAACTTAGAAGTCTTCTCCCTATTGTTCAACAATTTCATTGTTCTGGTGAAAAAAAAGCTGTCATAGCTATGGGGGAAAAACATACTCTCAAGCAGCCAAGGCTAATTCCATGGAGGGCTTTAAATATCAGGACATATACTTTGAACTAGACTTCGCTAAATCCAACACTTAATTTCAATGGACTTTGGATCAATGCCCGGGTTGCCAGTTCAGAAAGTAATATGTCAAGTGATGTATTAATAGGAATCCAGGCTGATAAAAAAGATGTTGATAATAGTTGAACCTTTAGTGGCATGTGGCTTCTTTCCTAGATAAAATAGACTACAAAAATGAAGCATGAAGTTCATGAATGCGTACGGTAATATGACTTCTTCAGCAGAGAGATAAGTTCTCCAAAGTACTTCTCTCGGTCTTGTCTGGGTTCAGTGCTCTGTTTATATCTGATGTAAAGGATATGTATGGCTAGCATTTCACAATTTTTCTCACGAAAAACATGCAAGACGACATATCTGAGCCATTTCAGAATATATCTGTTAACCGCCAAAGACTACTGGAAGAAGAACAGGAATATTTGACTATCAATGGTGTCAAATGGCAAAATAGTTCTGTAAGGCCAATAGACACTTGCATTGTATGTGGAAAGGAGGTGGTTAATCACCAAAGCAACAAGTGCTGTGTTTGTCTTGTACCTTGATCTGAAGCCTCAGAGAGGAATTCAAGATAATGGCAGCCAACAGGTGGGAATGGAGACTCAATTAGCTTGTTTAAAAAAAAACCCTAACAAACAAAAAACAGACACTGGGTAGAAACTCATAAGGTCTCTAACATCAAGAAGTGCTTTTGAAAGTATTGTTTGGATTACAAGCTGAACCGCCCTGGTCCTGAACAAGGGAATTTGCCAGACCAGGGGAGGTCAGGTGTCCGGGATCTCCCAATGCTCTTCTCCTGGCTCCCAGGCGTTCCCCGGCCAGCAGCAACTGCTCCCGGGGGCTCCCTGCCCCCGCAGGTGCAGCAGCTGCCCCTGATAGTTCCCCAGCCCCATGTAAGTGATGGTGGTGGCTGCAGCTACTCCCAGGAGTCCCCAGCCTCTGTGTTGCTGCAGCAGCAGCTGCTGCTCCCAGCAGTTCCCCAGCCCCTGTGTGCATGGCGGTGACAGCAGCAGCTACTCCCACGGGTTCCCCAATGTGGCGGTGATGCCATCAGCTGCTCCCGGGAGTTCCCCGGCCCCCACTTGCATTGTTAAGGCAGCAGCTGCTGGGGCTCCAAGGGGTTCCTTGACCTCTGCGCACACAGCGGCGGGAGCTGCTCCCTGGGGTCCCCTATGCGTGCAACAGCAGCAGCTGCTCCTGGGGGTTCACCAGCTCCTGCATGAGCAGCAGGTGCTTCTGAAGCTATTTGCCCCCAGGTCACTGGCCCCAGACAGGTTCTGCTCCCATCCACTCTGGGGCCAGGGCTCTCTAGTCTAGCAGCATCTCTGGTCCTACCGGACCACGGATGTTGCTGGAACAGAGAGTTGCAGATGACAGATTCAAGCTGTATGAGAATGTGGGAGGGGCCGATTTCCAATGTCAAAAGAAGTGCTGACAATCTCATTATTGAGATTTTTTTTTTTTTTTAAAGGAACATGGAAGAAGGAAGGAACATAGTCAGACTTAGAGGTAGCCCTGACTTCCATGAGCTTCTTTGACTTCTACCTGCAAATGGACCAAATTGTTGGAAAGAAAGCACTGTTTCTGGTCTCAATCCCATCCCCAACTCCATTCTTGGTAAACCACAAAATGAGAATTCCTAACAGCTGCTACATTTCAAGTTTAAGTGGAAATAGTATAGAATGAGCTTACTGTCCACAACATTTCTGCAGGATACTCATTGCTACCTTTAGAAAGGGCTAAGCTTATGGAATTGTGTCCTCTGTCTCAGACTATATTCTTCCTTTCTGGGTTTTTTAAGGGAGCGGGGGGGGGGGGGTCAGTTAGGGACAGAATTAATGCAATCCATGTGAACTATGGAGTGTGGGAGAGCATTTCAGTGCTGAAGTTAAATGGAGCACAAATGAAGAACTGTTGTAGTGTCTTGCTAAGACTTCTGCTCTTTGGTCTCTTGGCTGCATAGAGTCTTCTATGATTACATTTTGGAATTTAGAGAAAACCAAGAGTTTTAGGGAGCACATCATGACAATGGTTTCTTCTTGTCTTGTAAAGACAAAAGTCATTTCCGCTTGCAGAATGAAGTAGTCTGACCCTTGTAAAGAGTAGCTTCCTATATTTATAATTACATCCAGAAAAGATCCAGTGCAGGGTATGGACTGCCTCATACCAGTGACTCTGACCATGATTCCAGATCATTGACATATGAGTACTTACTACATAAAATTACAGACTGCCATTATTTAAAGATGGCCTTTATTTAAGTCAATCCCAAAAGTTAGCATGTAAGATCTTGGAGAGTATCCTACTGTAGGCTAGAACTCCACACGCTATCCCCTAGCAGCAACTGTCTTTGAAGCAGCTACTCCTGACCAGACCTTACCTACAGCAAAACAGCAAAATCAGTCTTCAGGGCAGTTCCTCTTAGCCAAAACTTGTTTCCTCAGCAAGGTCTCATAAAAATGGTTGAACTATGTGCACTGTGCTCTTCAAATACTGGAGCAGGGGACCACCGAGAGCAGTACAGATGGAGATTTGGTCTTAACCCTGAATTCCCTTGTTCATTGTGGGTAGGAGGGATCTTATTATAAGATCTGGTCTTAGAAGAAGAAAGAACAATGCTGATTCTTACAACATAATTAGCAATTGATCTTGAAATAGTCATACTAACAACAAAAAAGTGGGGAAATTAAAAAGTCATGAATTTGAACAAGTTATATACAGACATGTTAACTTCAGCTTTAATTATTAGCTAAGGGGAAAAATATATCACTTGCTTTAGAATTTTGAGTTGGGAAGTTCCATAGTTTGTTAGTCTTGCTGCAGTCAAAATAAATCCTTGAAAATAAGAAACAAACACACAATCTGCCCTTAGATGAGACTACATTTAACACAAAGTACTTCGGACATCATATGAATCATAAGTTATACTAGACCAAGGGTGATTCACAAATATGTACACTCATTCTTAATCATCATTTTGGCTAAATTACTCCTGGCTCATTAGCCTTCTCCATGTATGCCTTTCTATTTTTTTATTTATTGCATCCTCTTGCTTATATAACTTTTGAAAAATAATTCTTTAGAAGTCCTAGACACTAATATCCATAAAGGCTCATTTGTAACTGAAAACACCAATTTCAGTCACAAACAGTACAAAATTGGACAATATTTTAAAATAAAAACGGTTTTATATTATTGAGGGTTAGTACTGTATCACCCTTAATCTTTATTCACACTGTGGTGATCCATCAGTATCATCTTCAGCCAATACCTAAAGAGAATAGGAAACCATTAGTCTTCAAGAAAGTACATTAACATCTGCTTGCACACAATACTATGAATCTTAAACACAATCCGCTGGAAGTCAGTCTTTTTTAGAGAGACATGGTAGTACAGGTAATATCTTTTATTGGACCAACTTCCAAGGATGAAAGAGACAAGCTTTTGAGCTTAAGTTTCTTCGATCAGACAATAGTAATCTCCCAGTTTCCTACCAGCATGACCTACTAACAGCTACATCCCTAAGGATGAACAAGTTTAGTTTTCACTAAATTAATGAAAAAATCAAATCAACTTGATTAAAATATTAATACACTTGGGTTGATGAAACATTTAACAGAAACAAACTCCACAATTAGGAGTCACAGGCCAAAGAGGTTAGATCTATTCATTTCCAGGAATGCACTACATTATATTGAAGTTACACCATTAGTTATTAATCATACTTTTTTTACACTAGTAATCATACTATAAATATGAAGGTTTGCCTTGAATTTACACTTGTCCTACAATGTGTAGGCATCCTTTTATAAATATGATTCACAAATATGATCCATCACTCCATGCAAAGAGTCATTATTTGTGCAATTGGGGCATAAATTTGATGCTACCAGAAACTGTCCTGCTGTTAGAAATAGAAACGACTTAGCCAGGTGTACAAAACAGTTCTCTTATATGGTTTAAAAAAAATAATTCAAGCATGAAACATCTCCATACTGTTCTCTCTCTCTCCGGGGAACAAAAAGTGAAAGTGCCTTTGACTCATTAGGATTACTAGTATCTTTTGATAAATTAACTAAAATTGACATTCCATTTTCTACACCACACACCTTTAGTGCAGTGTTTAGCTTCTGATCTCAATTACAGTACTGATTCATAAATCCTCAGCTCATGTTTTAACATATTAACCTAGTCAAATATATCCCATTATCAGATAGGGCTAATTTACAGTATGTAAAAAATTAAAGTTTATGCTTTTTGTTCTTCATATAGGGGTTCATTAAGTTAAAAGCTTTCTACCAGACCCCATTATTATTATGCTTTCATTCTGTGTGTCATTCAGAATTGGTGTTAGAACCCTTACATTTAACAAAAAGTAAAAGTAAAATTAGCAAACACTTTAGGAGGTTCTTAGGAGTCTAATTAAAAATATTTAAAAGTCCTCTTCCATCTAACCACTTTTAATATGTATATTATAAACAGTTATAGAAAAGGAAGATTAAGTGCTTCATGAGACTCCCATTACTCTAATGAAATAATCAGAAGTCTACTGATTATTGGATTTGACAGAAAACGTCATTAGCTATTAATATATTAAAGAGAAAGAACATGAATGGGCATTTTCGACTATGAAAACTGATTAAAAGCAGCAGAACAAATAGTGTATCTGCTTATGGAGATAAGGGAAAGAAAATGCTGTTCAAAATATAAAGTTAAGGCACTCTAAACCACACTATCCACATATGCATAACAGAGTTTACTGAAAATATTTCTATATGAACTGGAAGAGCACACAAAAATACATTTTTTAAAATGACTTTGAATGTATAAATACCCAAATTAAATATCATACATTTTGTCTTGCTGATCCCTTATGAAAAATGCTGTCTATGGCTTATATTTAAAGTCCAAAGATAACAGATCAAATTAAAATTCAACTAGGTTAAACACAGTACATTTTAACTACTGATTCAAGTTATTCAGCATCTTATTAACCTTCTAGAAACTATTTTACATTTTTGCAAAACTAAAAATAGTGATTTGCTTGCAGATGACCCAAGTACTAGAATAAAAGCAGTGTCTGACAAAGAGAGAAAGGACTATTGCTTCATACATAATTTATTAAGATTTCCAAGAGTATTCAGGTTAAATCACATATTTGACCATCTCTCTGTAACATGAAATAAATTAATAAATCAATATATGTTAGTGTTCAAGTATACATTTTTTATTTTTTTAAACTGTATTTCTGCAGCTACATGTCTTGCAATTGGTCGCTGAACATTATCCTTTAAATGCATTTCTGGGCATAGCAGTGCAACACAGCCTCTCATCACTCTGCAGCTCTCTCCTTTTTCACCAGAGGAGCAAAAGGCTGCTGCAGTCAACTGCAGAATAAGCCACAACCACGTCCTGTCACTAACAAAGGCACCGGTATCGCTAATGCCTAAAGAGGTGGCTTTTGTTGTTTCATAGCGGCATACATATCGCCCAAAGCAAAATTTTAACATTTAAAAAGTACAAGAGAATGTCATGCTCTGAAATACCTGCCTCATCCTCCCTCCAGAATGCCTTCATTGTGTAGCTGTTAGATTAACATTAAGGCACCTCCTTCCCTGCTTTGCGGCCCTTTCTCTGGAAGCCGCGGCGGCTGCTGCTGCGGCGGCTGCTGCTGCTGCTGCGGCAGGAGGGAGTAGGAGGGCGACGACTTCAATGGGCTCAGGCTCTCATTTCTCCTCGCAATGAATCTGCTACATTCTTTGTTGCCCTTTGCCCGTTCCCTTAGATACTGTTTTTTCCTCTTTTGTATGTCAATAAACCTTTAAAAACACCCTATTTTCTAGCTACAAAAGCAGCTTTCTTCTCCCTCCCCCAGCTCGCCGCCGCCACCTCCTCCTCTTCTGTCAAACACGCTCATCAGAACCACAGGAAATCCATCCCGAGCTCCACGCTGCAGCAGCAGGGGAAAAACAGGTTCGTCTCCCTGGAGCAGCAGCCCAGAGAGGCGCACGCATTGCAAATAACAGTACAGGCATTGAATGTTACAGCCCTCCCGGTTTCACCTACCCCATTTCCGAAGCCGGTTGTGCCTCCATTCCGTCTCCAGCGCCCAGTCTCCGCCCGCACCCACCGGCTGCACTAGAGCCGGAGCCACATTCCAGTCACGCGTGCGCCCAGCCTAGTCCAGTGCAGCTGATGGACCAGCTTGCATTAAAGTATATGAGGCGCCCGGGTCCGCATCCAGAGGATTAAACAGCTGCTCCCCCCAGACTCTGGTTAGTTAGCCGTCTGGGAGATCCGAGGGAGCGGAAGGGGAGGGATCCTGTCAATGATCATCGCAAAACACAGCAACATGGAGAATATGAAGCAATGGGAGTGGGAACTGAAGGTGGGTGGGGAGAGTAAGTGGAAAGACATCCTCCCAATAAAAATGCAAATCTTGCTCTAGTTACTATTTGCCAAAACGATCCCAAACTATTATTTACTATCAGCACTTACAGCAGTATGACATAGACTAACAGATGTTGCCAAAATTTGTGTCAAGTATCTGGGAAGCAGAATCACCTTTTACAGCAATGAGAGTGAATGTTGATAATGTCCATTCCTATTATTATCTACTATGTAAAAAAGTTATTTATAACAGTAACTGTGCTTTAAACTTACAATCCACCTTAATTCAAATTAACTTTCAAATGTAGACAAGTACTAAGACACCCAAACAATTTCAACAATTCAACTTAACAGGATGAACATACCTTTTTGAAGAAGGGAAATATGTACTTGTCTACACAGGAAGTTAGTGCAGAATAAGGTCGTGTGAGAATTTGAAGTACAAGAGCTATTCCTAACGTGGACTATGTTAAACTAGTGCCAAATAAGAGTGTCCACAAGGGGAGTCAGTATACCATAGCTATTGTGCTTTAAGTTCACAGCCTAACTTCCCTGAATATTGCATGTATTAGGACTTGCCTTCACTTGATTTTGAGGTGCAAGAGCTGTTCCCGGAGAACTCCACGTGTTATCCAAAAACAAGTTAAGACAAACAAGAACAAGGCACTCTTATTCTAGAATAAGAGCATCCTTCCATAATGAGCATGATCACATGTGGAATTAATCTGGAACAACTCCAAGTGCAGACAAGATCTTACAAGCTAGACTTTCATGCCATAACAGCAGTATTTTAAAAATTAACATTTATAACGCACCATAAGTGTACATTGACCTTAACAGAAGAAAATGCACAGCTCCTTCCTCAGAGTTTACAGTTCATAAGGATAATTTGGATAACCAACCAGACATTAGTATCTACTGTTCCGCTTACAAAGAGGATGCATTCTCAGTATGTGATGTCCATACAATAGAATACTATGCAGATGTTATATAGTTTAGCAACGGTACTATACTTAAAATCCAAACCATACCACTGTAACAATCACATGGTAATAGTGCTACTATATGTGCACACATAGTATCATGTACTGAATAGGATTTACATGCATGATTACACAAATGCTTCCATTAAGATGGATAAGGGGGAAAAAATCATGATAATGCTGTAGTTAAAAGCTTATCAGGGTGTGATGGGACATTGGGTGGTATCCGATGCTCTGACTAAAAGTCACAAGTGCTCGATGACGATGTTGTGACATGGCGAGTGCAGCCTGCCATTAAATAAGGCTGCCCTACCCCCTCACTCTGTTGGTTGAGGGTCTGGGATACCTGGGTCCCTGGTTTACTTTGGATAATCTGATTGGCGTATGAACCATGATTGGTCACCGGCATCTAAGGGATAGTGACTCCTTACGTCACCCCAGGGAAGAGAACCCTGACAGAAAATTCCCCACTGCCTTGTGAGTAGGTTTGGGAGATCCAGAGACTATGGGAGTAAACCCAGACAGATAATCCGGAGGGGAGACCCTAAGGCGGTTAACAGTGAGGTTTCATCCAATCTGTTTTTCCGGCATCTCCTACAGTCACCTCAGTTCCTAACGTACTGACTTTTGTCTTTCCTTCGGATCTAACTGGGGCAACTGAGAGGGGGATAGCGCTACTTGGGCACTTTCCTCAAACACTAGCCCAGGCAATGCAGCGCGCAGGAGGAGACACTTACCCACACACAGCTATACACAGCTACTACAGTTGATACAATAAGCCAACTTGCCTCTGGCTTGGTAGCTGGAATGTGCGGACAATGTGTCCTGGACTTGAACGTGATCATGATCTTACAAACACGGATTCAATACATAAAACAGCAGTCATAGACCAACAGTTACATAAATTGAATGTTGACATTGCTGCTCTCCAGGAGACCAGACTGGCAAATGCTGGATTAGTAAAAGAAACCAACTACACGTTCTTCTGGAAGGGTTTGAGTTCAGAGCAATGCCGTCTTTACGGAGTTCACTTTGCTGTTTGAAACAATCTGATGAACTTTATCAATACACCCATAGCTGAATCAGAATGCGTTGTCCCTAAAGCTCAGCACCAAGTCAGGATTTGTTATCATCATAAGTACTTATGCACCCACACTAACGTCGTGCACTGAAGACAAAGACTGCTTCTATGGTAATCTTCAGAAAGTTGTCGATTCCTGTTCGTCCGGTGAACAACAGTACATCCTTGGTGATTTTAATGCAAGAGTGAGACACGATCACCAGTCCTGGCCCACTTGCCTAGGTCATCACGGCATTGGGAAAAGGAATGAAAATGGTCAAAGGCTTCTCGAATTCAGTTCTCAGAATCATCTCTTCATCACTAATACTTTTTTTTCCAACTTAAAAGACTGTCACAAGGTCTCATGACGCCACCCCAGATCCGGTCACTGGCATCAACTCAACCTTGTACTGGTCCGCAGAAAACCTCTCAACTCTGTTAAATTTACACATGCGTATCACAGTGCAGATTGTGACACTGATCACTCATTGATTATCAGTAGAGTGAAAATTGCTCCAAAGAAACTCCATATGTCTCAGGACTGCAGAAAACCAAAGAGATGCACTGAAACACTAGAGATGCACTAAAATGCTCTGTCTTTGCAGAAGAATTCACTCGCAAAATGGAAGACAAACCTGTCCAGCAGTCTGTTGACAAGACATGGTCCATGCTGAGTGCTGTAATACATGAATGTGCCACATCCGCCTTTGGAACACAGATATTTTCCAACGAAGACTGGATTGATGAAAACGTTGACATTCTCAGGCCTCTTCTTGAAGAAAAAAAACAAGGCTTTTCTGAATAGCAAAGAATCTATCGCAAAGTTCAAGAGATCAGCTCCACCATACAAGATCTGTTCTTCAGAGAGAATCCAGGCGGTGTGCAAACAAGTATTGGGCCGATCTATGTTCTGGAATTCAAAAAACATTTGATATGGGCGACCTGAAAACCATGTATGACGGACTGAAGAAAGTACTTGGACCAAACGTTACCAAAGTTTCTCCACTGAAACATCTAAATGGACAGGTGATTACAGATAAAAACCAACAGATGTCCCGATGGGTGGAACACGACCCAAATCTTTACTCCCATGAGCGTACAATACATCCTGAATTTGATAACCTCATTCCAACTCTTCCAGAAATGTTAGAGCTAGATGTAGAGCCTACGGTGGAAGAGCTTTCCCAAGTACTTGATGCTCTCTACAGTGGAAAAGTACCAGGTAACGATGGGATTCCAGCTGAAGTCCTGAAGGCTAACAAGGCTGTCCTCATCCCCTTCCTCTACGACTTACTTATAAAATGTTGGCGAGTGGGAGTGGTCCCTCATAATATGAGGGACGCAAACATCATTACTCTCTATAAAAACAAAGGTGATAAGGGGGACTATAACAACTACAGAGACATCTCTTTGCTAAGCATTACAGGTAAAGCATTTGCCCGTGTCATTTTTAATCGCCTGCAAAAACTCGCAGATCGAGTCTATCCAGAAACACAGTGTGGCTTCAGGGCTGGCAAGTCAACAATGGACATAATTTTTTCTCTTCGACAACTACAAGAAAAATGCAGAGCAAGGAAGCTGCTGTTTATAGCATTTGTGGACTTAGCAAAGGCGTTCGATACAGTCACTAGATCAGGACTGTACAAAGCGTTAACTAAGATTGGCTGTCCACCAACTCTACTCAAGCTCATAATATCTTTTCATGAAGTATGAAAGCAACAGTGTACTATGATGGAGCTACATCTGAACCCTTTGTGGTGAAGAGTGGAGTCAAACAGGGATGTGTCCTTGCTCTTACCCTTTTTGGTATATTCTTCTCAGTCCTATTAAATTGTGCATTTTTAAATTCACATAGTGATGTATTTCTCCACACAAGGTTAGATGGTTCTCTTTACAACCTAACACGACTCAAGGCTAAAACTACGGTCGAGAAAGTCCTCATTAGAGAACTCCTATTCGCAGATGATGCAGTGCTTATCGCACATAATGAAGACACGCTACAGGCACTGAAGGATTCTCTGTCCAGAGTTAGTAAACTATTCTCTCTCAACATAAGTGTGAAGAAAACTGTTGTGTCTGCCCATGGTGTATCTCAACCACCCAAGGTCATTTTGAATGACAGTCCATTAGAGGTGGTTCAACAATTGTTACCTTGGGTCTACTGTCACCACAAATCTCTTCATGGACAAAGAACTGAACATCAGAATTGGGAAGGCAGCCACAACATTTGGCAGACTTACGAAACGAGCATGGAACAATCCCAAACTGACATTGTAAACAAAGATACAGATATACCAAGCATGCGTGTTAAGTGTCTTGCTTTATGGATCTGAGACCTGGACTACCTACTCATGCCAAGAGAAAAAATTGAGCAGTTTCCACCTTCGCTGCCTTCAAAGAATCATGAATATTAAGTGGCAAGGCAAAGTTTCAAATGTAGATGTCCTATCAAGAGCTGGCATACCCAGTCTCATAGCGATCCTTAGCAACAGAATACTCCGGTGGCTTGGCCATGTGAGGAGAATGAGTGATAAACGCCTTCCCAAAGAAATCCTCTTTGGTGAACTAACAAGTGGAGAAAGGGCAAGAGGTAGGCCAAAGTTAAGATTCAAGGATATATGTAAAAATACTATGAAAAGGTTTAACATCAATCCAAGCTCTTGGGAATCTTCGTCATCAGATCGCAACACCTGGCGACAATTATTACAACAGGGCACGTCATTTTTCGATAGGACCTGTGCAAGTCATGCAAAAGAACTCCATCTCAGAAGGAAAAAGTCTCAGACTCATGAAAACGGAAGTAGACTGGCATGTAGCTATTGTAATCGACTGTGCAAATCCAATATTGGACACAAGCCATGAAAGAAGTTGCAGATCCAGGCACAACTCAGATTGTCATTGCTACTGCTTACCACCGTCTCTTGAGATGAATGGGCCATATATATTATATATAAAAGCTTATGGAAACGAATAAACTATGGTTTCTACAAATATCATGCTAAATCATTTCTCTTTCAAATGCCAATGGCCATCCAACAGGGAGCAGCAGTTTTAAAAAGACAACCAGAATCAGACTGTGCATAGATATACGTGCACAATGGGTAAGCTACCTTTTGCAGACTAGTTTCCTTGCTTTTGAATTAAAAAAAAACTAACACCACACACACACTTTAGACACACAAAAAGGCAGTTACTTAGGACAAGATGTAAGGACAGAAATTGCTGTTCTAAATCCTGTGTTACTCACACACTTAATTTCTCTCTATTTGTAAAAATTGAGACCGCATTTGCCTGCAAACACAAGATGTTCGGAGGATTATTCTATGATTCTCATTTTCAGTAAAAATATTCAAATAAATGAAAAATTACCCCAATCCATAAAAAAAACTATTATACTTAAAAAGCATCTTATCATGGATAAATTACGGACTTTATTTTAAAACTTTAAAAACCTATCCAAGGGACTACTGAACATTCACCTCTTGGAAATTAAGATTCTGATCCTGCCAACAGCTCTATGGGGAAGCAAGGAAACAAGTTAATCCTATAACAAACAAGACTAAGGTATACACCTAACAATTCAGTTAATTATTTTTGAAAACCCAAAACAAAGTACTTTCCTTCCCCAATATTATTTCTGAAATTGGTTACAATTCAACAAAATGTAATGCTTTCACATCTTTCATCAAGCTAGCTTTTTGATCATATAACCCATAAATTACTTGTATTATAAAAAGTATTTAATACTCACACAATTCTAATTCACGACATCACAATCTGATATAGGTGTACAACAATTCTCAAAAAATGTAAGAGTTTATTTTTGGAGTTTAGTGTACCCAACACCATTTGAAAGTTTATTTTATGTACATTTAGATGACGAATAATGTGGAACTGTCTGGAGATACTGTAAGCTTGTAGGCAAGATGAAAAAATGGTACCCAAAATGAAAGTATTTTTTGCATAGTTCCAGAAATATTGCATTAAAAACTATTATAGTTTTTACTGTTCACATTAATTTCAGCATCTTGCTGTGGAGTTAAAAAAAAAGTTATTTGGTAGCTTTGACCTATAATCAGTTTTGCATGGACAGGGGTTTTTTTCAGAATGACGAAGCTGTTTATTATGTGGCAAAAATGATAAATATCAACATTTTGCAATACACTAAAATGGAATGTTTTCATACCCCATATTCTTAATACCTGCGATGCATTAAATGAAAACATTTTCTGTATTTTTAATTGATTTGTTGACCTGATCAGTCTCTCACTAAAGATCATGAACCCATAGCTGTTGATTCCATCCCCACAAGTTTGTATTGCATAATGGGTAGACAAATGCATGTGCTTCTCCATTCATAATCTTTTTAAATACAATAGCATCCAGTCTATCTAGAAAAATTTAATTTGTAAATGCCTATGTATACAGTACTAGCCTTAGAAACATTGTAGAGTCTAGCATTTGAATTCAGTGACATTAGTGTTGACAATACACAGCTTCATATTGAGCTTCAATAAAAAATGGCAATTTTGATACTAACATAAATCCAATTTAGCACACGTCTGAATACTTGTACAAATAAAAATGGAGCAATAGTGGTAGTATTAATATACTTTGAGAATTTTAACTTTATAAGGGAAGTAACAGTACATGAAGACTTGGAGAATAAAAGCCCCTTAAAACTTAAAAAGACTCCACAAATTTTGAAAAAGAGGGTTTGTTCAAGAAAATCAAAAGAAGGCCAAAAAAATACCTTCTAAAAGTCAACAGCATTCTGTGATGCCGGCAGCAGAAGCCAGGAGAGATTAATTGTATGGGCAGATATTGAATTAATTTTCCAGTTTAGATTGACACAAATACTCTATCAGGGTTGCTTTAAGAAACTCAAGCAAGTCCAATTTGGCACGTCTGTTCTATTGAATGGAAGTGGGGGGACCAGACTGACTCTGACCAGGGAGCATCATGTTCATCTACTTCTATAGCCAACAGAGCAAGCATTTCCTCCTGCAATTGATCCTGTTGCCTTGTTTACTTGACACACACACAAGACAAGAAACTCCATAGAACAGAAATATTTGAGAGAAGACTCAATCTAAGGGAGGCAGCAAATCAAAGATAATGACATTGTGCAATCCTGTAGGTTTAAACGCTAAGGGTGTGTCCAAACTCTTAACCAACTTGAGTAAAATGAATCAAAGCAAACTATTACACTGGAACAACAGTGACCTATAGACTTTTTTTTTTAAATCAGCATAGGTGCTACTACTGGGGAATTTCAGGTATCATGGTATGCCCAGTCTCCAACATTCGTGTTCTGAGATTTTCTTCAGATATGCAGATACTATTTCAAGATGTTCACGGCGGGTGAGAGCAGACTGGAAACTTCACTAAGAAACAGAATGTGCCATATTTCCGTACTACTTTGTCACAAAACAAGCTCAACTATGCCAATTAGGTATCAATCTACATTCTTTAGATATTAAATCTGACTATAGTACATAATGTCTTTCAGTCTGGGAAATTTGCTGTGCAGCAGACTCCTGGCTCTTTCTGGGGGAACTGGAGTGTCACGGGAACAGAGAAAACTGTCAGACTCAAAGAATCTAAGAATGGCCATAGTGGGTCAGACCAAAGATCCACCTTGCCCAGTATTCGGTCTTCTGACAGTGGCCAATGCCAGATGCTTGAAAGGGAGTGAACAGAACAGGTAATCATCAAGTGTCACCCACTCCCAGCTTCTGACAGAGTTTGGAGCACCATCCCAACCCATCCTGGCCAATAGCCATTGATGAACATATCAATATCTAGCTTTTTTCTGAACCTTGTTATAGTCTTGGCCTTCACAACTTCCTCTGGCAAAGCATTCCACAGATTGACTTTACAATGTGTGAAGAACTTCCTTTTGTTTGTTTCAACCTTCTACCCATTAATTTTATTTGGTGTTCTTGTGTTAACTGGAAGGAGTAAATAATTCTTTATTCATTTTTTCTGCACTAGCCATTATATAGATCTCTATTGTTTCCCTCTTCCTTGTCTCTTTTTCCGAGCTGAAAAGTCCGTCTTTTCATATGGCAGCCATTCCATACCCCTACTCATTTGTGTTGCACTTTTCTGAACCTTTTCCAATGCCAACATATCTTTTTTGAGATGAAGTAACCACATCTGCATGCAGTATTCAAGATGTGGATGTACCACAATGAGATATTCTGTCTTATTCTCTATCCCTTTCTTAATGGTTCCTAACATTGTTTGCTTTGACTGCTCCTGCACCTTGAGATGTTTTCAGAGAACTATCCACAATGATGCCAAGATCTCTTTCTTCAGTGGCAACAGCTAATTTAGTCCCCATCATTTTATATGTATATTTGGGAAGATGTTTTCCAATATGAACTACTTTGCATTTATCAACATTTAATTTCTTCTGATATTTTGTTGCCCATCTGCCCAATTTTGCAAGTTCCTTTGACACCCTTCACAGTCTGCACAGGACTTAATCTTGAGCAGTTTTGTATTAGCTGCAAATTTTGCTACCTCACTTTTTACCCCTCTCTTCACATCGTTTATGAATAAGTTGAATGGAATTGGTCTCAGTACAAATCCCTGGGGGACACTACCTCTCTCCATGTTGAAAACTGACCATTTATTCCCACCCTTTGTTTACATGTTTTAACCAGTTATCAGTCCATGAGAGGGCCTTCCCTCTTATGACAGCTTACTCTGCTTAAGAGCCTTTGCAGAGGGACCTTGTCAAAGGCATTCTGGAAATCTAAGTACACTCTATCCACTGGATCCACCTTGTTCACATGCTTGTTGAGACCCTCAAAGAATTCTAGTCGATTAGTGAAACATGATTTCCCTTTACAAAAACCATGTTGAGTCTTCCGCAACAAATTCTGTTCGCTACAGTTTCAACCAGTTTTCCTAGTACTGAAGTTAGACTTACCAGCCTGTAATTGCCACGATTGACTCTAGAGCTCTTTTTAAAAACAGGTGTCACATTAGTTATCCTCCAGTCAGTCGGTATAAAAATTGATTTAAATGATAGGTAATAGACTATAGTCAGTAGTTCTGCAATTTCACATTTGAGCTCTTTCGGGACTCGAGTGAATGCCAACTAGTCCTAGCGACTTATTACTGTTTATCAATTTGTTCCAAAATCTCCTCTAATGATACCTCAGTCAGGGACAATTCCTCAGATGTGTTACCTAAAAATAAAGACTCAGGTTTGGGAATCTCCCTCACATCCTCATCTGTGAATAGCTATGCAAAGAATTCATTTAGTTTCTCTACATATATCGAGCATCTCAACTGTCCAGCAGCCCCACTGGTTGTTTAGGAAGCTTTCTGCTTCTGATGTACTTTAAAAAATGCGACTATTACTTTGAGTCTTTAAGTTAGCAGTTATTCAAATTCTTTTTTGGACTTCCTGACTTATTGAAATCTGATTTTTTTAAATGAATAAAATACTATATTTCTCATGTAAAAACAATTACAATTAAATCTCATCACAAATATGCTACACTTACCCTTACAGTCTCATAAAAAATGAATTAATGGCTCTACTCTGTCCACCCTGACTACTAGCTCTTGCTTCTTGAAAGTTCTGGGCTTTCAATTTAGGCTCAGCAGACTAAAAAGTAACATATCCAAAGAAAGACACAAGCTGGATAGTATTACTTATGTTCTATGTTTATGTGCTGGTGGACCTTACAGAGAGGGTTGGTGGTCCCCTGGGAGGGAGGACGCTATAGTGAGGGGCACTATGACAGGGCAGTACCCAGAGGGGAGGAAGCCATAGTCTGGGAGGGACGTGGGTCCTAACACAGAGGTGGCAAGACACCAGCTGAAAGGGGGCACTCCAGAGCTGAAGAGCTGATTCCCTGAGTAACCAGCAGGAGGCACTATGGCAGTGAGTCCCCCACCATGTTACACATCCTATCTGTGAATATTTTGAAGAAATTCATTCCCTGGGTAAAAATGGAAAACGTTTCATGTGTAAGCAATGCAAGAAGAATATGCAGGGCCTAGTTGCAAGAATGAAAAAACATAAGGAAAAACAAGGAGTCCAAGTGGCACTTCAAAGATTAACACATTTATTACGGAACTAGAGAAAAAGCTTTTGTGAGCTACTGCTTATTGGAAGAATTATGTGGATGAAGATGTAGATATGGCTGAGTGAATCAACTGATTAGTAATTTAAGTAACTCACTTCGTAATGCATCTATCATTCTTCTAGACTCTCTCTCTCTATGCCTTTTATTATCAGTGTGATTTGACAAGTACATTCCCAGTTTGCTGTGTTGGATGTTACTAGAAAAAAAAAGTTTAATTTAGCTAATCCTTATGGCTTGTGTAATTATTTAACTAGGTTTAGAATCTCAAGTATATAATACAGAATGTTGCAATACAAGAAATCTAGAGTTGCCAGTTGCTACTGAGTGTCATTTTCTTATTATATAATACATGCCCCTTATTTTGGATCATCATGGCCAAAAACCATAATGGTGATGCCATAAATCTATTCCCTATTATACTTCAGATTAACTCAGCTTTTCCAAGGGAAACCCACTATATACTTGTTTTCTCAAAACATCGAAGTGCCAGTGAGTTCAACAGGGCTTACCTGAAAATTAAGTGCACTCTAAGCAGTCAGTCAGTCAGTCTTGATTTTTTTTGATAACTTGATTTAAATTTAAATCGGCTTGTTTTAAACCCATCCACCTATAAGCCTCTATTATGGTATATTTGAAATTGCATCTTGCAGGGATTTCATTTTTGGAACTGTACCTTTTAATTTCTGTTTAACCTCATTTTTGTGTCATTTCCCTTTCTGAAATGAAATTCTACTATGTTTGGCAGCAGTAGCATTTTGCACACCACAGATTTGTTAATTTAATTATGGTCACTATTTCCAAGTGGTCCAACTACATTCACCTCTTGGACCAAAACCTGCACTCCACTTAGGGCAGTAATGGGCTTGAACTGGCAAGAAAGAAGCCAGCCCTTGTAAGATGGACCCTCACAAGACATATCTTAAGAAAGCATGCAAAAGATATACAAGAAAGAACTGTCCTAACAAGAGAAGACAAAAGTCCACAAACAAATGCTTGCTCACACTGAAGAGGTATGAAGAGTATTTTACAGCATTTACAAAATACATCAAACAATCACAAACCCCTTTATCCCTGAATTACTTTCAGAGGTGCTTAATATACCTACTAGACTGCATGAAACATCATATGTACAAGAGCATCTGCTCAGAAGAGCAGGTGCTGAAGAACAAATATTTAAGAGAGGTGCACTTGATTCTGATGGGACACATGACTGGACTGATGAAGCTAAAAATCTTCCAATCAAAATATTTTACAGACATGGCCAAGATTATAAAATTTAAATATAGTGAAGGAGAGAATCAAAGCAGCTATAAATCCAGAAATGTCTTCCAGAGACTCCTGTCATGAGCAAGACAGGGAAGTCTGGATGGCAATTGTTTTTAGACACCTGATGGATATAGGATCTGTTCCTCTCTTCCATTCTGTTCCGTCAATAAGAACGGAAAAAAAAAGCTCAATTAGGGCATCACCTGCAAGCTCAAAAATTCTATTAGCTAAGAACTTGTAACAAATCAGAAATGCCATCACTGTCATATAAATGATGGCTGAAGAAATTCCACCAAATTCATTCAATTGGCTGCTGAGTAATTGAGGCAAAACCTTAAAGCATATGACAGAGCTAATTCCATAACTGAAATCTTTGACAGATAAGACAACAGCAACTCTTAAGAACTGAAGAAAGGCCACACAAGACAGGATTTATGGCTAGATGAAGTAGTATTAGGAGGATGGTGGACACATTGCACCTCCATGGAAAAATTTCTCAACATAGCATCTAACCAGTCAACTGTAAAATTCCTTTGTAAATACATAGTTCAAAAAATATCTGACGGTGTCGGAGCAAACTCAGTACAAACAAACACTCTTCCTTGCTGGAGGCTTTTCCAATAGTGAAGTAGCAAAGTCTATTACCAGCAGAGGTGCAGAAGCCCACAGTTTGTACAGTACTCAAGAACAGGGGTGCGCAACCCATGGGTCGCGATCCTTTTGGAGGTCGCAGCTGTCTTCCGGGGGCTGGGGGGTCTCAGCACCATGCCAGCTGCCATTTTGTTTTCCCAGCTCGGCGCCCAACGTATACGCTGTGAGGGGAGCACGGCAGGGGAGCGGACCTGCGCTTTAAATTAAAGGAGCCACAACAAAATGTTCCCGGCGCCTTTTTTTCCCCCAACCCTGGGGGTCGCGAATTAAAAAAGCTTGAGCACCACTGCTCAAGAGGCAGCAGACACAAGGATTCTCCTTGTTATACAACACCAATATAGATATGGAATTCACAGCATCAAAGCAAAGGCAGTAATTAGAGATCATCTGATGCAAATGTTTTGTCCTTGCTGTTCTCTGCTTTCTAGAAATGGACACAGATAACATGCAAATTGCAACAGGCACCATTACTAGTGCAACTGACAAGTGTTGCTTCATACCTGTGCATGCAATTTGTGATGTTCCTAACTTTTCTGATTGTGTCATCTCTAGTTTGCATTGAGGTGAAGAATCTGTAGTCAAAACAAAGAGAGTTCACTGTTTCAAAGATCTTGCTGAACTTGGAGAGCGATGGACAAGCTGCAATATATGCAGCAAGGAAGTTGGTAACAGTGCTGTATGACCAAAGCGAGAGGGGGGGAAAGACCCAGAGACCTGAATGATTTTGATGGCTAGACTGAAGCACAATGCATAAATTACTGGCCAAACTCCCACCATGTGAGGACAGTTTTGAAAGGCATATCAAAAGAGCACATAGCTAACAAGATCTGCATGTCTTCCCACACAGATAAACCAGATATGTTCACATTGCAATGGTGATGCAGTAAAACAAAGATGATGAACTACTTGCCATATTCTTCAGTGGGCCAATGGGAGCTTCTATAAGATCCTACTTGAGCCTATAACCATATGAGTCACTGCATAACAAACAGAGCTCAGTTAAAACAATCTTCCTTGCACAGAATTACATACATGCCTGGGAAAGCTGGCTTATCCTGTTTCCATGTCTAATGAAAAAATACTGACAGAAGAAAGAAACAGATTAACTGTTGCCTCAGGAGTTACAAAATGAGTAGAGTGGGTATTTGGCCATTTGAAAGTGAGATGGTAGAGGCAGCAGACCAATATTTGCCTAGGATTATAGCTGCACGTTATATTTTTCACAATATTTGTGTAGAAGGCTGAGGTATAGAGAGCTGCTCAGCAGTATGTGCACCCAGAAGGGCACCTATTACAAAATGTAAACCAAAAAAGCCAATACTATTGTCAGGGGTACATTTTGTTCTTTCTTTGAGACTGGTGCCTGAAAACTTATAGCTGTCTCACCAGGGTAGAGGGTTTTTTGGGCATGCAGTTGACTTCACAGGTGTTAGAATTGGCACATAATGGTATTTGTTTTGTTGTACAGTGAAAGCTTTGGGGAATGAGGATTGTTGGTTAATTCAATGTGTTGGATCCTCGAGCTTATTGCTCTGTCCCTGCAACCTATCCGGATGGAACTGTGACAAACAACCCCCACCCGTGTTGGGAACTCCTGGAAACCCTTACCCTTCTCCCCGAGTCACAGAGCCATCCTAAACAGCAGGCAGATGAGCAGTCCAGCTGCCTGGGAGCCCTCTGGCAGATCTAGCTCCTGACAGCTCTAAGCAGGCTGAGGAAGAAAGAGGTGTTTGATGATGACAGCAGCTGGCAGTGCCAGCTGCCGGAAGCCCCACAATGGCCAGAGGCATCAAACGAGGCTGCTGGACAGCCAGGAGTCAGATGCATGCGCCTGAAGTCACGGGGGTTTAGTGGTAGTGGTCAATGATGGTTCACAAAGTTTTCCGGATATTCAAGTGCCAGGTAACAAAGCTTTCACTGTAATACGTATGCTTTAAAAACTTAAGTAATGATGCTGCTACTATGGTGAAAATTAGTTAGACTCTGTATGATACACACAATGCTTTAGGACTTCACAGTAGTTTTAAAATGAACAAATTATTCCAGTAAACAACTACAGATTGAACCTCTCTAGTTCAGCAACATACTAGTTAGCCAGATGTCCACTTATCATGGATGTGGCCAAGTTTCCCAGTCCCATAAATTTGTTTACAATCACCAGTCCTGGATCTCAGTATTCTGTGCTATTATGTAGCTCTAATTTACCCCTACATTTCATCTAAGCGTCCACTAAGCAGAGGAAGTGTCGATAATGCCGCTAGACAATATTGACCTCCCATGGCTTGGCAAATTCTTTGGCTCTGGACTGGTCAAGTATCAAGGGTGCCAGACTAGAGAGGTTCAACCTGTACCAAAAATAAAATGGAAAACATTACAAGTTTTTCTCATAGTAATTAAAACATGAAACAGCTCTCAAGTCAACATTCACATGCAGTGCAGTTGAGGGGTGGGGTGGGAAGGTTCTTGTTCCCACTGCTTTTAGTCTTTCTGCCTTCCGAGGATCACCATCAGGGCTCAGAACTGTCAGGTTCACAGGCTGACTCTAATTTCCCGGTCTCCCCTGTGGTGGTGGTCTTGTTGCCCTTGTTCTCGCTGCCCTGTGAGGGGGACATCAGTGTTATTTCCAATTCCCTGTATTTTCCAGGGATGAAACAGCTGGGTCCTAGTTGAGGGCACTACATTGTCTGCTGGCCTAACAGTGCCATGCATTCTAGCAGGGTGTTCTGACTGTTCATCGCCTCCAGGATGCTTTTCTATGTCCCTGTCTTTCTCCACAGTGTTTTTAGCCATATGACATTGCTGTCCTGGGCCAATTCAATGATGTTTGTGGATAGTTGCCTGTATACCTCTCTCATATACATCAAAAACACCATCCTGTTCTTGTTAAGCGTGTGGGTGGAAGACTATCCTTTTTAGCAAGTCTGTAAGCAGAACTCCAAGCTGCTCCTTTTTGGACTTCCATTTCTTCCCTCTCAGGTTTCCAGCCATTGAGCAGCTGATGAAGACTGTTCATGAAGGTTTCTCTGCCACAGGTACCATGGCTGGGGAAGCGTAGGGAAGAAAAAATAGTTACTGTTCATATTAGTACTGTTTTGACAGAAGCATTGACAGCACTTTTCTTATTCTCTATATCTGAATTCCATTCCCTGAGATTTATCCCAGTCTCGGGAGGACTGAGGCAGTATGTGGTGAATGTACAGGGACTAAATAAAATGCTGGGATTTGTGTTCCTGGTTTGGGGCTTGCAATATATGTTATGCCCTGAAGATACTCCTATGGGTGCAAGTTATTCCTCATTGGGACACAGAGGAAGGGTAGGGGTGAATCAACAGGGAGCTGGATAACATTTCCCTCTGTGTCCCCTTTAGGCTGATGACTTACGCTGAGGAAGATGAGTAGGAGCAGAGAAAGGGCTTAATCAAAGAGGCAGGGTACACTAGAAAGACATTCTGTGAATTATTCACAAAGATGTTTCTTCCAGAAGTGCAATGGAGCTGCAAGTTGTTTCAGGAACAACGATAGTTCTGCTGAATGCCCATATTAAAACTTCAGGGGACAGCTGAGTTAGGCTGTACAGGATAAACTTAAAAAACAACAAATAGTCTGGTAGCACTTGAAAGACTAACAAAACACGTAGATGGTATCATGAGCTTTCGCGTCATCTGAAGAAGTGGGCTGTGCCCATGAAAGCTTATGATACCATACATGTTTTGTTAGTCTTTAATTGCTACCGGACTATTTGTTGTTTTTTAAGTTCATACTAAAACTGAGCTCTTTCTCGGTCTTAAGCCTGCTTTAAAATGCAAAGGAAAAGAGACTAAAGTTCTACATTGATTGTTTAAGCCCTTAACCGCTCCCAATTTTTTCCTATTAAATATAACACTTGTGAAAGGCTCATATGTCATTTTAGTCTGCTTTAATGAAATAAAGTATTTGATATATCTCAGCCAATTGTCTAAAGAACTAGTCATACAACTCCTAACCTAATCTTCTCCTGTATACAACATTATTACAGGCTATATACATATTTGCAGGGATTTATTAGACCATATGAGCATGCAATGCTTATACCCATGTAAACTGAAAGCAGACCCTTTTTCCCCTCCTGAATGACTGTATTAGAAAACCGTTGAATTTCACATACAACACAGATTCAGGTGAAACTAGCAAAACAAGAGAAGGGAAAGTTGTAGCTGTGCCATGTAGCCACCATTTTAAGTATGCGAATAGAAGGAAGAGACAATATTTGCTAGGAAATTAGCAGGTGGGTCTACACTCTTCATGACAATGGTTTGTAAACAGTTGATGGTCAGGTCATCAGCACAAGATAGGAGATGATTATCTGGACCTGCTACCATTATGAAAATATGTTTAGGGAAAGCAGAATCAAGTGTTGGAAGAGAGCTGGAGGCTCAGATGGGCAGGTAGTTCGCACACATCACTCCAATGGCAGCGGCCATTGGGCACCTAGAACAGAAGCTAGCACAGCTATACAGCCTAATAATAAATTGTGAAGATAGATACTTACGTACAAAACTGTCCTGGAGAAAGCCTTCCTGCTGTAGCCTGGGCTGGGAATTGGGCCTCTTTCAGGGTGGTGAGTGCAGAAGAGATTCCGGTTTTATCAGATCACTGTTTTCCACCAATGAATCGCGGCCATATTAGTGGGCCAGAGTCTGCTTGGCAGGCGCATCACTGCTCACAAGGGGGTTAGGTTCTAATGGCATGTCAGCAAGAATATCCTCTCCAAATCTTCATAGAGTAGATTGGGAACATAGGACCACTGGACCTATTTCTGGCTTCTCTGCTTTTTTTCTTAAATATACATTTTTTGAGCTGTTCTTTATATTGCACTTCTTAGCATTTAGGATGTGTCCCTTCTTGGCCATCTGTTTAATGTTGTTCTCAAGAAGATTATAGTGATATTTGGTTGCAAAAAACTTCGTGTACTGCCATTTGTCCCCAGATTACAAGATTGAGAAATCCCATCCCAGCTACTAGTGACTGCATAAATATTGCTCTAAAGCTGAACTAATATTATTGTAATGCTGATATACTGAAATCCAGAAGCAAAAGGGTCAATCCTGGCTTCTCACCAGTTTTTTAAAGGGTGAAGGAGACTGTCACGACTCTCTCCCCTTCCCCCCCGTGGCTTTATGAAAATTGGCTTATGAAAATGAATATGCATAACTCAAAGATACTTTAGGCAAAATGTAACATTTTTAAAGAAATATGAAGTGTGCATCTGTTTATAATTCTAAATATGCTAATGAGTGCCATTACTGCTACTTGGGAAACTTAATGGCCTGGGTGCTCAAGGTAACGATTTGTAAAAGGTTTTGTTTTTCTTTTAAGTCTGGATTGTGGTTGTTCATGCCAGGAACTGTGTCCAGGCAACCAGATTTTAGAACCAATTTTTTGTTGTTTTTAAACTGGCTCCCCTTGCAGACCATTTCCCCACCTACCACTAGGGATGTTAAGTACCAGTTAACTGAATAGTCGAGTAACCTCATGAATTCTTATCACAGTCAACTATTCTATAGTCCCTGGGGGCGGGGCTAGCAGCCAGTGCATTCCAACCTCATTCCCGCGGAGCCCCCTGCCACTCCACACTGTGGCCTTCATATCAGAGCATCAGGCCTGGGTGTTAGGCGGGAGCTGGTCCGTGAGGGGAGCCAGTTTAAAGACCAGCTCCCATCGTGGACTGGCTGCCTGCTACCCTGTGCTGCTGCCTCTGATACAGACTCCAGAAACCACTGAGGAGTGACTCAGCTATTGATATCCTCACCTCCTCCAGGATCTCATTGCAGTTTATTTCCTTCCCAAAATAAGATCTAGAACTCAAAAAACACTTGCTTACAAAAAATTCCTCTTGAACAATGCAATAACCTGATGTTTCAGAGAGATCCAAATGAATATCTGAAGTACCAGATTGGGGTGATTAAATACATGTGTTTAGAAATGGTTCACTAATGCAGGAATACGAACAAAAATAAATCTATGATTCAGCTTCAGTTAGAAACAAACACTTATCACGTAATTGGAAGACATTCAAACAATACAAATTGCACTAGATCGTACAGCAACAATGAGAACACATTCCTCTGCCAGAGAATCTACCTAAATCTGCATTATAAATATTTACATATACCTCTGTCTCCCCTGCAGTTAACTTTAACTGATTGATCTTTCTTGATGCAGATAAGAAAATGTCATGCCTATCTGAGTGACTAATCAGTCAAAGAAAACAATGAAAAATGTCCCTAAAATATTTTTAAATAGTCAGATGCAATTAGAGGCAACAGATTTATGAAGATGACACAGGAGATTAAGCTAGAAGACCCTACTGTATTTCTGGCTGAGTTCTGATCTTTATTACTGCATATATAGCTGTTTCAAATGGGTCTTTAGTACCTTTATATCATTCTGGGCACCAGTTCAAAGCTAGAGAAAGGAACTGGACATTTTGTTCTCTTGTAAAATTGAAATGGATTTGGAACAGTATAAAGACAATCATGTACAGAAATCTACTTTTTCATGCAAATAAGCAGTTCACAAATCTACTGGTTGAAGAAGTAGACAAGGATTCTTTCTCCCCATTCAACTCACTCTTTTCAATTTCTTGCACTTGAAACATTTTTTTGGAAAAAGCTTCATGAATCAAGTTCAGTTCTCAAGGTCCCAACAATGACATTCAGACATTTAATTAGTAGGCCATCACTTGAGCTGGCATCTAAACCTTTTGTCAAAGGCCTAATTCCATACCAGTTCAAACACCCTATTAGTCTAATATTAACAGGAAACCATATGACATCTTAGTTTGCAGATTCCTGGTATTCATTGACTGCTAGTGCAATGTTATATTCATGTATGCAGTGCATACAAACTTATGTACACATCTTTTGATGCTAGTAACAGTATTCCATGTCTCTGTGAAAGAAAATAAGACTTACCTGTGTACTTAAAAAGTATCTTAGTATTTGATATAAGACTCAAGACAGATCTGTGCTTCTGAGGCTCTAGCAGGCCAGGTGCAAGCCTTTATCTGGATGTAACCCTGATCTGTGAAGATTCTGTATTATGTTGATTCAAACTTTATCAGTCAGCCACTACTGACTTCAGGAAAGATGCTATTTACCTCCTGGACAAGACAACATCCCAAGGCCCTTCCTAGCTATTATGTAGAAGTTTGGCAGCATGCTCTGAAGCCTCAGACCCTAGAGTCAGCATCTTCCAAACTAACAGCACAAGCGAGAAGGAAGTACACCAAGCTACCAGTATTAAAAAGAAGCCTGACAAACCTAGATATTAACTACGCAGCATTTTATTCTTATTGAATACCATCCAGTTGCCAGTGGTTGACAGCTCTGATATTTCCCGTTACCTCCACAGCTAAGGACAACTTTAAAACGAGGAGCAATAAAGCCTTAAAACAATAATGAAACTCCAAATTTCACAATTGTATGGGTCTAGTCTTACTTCAGAGAATTTGATAGATGCACAAAACAAAGAGACAAAATTACTGTTTGAAAGAAGTGCTCATTAATATTGTTGTAGTTAAAGGTTTGATAGGCTTCTTATCTCTTTTCAGAAACTTCAGTACATCAGTTGGCAATGAAAGGACTGTCACAAAAGTCAAAGAAAGAAGTTTGGAAATTTCAGTTCTAGGAACCCTAAAAAAATATTAGAATCCCTTTTCCTATTTTAAGCATCTTAAAAACATATATCTTTAAAAATAAAAAATTAAGTCAAAGGATACATAAAATGATTAAGGCATTAATTTTAAATATACATCTAAAACGAGTCATCTGATCTTCCCCCTGGCTCACCATCAAGTATCAAACACCACTTGTTAAACGAACGTGAAATAGAATCTCACAATTAGCTCCTATTTATGACTGGTAGCATAAAACTTCCTTCTAAGTGACCACTTTTTAGAATACTACAACCATGGCCAAGATAGAGATCATGCATTTGGAGTTTTCATCTCATGACATCAACTTTACACGTCAAGACAAAAAATAAGCTAACTCTGCTCCACCATCTATCCCAGTTTGAAGGTGACTAACAGATTAAGTCCTAGAACAACCTGATGTACAAAAA
The DNA here is from genome assembly GCA_032595735.1 of Pelochelys cantorii. NCBI lineage: Eukaryota > Metazoa > Chordata > Testudines > Trionychidae > Pelochelys > Pelochelys cantorii. The sequence continues at coordinate 70,903,441 of CM064330.1, read as the reverse complement.
TAAGCAAATTGATCAAGTGATTATTCCATTCTTTAGTATTTTGTGCTATCATGTTCAAAAGCTTAAAACCTTATCTTAAAAAAAACCCACACACACCAGAGGACTCCTATGGTACCTTAAAGACTAAAAGACTCATTTGGGCATAAGCTTTCATGGGCAAAAACCCACTTTGCCAGATGCATATTTGTTTCTATGTGCTCCAATCACCTTTTGTATAATTTATATATATACAATTTATATGCAAAATTGTATTAAATGCAAGTGTCAGTATGTATCTGCAAAACCAACAAGGAGTCCTGTAGCACCTTAAAGACTAACAGATTTATTTGGACATAAGCTCTTATGGGTAAAAAAAAACCCTTCATGAGGCAATATTCAATTGGACATCAATATTGTACCTCAAATCCTAATTAGGGATTAGTGAGTGAGCCATGACAGCTAACTCCTGGCTCCTGCCCAGACCCAGACACTGCGGCTCTGCTTTTTAAAATGTAGTAAGAGCCGTGTAGTACATTTAAAAAGCAGAGCCTCAGTGTGTGGGACCCAGCACAAGCCGGAACAGCTCAGTCCCATGCTGTTTTCCCCACTGCCCCCCTGCCTCCCGTAGAGACAGTGCTGGTGGGAACTGGCTTTTAAGCTACCTCCCCCCCAGCACCTGCTCTCCCCCCTTGCTGCCTCTGATACAGAGGCAACATGGAGGAGGAAGCGACTGTATGACTCATAGCCTAGGCTTATCGGGTAGTCAATGAGTCGCTAACATCCCTAATCCAAATAATTAGCCGATGGGTTACATTTGGTGGGCCATCACTGAAATCTCATGACATCAACAGCAGCCTTTTGATACCATAATCCATATCTAGAGATGATCTGCAGTACAAAAGTTACATATTTCTCAATCTAGTATTTCCAGTAGTAGTTTTTTGTTTTCCCAAATACTCTAGTAATTATTCCCTCACTGATGATGGTAATAGTAGCATGGATATATGATAATGGGAGTCATATGCATTCTTAACCAACATAGTTTAAATGTCTGGTCATTCTAGGCTGTGGCAATATAGTAGGAAAGAGGGCTGTCAAAAGGCTTCTAGAGGAGAGACATACACTTCTTTCAGCCAGAGTGTACACACAAAAAAAGTAAAATTAAAAAAAAAAATCATCTGTTGGCAAAAGAAAGAATGAGATTAGAAGATTTTAAACTTGATTTTTTTAAAGTCTCTGCTTTGATACTCTTCCATAAGAGGATATTCAAGATGGCAGCTTCAATAAAGTCAACTGAAACCACTTTAAAGCCTTAACCTTTGACTGAAAAAAAAATAAATAAATTGTGGGCAAGTCAATGAAATTCAAAATTATCAGTCACCTTCACTGGAGAACCTTATATGTTACTACTATAGTATTCCAGAGGTTATTTGAAGGTAAGCATATATAGCCTGATCTGATCTTGATTCACAGATCTCTTTGATCTGTGCGCTCTTTTAGTTGTTTCTATTTCCCCCAACAGTCTCATATTCTATTATGTAAGACATGGCAATTTTTTTCAGCCCTCTACAAGTATGAATTGAAGCCTTTCAGCCTAGCCATTTAAACTTATTACATTTAGTCCAAACATTTATCAGACTCAATTGATTCAATAAAGCTGAGCACAAACTGCAAAAACTTGGTCCTCAAATATTCACTCAAATTTAAAAACTAATTTGCTTTGGCCACGTTTGTGCTCTTTCCCTATTAGATTTTACCCAAGTAAGAAATGGAAACAATACCATATCAAATGCTCACAGTAAACCATTTGTGACCCATCTGTAAAAGTGAAAAAAATTATGAAGACTAATCAAATTTGATTAAGGAAAATTAATGAAGATTACAATCTGCTTTTGAATATTATTTAAACAGAAAGAGGTTCCATTCAAATAAATAGTGTCAAATTTCCCTCTTCTAATATTGAGTATACAGTGTTTAAAAACACTCTCCTATTGTCTTCATTGATCATTTGGAAGCAAAATGCCAAAACTTCAACAGAAAGGTATGTGTATGTTTTCAGGCACTGTAATTCCAATTTCCCATAAGTTTGTAGCCCATCAATTGGGAGTTTTGAGTTTAATGTGCAGCCCTTGGATCTTACTCCAGAGAACCAGAGCTAAGTCTGACAAAGGTGTAAAACTCTAAAAAGCAACATATTTACCCTAGAGTGAAAGAATCCCATCTATATACAATTCAACTGTGACCTCTGTAATGATTACAGAATAGCATGTCAAATTGATTTACATAATATTTTACTCAAATGACTTTGGCTTTAATCTGGTGTCTCAACAATGAAGACTTTGAAATGGGGAAGAAACAATGTGAACCTGAGAATTTTTGGCATCAGAAAATTAAGGGAGAATCATCTCACCTAAATTATGTTTACTGTAGTCATAATTTCTTTACATTCTTATAATGCACTAATGAAACATGTTTCTTCTCTTCCATTTCTCTCTTGCCAATTCTTGAAAAATAGGCCAACCCAACTTTCACCTAAGAGGGAAGTACAGATCTACATGATTACTATCCTTATGAATCTATACTAAGCAAACACCAGTAATAACATTAAGTACAGAAAAATAATTCTAAATATTACAGACATTTAGTTACCAGAATAAGTACATTGGCATCATATTTACTTAAATAGTTAATTCCTGCGTAACTAACCTGCAATGGCATCACAGCAGTCTTTCATTTCCAATCCTACTGTATTTTGTAAAGGGTTGAAGTAATTTGTATCCTTGACACTCCTTCATATTTTATGCATCAGTCTGATTCGATCTTCATACTAAACTATGAGGCCACTCTTAATAAAGTGATTAGTTTCCTGTTATTGTCTAGCAGCACTGATTTAAAAATGTGTTAAGGGATTATTCTGCTGCTAGGAAAAATTGTACATACGTACTCATTTTAAAATGTGATATTTTCCAAGTAAAGCATAATCAGTGCAACTCCTTTGCTGCTATAGCCACTGTAAAAGTAATCTGAAATAAGATCCTATGAGTTTTATAAAATGGCCCATGCCAAGGCACAATACAAGCAGAACCCATCTCTTCCCCTTTCCTAAAATACCAATAGTATTTGCAAATCCTTTGGTTCCCACTAGCGACAACTATTATTAAAGCAGTCATCCTCCAGTTAGGACATAAAAACAGACAGTCTTGTGATATGCCTGCTAATATTCCCCCAACATGTTAAACTAATGCACGATTACCCCACATCCAATACTCGATATTGGAAGTACTACAAGCAAATCAGGGATGTTAGATATTGTGAAATTGAATAGTTGTGAAACAGCATGAAATCTTAGTGGTTACACAACTATTCGATAGTCCTCAGCAGCCAGTGCACTTCCAGCCCCATGCCCAGGGAGTCCCCTGCAACCCCACATTGCTGCCTCTGATACAGAGGCAGCAGTGTGAGGTGGCAGCAGCCTCTGTCCATGGGGGTCCGTGGGATGGTGGAGCAGCCGCTGCCTGTGAGGAGCTCAGACTACCCTTTCCCTCCCCCCATGGACAAAGGCTGCTGCTGCTGCTGCAAAGTCACCTCTGTACACGGATAGAGGCTGCTTTGTGGCAGCCTGCCCCTGCCCCCGCGCTGATGCCTCTGATAGAGGTAACAGCACAGAGGTGCGGACAGGCAGCATCACGGAGCTGGTGTTGGGGGGGGAACCGGCTTTTAAGCTCCTACCTGCTCCCCCTCGTTGCCTCTGTAGGCAGCAGCAAGGGGGGTTAGGTGGGTCCGCAGAGCCAGCATGCACAGGGAGTCTGCTTGAAAGCCAGCTCCCCATATGTACTGGCTCCATCCTGCCCCCCCTCACCTTCCGTCTACTGCCTATCACAGGCAGCAGCACAGAGGCGGGGGGCAGATGGATCTGGTGCTCGTGGGGAGCCTGCTTAACACCAGCTCCCAGGGCTGGCCCAAGCCATTTTGGTGCCCTGGGGCGCGCGGCCCTGCCTCCGGGCGCACAGCGCATGCACGAGCCCGCCCCCCCCGGGTGTGCGGGCAGGCGCATGGCGCATGCACTGCCCAGCCACCGCCTCTGGCGCGCAGCCTGGGGCCACCTGGGCAGGCCGCGCCTGGCTGTGCAGGGCCCCACGGCCATGGGGGAGGAAGGGCACTGCGGGGGTTAACGCGGCCCCCACCCCGGGCGGCCACTGCAGCCCGCCGGGAGCTGGGCGCGTGGCACCTGATGGCAGTTCTAAGAGGCACCCCGGGCAGCTACCTGGCTCGCCCACCCCTTAGTCCAGCCCTGCCAGCTCCTCACAAGCAGTGAGGCAGCAAGGTGAGGGAGGGAAGTGTATGTAGTTGATAAGATTCACTGATAAAAGCCTATGCTACACACTGACATCCCTACAGCAAATGTGCTCCTAAGTAGTCCAGTCAACTACCTCTCTCTCCCCTTTTATTTTTAGTTCTAACTGCCTCTTTCTTCTCCTTTACATGTGCCTCCCCACAATACCATGTCCATTACATACATTTTTCTGGCATCTGAAGTTAACATTTCTCCTCAACAACAGAAGAATAGCTTCCACAAATGCAAATTAAGCAACACAAAGATTGTCAACTCAGTTAAGGTAGTAGTAAACAAGAAGCGTCCAGCCCAACATAAAAATGCTTTTCATAAGAACAGCCATACTGAATCAGACCAAAGGTCCATGTAGCCCAGAGTCCTGTCTTCCCATAGTGGCCAATGCCAGATGCCCCAGAGAGAATGAACAGAAACAGGTAATTCTCAAGGGATCGCTCTCCTGTCATCCATTTCCAGCCCCTGAGAAACACAGGTTAGGGATCCCATTCCTACCCATTCTGGCTAATAAGTATTGATGGTCCTAACCTTCATGAATTTATCTAGATCTTTTTTGAACCCTGTTAAAGTCCTGGTCTTCACAACATTCTCTGGCAAGGAGTTCCACAGGTTGACTATGCACTGTGTGAAGTTGAGTGAAGACTAAATCCTATCCAGTTATAACAGAGGCTTATTAACCTATTTTTAGCTTCTGTGACATGATGCATGTCTACAATTAAAATAGTTAGACATATGATCAAAAAGCTCCAGCATGGTTGATAGTTATATCGTTATCATAAATATGCCCAGGGCTCGCCAAGCCGCGGCGAGCCCCACTCGCCAACCGCGCAGTCCAGCGCGCTAAGCATGCGCAGTCCAGCGCGCTGAGCATGCGCAGTCCAGCGCGCTGAGCATGCGCTGTTCGCGCTGCGGCGCCGTGCCGGGCTATAATCTACTCGCCCGGGGCGAGTAGATTACCTAAATTGTCGAGCCCTGATCATGCCCATCTTAGGCTATGTCTAGACTGTAGCTCTTTTCTGGGATACCAAAAAGCTATGCCGTGTCCAAGGAATGTGTCCACTTTTCCGAAAAAAATCGGAAAAGCAGACATGCTCTTTCGCCATCCCAGTAAACCTGCGTCAAAAGAGGAGGACTTTCCAAAATTTGGCACCGCATAGATGTGCCAAATTTCGGAAAAGCCTCTTCCAAAAGAAAAGCAGAAAAAGATATGCAAATTGCTGTTCGCAATTTGCGTATCTTTTTCTGACTTTTCTTTGTAGTGTAGACATAACATTATATTATCTCTCTCTACATATAAAGACTTTTTCCTGCTGTATGACTGAATGACATCATCAGCAAGGGGCTCTCTCACCGAAGCGAAAATGGCCAGGGTGGGAGGTAGGCAAGTGTAGCAAGCAGAAGGGTGCATCCCCCTACTTTCAATATAATTCATAATTACAGTCTGGATTTAACAAGACCAAAAACCCAGACAGAACTTTTAGCGTTTTGCTACTATATAGTACAAATTATACTAAATACACAATCAGCAGGGGTCAAAGTTAAGCTATAGATTAATTGTGTATCTGTTGCTATTAGTAAAGCAAATGGAATCTTGTTTTATGAGCATAATGTGCAAACACTGCAGACATATTGCTAAAATGACCAGCTATTTCAGCCATTAAACAGGTCAATTTTAATCCTTCGTTGGCCATTTCCAAGGTGAAATCTTATATATTCATGTATGCCAAAGTCAGTCTGTTTTTTTAAAAACCTCCCACTGAAATGTTAGTACCAACTAAACTTGCAAAATAAAAATAAAAAGCCTATTTTTGCATTAAGAACCAAGTATCAGTATCACTATTAGAATGTTCATTTTAGTAATCTATTGGCTAACAAGCTTTGGGCCATTCATTCATTGCTTATTCCATCATCATCATCCTCCAGGCTACTAAAAGCAGATTCTTACAATATAAAGACTCAAAGTAAAAAACAAAACACTAACATTGGCCTCCATTGTGCAATAGACGGAGTTAAAAGTATTTAAGATTTACCACCTTTCCTCATAAAGGTTTCAGATGTGTGCACAGGCTGTTGGAGTTTATTATTTCTATTAAACAGCACTACTGAACTAAACATTTTGAAAATTAAAGTGAGTGTAAAATGCACTCTATGATAAACCAAAGTCTATTAGAATATCATTCATCACACTTTCATAACAACCTGGTATTTAATGTACAGCAAAAAGCTCTGAAAACAAGCATTTAATAATCCAGTGAAAAGTTACTCATTTTTACAAGGGGGGGGGCACTAATCCGTTTAACACAGAGGGAAAAAGTTAACTAGCATAAGCCAATTTGGGTGTTTTACTTAGGCTACCAATATATTTTCAATTTGTTAGCCAACACTAAATGAAGTACATCTAATCTTGTTCAATTTGATCATTTCAGCATGCATTCAAAAATTTTATGCTGATCCAACGGGAAAAAGACAACAATTCAAGACATAAGTTACCATTTATTTTTAGTTACTGATGGTCTACTGAAAGGAACATCTGAAGGTGAGTTATATGAGCAAGCACATCTTACAAACAACCCACCAACAGTATCTACAAACACAGAAAAAGAAACAACATTCATTCAATGAGTTCTACTTCAGTAATAACACACACAAACTTCTGTAAATGCAAAATACAGTTGCCCTTTGGGATAAGCAGCTATCACCATAGCATTGCTCCTAAATGAAACGATATGAAATGTCACATGTGATTCTTTAGAAGAATAAAAAAAGTTCAGGAAATATTGGGGTAAATTAGACAAGTTGAAAATGAAAAGTGATTTTGTTTAAACTTTTTTTCACTTTTAGTTTTGAAGTGGTTTAGACTACATACAAATGTGTTTTGATCTGTTGGTTTCTGGCAAGGACTAGTGCCTCTGACCAACTTTGTGGAGATTCTTTAGAGAAGTTAGTTATTAAAAGATGATGCATACAAGCCAAACCCAACACCGAAAAACTGTATTGTGTATTTAGTCTTCCACCAGTAAATTTTTCTCTCAAATAACTGAGCTCTCTTTTAGCAAGACTCACTTTCTAGTAAAGTTTGATTAGTGTATCTTTCAATAAGGGGAAATTTAAAAAATACACACACACTGTTTATGGCCTATACTTTGTGTTTGATATTTTAAATAAAATGAAACAACTGCAGTTTTTACACAGTTAAAACATATCAAAATGCAAAAGATACCTGAACCTAAATTGAATCTTAGATTTGAGCATGTAGTATTGTTTTTTCCTGTGGGTTTTTTATGTGTGTTTGGTTTTTTTGCCTACCATATATTACATTATGCATATGAAAGAAAAACAGGAGCAAAAAATTACATACCCATACCATCCCATCACAAGGAGAGGCAAAATTAAATAAAATCTGAAGAAAAACCATCAGCTATGTTTTTGCATAGTATACCACTAAATATAGCCCTCCTTTTGCAGGTAAATCATTCACGTTCTTTGTGCAAAATACCCCTATACTAGATCATAACTATTATCTTTCCATCACAAGGTTGCGCTTTCAGTTGCAAAGGCCTGGTCTACACTACACCTGGAAGGTCAGGTTAAGGTATTCAACTCCAGCTACATAAAATACGTAGTTGGAGTTGTCTTATCTTAAGCCGAGCTTGGCACTGTCTTCACAGATGGAGGCCAATGGGAGCAAATACTCCTGTCAGCTTCCCTTATTCCTCACGACTGCAAGGAGTACCGGTGCCAACCCAAGCCGCCCTCAGCATTCGATTTCTGGCGCTGTCCTCTCCCTTGGGCTGAACACAACTGCATGTGTGATTAAGCCTTTTACAGAGTGCAAAGAAAAGAGCTGTATCAAAGAAACAAAAAAAGTAAGGTAAAGGATTTTATGATCTCCATTTTAACTTGATTAACATTTCCTAGATCAATAGGACTGGCAAGAACCACTTGGCATAACTTCATCAAACTTCAGTTTTAAAAAAAGGAAAGCCTTCATATCATAATTCTTGAAGCCCACGGTAACGAATCAGTTAATATTCCTTTGCAATATAAATCACAGTATAAATAATCAAACCAGGACCACTGCAAGAACTACAATTAAACCAACTATTTCAAATGTGTAACACCACCTAAGCAGAGCCTTCAAAATCAACTCCCCCCCCCCCCAAAAACCAGGAGCACAAAAATACCTTCTTCCCCTAAACATCATGAGTTGGTGTCAGTGGGTACGTCTACACTACATGGCTCCGTCGACGGAGCCACATAGATTACCTTTGTAGACATAGGAAAATGAAGCGGCGATTTAAATAATCGCCGCTTCATTTAAATTAAAATGGCTGCCATGCTGTACCGATCAGCTGTTTGTCGGCACAGCGCTGTAGTCTGGACACTCCGCGGTCAACATCAAAGGCATTTGTCGACCTCCCCGGTATGCCTCGTGGGATGAGGTTTACCGGGGAGGTCAACAAATGCCTTTGATGTCAACCGCGGAGCATCCAGACTACAGCGCTGCGCCGACAAACAGCTGATCGGCACAGCACGGCAGCCATTTTAATTTAAATGAAGCGGCGATTATTTAAATCGCCGCTTCATTTTCCTATGTCTACAAAGGTAATCTACATGGCTCCGTCGACGGAGCCATGTAGTGTAGACATACCCAGTGAGTCTAAATTATCAGTTTCTGCAGAATTCCTTTTTCCTCCAACAAGTCTTAGCGTTTCTAGCTCTATGATTGCAAGGTTAAGCTTTTCAAATGGCAACAGATTTAGAATCTCCTACTACCATTCATAAAATCAGTGATACTGAAAGCTAACAAGACACTGATAAATTTTAGAGTTTTTAATCAGAACACCTTGTCACTCAGGCTATGTTTACACTGCAGCTCTATTTCGGGATACTGGAGGTCTCCCAAAACAGCTATCCCACGTCTTAACAGTAAGGCCGTTATTTCGAAATATAACAGGCTCATTATTCTGACATCCCTGTAAACCTCACTCCATGATGAGGTAAGGGATTTTTTGGAATAGCAGGTTATTTCGAAATTTGGCGCTATGTAGACAGTGCCAATTACGAAATAAGCTATTTTGAAATTGACTTGAAATAAGCTATACAATTTGCGTAGCTCAAATTGCCTTGCTTATTTTGAGCTATGGGTGCAATGTAGCACTCTCAGTGAAGTTGGGAAGTGAAACAGAGGAGTCATGTAAGTGTCCTATTTAATCTATACACAAAGAAAAAGGCTAGGAACCCCTCAAATACAGAGGCTGTGGTCAAAAAGTGGAGTTATGTTACACAGACCCATAAGAAGCAGAAGAAATAATCGCCAATAGCCATCAGAAGGCTTTGGAGTCAGGGATAGGTAAGGCAAGGGGTGGATAGGATTTTTTATTTTTAAGCTTCATCTCACACTTCAGATAATACTGTCAGGCTCCACTACATACACATTTGGCCAATGGCTATCATATATTTGGGAATTTTCTCAAACCCCACCATAAAGCACTAAATTTCTATTGTTATACTACAACATGAAAGTAGTATATTACAGCGGAGCTGATAACTAGAGAGACAAGTCCCAATCTAGTCAGTACTTCAGCCAAAACATCACCTTTTCTCTCCTTTCCAAGAGGTAACCCACAGGGGAGACACTGGGGGAAATCTCTATTAGCCCACTGGCCATCAGGAAAAGGGTTATTTAATCAAACCCTGAAGCAGAGTCAGTATCGGTGGGAAGTCTGGCTCAGCAGCTCCCAGAAGCTGGGGGTCAGGAGGTCTGGGCTCCCGGGGTGGCTGTACCCCAGAGGGTGGCACGCAGGGCTTTCCCAGCGGGGGAGTGTCACGGGCAGCACATGCGGGGCCGGGGTGCCGGCTGCCCGGGAAGGGGGGGGGGGTCTGCCCGGATGAGCAGATGACCCCGCGGAGGGCCCGGGTCGCCCCCTCACTCACCTGCCCGCTCTCTCCCCACCCAGCCGCGCCGCCACCGCGGCGACTCCTCCGACTCCAGCTCGGCTCCAGGCAGCGGGCGGAAGCGGCGGCCGGAGTCGGGCTCGGCCACACATACGGGGCGCTGGGCCCGGCAGACACTCCCCCTTCTCACAGGCAGGGGCCGGGCCCTGGCCCGCTGCGCCAACTCCTCATCCCCGCGGCACAGGCCGGGCAGCCTCGGCCCCTCCGAGCCTCCCTGCGGCCTCAGGCACCAGCCGCCCCTGCCGCGGCCCCGCAAACCGGCCGCCCCCCTCCCTCACACCCCCTCCAGGACTGGTCTCCCCGCCACCATCTTGCCTGGGGAGCGTGCAGTGCGCAGGCGCAGCCGGGAGGGAATCCCGGCTCCAGCCGCTGGCCCTGCCAGACGCGATCAGCGCGTGAGGCCAATACGCCTGCGCGAAGGAAGGAGTAACGTTCCCCCCCCCACCCACACACACCTGCTCCGAGCTACTGCTCTTTCTCCGCTGTGCTCCGAGTGGGGCGTGTGCTGCGCCCGTCCCACGCGGCCCCTGCTGTGGGCCGGGTGGATGCTTCCTGTACTAAGAAAGGCAGCACCGGCAAAGCAATGAACACGTCCTCTAGCCAGGCTCCCAGAGAGGGATGCCAGCGCAGGCACCTTCACCCTACTGCGAGCTTAGAGACCCCGCACAGACCCAGAGCGGGGGACAAAGAACACAGGCAAACCCACAGGCAAACGGGGAGAAACAAATACTTTCTGTGTTAGCACGCATAATACAGAGGTTGCAGCACAAGCGCTCAATCCGATAGACTAATTAGAAAAAAAACCGAGAGACGTGACAGTATCAAGGTACCAAAGAGTTGGTTGACCTAGCACAGAAAGACAGGACAAGCACCAGTGGCTGAAAGTTAAAGCCAAATTAACTCAAAAATAAGGCTCGTGGTTTTTACAGTGAGGGTGATTAATCATTAGAACAAACTACCAAGAGAAGAGGTGGATTTTCCATCCCATGCTGTCTTCTTATTTCTGCAAGTTATGCAGTCAAAGACCTGCTGTTGGGTTCTATGGAGGGGTAAGGAGGTGAAACTCTATGACTTATGTTAAACAGGAGGCAGGAGCACCAGGTTTGCAGAAATGTTAGTGGTGCCCAGCCCCACCCCACTCAAACTCCCTTTCCTCTACCTGCCTAAGGCTCTAGGAGGGAGTTTGGGTGATGGGTGCAGGATCTGGGATGGAGTTTGGGTGGAGGAGAGGTGTGGGGGGGTGCAAGCTATAGGACTATGGGTGCAGTTTCTGGAGGAGATTGGAGTGCACATGGGGTGCAGGTCCTGGGATGGAGGGCTGGGTGTGGGCTCTGGGAGGGAGTTTGCGTGCAGAAGAAGTGAGGGGCTGGGCTCTGCGAGAGATTTTGGGTGCAGGAGAAGGTCGGGTGCAGGCTCTAGAATGGATTCTAAGTGCAGGCTCTAGGTTGAGAGGCTTGGGGTACAGGCTCTGAGATGGGGCAGGAGATTAGGGTGCAGGGGGGTGAAGGCTGCAGGTGCTGGGAGGGGTTTTTGGTACAGGAGAGGGTCTGGAAGGTCTGCCTATCAGAGGCAGCTGCACAGGGTAACAGGCAGGAGCTGGTCCGCAAGCTGAGCCAATTTAAAACAATGGCTTTCTACACAGACCAGCTGCCCGCTGCCCCACACTGCTTCCTCTGATACAGAGGCAGCAGCGCAGGGTTGCAGCAGTTACTGTCCACGGGGGTCTGAGCTCCTCATTGACAGAGGCTGCTCGACAGCAGGGAGCAATCTCTTTCCGCTGGGAGCTTTGACCCCCCGGGGACAAGGGTTGCTGCTCGGGCCCACAGCCTTCTTGCCCTCCCCTACCCCCATGCTGCTGCCTCTAATAGAGGCAGCAGTACAGGAGGGGGCAGGCAGCACCGTGGAGCCAGTGCTGGGGGGAACCAGCTTTTAAGCTTACTCTCCCCAGCACAGGCTCCTGCCTGCTCCCCCCTCACCTCTGTAGGAGGCAGCAAGGGGGGGCCATGCAGGTCCGCAGAGCTGGCACTCATGGAGAACCAGCTTGAAAGCCAACTTCCCACGTGTATCAGAGGCAGCAGCGTGGAGGTTGGGGTGGGAGGTGGATCTGGTGCTCATGGGGAGCTGGCTTAAAAGCTGGCTCCCCACGGGCACTGGCTCCCACCTCACCCCCATGCTGCCTCTGATACAGAGGCAGCAGGGGGAGGAGAGGGAAATGGAGTCAACAGGATTAACTGATAAACCTAGGCTTATCAGTGAATCGCGTAGTCATGTACACATTGACATCCCTATTTCATACATGTTATCAAAATCATTTCCATGGCAAAAGTCTAATGCATAAACAGAGGAAGACAATTTCTCTGCAGTATTAAGCTGATAGAGAAGCTGACTGTGAAAAACAAAGTTGTTTTTAAAACAATATCTTAAATGCAGTAATTGGTAAAGCTAGTTCATGTCTCAGCATACTTCATAGTATGACGCACATTTTCAGTGCTCTAGTAATTATAGTGGGAGGCTTATAACTACGTACTGTCAGAGTAGTTTGTTTATATCTTAGGTTTTCTTTTCTTTGTTTAAATGTTGGCACCAATTTGAAAAAATTCTCTTTAAAGATTCCTTAAAGAACCGCTGAGTCCTTCTGCCAAAATATAACATTTTAAAACTATGTCTTCTCAAACCAAATACTTTACTTTTTCCAGTTTAGAACTTAATCCTGATATTAGATACATGAGAATACATTGCCACACACTGTAAGATCCATTTTACAACCAAAATAGAAGGATGGACCAAAATAACATGGTAACACTATTGTAAGCCCTTTTTGACCACTGCTGTACACCACTGTCATATTCTGAATAAGAAATGAACTAGTGATGCTCTTACTGCATGAGATTCTACTTACTTCAATGTCTTGTTTTATATATTTGGATAATGATGATGAGAGATATTGAACATCCATCATTCCTGTTTAAGTCAATGGGAACATAACAGCATTTTGCAGGATCAAGAAATTTAGTTTCATATGTTAGCTGTAATCATAGAATACTAGAACTGGAAGGGACCTCAAGAGCTCATCAAGTCTAGTCTCCTACCCTCACAGCAGGACCAAGCACCATCAGATCATCCCTGATAGATGTCTATAAAATCTGCTCTTAAGTATCCCCAATGATGGAGATTCCACAACCTCTCTAAATAATTTATTCCAGTGCTTAACCACTCTGACCGTTAGGAAGTTTTTCCAAGTGTCCAACCTAAATTTCCCTTGCTGCAATTTAAGTCCATTGCTTCTTGTCCTATCATGAAAGCTTAAGGAGAATAATTTTTCTCCCTCCTTCTTGTAACACCCTTTTAGATACTTGAAATCTGCTATCATGTCCCCTCTCAATCTTCTCTTTTCCAAACTAAACAAACCCAGTTCTTTCAGTCTTCCATCATAGGTCATGTATTCTAGATTTTTAAGCATTTTTGTTGCTCTTCTCTGGACTTTCTCCAATTTCTCTGCATTTTTCCTGAAATGTGGTGCCCAGAACTGGACATAATATTCCATTTGAGGCCTAATCAGCACAGAGTACAGTGGAAGAATGACTTCACCTGTTTTACTCACAACACTCCTATTAATGCATCCCAGCATCACATTTGCTTTTTTTTTTTTTTTTTTGCAAGTGTCGTATTGTTGACTCATGATTAACTTGTGGTCCATTATGACCCCTAGATCCCTTTCTCCTGTACTCCTTCCTAGACAGTCACTTCCCATAGGCTACGTCTACACTGCCCTCTCTTGCGCAAAAAAATATGCAAATGAGGCAAAGCGTGGAATACCACTGCACCTCATTTGCATAATTAATGAGGCTCCGTTTTTGCGCAAGAGGCTTTTGTGCAAAAACCCCGTCTTGAGCAAGAGCCGTTCTTCTGCTTTTTTTCAGGAATAATAGCTCTTGTGCAAGAGGGGGGTTTTGTGCAAAAAGGAGCCATGTATATGGCTCCTTTTTGCACAAAAGCCTCTTGCACAAAAACGGAGCCTCATTAATTATGCAAATGAGGTGCAGAGATATTCCACACTTCTCCTCATTTGCATATTTTTTGAGCAAGAGAGGGCAGTGTAGACATAGCCATACTATATATGTGAGGCTACATCTACACTGCCGGCTTTGCTGGCAGTGCCTATGCAAATAAAGTGCGGATTAGGAGAGGCATAAGGATCTTGCGCAAAACGGGGTTTTTGCGCAAAAAAAAGTCCTCACTGCTTGTTTTTGCACAAAAACCCCTTGTGCAAAAACAGCTTAAATAAATTATGCAAATGACGTGCAGCGAGATTCTAATCCATTCTTCATTTGCATAGCCTTTTGTGGCAAAAGCTTCAGTGTAGACAAAGCCTCTGAGAACTGTTATCCAACCAGTTATGCACCCACATTACAGAAGCCCCATTTTATTTCCCTAGTTTATTGATAAGAAGGTCATTCGAGATTGTATCAAATGCTTTAATAAAGCCTACCATACCATATTTACTGCTTTCCCCTTATCCAAAGTCTTGTTACCCTATCACAGAAAGCTATCAAGTTGGTTTGACATGATTTGTATTTTACAAATCCATGTTGACTGTTACTTATCACTTTGATATCCTCCAGATGTTTGCAGATGGATTCCTTAATTATTTGCTCAATTACCTTTCCTGGCACAGAAGTTAAGCTGACTGGGCTGTCATTTCCTGGGTTGTCCTTATCTCCCTTTTTATAGTTGGGAACTATATTTGCCCTTTTCCAGTCACCTAGAATCTCTCCCATCTTCCATGACTTTTCAAAGTTGTTAGCTAATGGTTCAGATACCACCTCAATCAGCTCCTTGAATATTCTAGGCTGCCCTTGTGACTTGAAGATATCTAACTTTTCTAAGTAATAATAATTTTCTATCTTACTTGGATCTTTTTATTATGTGGACATTAAAGGAATGGAAAACAAGCTATAAGCTTATAGTATGGGAAAGCCATGTTTTGATAGCCATATACTATATGAGTGTTTTGTTTTGAGGTTCTTTTTTATCACATTGTAAAAAAAAAATCTTTAAAAAAAATTGGATTTATTCAGCCCAGAAATTGATTAGGTTAATTAAAAACAACAGCGATGCTGCACATCAGTGACTACTTTGTATTATCCAAACTGCAGAGCTACAATTCATTTGCAAATTTGACACTATCAATTTGGGATTAAACAAAGACCCTGAATGGGTAGCCAACTACAAAAGCAGTTTCTCCTCTCTTGGGCTATGTCTACACTGATGGGTTCTTGCACAAGAAAGTCTGTCCACACTGCACACCCGCTCTTGCACAAGAAGATTTACAGTAAAGCATGGGAAGAGAGGGTTTTTTGTGCAAGAGCTACGCTCTTTTCTAACAAGTGTAAGCCCTCTTGCGCAAGAGGTCTTGCGCAAGATGGCAGTGTGGACGTGCGGCAGGGGTTTCTTACGCAAGAAAGCCCTATGGCTAAAATGGCCATCAGAGCTTTCTTGTGCAAGAGAGCATCCGCACTGCCATGGATGCTCTTGCGCAAAAGCACATCTCTTGTGCAAAGGCACATGGCCGTGTGGACATGCTATTGTCCAAGAGTTCTTACACAGGAACTCTTGCGCAAGAACCTGCCAGTGTAGACATAACCTTGGTGTTCACATCTCCAAATTAGCTGCTAGAAGTGGACCTCATCTTCCCTAACTGAAGTGACCTCTTTATCTCGAGCCTTACTCTTGATTGGTACTCTTTTCATATGCCTGCATATTTATATCTGCCTCTGGAATTTCCACTATATGCATCTGATGAAGTGGGTCTTTGCCCACGAAAGCTTATGTTCTAATAAATCTGTTAGTCTGTAAGGTGCCACAGGACTTCTCGTTGGTTACTTTGTATGATTTCTCATTGCAGCTCAGTTTCTTCTTACTGTAATTTGGGAAGTTGGCTGTGCAGTTTTTTTAACATTCCAGTGAGTTCTTTAGGGATCCAGCCAAACTGCTTCCAGAATGACACTTCAATGCAGAAAAAAATAGCATTGGCAGGCAATTTTTACAATAGCTAAAGAAAAAAAATAGCATCAGCAGGCAACGTTTACAATCGCTAATATAACGTTCTGGACTCATAAAGTAGAGGTGCAGTAGTTTGCTGACTTAATCACTTCTAAGACAAGAAACAGCACTGCCAGGTTAGAAAAGCCTTTGCCCTCCAGTGATCTGAGTACAGCAAAAGTGAATGATTATAAACAGTGGGAATAACATGGGCTTCAGCCATAACTAAAAACAAAAAAAAAAAAGTTTTTACCACAGGTTTCTATGAATTGTTCCAAGTGAAGTCATGCCCCCTCCCCAACCCTCTCTATCTTTTGCTTATGATCAGATGCAATATCTTACATGTCCTTTATAAGGGAAGTAAACCCAGAACTTGCAGTGGTGTGGACTCAATGTTCTAACAGGTATTTTCCATCTGTAACTGTTGCAATTCAGTCCTATTGAACCAGTACTGCTGTTGTTTGTGTTTTGGATATCCTAACAGAAAAAAATTAGATGGGGAATGGGACATTTCTATATTCAGCTCTCTAGAATACAACTTTATTTTGTAAATTAAAAATATCTTCAAATTTCATCCTATTTTTATAGTCTGATATGTAACATGAAATTTTGTCCTTTAATAATCCCTCAGTTCTGTGAAATTCGAATGAACAACAATAGTCGGCACAGTATGTTGATTAGTAGAATGTGTTTTGTCACCATCTGAATAGCCAGGAGATAATGCCTCAGTACAATAAAACAGTCAGTAATCTACCAGAGAGATTCTTCTAGCAAGCTCCACACTGGTTTATAATTTCATGTAAAGGTCATATAAACTGCATTCTTGGCCATTAACTATACCAGACATATTTTCTTAAAATTTCCCACCATTGTTACCGCTGGATAGCTGCACTCATGGGAGACTTAGTTTAGATAGGCTTCCAATCATTTATTCTATGGTGTCATGTAAATCTGTAGTATGCAATTAGATGAGACAGTAGTTAAAACACCAGGAGGTAGTTTATATCAGAATTCCCAGTGATGCCATTACCAAGAGCTAAATCACAGCTGTACATCATGCTATGTCTACCTTGGCCAGAGACAGTGTTAGCACTTCTGTAGTGAACCACAACAAAAAGGCTCCACCAGTCCCTATAGGGTTTCTCTATAAACCCAAGCTCCACCGTAGTTTGGAATTCCTGCTGCACAACTTTATGCATCTTCTTGGGTATAGGTCGAGGTGTTACTTGGTCTCAGTTCTGTGCCTCTGTTCTCTCTGGATACAGTGGTAAGCTAAGTAACTTTGATTGGGCGGGGCTGAAAACTCTGTTGAAAAGGAGACCACCAGCTGCTGTACTTAAGCTTTTTGCTCTGGTGAGTGATTCTCCCTAACCTGTATGGTCCCCAGAGTCTTGCCATAGGGCACCTGATTTCCCAGTTCTGGCTGGTGAGGGTTTGAAGCTATAAAAATCCTTATTGTGCTTCCCAGAGTTATAAAAGGTTTACACATTTCATTTTCCTTGTATGAGGTTCCTAATTTCATAATTAACTAGTGCTACCTGTCTTATTACCTCATAGGGGCCCTGTCAACAGGCCAAAAGTTTAGAATCTGTATTAGGGAGTAATAAAATCACATGGTTTCTTTCCATGCTTAAACATGCAAAGACAAGCTTCCCTATTATAAGCACATTCTTGAAACCACTGGGCATTAAGCGGATTCCCTTTCTTAGTGCCAAAGATCCTGAGCTTTTTGTGGAGTTTAACATGCAGGAGTTCAAAGTAATCTGGATAATCTCCTGCACCACAAATGGAGTGGTGAGGGGGTGAGAGCTGTTGGTCCCAATGGTGCAATTCTGTGATGACAAATTTTTGTAGCATTTGTTTCAAATTCTGGTTGAAATACTCCATCAGTCTATTTGGGGATGATATACAGAGTGCAAATGGCCTTGATTTTTAACAGATTGCACAATTTTTTCATCACCTCTGATATGATGCTTCTCTGGACTGCTAAGATCTTTCCTGCACTCCTACCCTGGCAAAGGGTTTTATCAATTCTATAGCAATGGCTTTAGAGTTCATTGAGTATACAGGAATAGCCTCTGCGTACTTTCATGACATAATCTACTATTGCCATGATACATTTATACTCCACTGCACTCTTTTTGAGAAGCCCAACAGGTCCATCCCTATATTCTCAAAGAGGGTGTCTGGTAGGAGGGAGACTAAAGAAGCTATCCATGTTCCCTGAGGAACAACTAGCTATCATTCCAGATTCAAGGCACAGAAGTCAGTGACAGCTCTATACATTCCTAGCTGTTAAAGCGGGTCATAATTAGATGATGGGTGTTCCCTTTGCCCAGATGTCCTGCAAAAGGCATCGCGTGAGCTAACCACACTACTTTGTGCAAATGTGGCCATGGAACCAGCCAGAGTCCTGTCCAGACCCACTCTCCCCACCACCACCTATCTTTTTCTAAGCAGTAAACCTGATCCATATGGAACTCAAATGACAGATGTAGGATTGGCTTTTTAAGGGATCAGTCCTTCCCCTTTCACCGTGGCCACCTGATTATATGCTCCATTCAGGTTTTAATCTTCTTGTTGATCCTCAGCAAAGTTGGAGAAACTCATCAATATACACCCCCACACACAAACACACACACTCAGAAGGGCTTCTTCTAGCTTCTTGTCAAGGCAGGAGACTTTGTTGTCTGGGACCCACTTCTCCAGGGTCCATCTCCTCGCCTACACTTATGAGACTCATTGGGTTCAAATCTCCCTCATCTGGGATATTTGGGTCTAAATATATTGTGTTTCTGGGGACCCTGCATACTTCTTCTTTAGGTCTCTGAAATGCCTTCAGTTGTTACCCATAGCAGGATATATATGGGTTAGGGCTGTCAAGCAATTAAAAAAATTAATCATGATTAATCATGCAATCAAAAAATTTAATCACGTTTAATCACATGCACTGCCCCTTTGAAATGCTAGGGAGGTGTTTCAAAGGGGCAGCACTGCGGAAACCTGGAATCAGCTGGAGTCCTCAGCTGACCCCAGGCTCCTAATACACTGCCCCTTTGAGGCGCTGGAGTGGCATTTCAAAGGGGCAGTGCAAGCTGGAGCCCAGGATCAGCTGAAGTCCCCAGCTGACCCTGGGCTCTGTGACGTGCTGCCCCTTTGAAGCACTGGGTCAGTGTTTTCAAGGGGCAATGCAAAACGGAGCCAGGGATCAGCTGGATACTCCAGCTGATCCAGGGCTCCGCGTCTTGCTGCCCCTTGGAAACGCTGCCCCGGCACCTCAAAGGGGCAGCACATTAGGAGCCTGGGATCAGCTGGAGTGCCCAGCTGATCCCCAGCTTCGCGTTGCGCTGCCCATTTGAAGTGCTGCTCCAGCACTTCAGAGAGGCAGCACTGCATGGCACCCATGGTCAGCTGGGCACTCCAGTTGATCCCAGGCTCCTAATGCGCTGCCTCTTTGAGGCACCAGAGTGGCACTTCAAAGGGGCAGCGCAGCATTAACGTTAAAAAAAATTAACGTGTTAATCTTACCCTGCGTTAATCGTAGGTGTTAACGCACATCAATTGACAGCCCTAGTATGGGTGGATGCAAGTCTCACTACCAGAAATACAGTCTACTTCTGAGCTGGACCTATATGCCAGGATACATCTTAACATCTCAGTGAATGGACTGCAAATAAACGGTCTCAGTGGGGCCCCAGTGACATGTATTATGTATTAAGTGATCTCTGACCAGGGTTAGCCTTGAGTTGACCAATCCCACTGCCTCATTTCCATATTTTTGCCAGTCAGCTTGAGGTAGCTCTGCTTACATGCCAGGCTTTCTGCTTCCATACACACCCATATGGCTCTGTGGATATGGGAAAGTCAGTGGATGTGATATACCTTGATGTGACGGGCCTGCTGGGGCCAGCACTGTGCCAGGCAGGACCCCTCCCGCTCGCCCAGCACGGGGGTGGGGCAGTGCCATGCCAGAGAGCCACGGCCAATGCGCCGGGCCTGTCAAGGCCGGCGCAGAGCCCGGCAGAGCACCGACCGTCCAGCCAGAAAGGGGGCAGGGCCAAGCCGCACCGGGGCAGGGCGGCTGTCGACCGCCGGCGCCGCGCCTCCGGCGGCTGATGTTGGCACCTAGGGGCAGAGCTTCGGCCCTTAGGCACAGCGTCCCGGAGCATGGGGATGCTGAGAGGGTGGGGCAACGCGCCGCGACGACACTTGGCGGGCCAGTTGAAAAGGCCCAGGGGAGGAAGCGACGTGGGGGCTCGCACGGGAGGAGTCGCCAGGCAGCCTGAGGGGAACACCTTACCCCACCCAGGTGGAACAGCCGGCAGAGTCCCCGGGGAGACTGGAGTAGAGAGGCAGGAACCGGAGAAGACGACAGGCTGGGGACTGAATGGCTAAGTAGCAGTTCAGCAGAAAAGGATCTGGGGATTACAGTGGATGAGAAGCTGGATATGAGTCAACAGTGTGCCCTTGTAGCCAAGAAGGCTAATGTCATATTAGGGTGCATTAGGAGGAGCATTGACAGCAGATCCAGAGAAGTGATTATTCCCCTTTATTCGGCTCTGGTGAGGCCACATCTGGAATATTGTGTCCAGTTCTGGGCCCCCCACTACAAAAAGGATGTGGACGCATTGGAGAGGGTCCAGCGGAGGGTGACCAAAATGATTAGGGGCCTGAAGCGCATGACCTATGAGGAGAGACTGAGGGATTTGGGTTTGTTTAGTCTGCAGAAGAGAAGAGTGATGGGGGATTTGATAGCAGTCTTCAACTTCCTGAAGGGAGGTTCCAAAGAGGATGGAGAAAGGCTGTTCACAGTAGTGATGGATGGCAGAACAAGGAGCAATGGTCTCAAGTTACAATGGGGGAGGTCTAGGTTGGTATTAGGAAAAACTATTTCACCAGGAGGGTGGTGAAGCACTGGAATGGGTTACCTAGGGAGGTAGTGGAGTCTCCATCCCTAGAGGTGTTTAAGTCTCGGCTTGACAAAGCCCTGGCTGATTTAGTTGGGATTGGTCCTGCCTTGGGCAGGGGCTGGACTTGATGACCTCCTGAGGTCTCTTCCAGCTCTATGATTCTATGATAATCAGATTTCTTTAGAGGGTGCCAAATAAACCAAAT
This sequence comes from Pelochelys cantorii, assembly GCA_032595735.1. Taxonomy (NCBI): domain Eukaryota; kingdom Metazoa; phylum Chordata; order Testudines; family Trionychidae; genus Pelochelys; species Pelochelys cantorii. Next base: position 70,881,999 of record CM064330.1, on the reverse strand, counting down.
TTGCTGTAATGATTGAACAGTTAGGTCCTGAACCAACTACTGCTGCTGGGCTGCCTTTCCCAGCCAATTTGATATATATTAGTGGCTCACGATAGTGTAATATTGTCAGTCTTCCTACCTCTTGCCCAGGGTTGGTTGATGGCTTGGTTTGCAACGTTTTTCAGGATCAGATCAATGTCCACTTTCTGTTCTACCTGCAAATAAGTTATTCACAGGGTGGCACAGTTCCCGCTGGCTGGGCATAGCATAGCAGGCTCTCCTCCTCTAGTACCGCCTGCTGACAGCCATTCTTTCCCTGCAGACATCTGCTTCTGATTGCAACTCTGCCCTCCAGCCAGGGCTCAAAGGGGTAAACCAATAGTTCTTCAATTTCACACTGAACACATGGTTGATATCAAGGGGTTTCAGTAGGCCTTACCCTTCAGGGAGGGAGGGTATTATTCTTCTCCAACTTCTTCAGTGAGCAGACAGAGGAACCCAGGCTCTTCATCTCCACTGGGTTCTGGTCCAGGGACTAGTGAAAAGGGAGTCAAGGCCTGACTACATAAACCCCTTTTGGACTGCCTGGACCACTTTCCTACCTTGCCCAGTCTTGTTTTCTCAGCCTCTTCTCCAATTCTGGGCATATCAGCTCTTTGCACTAAGCCTCTTCCATGGGCTCACTGCAAAGCTTCTTAGTCTTTCAGACTCTCATCCTGCTACTTCACCACAACTGCCTTAGGCTTCCTGTTGCAGGTCTAGTTTTCTTCAGGAAATCTGTATCTGCCAGCAGTCCAACTCAGCCCGGCTTTTCTCCCTACATAGGAATCAGAGATCTACTCTTCTTCCTAGTGGTCAGGGCCTACCTGAGTAAGATTCAGCCCTTTCAACTCCTATCTCCAGGTTTGACATTGGTGTAATTCAGTGAGGCTGACTGTCTCCATAGGTGCTCATTATCCCCTTCTCATACAGTGTGGAGTTGGTGTATCTCATCACAAATGCATCTTATGAAATACCCTGAATGGTTACCAGGAAAAAAAAAGTACTTGGAAAAGTTTGAATCACTGTGCAACACAGCTAGTATGGGAAAAAATAATATGTGCTTTATGGATCCCTCACAGGTCTCTCTGTTTTGGCATATAAAGTAGACTTTTAGTCCCACTACCGCCTATAAAATGGAAAATAGCCAGCACAAAGGAAAGACAAATCCAGCATGGTCTTTTCAATACCAAGCAGACAGATCTAGAAGCCTCTGGCTTGCAAATACTGCTGATAGACTTAAATTCAAGAGGCAGCACAAGCTACACATAGCCTAAAAAGGAAAATGAGACTCATGCACTCAGGGATATGTTGCCTGAAATTAATGGAAACTTTTGCAAGTGCATGTTCTGCAATAGCAGTGATTGATTGGAAACTGCATGAACAAAGTGCAGATCTTGAGAAAATGCTTTGAAAGCCAAGTTGTGAGAGCAGAATCCACAAGTAAGTACTGCAAGGAAGAAACAGAGCAATTTCTAATATGCCCATACCTCCTCGAAATATAGGAAGATGTGTAATAAGAATGACATTTGAAAAATCCAACAGAGCAAAGAATATCAGACTAAGATATTCATGTTTCAACACAAATCAGTATGACAAAATTTATGGATAAATGCGTTCCCCACGTTTGCACCTTGTGATGGGGGTCTATGAACTCTACACTGGGATAGAAGGAGTTAAGGGATAGTTCTGTGTGCAGGTGGCTCGGTCCTGCTGCACCAACTGGGGCAGCATCTGCAGGAGGAGGAAGTTAAGAGAGTCAGATAGGATAGGAGAGACCTATCTTGGGAATTCCTGGGTACAGGTATAGCTAGAGTCTTGGCTGAAGGGGAGATATCTGCAAGGAACAGTTACCACAGTCCAACCCTTCAGGAGAAATTATTCTTTCCCTAGGAAGAGAAAACACTTGACTTCTATGTGGCTTTGTGACACACACTGGACTGGGAAGGTAAGCAGTAGGAAGTGGCTCAGGAAGCCAGCTCAGAAGCACTCCTGGGTATTTGATATCACTGCCTCTCATAGGGCCCTGGGCTGGAGCCAAATGGAGAGAGAAGACCTAGGTTCCCCTACCCAACTCCCTCCTGTGAAGGGGTTACAATCTCCTTTTCCCCACTGGAGACCAGGGAGATAGAGACACTTAAGCATGAACTTACCTAGCATAAAACTTTATACAGAGTAAAATGGATTTTTCTCAGGGTTAGCTCCTATTATGGCTGTGTGTTAGGTGCTGAAGCAAGTCCCTTTAGTTGAGCCTTCCCAGAGATAAGCTGATCTCAGAGTCTGTAACATACTGAAGAGGACTTTGACCCTATCTCTGTGTCAGTACTGGAGAGGCCTGAGGGTCTGGATCAGCAGGACAGAGTTGAGAGTTACTCATGAGACCAGGAAGGTGGGCTCAGTGCTAATTCAGCACATCAAGCGTCAGTTCCAAGAGAGTCCCAGTGACTGAACCCATCACAAACTGAACCATTTTTACTGAAGCTTTTCAAAACAATTTAGCCTGAGGCAGTCTATAGCTTAGAACACTTCAGTTCTAATGGCTAAAGTTTGCTCAAGTTGTCATCAGTGAAAAACAGGGATTCCTAATGGGAAGTGTCAGACAACCTTCACTTCTAGGTAGCACTGCCAGTACCACCTACAATAATTAGAGCTGAGCAAAAATTGGACTTTCCATATCACCAGACATTTGTTTATTTTGAAGTTTGATTTTGTCCTGAATTGTGACAAAAAGTCAAATATCAAAATTAAGCATGATGCAAATTACACAAAACATTGAATCAGAAATGTCAAAGAATTTAGTTTTGTAGAAATGTAGGGCTGACAGGGACCTTGAGAAGTCATCAATTCCAGTCCTTCTTCCTGAGGCAGGACCAAACAGAATTTCCATTTTGTTGAAACTACATATTTAGTAAAAGCAATGAATTTAATGGAAACCTTTAATAATGCCACAACTACAAATCTCACAACACATAGCAACTTCTGTCAAATAATCTCGAAGAGTGTGTCTAGATTACAGGGTTTTGTCTACAAAAGTGGCCTTTTGTCAACAAAACTATACCTGTGTCTACACTACCATCGCGTTCTGCCGACAGTAAGTCAACAGAACGCGGCAGTTTTGTCGACAGCGGTAAACCTCCTTTTACGAGGAAGAACACCTTTGTCAACAGAGATCTGTTGAGAAAAGGTGTGTGTGGACGCAGGGAGCCAGTTCTGTCGACAAAAAAGGCCTCCAGGAAGAAGCCCTGGTGGACAGTCTAGCCTTTACAGGTACAGCACCTCTGTGGTTCCTGGCCACAGCCTCTTAAAGGCACAGGCACCCCAGACAAGCCTTGCTGTCTGGCAGCTAGCCAGAGCACCCGTGACAGCCGTGACAGCCATGTCCCAGCCTCAAGGCCCCCCGGCCCTTCTTGGGACAGAGACGAGGACCCACCCAGGGGCACCAAAAGGCAGGCACCAGCCTGGTCAGGGCTAGAAATCAAAAACCTCCTGGAGCTCTGGTCCCAGGAAGAAGCCCTGCAGACCCTGCAAACATGCCGCAGGAATGCGGACATTTATGAGCACCTGGCCCAAGGACTGGCCACCAAAGGGCATCACCCCTGCACCATGGCACAAGTCAGGGCCAAGGTAAAGGAACTGCGGCAGGGATATGCCAGGGCCCAGGACCAGAGCTGGTGCCCGCTCTGGGGCAGCCCCCGAGACCTGCCCTTACTATGAGGAGTTGGAGCAGATCGTGGGCGGTCGGGAAGCCCGGACTCCACTGCGTGTGATGGAATCCGGGTTACCCCACCATATCGTGGACCGACCCCTCCTGAGGGAGGAAGACCAGCAGGAGAGGTGGGAGAGCTGCACCAGGAGGAGGAGGAGGAAGAGGAGGCAGCAGGGACCAGAGGCCTCCCAGGGGTCCGTGGACATTGGGGAGGGAACATCAGGTGAGTGCTTTGAGGGGTCACTATACACGGGTGGGTTGGCAGTGTGGGAGGCCAGCTAGCCGCATTGCCACTGTGGGGCCCCTGTGAGGCTTTCAGGCTGCTGCCCAACTTACATGTGGTGTCACGTGTAACACCCCTGAGTCTCCTGTCCAAAAGAGAGACCCTGACAGCCACAGCATGCCCTCGGGAACAGCAGGGGTGCACACAGACAGTGATTGTCTTCTCCTCTTTTCCTCCACAGCCAGACCCTCTACCCAACAGGGGAGCACCACACCCGCCCTACCACCATCCCGGACCTGTGGCACCTGCAGGCACTGGTGTGTGTACACGGACCTGCTGAGGGAGCACGTAGTGGCCCTGCAGGACCTCAACAGCACCCTCCAGCAGAGGACGCAGGCAGAGGCCGAGTGGTGCACCAGGCTGCTGGACGAGCTGGTCCAGCAGCGCACTGACATCTGTGCCACAATGCGGGAGCTCTTCGCCTTGCCTGCCCCTGTCATGGGCACTGCTCCTCCTGCACGCCAGGCCCCTGCTCCTCCAGCCCCCCCAACCCCTCCTACTCCCAAGCCCTCATAGGCCCAACAGCTGCCCCCGCGCCCTGCCCAGGCCAGGACTAGGTCTCGCTCCACCCGATCCTAAGGCCGTGGCGATGCCAGGACACAGGAAGGTGGCAGGACCCTGTGATCAGGGAAGCAGCGGCCTACTTGAGCCCCCGTCCCCTCTCCAGGTTTTCAGTCCCCTACCACCTCAGTTAAAGGTCATTTCAGTTATATAACAAAATCTTTATTTTTTAGTGGAAGATTTACCTTTACACATTTGAACAGTACACAGAGATTTTTTTTTAAACAGTTAGCACATTTTCTTTACTGATAATGTTTCTAATAAAAAAACTAATGTCTGTGTACAAGGAAACCCAGGTGTGTACGTATTCTTTATGGGAAGAGGGTGAGAGTAGTGGAGGGACAGGTAGGGGTGGGCCAGGCCAAACCCCCCATGGGGGAGGCCCTGAGGAGAGTCAGTGGGCTCCTTCTGAGAATCTCTCCCTCAGGGCCTCTCAGATTTGGACACCAGCCTGGTGAGCCTGGAGGATGGCAGCCATCCGGGGCTGCTGAAATGGCCTGTCCTCACCATCACCCCGGCAGGAAGGCCTCCCCTTTCCTCTCCACCAGGTTATGGAGGGTGCAACATGTGGCCACCACTTCCGGGATGTTGCGTTTGCCCATCTGAGGAGGCAATGGAACCTCCCTTTCAGCTGGCCAAAGGCGCATTCCACCTGGATGTGAGCCCGGCTAAGATGCGTGTTGAAAAGCTCCTTGCTCACATCCAGGTGGCCAGTGTAGGGCTTCATGAGCCACAGCATCAGGGGGTAGGCTGCGTCGGCCACTATGCACACTGGCATCTGCACGTCCCCAAGTGCAAGGTGCCGCTGGGGGAAAAATGTTCCTGCCTGCAACCTGCGGTACAGGTAGGAGTTCCGGAATATACGAGCATCATGTGCCTGCCCTGACCACCCAACACAAATGTCCATAAAGTGTCCCCGGTGGTTGACCAGGGCGCGCAGCACCATTGAATAGTAGCCTTTCTGGTTTATAAATTGGGCTGCTCGATGGGGCGGTGCGCAGATTTCGATGTGTGTCCCATCGAGGGCTCCTCCGCAGTGCGGGAATCCAAGGGCGGCAAACCCGGCAATGATGTTGTCCAGGTCTCCGAGATGGACGAGCCGCTTCAGCAGCTCCGCATTAATGGCCCTCACCACCTGCAGCACGAGACAAATAGACAGACAGAAACCAGGGAGTTAGACAGGTTACCTAAGCGCTTGGGGGGAGGGACCCTCTCACCCTCCCAACCCACCCGTCCCCTTGTCAAGATGCCCCCCTTCCCCACATCAGTGCAGGGGTGGCCGAGGAGCAGCCTCCAAGTGCCACTCCATCCCCCACTCCCCCTTACCCTTGCTTGGCAGGCCCCCTTTCTCAACCCCCGCACTCAGCAGGGCCTGTCCCCCGAAAGTGACTTACCTCCATCAAGACGGCCCTGATGGTAGATCTCCCCACACCAAACTAGTGTCCCATGGAACGGTAGCTGTTGGGGGTGGCCAGCTTCCACAGGGCGATTGTGACCCGCTTCTGCAGGGGGATGGCGGTCCACAGGTGGGTGTCCTGGTATTCCAGAGCAGGGGCAAGCCAGGCACACAGCTCCAGGAATGTGGCCTTCCGCATCCAGAAGTTGTGGAGCCAGTGGCCGTCGTCCCAGAGCTGCATGACGAGCCGGTCTCACCAGTCCGAACTCGTCTCGTGCCTCCAAATCTGCCTATCCCCAAAAAAGTTTGGGGGTAAGGGCAGAGCTCCTGCATCCCGGAGGAGGATCTCCTTGGTGCGGTCCGGGTCCATATGGGGCAGGACATTCATGACAGAGTCATGCAGATGCAGCAGAAGCTTCAGTATGGCAGCGTGGGGCCATTGCCTGCCCAGGGGCAGCTCAGGCTCCATGGCCAAATAAAAGGTGAAAAGCAGAATAAAAACCTGCAAATAAACTGCTGTGGTGTCCGAGGAAGCAGGGCAACCAGAGCAAGCACTGCAGCAGCTTTGCTTTCCCTCTAGGAGGTAGGCAAGTCAGAAGCAGGAACAGAGCAACGGCTGTGTTGCTCCTTTAAGCACGTGTCTCTGCAAAGGGCAGGCAGCAGCACCTGGAAATAAAGGCTGCGCCCATGCCCTGCCAGAAGCACTTCCGGGTGCCTTTTTTTGTTGACAGAGCATCTGGCAGTCTGGACGCTCTTTTTTGAAAAAGCGGATTGATTTTTTGATCCGCATAATGTAATCTAGATGCTCTTTTTCGACAGAAGCTTTGTCAACAGATACTGTTGACAAAGCCTCTGTCGAAAAAGGCATGCAGTCTAGACGTAGCCTCAGGGTATGTCTACACTGCATTCCTCTTTTGAGAGAGGAATGCAAATGCAGCTGAGCAAAACTGCAAATGAAGTGCGGATTTGAATTTACCGCGCTTCATTTGCATAATTGCGTCCAGCCGCTATTTCAAAGTACCCTATTTTGAGATAAAAATGCTGTGTAGATGCAGTTATTTCGAAAGAAACCCCTTCTTTTGAAATAACCCTTACTTCTAAAGAATAGGGGTTAATGGTTATTTCAAAAGAAGGGATTTCTTTTGAAATAACCACGTCTACACAGCGTTTTTTTTACCTTGAAATAGGGTATTTCGAAATAGCGGCTGGACGCAATTATGCAAATGAAGCACAGGAAATTCAAATCTGTGCTTCATTTGCAATTTCGCTCGTCTGCATTTGCATTCCTCTCTCGAAAGAGGAATGCAGTATAGACATACCCTAAGAGTTGTACATATAACAGATAGAAAAAGCAAACAAAGCACTGGAAAATTAACCAGAATTGACAACAGGACTCTCTTTAACTTTATAGTTCCAGTTACAAAGAAAAAAAGAGAGCAGCCAGAGCACAGTAAAATGAAAGAAACTTCTGCAAGGACTCCAGAATATATATTTCTTCCTGGACCTGAGCCCAGGTACTCAACCAACGAAGAAAAGTCTGGATCAACAATGGAGATGCAAAATTCAAGAAAGGCAAGCAGTAGCCTGTGAACCCAATGTGACCCTGGAAAAAGCTACAGAAAGCTGTTGGTCTTTTAGCTAAAGAAGCTTGGAGCAGTTAGCTAAGAAATAGCTCCTTTTGTTTTTTGTTCTGGCATCCAGAAGAAGATTTTGTGCATTCTTTGTAAATAAACAAGATTGCATCAAAGAAAATGCCAGACTCTATCAATTTCTACTTCCAACTGGAACAGCCCCAAAGCCTAGCACTTTGACTAGTTGCTCGGGTCAAAAAGAAGCAACACTGTATTTGAGGAAAGCTCCACATTAGATATGCAGGAGACATAGTCTGCACAGCATCTTCAGGTTAAAATAAACTTCAGAAAACCAGATCCAGACGCTTAACCCTGATTGTCAGTACCCCAGGATTGAGGAATTTTCTTTTTTTCCTTGGGTCTATTTGTCTTACAGGTTAATGTTAATAATAAGTATTATAAAGGTCACATTTCAGACATATTGCTAGAATCCTGTGAGGAGTTACATTGAGGAAGTAATGTTATACAATGCAAAGGCATACTATTCTGCATTACTTTAATGTAGACAGATTGGCTGCGTCTAGACTGGCAAGATTTTGCGCAAAAGCAGCCACTTTTGCGCACAATCTTGCTGTCTGTCTAGACTGGCCGTGAGTATTTGCGCAAGAACACTGATGTTGTACTGTACAAAATCAGTGCTTCTTGCGCAAATACTCTGATGCTCCCGCTCAGGGATAAGCCCTCTTGTGCAAGTATTCTTGTGCAAGAGGGCCAGTGTAGACAGCAACGTTAATTTCTTGTGCAAGAAAACCCGATGGCTAAAATGGCCATCGGAGCTTTCTTGCGCAAGAGAGCGTCTACACTGGCACGGATGCTTTTGCGCAAAAGCACATGCCAGTGTAGACGCTCTCTTGCGCAAATACTTTTAACGGAAAACTTTTCCGTTAAAAGTATTTGCACAAAATCATGCCAGTCTAGACGCAGCCATTGGGTTTAATGAGCATCACTATTAACTGAATGGGTCATTTTAAATGCAAGGGTTCAGTCATTTCCTTGGTTTTTGTCTTGCATTTTTCAAAGGAAAGAAATTTGTTAAGGATTTCAGGAAGCCATGTGAACTGCAGATTAAACAAGATGCATAGCAATGTGCTTTGAAATGATATGAAGATAAAATGATGAGCCTCTTTGAACTCTCATTTACTAATGTAATTGAACCTAAGATCAATTTTTTTCTGTCTTCTTTTTGAATAGCTAGCCCTCAATAAAGAGATTGCCTATTTGTAACATTTGTGATCCTTCATTATGGTTCAGCTCTTTGAGGGTATGTCTAGACTACATGGCTCCGTTGACGGAGCCATGTAGATTAGGTTTCTAGACATAGGGAAATAAAGCGGCGATTTAAATAATCGCCCGTTATGCCTCGTGGAATGAGGTTTACCAGGGTGGTCAACAAGGGCTTCCCTTGTTGACTGCGGAGCATCCAGACTACTGCTCTGTGCTGCCAAATAGCTGATCGGCACAGCGCGGCAGCCATTTTTATGTAAATGAAGCGGCGATTATTTAAATCACTGCTTCATTTCCCTTTTTCGAGTACACTAATCTACATGGCACTGTCGACAGAGCCATGTAGTTTAAACATACCCTTAGTGTTCAGACAAAACTCCCAGTGAAGTCAATGGACATTTTTTTATTTAAATACTGCAGAATTTGCCCCTAAACCACAAATCTGTACATAGATAACTAATAAATAAAAGATCAAAATATGTAGTGCATGTGCTGGATTCTTTTCCTTCTTATGCATGCAGCAGATTACTAAAATCTGATCAGTGACAGTGGTGTAGCTAAGCATCTGCACGTCTTTGCAGGATCTGGGCCAGGCCAGTAGAATTTTTGTGCCTAATGAGTAAGGATAAAATGATGTCACAGAGGTCACAAATTGTGTGCATTTCAGAGACCTCTATGACATTTGCTGCTGCAGCCAGGCAGAAGGGCCAAAATGGTTAACCGGTGGAGGAACCCTGCAGTGCTGAGCTCTTATGGGTGTCAGGGAGATCCTGGGGCTGTGCAGGGACCCTAGAGCTCTGGGCAGTTGTGCAGCAGACCAAACTCTATCTTGTGCATCCTCATTAGTATGGTTAAGATTTTGTCATGGTTATTTTTAGCAAAAGTCTATACAGGCTGCAGACAATAAACAAAAATTCATAGAATCCAGTGACCTGTCTGTGAGCTTTGCTAAAAATAATTGGGTGGGGAGAAACTGATTGAAGCTCAAGTGGGTGCAGGGACAATCAGCCCTGCTGCATAATACTACAAGGTAGGGGTTGTCAAACATTTTCATCTCCTGTACATTTTTGTTCACTCTTACAATTCATTAAAATTCCTGTGGCAACTTCAATTGCCTTAACTGAAGATAATACGCTGAAAGTATTTATATTTAGCTGTCTTTTAATAAAGTTTAGCAGCTGGAGAGGGCACTATATAAGGCGGCACTCTTTCCCTTTACCACTCTTTGGGTACTGCTGCTATAGGCACATTAAATACTTAACTAGTATACAGACACACACTACTCATTATTAGAGGTACATGGCTGAGGAATGGATATGTATTGATACCTCATATTCTCATGAAGATGAAACCATATCTGAGACTTTATTTAAGAGCTATGGACAAAACAATTTCTAACACTTTAGGAATTCAATTCCAATCATTCTTAGATGCAGAATTCTCAAACTACTGGAGAAAAATATTCAAATCAAGTTAATAAGATTATTTTAGATGTTTTGCCAGCAACTGAAACATGTATGTTATCATATGTAAATCAAAATGTCTCCTGATTTGCTTTTTCATGAAAAACAAGTAGCTTGAATTTCTATAGTTGTGTATTTAAGACAGAACTTTCAATTAAAGCAAAAAAGAGATAATCCATAATAATAACAAAATAATAAATAATTAGAGCTGGGCCTGCATCCCCCGTCCCCATGCCTGAGAATGGTTCCAGAGTCAAACAAACATTGCACTCACACCCATCCATAAGAACAATATTTAAAAACTACAGGTATACAAACCAATTCATTTTCAATACTCTGCAGAAGAAATAGTGACAAATACATTTGAGATAGCATGGCTGAAATAAGCATTCAGTCAATCAGTGGTTTGTGCATTCAAAGACATTTCCGATGATGCAAAGACCATCAACCTGCCTCAAGAGGTGGGAAGCTTGATTAGGCCATCTGAACAGGGAAGGAGAACACATGCTGAGGGATGGCTTTGACTCTAGGGTGCCCCTCTCCTTCAGAGTCTTCGGCACTCACTGGGTAGGTCGGAGAGGATGGGAGCTAATGGATCCCTTGCACTCTCCTTTCATTAATGTAAATAGGCACCAACTTCTCTTCTTGCTAGGGGGGAGGAGGAGATGCTCAACCTCTCCCCTCTGCTCCTGGAGCCACCCAAACTCCACCCCTTTCCCCTAACCCCCACTCCCACCTTGCCTCCTACTTCCCCTGCTCCAATCCTGTTCTGCCTTTTCCTTGCCTCCTCTTCTGAGCATGCCCCCTCACCATTCTTCCACCTCCTCCCCTCACCAGAGCTTGAACACCACAAATCAGCTGTTCATAGCACTCAGGAAGTGCTGGCAGGGAGAGGGGGCACTGGTCAATGTGGGACCACTGCTACACAAGAAGCACAAAGGGAGCTTAGTGTTGGTGGGTGCTCTGCACCCACTAATTTTTCCCCACAGGTACTCTAGCCCCGGAGCACCCATGGAGCTGGTGCTTATAATTTAAATCACAGCCTGTGTCCACTGGAGCATCATTTTGCTCCATTCCAGCAGTCCGATTCTCCACACTCAGTAGAGGTAGCCATGGAACTGTGTTTCAAAGATGTGCATCTGACCAATGGCCTGTTTGGAGGTAAAGAAAAATATTTATTTCCCATCTGGGTCAAATTGGAAGAGGCCTGGGAAGTTTTTCACCTTCCTTGAGGCCTCCTGGAGTTACAGTTAAGTTAAATAGGAATAGGATTAATTATTACTATTAGTTCATCACAACCTGCAATGAGTTCCCAGAGTGGTTAAAAGGAATGGTTTCCAGAAGTAAAAGATCTGGGATTTTGCTAATGGGCCTTGTGAGCATGGCACAGTAGAAGACTTTGTTGGCTAAGGTTTGTCCCTCTCAGGTATAGGTAGTGATAAGCAGGGACATCCCTAGGGGGGTCTGGGGCCCAGACCCCAGGGCAATCTCCCAGTGCACCAGGTTTGGGGTCTGTGGCAACTCTCCACCGCTGCATGCTCCACCTCTCCCCTGCCTCTGCTCTGCTCCCACCCTATCCCCAGTCCACCCCTTCCTGTTCCCCCATTTCACCCTTGCCCAAAGTCCCTTTCCCTGAGTGATGTGAGCCAGAGGATTACCTGGGGGACCTGGCACAGGGCAACAGCAGGGGTCCATCCCCCCCCCCACACACACACTCAATGTGGTGGCAGGATCCAGAGACACCTGGCAGCCTGCTCTGCTCTACCCTGCCACCCCTTTCTCAGCTCGCTGTGCTTGGCTTCACCGCAGCAGGGGAATTGGATCTGGGGCTCGGTTGCTCCACTTGTCGCCACCACAGTGAAGTGGGCTGGGAGATGGGCCTAGGGAGCTGCCCCAAACAGGCCCAGGCTGCAGGGTTGTTCCAGCTCCTGCTGCCACAATGAGTGCGGTGTGGGGGGAGGGTGTTTGACTCCTGTTGCTGCCCTCTACCAAGCACCCCAGGTAATCTCCCAGACTGCTGTATGTCCCATGGGTCCTATCCAGAGGATGGTAGAGGTGGCCACCAGGGGACCCCCTCAAAGCCTGGGGCCTAGGGAGCTGCCCCAAATTGTCCTATAGATGGGATGGCTCTAGTGATAGGACTTAGAAAACAGAGCTGAATTCCAGGGTAGTCTGAGAAGAGTCAGCCTTGATTTATGAGTTACATGGTAGGAGCACTGTAACCCCTGCATTGAAGCCATTTAAACTGACTGGTAGGCGGGAGTATGGGTGACAAAACAGGTAGCACCATTCCCCTGTATGATGCTTAATACAGCTGTAGCCTGCTTCTTAAAATCCATCCAAGTATTTCCCTTCTCATTCATTACTACATCAAGTTTCTACCATCTTGTCTTTCTCCTCTTTTCTCCTGAGATCTTCCTTTATGTCTCCCTGGTACTCACTGTATTAGCTGAGACATGCTCCATTGATTTTAATATTACATGTAACCCCCCAAATTCCTCCCTCAGTTACTCAGGAGCAGGTCACACTCACATGTGTGCCTGGGCACCTGATGTTTTAACATAAAAGGAGATCCTGAGTACCCCAGTGGTGATATTGTTTAGTTGGGGATTCCCTATCCACCCCCTTGCTGCAGTCCCTAGCTCCTAAAGAATATACAATGGCAGTACCTCCACCTGGCTGGCCCTGTACACACTTATGGTGTGCCTTGGGAGCCTCCAGGAATAACATTATTCCAACAATAACCTGGAACTAAGTCCAAGACAACAATTATAAATAATATACATATAATTGATTACATTAGGATTATCACACCTTTACTTAAACGGGATTTAACAGATTAAAAGTGAATAAAATCAATTAACAAAGTACACAGAAATAAAAGGAACTTATCTATCTGGCATTTGCACTGCCACCATTTATCCCACCCCAGAGTGTGTACTCCTCTGGAGTCAGAGTTCCAGACACTTGCTTGCATGGGCATGCTTGAAGGTCTGCAGCTGGAGTGGAAACAGCACTGTGCAGGTCCTGTGTGTGTTAGTCCAACCTGAGCAGACAGCTGCAAAATCCCTCTGCCAGTAGAGCAGGCTCCACCAAATGCCAGCCGTTCTGGTTCACTGGGCTGGTCACTCTGCCTCTCTTTGGACCCAGAGTTAGTCTATATCTCTGAGGTCTTTCCCAAAGAGCCCAGTTACTCACAGTTTCCTCCTGTGTGCAGGTTTATGTAGCCACAGGCACAGCCAGAGTCTCTCACTTCTAGGGATAATCAGCAGCCTACTAGATCCAAGCCCCACAGGCTCTTAGTCCCAGGCTCTAGCTGCAACACAATAGCTCCTGGACTGGACAAAGGCTCCTCCATAGCAAGCTGGTTCCTCTCTCCCAAAATGCCCAGAGAAGCCCATGTTTCCTCCTTTTTCCTTAAGGGCTCATGGGAGTTGTAGGGTTGCCAGATGGTTTCTGAAAAAATACCAAACCAAAAAAAAAAAAAAAAAAGAAAGAAAGAAAAAGAACCCTGAGAGTTGTTAAGCAAAAAAACAAAACCAAAACCAAAAAACCAATCCCCCCAACTCCCCTCCCAAAAACCAAAACAGCGTGTCCCCTTTAAAAAACACATGGTGAGGTTTTTTTGGCCCTAACAGGCTGCTGGCAGCCACCCGCCATCTTGCCTCCCTGCGCAGAGCCAGACAGCTCTCCTGTGGAACCCAGTAAGCAGTAAGATTGCCAGGCTGCCTTCATATTGAGCCGGACAGCCCGGGATTTTCGCCTCCTGGCTGGGAAAAAATCAGAAAGTATCGGATATTTTAGGTGCAAGAGTACGTTCACACTGCCATGTGCTTTTGTGCAAGAGATGTGCTTTTGTGCAAGAGTGTCCATGGCAGCATGAAACAGATTGTTTAGCATAAATAGCTAGTACATATTCTAAGGGACCATTCAAGGGAGAGTCACTCATTAACATCTCTGCAGTCATAGAACAAAAAGGAGGTTAGTGGTTTACAGGTTGTTGTAATAAGTCATACATCCAGTATCTCTGTTCAATCAATGGTTTTTAATGTGTAGAAGGGTTACGTGTGCTAACTACTTATTCTAAACAGTCTGTTCCATTTTGCATTTAGTTGTGATGGTTGAGTTCCTTTCCCAGGCCTGAGGAAGAGCTCACTGTGACTCAAATGCTTCTCTCTCACACCAACAGAAGTTGGTCCAATAAAAGATACTACCTCGCCCACTTTGTCTCTGAAAGCAGAGAAAAGTATTTACAGCTTAGTTTTCCCAACCATCTTACTTGGAAAATAGTTGCTTACTTTCTATGCTGTGAGGTAACACTGGGCCTGCAGTCAGCACTGAAATAGGCCCTCACCTCCTCTATAAGATTATAAAAATATATCTGATTTTAACCCTGCTGGTGCCTACTACAGCATAGGAGAAGGGGCGATGAAAAATTAGACGAGGTAAAATAACAACAACAAAAGCATTCAAATTAAGCTTTATAAGGTGAGAAAAAGGAATTCTGCCTGTTACAGCACGTCATAAAACTATTTGTGATTCACAGGTGACCCATTTATTCAACAAATTTGTAATTACCATAGAGCACACTCTGGATATGTGTGTGCATGTTTTGTTTTACAAAGAAGTTCTGTGTCTCCACACAATACGCTACTGTTCTGAAGTGTGACAGCTGAAATAGATCTTCACACTTTTCCCATCTGCAGAGAGATGCAGGTTACCAATCATTTATACCAGCTCCTAGAGGTCTTGGGAAAGTGATATACCACACTCCTGTTAAGTGACAATACAGCTGTGTTTCTTAAATTATTTAATGTTCAATAATCTAATGTGTTGCATTTCTTTGCAAATTCAGATAAACAGATTTTATTCTCATAGCCTCCAGTGTGGTGGAGGTCATCCAGAAATGGGCTGCCAGCTGCCTGACCCAATTCTGACTCAAATCTTATGTCGAGAGAGGTGTCTAGCTTCCCCAGAGCATGGGCTAAATGAATTTTTGTACATCAGATTAGATCTCTTCTTACCTTTTCCTTTGCTTCACATTCATTTTTTCATTCATGATTTCCCCTTTCTCCATGTACTATAATCTGGCTTCCCTTCTCGTAGATCACCTGTGTACATTCTGTACAAGTGGTACATTCACATTCGAGGCTAGGATGATACACAACTTTCCATCCCAAGTGCACTGTCTTACTGGTGCGTCAACATAATTTCTTGACAGCTTTAGGCAATCATTAACGCATAAAAGTACTGTGTACATCTGCATTTCAACACAACTGGAGAGATAAGCTTTTAGTCACCACTCCCTCTCAGTCAGTCCCCTCCATATGTCATTTATATGTTAGCACTGTATCTCAGGGTAGGTCTACACTGCAAAGATAAATCGAAAAAAGAAATGCAATTTGCTGTAAATTTCAGTAGGGCTTCCTCTTGTAATCTAAATGTTTGTCAGCTACGCCAATCAAATAAGATCAAATTTATGATGTACTATAGCATCCTTTCCAATCCTCAGCAAAAAGTGCCCTGGAGGATGCCTGGAAGAGAAATAATTTTCTGATGTCTTTTCTATAACAATACACCTTTCCACTTGCTGCCAGCTGAACATGTTTAACACAATGTGTGAAAAATGTGGATGTGGCCATAGGAACAGTGGCTGGAAGAGTAAGGTATGTCATGTTCAGTCTAAAAGCATGTTTCCTTTTTAACCCCATGGAGCCCATGTTTAAATTTGCCATGGAAATTAATATTGTTTGCATACCCTCACTGCATTCCTTGTGAAACCAGTTGCCTTTAAGGGGCCAATGGCAGCACAGCAATGCAGCTGTGCTGCTATTTCTGGGGTGCTGCTGATTGCTGTGTACATGCATATGGCCTGAGATCAGAGGCATCCTGTATTTGTTCTGGACTGGACTTCTATCCTATCAATGGCTATTAGGCCACGCCTCCTGCGCATGCTGCACTGCCACTCATTCTGAATGTTTCCAGAGATGAACTAAATTCCTTCAGGAGCGGTTGAATTCTCATAGGAAGTTCTTTTCTCTTTAAAGCTATTTAACACAGATGGGGACAGTATGCTCCTTAAACATTGGTCTTCAGATTTTCAAATTTCTGTGTATCTATTACTGACTTTAACAAGTGATGAATGTGTAATTCACTATGCACCACTTTCAGGCTGTAAAGGCACCAAGCTAATGCCAGTGTAAGTGCTGCTACATTATGGGCTACTGGACGTGTAACTCTGTTTGGGAAGTGATTGCTGGCTGCATATGTTAGCTGAGGACTGAGGACAGTGTATGGAAAGACTTACCAGAGGTTCTTTTTCTTGAGAGATAAAGTGTATATGCATCATGCCTAACAGCTTGCAGTGTTGCTGAAGTATAAGAAAGCAGTGTAATTCTCTATGGAAGTTTTTTTTTTTTTTGGCTATTAAATAACGAAAGTGGCATAATTCTATATGTGAATGCAGCAAATGCCAACTTTGCTATGAAGGAGAAGGGGAGGAAACAATATCCCTCCCAAAAATAAGAGGGAAACTCAGAACAACTTTGAAATAGACAAAACCTTCAGCATTAGCCATGAGTTAGGGACACCATTGCCCTGGATGACACTCAGAGTCACAATTCCTCCTCTACATCACTCATGAGTGTGTGTGTGTGTGTGTGTGTGTGTGAATTCATAACAGCTTTGAAAATGGGGCAGATCACTTCCTGCTTTGTGTCCGGCAAGCTGTGCAGGCCAATATGGACAGGTGATGATGGTAGTAGAGGTCAAATAAGGCTCTGCCTGCTCAACGGTTCTTCCTGCCACACCCACATACTTGCAGGAATGCATATGTGAGAGCAGCAGCAGCTCTAAACCTACACTTTGCACAGACCCAGAAGTGGCATGGGACCGGCAACAATATAGCAACCTGAGGGAAGAAGGAGTCTTATTCACTTGTTTGGTGATGTTAGGACTAGTCAGAATCCAACTCTTCATGATTACTCCCATCCCCGAGGAAGCTGGGGGGAGGTTATCTTTTGGGGATATCCCCTTATTGGAGTTGATGAAGTAAGGAAAAGCCCATGTGTAAAAGAGGAGACTGAGGGGGGATATGATAGAGGTATATAAAATCAGAAGTGGTGTGGAGAGGGTGAATGAAGAAAAATTATTTATTAGTTCCCATAATAGAAGAACTAGAGGACACCAAATGAAATTAATGGGTAGCAGGTTTAAAACTAATAAAAGAAAGTTCTTCTTCACACAGCGTGTAGTCAACCTGTGGAACTCCTTGCCAGAGGAGGCTGTGAAGGCTAGGACTATAACAGAGTTTAAAGAGAAGCTAGATAATTTCATGGAGGTTAGGTCCATAAAAGGCTATTAGCCAGGGGATAGAAATGGTCCCTGGCCTCTGTTTGTCAGAGGCTGGAGAAGGATGGCAGGAGACAAATCGCTTGATCGTTGTCTTCGGTCCACCCTCTCTGGGGCACCTGGTGCTGGCCACTGTCAGCAGACAGACTACTGGGCTAGATGGACCTTTGGTCTGACCCATACGGCCGTTCTTAAGTTCTTATGTTCTTATGTCCATGTTAGAATGTTATTTTCAGAAAAAAAATAACATTGAAAAAAGAGGTTAGAGAAAAGAAAAAGGAGGGAGGAATAGGAAAAAGGACAAAAAGGGAGAAGCACAAGTGATGTGAATTCTGAAAAAATACACAAGTGCAGTATTTTTATCTTGCATTTATGTCAGTGTCTGTAATAACTGTAAGGGTAAACTGAGGCAGTCCATGGTATTCTGCTAAGAATCCCTATTAAAATCCTAAATTTGAGGCAAGGCCTCGAAACACACAGAACAAGCAGCTAACATGACCCTGGTCGCCCTGGCAACCACATTCCAAGAGGGCCTCACTCCAATAAGACCCTGGCTGGTACCAAAACAAACTTTACGGAAGTCATTCTCACTGTCTCCTTTAATCCTAGATAAGCCTGAGACCCAAGGACTATACCAACGCGAGGTGGTATCATCTCGCAGTAGACACATCATAATTTCAACAGACAAAGTTGCCATTAAAATGCTTCTCTTGTTTATGTTGGCTTATTTAGCTTGTTAGGAATAACTACCTGTATTATTGATAAAATGTTTAATTGGCAATGGGCGGAGATGCCGTGTAACCTTCATAGTTTATTGGCTTATGTGCTCATTACATCTTGCCGCCAGACCCTATCAAATCGCTTCCACTCCGCCCATCTGCTGCCTATATAATCTACTGTAATGTTTTGATTAACTAGTGTTCACCAGGTTAACCCCTGAGGGACACTCCACCAGCTGTGTGCAATAAATCCTCTGCTTGTTTTCACCTGCATCCAGAGTGTCCAGAATTATTCCCTACAGGCGCAATCATTATAATGCTCTTCAGTGTCACTAACACACTGCCGCATCTACACATAGAGCAGTGAACTCAGTTGTATTTTACATGAGGAAAGAAAAGTAAAATGTGAGCTAACTAGATTTGCATTATTAGTAAAATTATATTAATCAGCAAGAGAGCAAAAGGGAATGGCAACAGATACTTCATGGCTTTTCATTCACACTCTGTGAGCTATATCTCCTTGGTAATTTTCTCTTGAATTTCTCTTGCAACTTGAAAGTAGTGGCAAGGGGAGAAAGAGTCCCTCCAGTAAAGATGACTAGATTTCCTCTAAGGAGACACTGTGATCTATTTTTAAAGCTCATGATAGAAATATTTTCTTTTATGTGTATTCCACAAATACTACAGATAAGGTTACATGTGGACTTCTATTATAATCTTTTCTGTTCACTGGCTTGTCACTTTCTCAGTTATTCTTCTTTTGGGTTGACCATTTCCATTCATGGTCTCTGCCCAAAGTTGAATTTTTAAGGACAGTTTGAGCACAATTTGTTTAACTGTTTTCAAGTTTCTGGTGCAGAGAAATTTGTGATTGTTTTAAAGTTGAAAAAGTGTAAGATTTTTTTTTGCTATTAAATAACTAAAAGCAATGCTACACAAAAACATTAGCCCTATTCTAAACTGACCCAGTTTATTGGTAAAATGAATGTCAACAGGAAGGAAAGTAATGTCACAGAGATGAATCTTGCTTAATACACTAAGATGTTTGATATGTTCTGATAAAAATATGTTAAATGAAAATGGCATTTATTGAACCTATGTTTAACAGCAGGTCTGTTATTGATAGTTGCCAGCAAACTATTCCCACATATCTTGAGTGATTAAGGCAACCAAAATGTGTGATCTTCGGGACGCTAAAAAGTGGTTTGTTTGTAGCAATGGCATAATTCATAGTTTTAAGTGTCAGAACTGCAGTCACACATGCTGTCACACTTGTTCATTACTGTCTTTCAAAATTAACATCTTTCCCTTTGTTTCCCTCTTCATCAGTCTCATTGGTTTCTGTTTTGTCAGCTGAGTTTGCTAGTTTGGGTTACCAACCCTCCAGGATTGTCCTGGAGTCTCCAGGAATTAGAGATTTAATCTGTAATTAAAGTTTATGTCATTTGATGAACCCTCCAGAGATATGCCAAACCAAAATTGGCAACCCAATGTTGTTCCAGTCTCATTCTCTTGGTTTAGTTTTTTGCTGGATTTTCTTTCAGGGTACGTTTAGACTGCGAGGATCTATCGGAAAAAGATATGCAAAATGAGCTCTGCATTTTGCGTATCTTTTTCTGATACTTTTGGTGGAAGAGACTTTTCTGAAATTTGGCCTGTCTAGACTGGGTCAAATTTTGGAAAAAAAAAAAACCCTTTTGAAAGCCCCCTTCTTCCTTGTGGAACAAGGAATACCAGGGCTTCCGAAAGAGCACGTTTGCTCTTCCGCAAAAAAAAAAAAAGCGGAAGAGCAGACGCAGTCCCTGGACTCAGTGGAATTTTTTTGGGATGCCTTCAGTATCCTGAAAACCCCCCGCAGTCTGTCTGTATCCTTAGTTTAGGTCTAATGAGCATTGTTAGCAATTTGCATCCTTTTCCTTGTCCTTTCTTTTACCCTGTGGTAGCCCTTGATTCATGCACTTTTGAGAATAACAAATAACAAATTCAAACCAATACAAGCACATCGAGCACTAACTATCTCAGACCATGACTGTGATCATCTTGATGATGGTGTCACATCCACATAGGCCACTACAGTTGGGATGCCAAAGTGTAATCAGAAAACATACCTAGATGACTAAAGTGGGCTGATTTGAAGCCATATGATGAATTTATTACTAACCAGTACTTCGCTTCCTTCAGATGGTCATCCCAGAGGGCCCTAAGAAGTTCCAAGAAACATGCAAAAATTGTGTGGTGGGTGCAGTTTAGTTCCCTGTTGTATGGTTAGATGTAAAATGGTCTTTTAAATAATAAAGGAAAACATTTAAATTTAACCCTCTTTTTAAAAAATCCTTGATTTGAAGGCTCTAAGTTTTGGGGGGCTGATAAATAAATCTGTCATTATAACCTGTGTTGGGTCTGAACTCTTGGAAATGTTTTTCTTCAGAGGCTCATATTGATTAGTAACTCTCTAATCTTTAGCTATTCAAAATCTTGTGGTCACATTTACAATATAAAGAGTCATATTTTATTCTGAAGAGCATATATTTATACCACTAATATATCCTAACTCTGTTTTGCCAAATATTTCTCTGCCAAGTGACTTTGCACAAATCATGTTAAGTCATCACAAATTCATATAGATTTCTTGGTAATATTTTTCTGACTTTACTACACCTGCCGATAAAAGCTGCTTTTTAATATCACTGTTCCAAGTGAATACAAGCTGTTCTTGCTATGAGTGCAAGATATGTTTCAAAAAACTTGGACTTATAGCGAAACAGCTTAAAGCGGGGAAATTTTTTCCTGCAGCTGACTTGCATTTGTGCAGATTGGGGTTTTTTTGCGTGACTTAAAAGTGGGGAATGAGAAGACTTATAACACATCAGTTCCTACAAGTGTCAATGACTTTAGTGCAGAATGGATGTATACCGGGGCGACTTACAGCAGGTACGCCATGTAGTTGCTATAGTTGCTACAGGGACGTTATATGATTGTAAATATGAGAGACATGTTCTACAGGTTTTTAATGAGAAGGGGGATGTTCATGAGACAGCTTCTATTAAAATGTGATCCACAATAAAAAGTGAATAGGAGTGAGACTCTGTTGGATATTTTCAGCACATTGACATGTCAGGGTCCACAGTCATTGCCCAATGTCCATCCCTTCCAGCTATTGCAAAGTTAATACTCCTGTTAATGTGAAGCACTGCATCTCTGTCATGTTGTTTAATATTGCCCTGAGAAATGTTGCCAACTATGACAGGATATACCCCTATGTACACTACTGTAATAATCATAGTACAAAGTATGCTTTATGACATATTGTTTGAAAGCCCATAATTTTCGGGTCATTATTATCATGGTAAGTTATGTGTGGCAAATTGAATGTAAATTGATAAGATTCCAGTGCACAGTGTTACTAAAACCTGTAAGTTTAAATGCAGATGCAGCAGTGCTTTAACACGGCGGTGTGGCCAGGGCACCAGAACCATGAGAGGAGTAACCAACAATGTTGAGAGCTTGATTACAGTGCTGTAACTTGCTACTCTGAATGGTGTGTTTTTTCATATCCCTGAGGGAGGAAGTTACAGTGCAGAAAAATGGCAGTGCAAAAAAGCCCTGAGGCATGTTCTAAGTCTGGGGAGTGGCCAAACCAATCAGTTCTCAGAGAAAAAGAGCAAACTGACACCTCAGTCAGGTGTAAACAAGATCACTGGGCAATTAACTATTAAATGTTTATTCTTTGGCAGGAAGTGAGATGTGGGCTGGCCCACTGATGTGGGAGAAGCAAAGAAAGCAACTTCCCCAAGGCCCAGCAATTGAAAAGGGCCTAGGGCTCCCATCTGCAGCTACTGTGGCATCAGCGGCAGCCGGAACTGCTGGCCCGTTGGGCAGTGCTGAAGAGCTGGCAGGGGAAAGCTAGCCCTCTGCCCAGCTCCTTCTGCCTGAGTCCCTGCCCCTTTCTGGAGATGGGAGATGCCTTTCAAAGGAGAGGACTATAAAAAGAAAGGAGAGATACTCCAAGAACACATAACCCCTCTGCCTCACTCTCTGTCCATTAATGCACTGCATCAGAAGGAACAAAAGAGGCAGCCATTATACAGAAGAAAGGGTTCTACACTAAGAAGTTTGGCCAGAAAACTGTGAAGAACATGTGGTAAGAAAAACACTCTACTTTGAATTTAGCATAGTTTGTTAAGTTACACATTAGTTGTGTTTTCTCTTTATCTTCCTCATAACCATTCTGACATTTATGGATCATTTATTTGTATTCATTTAAAAATGTGTGTCTCTGTAGTTAATACTCTTGTTCAGCTGTTTTAGCTAAATCAGTGTATTTAAATTGAAGTGTTTGGGGAACGCCATTTGAGATGACATGCACAAATCTTGTTATTTTTCTTAATAAATGATGGACTTTATATGAGCTTGTATTGTCTAGGAGTGGGCTGGATAATACAAGACACACATTTCTGGAGAAGAATCTGGGACTGGGAGTGTGCTGGGATCACCCTGCAGTGTAATTCAGGCTGGCAAAAGCCTGGGTGTGACTGGAAGGTTGCAGATATACACAGATATAGCTGGGAATGTCTTACGTGCTAGCGGCTGTTTTTGAGCAGTCCAGGTGTGGAGGCAACAACAACACTAATCACTGTACTACAGAGTCACTCACTCTCTCTCTCTCTCTCTCTCTCTCTCATTCTCTCTCTGCCCTGGTGACTCTTTTGTTATTTACCACAGTGCGACAGCTTCAAGAGTAGAGATTGAGGGAGCCCCACGTCCAAATATTCCATAGTTAGTGCTCTCTCTGGAGAGGTGGGAACCTGAGTTCAAACCCTTTTTATAGCACTCTGGCAAAGAGGAGGGAATTGAACCTGGGTAAATCCCAGACAACTACTCTGCCCACTGGGTTAAAAGTTGTAAAGCGAGCATCATCTTCTCCTCCAGTTTATGAATGGGACCCCATGTGGTAGGCATGCTCAGAAGCTGCCTACGAGATCAGGCCCTGAATGCCACTAGATAGCCAGATGACTATCTTCTTCCAGACAGTGTGTGATCACTCTGGGGATTAGGCGTGAGATCATCATCCAGATAGGCTAGAATAGAACAGCAGTTTGCATGTCCAGACGCAGAAATATAGGTGACTAGTGAAATTTTGCACTGAAAACAAGCACCAAGTGAGTTTAGGTACCTACAGTGTTCACTGGACATTTTGTTCATCATCATGGAGCCAAAAGTGGGACTTAGGCACTCAAATGTGAGATGTAGGTGCTGAAATCTGGGGTTTAGGCACTTGAGTATCTATGTAGACCTGGGCCAAAAGAATCAACTTTTTACATTACATCAGGGAAGTTGGAAACATGAGACTACTCTTTAAAGTCCAATATGGTTTTTGCCACAAACTTTCATGGTCAGTAAAATGATCACATACCACTCTTTTAAATCATTAACTTTCTGAATTTGCAAGTAATGTACAGACCAAATTTACAGGCTTAGGCCCAGATCCAGCAAGGTTTTTAGACTGCTAATCTCCATTGATTTCAGTGGCAGCTAGGAGCCTAAATACATGAGATCTAGATCTTATTGCTTTGTTAGTTACCAACTGAGCAATGTATTTGTAAAGAAGAGGTACTTAGTCTCTTTCTTTTAGGTAGCTAGTGAATTGTAACAGAGAAATTTTTGAGATTTAAAGTAGAAACAAGATAATGTATTCAACAGTGAACTAATAAGCTAACTGAATTTCTCTTTACCCTTGTAATAACAGTCCACTTAGGAGACAAACACTGCTGGACTGAATTTGTCACAATGGCTTAAAAATAGCAGCTGAATCAATATTAATATAAGAAAGAGCCACGAGATAAATATCAATACTATACAATTACTGCTAACAATGAAACATATAACCAATTTAGAGACAAAGCAGAATTACTCCATTATGAGTGTGCTCGCAATATTTTGCAATCTGTAAATAGCTGAGAATAAGAACAAAGATGGCCACAATTTTGCAATGGGTTCTGCCAATGCAGACACTTATACCCACAAAGCATCCATATCATACACTAGATTCTTATGGGCCCTTTGTAGGTGAAAGACCTGTGATTGCTCCAAATGGGGTAAAAATATCATGTGTAACTCAAACAAAGACCTTTCGGGTTGAAAGGAAGCTCAGTAGTTAAGCTCAGCATTGCATAGTGCACAGAACTCCTAGACTCAAGAGTACTTGGTTTTTGAAGTAAAACTCAGTGCATTAATATTAAGACGATGAACTGTTTTCTTGATCTTCTTGTAACCCTGTAATTTGTCTTCAACTTCTAAAACAGTGGAGAAATCTTTTGTGTGTAGATAAGGCTCATTTGAGTTCTAACATAAGGCTCAAAAGACAAATACAAAAAAAAAAATCTGTTTTCCCAGCAGCAAGGGAGTTGTTCAGAAGGGCATAATGTAAACAAATTAACAAGATAAATGCAAATGACAGGAACACATTGGTGGGCCTGACTGTAGACACTTGTTATATACTAGTGTTTCCACTCTTGCTACTACCATTGCAGATTCAAGAGGGTACCACAGTAGCTATTTTAAGAAAGAAGGCACATGTAGATGCTGTTATATGGGGATACGGTCGCTGCTAGAGTTGTGCATTCTGATTTCATAAGAACCCGAGTATCTCACTGTGTGTTTTTCACTAGCCTTTTTAGTTTTTTATTTTCCTCAGGGAACTATTATTGTGGCAAAAATAAAATTGAAATTTAGTCTTCTCATTATACTTCTGCCATCAGGGAATGGACATTCTATGAGAAGATCATAACTTGCATTATTTCAACCCCATAACTGGCTTTTTGAGATATCAAAAGAGCTTATAAACCACAAAGACAAATCCTTGAATCACAAAGGACACCTAGGACTTCTGGCCAAGCTTGCTTGCTCAGCATTTTTTGGTGATCACTAAATATGCTTAAAATACAATCCATAAATAAGAAATTAGATTAATCAGGGACTATAGAATGGCTTCAACCAAATATCCAGAGCTAAGCAGTACAGTTTTAAAATCAATATGTCATAAGATGTATATATTGAGTCAGTTAAGTTCACAGGAAACTGGGGGGAGATTAGTTTTTAAACCACCTAGGAGGAAAGCAGTTGTGTTTTGTTTCTAGCTGAAGGGAACAGAGAAAAGACTGTGGCAGCACAGCAAGAGAAAAATTACAGCAGTCAAAATGTGACATTAAAAACAGCTGAATCAGAAGCTTAATAGTTGATACATGACTGCTAAATATCTAGGGTATTCCACAAAGGGAGCATTACCTCTCAGAATAAAATCTTTATAGTCTCTTATGCACAAATGTTTCAAAGCTGCTTTTGGTCTTTCAAAGGAACAAAATTTATCATCATGTCATAGATAATCTGAAAATGAAACTTTCTTCTTGATGTCTAATTCTCTGTTCTTTCCCATTTAGTTCCCGCCTCGTGGGTGGTATACAGTACGATATTAGCATACTTTAAATCACACATTTTTGGCTATGTTTTGTTGGTACATTTGATTTTCTAAAACTTAGTGGGATTTTTTCTTCTTTTTCATTATTTTTTTAATTAAAGATATTCCAGCTTACAACCCACACATCAGAAAGAAAAGAGAAGACAGAATTATCCTGCTGCCTATTCACTAATTAAATGGGATGACACATGGTCCACCTTCAGAATATAAGAAATTTGCACAAAGGGCATTTCTGCTGCTCCTCTGACTTCAGAAGCCCTTCCCTGCTTCTTAGAAACTGCTTTGTGGAAGCAGAACTTCATACATTTTAACAACCATGTGAAGGGGCACATGAGAAGACCACCGTTTAGCTTCTGGCAAAGGTCTATGTGTAGCCTAGGGGCACTGAAACTAAGTCATAGCAGTCCATTTCCAGCTACTATGATGGAGAAAGTTTGTTATATTCTGGTGTTCCATATTCAGTAGGTCTTTCCAGAAGGCTCTGTCTGCCTGTAGCAGAAGACTGATGAGGGTACTTTTCTCTTATGAACTCAGCAGATCCCTCCAAATTCTTTGGACAGGGTGCTGTGGAATTTCTGGTTTTGTTTTTTTGTTATACTTGAAGTTTTCATCCTGCCATACTTCTTTATTTTATTTCTTCAGTCATGTACTATGACTCCATTGTTTTGGCTTCTGGGAGGATTCCATGTTTAAAATACAAGTCATCAATCAGTGGTGCCCACACTGGAGAGCAATAACACCACAACTCACCAGTTGGAGCAAACTTCTGAAGTACTAGCCAATGTCAAGTATATGCTTGCCTGAAAATGTGCTTGCATCACACTATGCTGCCAACAATCTCAGGCTGCAGTATACCTTCACAGGAAACACACTGCACAGGGTGTGACTCTCCCCTGAGCATGCCCTTCCTCCTGATCTCATGGGTTCAAATCTAAGGACTTTTCCAAGAGGAAAGCCTCAGCTTATCTCTGTCATTGTCATGGTGCCCACACAGAAAGGCAAGGTCATGAATGGTTCATTAGGTTTTATATATTACAGTCTACATGTTGTTTCTCACAAAGACAGATGAAAAGTCAGTGCAATTAAAAAATAACTGATTATTACATGTGCTTCACTGAGAAGATTGGCCATATCACTGGTGACTCCTAGTAGCAAATATCCCCAATTGGCAGAAAGGGACAGCAGATGGGGAGGGCTCTGAATTACTACAGTGAATATTTCCCCAGGTGTTTGACTGGTGGGTCTTGTCAATATGCTTAGGGTCTAACTGACTGCCAAATTTGGGGTTGGGAAAAAATTCCCCCCAGCTCAGATCAGCAGCAACCTTGGGACTATTTTTACTTTTCTCTCCAGCCTGGACTGTGGGTCAGTTGCTGCTATGAAACAGAGTTAATGGTGATTTCTCTGTGAGTTAAAGTCTTTACATCATAGACTTCAGGGCTTGGATGCAGCCTGAGCTCCGGGACCTCCCACCTCACAGGGGAATAGATGCTCCAACCTTCATCAAATTGTTAATTGTTTTTACTTGCAAACCAGCATCACTTCCATTGCACTTAGAGTGAGCTCCTGTCAGTTTCTTCCCCTTTATCTTTATCTTGTTTGCCTAGGAAAGAAAGCAATTGCATAACTTGGATCTGATGAAAAGGAGAAGTTGAAGTTTGGCTTCCTAAAGTAGCCACCCTTTTCCTAATTATTTATGGAGAAGATAAAGTTTTGGTGAATTTTAGTTGATCAATTAATTCAAGTTAATGCTACAATTAAAGCTGATAGAATATGGATTTTAAATGTAACAAATTAAATGTATTTTGTATCAAAGATTGACCATTTTGATGAATGACCAAGAGGTAGATGAAGAAATTTACCTTAAACCTGAGATTTTCCTATGCACTCACTTTAGCTTCTTGCTGCTCTGTGATTACCAACTCATAAGTATTTAAATAAGCTCTTACATATTTCCACTGAAATCCATAGTTTACGCTAGACAGTCATTATGATGCTATGGATTTTTCTCTAATTTAAATGTTACGTTTTAGCTCAATGTATTGTTGCAAGGAGACTGTTCAATTTCCGATCGGAAGCAGGAATTAGCTCATGCAATTTAATTTTTATCTTTAAAATGAAAAGGGGGAAGGGAGTTAGGAGGTTCTAACTGATCACACAGGGAGAAAGAGATCTGCAAGAAGTTTTGGATTATATTTCATTTCCTCTTTCCTAATTAAGTAATGTAACGATGGACCAGTTAAGCATGCAGATAATGGAAATAGTCCAAACAGTGCAATGTCAGTCCAAAATGAATGTTTTCTTTTAGTTTAATTGTAAAACCATGATATACACAGGAAACATTTATCAGGAAACATATTAACTTGGTCAAATTTTAGAACAGTCACATATGGCATTTTCTACCTTCACAAATACTAGAGCATTTGCATCTGGAATTTGTGTTTTCAGCAGAAAAACGATTGTGACTACAGAACAGAATAATTTAACCAAACAGATCAGATTAAAGATGAAACAAACAGATTCATAAGAAAATATGGCAGAGATTCAATTGTTTGTATATTTCATTTGATTAGTGCCTCTGTTAGTGCCTCTATTTTAAAAGATAATGACAAAAGTAAAATGAAAAACTGTGAGGCTATTAGCTAAATTACTACACACCTCTCTTCTATGTCACTGGTAATCTATCAGAACTAGTTTATCTTTCAGGACCTGGTATGAAGTAGTGGCGGGATATTCAACTAGCCAGGAAGGAAAAATTGCAGCATTTTGAGGGCTGAAGAAAACACTGTTTTAAAAGCATAGGCAATAAGAGAGACAGCAAAACACTACCACCACAACAAGAAAAACAAAAACCCAACCTCCCTGAATCTCTTGATGACACATAGTGAAAATCATCTGATTGTGAAGCCCTAACACATGTATTTTAATATTAAACTTTGGAGCTTTCAATCTTGTCTTGCAGTTCTTTCTTTCCTCTATTAGTGGCCTTGATCCTGCCTGTAGGTGAATCTCATTGATAGCATTAGAGGGAGGATCAAGCTTAAATTGTCAGCATGTTTTCTTACCTGTGTTAATCTCTGCAATGTAAATTGAAAAGAATGTTCCTGTCAGACAGCTCATTATGGGATTGGCTCCCATCCCAGATATAGCTGCTCCAGTGTAATGTACAATTCTGTTCCAAAAAGCACTCTAAAAAAGGATTCATGAGTTCCATATTCATCCTCTATATTTCCATATCAAATTGACCAGATGTGCAAATATAAATATCTGAGAATTACTTAAGCATTGTTTTTGCACAGGAATCTATGCCTCTGAGCCCTTAATTCCAGGCATGGGATTTTACAGGAGTGGGGGTTTAGATTATAAAATCCTTGGGGTGAAGGCCTGTATCTCCTCTGTTTTATGCAGGGCCAACCACACTATGGGCACTCAACAAATAAGAAATTTGCCCATGTAATGCGCCAGGTTGTCATGGGCCATTCCTATGCTTTATGAAAATGTACTAATGAATATGACACAACCAGAATATGCTTTATGCAAGATACTTCATATGATATATCAATGGAAATGTTATAAATGCATATATCATTCCTGTGTTTGGGATTAGAAATATGAAGTATAAATCTGTGTTATTAATGTAGACATACTAAGTGAGGGCCATTAGTAGTACTCAAGGAACTTAATGGCCCAGTACTCAGAATAATGATCTGTAAATAGACTTGTTTGTCAAGTAAGCACAGGAGGAGGGGCTATGGTTGATCCTACCAAGACATCTGGCCATGTTACCTGATACTGGGACCCATCCTGGATGTTGTATTTTTCCACTGAAAGTGAGGAAGAAATTTAAACTCAGAACAAACAATTCCTACCTTTTGCAAAACCTATATAAAGGCAGGAAACCAAACAATAGAGGTTACAGCCAGTCATCAGTTCTCCCTGGCTACCCCACCCAAGAAAACTCCTGGAAACATCTAAGACTGAACTGGGCTGGTGGGGAGGATTGAGACCAGACTGGGAGGCTTATAAGAGCAACTCTGAGGGTGACTCTAGTTCAGTTTGTGTTCTGTTCTTTTTATTTAGTAACCCACATTGTTTTGTCTGCTATCTCTTATGATTATTTAAATAATATATTTTATACTAAATAAAATCACTTTGGTTATTAATAAACTCAGTGTAAGTAATTGGTACATGGGGGCAAGAATTCTGTGCATATCTTTCTTTACCCTTAGAAAGAGGGAGAACATGAGCTTACCTTGTATCAAGCTTTATACAGAGTAAGATGGATTTATTTGGAGTTCAGGTCCCATTGAGGATGTGCATTTGAGTGCCGAAGCAAGTCCCTTTGGTTGAGCCTTCCCAGAGCTGCACTGATCTCAAAATCTGTATTATAGTATAACAGGCTATGACCCAAACTCTGTGTCAGAGCTGGAGGACCTGGCTTGGCAGATCAGAGTTGAGGGATACCCAGATGGGCAGGTAAATGGGCTCAATGATATTTCAGCATATCAAGTGACAGTCCCCAGGGGCTCTCTGTAACCAAACCCATCACAAATGTCCTGTTATTTTCAGAGTTCTATAAGAACAACAACAGAGCAAGAGGGCTGAACGTCATAGAGTGCCATGTCATTTCAGGGAGTGTATGTTATTTGTTAGCTCGGTGGTTCATGAGATGCATTGGCTACTCAGTAAAGAGAGATTTTCTAAAGCAGTTTTTAAAAATCAACTAATTTATTTCAGACAGTTAGCAATTACCCACACAAATTCACAAATGAGACATGACAGATTTGGTCAGGAAGACAGGAGAGAATCTGCATTCAATATATATTTTTAATGTCTGAGCCAACTCCTGTTAACTTCTGTGGGTGCCTGTCTACTGACTTGGAGGCTACATCTAGACTGCACACCTTTTTCAATAGAGGCTTTGTCAACAGATACTGTCGACAAAGCCTCTGTCGAAAAAGAGTGTCTCGACTACAATCAATATTGTCGAAAAAGCAAGCCACTTTTTCGAAAGAGAGTCTAGACGCTCTCTTTTGAAAAAGCACAGTTTGCATGCAATAGCGCCTTTTTTCGACAGATCTCTGTCGACAAAGGCATTCTTCCTCGTAAAAGGAGGTTTACCGCCATTGACAAAACTGCCGCGTTCTGTCGACTTACTGTGTTGACAAAAGGCCACTTTTGTCAACAAAACCTTGTAGTCTAGACACACCCGAAGTCTTCAGCTACGTCTACACAGAAGTGTTATTTAGGAATAACTGACGGTATTCTGAAATAACAAAGAGTGTGACTGCTCTACAAGCCTTTATTTCGAAATACTGTCGAGCTGGAGGACTTCTGACTCTGACTCACGATGACCCTCATTTCACGAGGAGTAAGGGAAGTCAAAGAAAGAGTGTTCTTCCTTCCACTTCCTGCTGTGTAGACAGCGCCAAAAGCTAAATTAAGTTATTTCAACCTCAGCTACGAATTGATGTAGCTGAAGTTTCATAGCTTAATTCAACTGTAGCCCTGCTGTGTAGATGTGCCCTTCGAGACTTAGATCAGGCTTTGATACAGTGGACCTATGAAAGAGTGCAATTATGAGCTCTTAGTTTAATTTATATGGCATCCATATCCTCCCTAATAAGACTAACTTCTGTTGCCACCTGACCCACACATTTTCCATATTCTCCACTCTGATTTCTATACCACAGAGAGAGATTTACTGTAGCTACATAAAATTGTATGTATGTACACAAAATATGTGAAGTGTATGTGTGCACTCATAATGGGGAATGAAAATCCCAGATATTTCCTAAAAATAATTGTTAACATTACATTGCAGCTAGACAGATTATCATGCATTCTTCACTTAATGAAATCACAATATTGTTAAGTCTTTTCTAGAAAAAGATGGAGAGCTGCACTGATTAAAGACAGAGAAATGGAAATCCCTAGAGAATACATGTTTGGAATTAATTCATTGGCCGCAGAATACAAGTAATGATTTAGGTTAATTCTTATTGAAAAATGTCATACTGCAAAAGAAAATAAGATACAGAAAATAATCTTTTTTGCAGTAACTGGTATTTATAATATATAAGTTCCTTATTGTTCCCATTTGCATTATAAGTTGCTCTACAGATTGTAATAGAATGGCTACTTTGCTCTTGCAAATGAAGCTCTTTATTTCTTGCCTTTTTAAAAGAATTGTTAACCAGTTTGCTGATTAACATTATAAAATGGATTGGATGAAAGTAGTGATCCTTATGTTTAAAGAAAATAATGAAGTCATTGAATCTTCTCTCCATAAATGCACAAGCCTTAGGATTAAATGGCCTTTTCATCAAAGAGATCACTATACCACTTCCCAAAAAATTTAAAGGGCAGATTATAAAATAATACCATGTGAAATTATAGTAAAGAACAGAATTGCCAGACACATAGATGAACTTAATTTGTTGGAGAAAAGTCAGCATGGTTTCTGTAAAGGGAAATGATGCCTCACTAATCTACTAGAATTCTTTTAGGGGGAGGGTCAACAAGCATGTGGACAAGGGGGATCCAGTGGATATAGTGTACATAGAGAAAGCCTTTGACAAGTTCCTTCACCAAAGTAAGTAGTCATGGGATAAAAAGGAAGGTCCTCTCGTAGATTGATAACTAGATAAAAGATAGGAAAAAAGGGGAAGGAATAAATGGTCAGTTTTCAGAATGGAGAGAGGTAAATAGTGCTGTCCTGCAGGAGTCAGTACTGGGACCATATCCTATTCAACATATTCATAAATGATCTGGAGAAAGGGGTAAACAGTGAAGTCGCAAAATTTGCAGATGATAGAAAACTGCTCAAGACAGTTAAGCCAAAGCTGACTGTGAAGAGTTTCAAAAGGATCTAGGTGACTGGGCAACAAAATGGCAAATGAATTTCAATATTGATAAATGCAAAGGAATGCATATTGGAAAACATAATCCCAACTATACATACAAAATGATGGGGACTAAATTAGCTGTTACCACTCAAGAGAGAGATTTTGGTGTCATTGTGGATAGTTCTCTGAAAACATTCACTTAAAGTGCAGCAGCAGCCAAAAAAACAAATAGAATGTTAGGAATCATTTAAAAAGGGATAGAAAATAAGACAGAGAATATCTTATTGCCATTATATTAAACCATGGTATGCCCACATCTTGATGATGTATGCATATGTAGTTGCCTCATCTCCAAAAAAAAGTATCTTGGCATTGGAAAAAGTTCAGAAAAGAGCAACAAAAATGATTAGGGGTTTGGAATGGCTGTCATATGAGGAGAGATTAATAAGACTGGGACTTTCCATATTAGAAAACAGGAGAATAAGGGGAAATATGATAGAGTTCTATAAAATCATAAGGAAATATTATTTACTTGTTCCCATAACACAAGAACTAGGGATCACCAAATGAAATTGATAGGTAGCAGGTTTAAAACAAACAAAAGGAAGTATTTCTTCACACAACACATAGTCAACCTGTGGAACTCCTTTTCAGAGGATGTTATGAAGACCAGGACTTTAACAGGGTTCAAAAAA
This sequence comes from Pelochelys cantorii, assembly GCA_032595735.1. Taxonomy (NCBI): domain Eukaryota; kingdom Metazoa; phylum Chordata; order Testudines; family Trionychidae; genus Pelochelys; species Pelochelys cantorii. The sequence goes on along the minus strand of CM064330.1, from coordinate 70,848,631 downwards.
GAAATAGATAAATTCATGGAGGATAAGTCCATCAATAGCTATTAGCCAGTGTAAGCCGGTTAGGCTGCCTGGAGGGGCTCCTCCGCCTCAGGGTCAGTGGATGGCCAGTCTGGCCCACTACACAAACCCCCAAAATAACCCCTTAAGTCAATAGCTTCAAACACCTGGCCTGCTCCAAGTCGGGATGAGAAGCAAAGCGTCTTGAGCCCAGCCTTGCTTCAAGCTGGGTGAGAGGCAAAGAGTTCAAGTGCCCAGCCTTGCTTCAGGTCCGGGCCAATGATAAGGAGTTCAATTTAGTTTATCAGTCACAATGCCCTGGCCCTGGGGCAGGGCAGGCAACAACCAGTCTGTTCAGGAGGCCTGGTCCCTTGGTCAGGGCGGGGCAGCAAGCACCCAAATGTCAGGTCCAGTGCCCAGGCCTGTTTCCAGGCAGGGCAGCAAATAAACAGTTTACCAGCTCAGGAGCCCTGGCCCTAGGTCAGGGCAGGGCAGGGCAGGGCAGCAAGCAAACAACCCCCTGTTACAGGTTTCAGTGCCCGGGCCTTGTTCCAGGCGGGGCAACAAATAAACAGGTTAACAGTTCAGCAGCCCTGGCCCTAGGTCAGGGCGAGGCAGCAATCAAACAAACCCCAAGTTCAATACGCCTGGGCCTGACTCAGGCAGGGGTAATAAGCCCTTACTCCAGAAGGCCCTGACCCTGGTTCAGGGTGGGCCACCAAGTTACAGTTTAGCAATTACAGTTTAAACAGTAGTTTATAGAGCCAGCCTTAGTTCAGGCAGGGCAACAAAGCAGTTCAGGGAGCCCTGGCCCTAGAGCAGGGCGGGGCAACAAACAAGCACAGTCAGCACAACTGAGGGAAAGCAGGCCCTGGTTCAGGGCAGGGCAGTAAACACACACAAGTTTGGGAGCTCCTTGTTCAGGAGGGTGGCAGGCAGCCCACCTGCAATGGTGGTGAGGGGGAGACTGCCACCCAGTAGGTGGGTGGCGGGGGGGGCGCAGGCCCACCCACTCCACTGTGCCCCAGTCCAGGGCCCTAGAAGCACAGGGGTCCTGGTGGCCCAATCCAGGCCTCAGCTGCTTGCAGGGCCAGGGCCTCCAGCTGGTCCTCAGGGTCCTGGGGTACAGGCAGGTGTTGGGGCTTGGGCAGGTCCTCAGGGCCCGGCTCGTCCTCTGGGTCCTTGGGTACAGGCTGATGTCGCAATTCGGGCAGGTTCTCCGGGTCAGTCGCCCTCGGAGGCCTGGGCCACATCCCAGCCGCCCCAACAGGGAGCACTGGGCAGGCCTCTGGTTCCTCTGGGTCAGAGGGTAGGCTGGTCGGCGGGCCCAGCCACATCTCAGCCTCCCCAGCAGGGAGTTCTATGTAAGCCTCAGTATCAGAATCAGTTGGAGGCCCAAATCAAGTCTCGGCCTCTTAGGCAGGGAGCTCTCTGCAGGCCTCTGGATTCTGGTCAGGTGACGTGGAAGGGCTGGGCCGCACCCAAAATGGCTCCCGGAGGGGTTCCTTCACCTCAGGGTCAGTGGGCAGCCCCACTACAGCCAGGATGGGTAGAAATGGTGTCCCTAGCCTCTGTTTGTCTGAATCTGGGAATGAGTGACAGAGGAGGTTTCACTTGGGCTATGTCTAGACTGCAGAGCTTTTCCAGGATACCGGTATCCCGAAAAAGCTATGCTGCGTCCAAGGAATGTGTTCCGCTTTCGGAACAATTTCCGAAAAAGCAGACACGTTCTTTCATCATCCCCGTAATCCTCGTTCTACGAAGAAGAAGGGATGTGCCGAAAGAGAAGGTTTTTCTGAAATTTGGCACTGTGTAGATGGGCCAAATTTCGGAAAAGCCTCTTTTGAAAGAAAAGTGGAAAAAAAATACACAAATTGCAGTTTGCAATTTGCGTATCTTTTTCCAACTTTTCTTTGCAGTGTAGACCTAGCCTCAGTGATTACCCATTCTGTTCATTCCTACTGGGGCACTTGGCATTGGCCACTCTTGGAAGACAGGATACTGGGCTAGATGGACCTGTGGTCTGACTCAGTGTGGTAGTTCTTATCTTCTTATGATTAATTTTAAAATACTGTAAATTTATAAATATTCATTATAAATAACTTTTAAAATGGTAAAACACCCAAAATACCTGTTTTCCTGTTTCCTAGATTCCAATTGTGGCCAATCTAATGGTGGGAGATGTTTTGGCAAACTTTAATTAAGGACCTGTTTACATGAGGAAAAAAGGTTATTTATGAAAAAATCATGCATGCTGCCATGATTTAAAACACCACTTATAACCCATCATAGACACAGTCTAACACCTTTAAACCCAGGTAAGTTTGTAGAAGTCAGTGTTTGGGTTGAGCATAGGTTACAACATGATTTGAAGGGTGTTAAATAATTAAATGATTTGAAACACCATTTAACACCAAATATAAGCATAGTTTATTTAATTTAATTTATTTATTTTATTTAAGTTAGTGTTGCCACAGTGCCCAAAGGCCCTATCCATGGTGTAGCCTATATAGCTATCCCACTTGCTTGCCTATAAATATATAAATGTATCATTCCCTTAAGGTTTTGATTATATGTTTCTTATAATAAGTTATGGTACGTTTATATTAGCAGTTTGGCTGTAACACAAAAGACTTTCAGGCCATATCATGTATATTGAGCTAAGGCAAAGTTAGTATTTTTGTCTGGGACCTTTTACCCAGATAGCACAGTTAGCTCACATATGTTTGGGACCCTTCACCTAAATAGATGGTGATAAGATAGAGAGGAACATTCCATGGTATAGGCGTTTCTAAGAATACCCTCAAATTTAACAGGTACATCATTACTTAGAAAAATCCAAAATAACCAGTTGAGACAAGACCAAAAACTGGGTAGGACAGAAATAATAAACGTGATAGACATCCACAAAAGGCCCATGGTAACTAATTGATGCATATGATAATAAGTTGAGATCAATGATAAACTAACCTATTGGAAAAAGACACTTCACCATTTGTAAGGTGAGGTTATACAAATAAGGAGAAAAGGAAACATCCCCTACTGAATATATGTCAAACATAATGTCAGTGTAACATATTATAAAAGTGGCATCCCAGCCACGGGGTGGTAGGAGGAGTTGTAGTCTTTGGGAGATGCCAGAATGATGGCAACTGATGATGATGGGGAAGGTGCAGGTGATGAAGATGAGGGCTAACACCTCGGACTGTTCTAGAAGGAATGGTGTGAGTATACGGTATGGAAATATAGATATACATTCCCTATTTATCTTATAAAATTGGGGTGTTTGTGACTGCTAAATGTATTAATAAACTATAAACATGTAAATATACACGAGTTCTTATAGTGTGAGTGTTGAATCTGGGCACATCAGGGTTCCCAACCATAGAATAATTGAATACTGGGCCTGATCCTGGGACAAAGGACCTGCCAACCCTAAAGGTGGTAACTGCAAATTCATAAGCAATCTTAGATCAGGCAACAATGGACCATGAACTCTTGCAAGTTAGGTGGGGTATAAATATTACAAAGAGATGGTGCCTGTTATAAAGAGCTTATGGTAGTCTAATTAGATTTCATAGTGAAAACCTTTTCTACGAGGATTGATAAGGCCTCAGTGCAGATGATGTGGGCTACCAGCTGCCAACACTTTTAAAAGGTATGCCATCTAAATTTACTCCATGCTGGTCTTTTTGACAAAGTGCTTAAAATGGTGGTAGCACAAGGGCAGAGTGTATAAGGGGCCAGCGAAAGCTAAGTCTTCCCAGACAGACGGCCTGCCACCTTTGGAGCGAGCTGCTACGAAAAGGGGGCCTTCACCATGGCCTCATCTTCACTACACTATGAGGCTGCACTCCCATAGTAGCAGCCATTGGCATATCTATATCAGGGCTTGCTTAGTTGCTAACATGGGTGGAACTGTTCTAGATCTAATGATGGGAAATATTTGAGAGAGTTCCCTTTTTTGCTTTCCTATTTATCACCATATCTTTTTCCTTCTGTAGTAGAAGAGTCAGCCATCTTCCTTGAACCTGTATACGTGTAAATTTGAGTCTAATATTCACATACATTTTTAGGAATCATAGGCCTGATTTTCAGTCCCCAGCATCCATCTAAATTTGAGAGCATGAGCAAACTTCACACATTTCAATACATGTATGTGGTTTTTATGTGCCTACAGAAAATGCTGTATCCATTCTTTGTAGTGTACAAATCAGAGCTGGCCTCTCTTGCCAATGCATTTTCATTGCTTCCATCATGACTTGAACAATGGGCTTTTGTTATTCCTTTCATTCTTTTGAGGCAGCAGTGATAAAGTATGAGCTTTAAAAAGGACTATATTTTGAAACAGTATACATATTTATCAAACTTATTTTTCCTCTAAGAGCATAATTTTCACTTTCCTCAGCTACTCTATAGATTGGTTCCATTTTATACACTCTATCACACAGCGCAGTTGTATGTTTACACTTTTGGGAGAGGGGGAGCCTATACAGGAAGGATGGGCTTGCGAACAGGAACAGCTAACAGGGAGTTTGGAGAGGGAGTTCTCCAGGTAAAAGAGGAGTAAAAAGGGGACCCTTGTGGTAAGTGGCTGTCTGGAGTGTGTGGGGGAATTATTTGCTGTGTGCTGAGCTTGTGTTTGTGTGTTTGGTTGGTTGGTTTGTTTGTTTGTTTGAAGGAGCTTCTAAAAGGTTTGAAATCTAGAAGCCTCTGTTAATTGGCTGAGCCTCAGTCAGGGGGAGGGGCTACCAGAGCTATATAAGCCTGTGACTCAGCGACCAGGGAGCTTGCGAACAGGAACAGCTAACAGGGAGTTTGGAGAGGGTGTTTAGAGGGGGAGGTTAGAGGGCACTAGGGACTTCTGACCTTCTTAAAAACAACTCTTATAATAACCTATATTCCAGAGGTTTAAAAAGAATCCCAGTTTCTGCTTAAACTTATTCATTAGAAAAATGGAGACAGAAGCCCAGCAGCAGAGTGGGGGCTATCCTGTTTATTGCGTCGAGTGTAACATGTATGATTACCTGCCCTGTGGGCGGGTGGCGTATGTGTGCACCCGTTGCAAGGAGCTCCTGACCCTCAGAGACCGGGTTCGGGCTTTGGAGGCCAGGGTGGCTGAACTGCAGGAGCTAAGGGAGGTAGAGAGATACGTTGATGAGACTTTCCGGGACATTGTAGTACTGTCCCACCTCCAGTCTGAGAGCCCCAGTGCTCTTAAGGAGGATGAAAGTCTCAAGGGAACAGAGCATTCAATGGGAGCAGAGGGAAACCATCCCGTAGTTGGGACCCTCCTCCCAGAGGATGTTGCGGTATCCTCTCGCACTGAGGATACCTCTGAGGGGGAGGGAATGCCAGTTAGGAAGAGGCAGGTGTTAGTAGTGGGTGATTCGATTGTTAGAAACATAGATAGTTGGGTTTGTGATGACCGGGAGAACCGTATGGTCACTTGCCTGCCTGGTGCGAAGGTTGCGGCTCTCTCGAGGCATCTAGATAGACTTATGCGTGGTGCTGGGGAGGAGCCGGTGGTCGTGGTACATGTAGGTACCAATGATGTAGGGAAGGGTAGGAGAGATGTCCTGGAGGCCAAATTTAGGCTGCTAGGAAAGAGACTGAAATCCAGGACCTCTATGGTGGCATTCTCGGAAATGCTTCCGGTTCCTCGCGCAGGGCCAGGTAGGCAGGCAGAGCTTCAGAGTCTCAATGCGTGGATGAGACGATGGTGTAGGGAAGAGGGGTTTGGATTTATTAGGAACTGGGGACACTTTTGGGAGAGGGGGAGCCTATACAGGAAGGATGGGCTCCACCTAAACCAGGGTGGAACCAGACTGCTGGCACTAAACATTAAAAAGGCTGTAGAGCAGTTTTTAAACTAAGAGATGGGGGAAAGCCGATTGGTGCGGAGATGCACGTAAATCGGAGGGAGACTTCTCTTAGAGGAGAATCCATTGATAGAGATTCTCTAAGCTGTAGTCAGAAAGAGAGGAGGGGAGAGGGCAAACCATGGGTCAGAGCAGACAAACAACCGCATACAAAGGAATCCAATGCACCAGGGAAGGGCAGACAAATAAGCAGTGGCAAATTTTTAAAGTGCTTCTACACAAATGCTAGGAGTCTGACTAATAAGATGGGTGAACTAGAGTACCTAGTATTAGATTGACATAATAGGCATCGCTGAAACGTGGTGGAATGAGGAAAATCTGTGGGACACAATCATACCGGGATATAAAATATATCGAAAGGATAGAGCAGGCCGGGTGGGTGGTGGAGTGGCACTGTATGTGAAAGATAATGTAGAATCAAATGAAATAAAAATAAGTGAATCAACATGTTCAATAGAATCGCTATGGATAGTAATTACATGCTCCAAAATAAGAAATTAGCAGTAGGGATATATTACCGACCACCTGACCAGGACAGCGATACTGACATTGAAATGCTGAGGGAGATTAGAGAGGCTACCAAAATAAAGAACTCTATAATAATGGGGGATTTTAATTATCCCCATATTGACTGGGTACATGTCACCTCAGGAAGAGAAGCAGAGATAAAATTTCTCAATGGCCTAAATGACTGCTTCTTGGAGCAGCTGGTGCAGGAACCCACAAGGGGAGAGGCAATTCTCGATTTAGTCCCAAGTGGAGCGCAGGATCAGGTCCAGGAAATAACCATTACAGGACCGCTTGGGAATCGTGACCATAATATAATAACATTCAACATTCCTGTGGTGGGTAGAACACCTCAGCAGTCCAGCACCCTGGCATTTAATTTCAAAAAGGGGAATTACACAAAAATGAGGAGGCTAGTGAAACAGAAATTAAAAGGCACAGTGACTAGAGCCAAATCCCTGCAAGCTGCATGGAAACTTTTTAAAGACACCATAATAGAGGCCCAACTTAAATGTATACCCCAAATTAAAAAACATAGCAAGAGACCTAAAAAAGTGTCATCGTGGCTTAACCACCATGTAAAAGAAGCAGTGAGGGACAAAAAGGCATCTTTTAAGAAGTGGAAGTCCAATCCTAGTGAGATGAATAGAAAGGAACATAAACACTGTCAAATCAAGTGTAAAAATGTAATAAGAAAAGCAAAAAAAGATTTTGAGGAACAGCTAGCCAAAAACTCAAAAAGAAATAACAAAATGTTTTTTAAGTACATTAGAAGCAGGAAGCCTGCTAAAAAACCTGTGGGTCCCCTAGACGATCGAACTATAAAAGGCGCAATCAAGGACGATAAAGCCATTGCGGAGAAACTAAATGATTTCTTTGCTTCAGTCTTCACGGCTGAGGACGTTGGGGAGATTCCCAAATCTGCACCGTCCTTTGTGGGTGATGAATCTGAGGAACTGTCCCGGATTGAAGTGTCATTAGAGGAGGTTTTGGAACAAATAGAAAAACTTAATGTTAACAAATCTCCGGGACCGGATGGCATTCATTCAAGGGTTCTAAAAGAACTCAAATGGGAAATTGCTGAACTATTATCTGTGGTTTGTAACCTATCCCTTAAATCGGCTTCCGTACCTAATGACTGGAAGGTAGCCAACGTGACACCAATATTTAAAAAGGGCTCTAGAGGCGATCCGGGCAATTACAGATGGGTAAGTCTAACTTCAGTACCGGGCAAATTAGTCGAAACAATAGTAAAGAATAAAATTGTGAAGCATGTAGAAGAACATAATTTGTTGGACAAAAGTCAACATGGTTTCTGGAAAGGGAAATCCTGTCTTACTAATCTATTAGAGTTCTTTGAAGGGGTTAACAAACATGCGGACAAGGGGGATCCAGTAGATATAGTATACTTAGATTTTCAGAAAGCCTTTGACAAGGTCCCTCACCAAAGGCTCTTGTGTAAATTACATGGCCATGGGATAAGAGGGAAGGTCCTTTCTTGGATTGAGAACTGGTTAAAAGACAGGAAATAAAGGGTAGGAATAAATGGTAAATTTTCAGAATGGAGAGCGGTAACTAGTGGTGTCCCCCAAGGGTCGGTCCTAGGACCAATCCTGTTCAACTTATGCATAAATGATCTGGAGAAAGGGGTAAGCAGTGAGGTGGTAAAGTTTGCAGATGATACCAAACTGTTTAGGATAATCAAGACAGAAGCAGACTGTGAGGGACTCCAAGAAGATCTCACCAAACTGAGTGATTGGGCAACAAAATGGCAAATGAAATTTAATGTGGATAAGTGTAAAGTAATGCACATCGGGAAAAATAACCCCAACTATACGTACAGTATGATGGGGGCTAATTTGGCTACGACAAATCAGGAAAGAGATCTTGGAGTTATCGTGGACAGTTCTCTGAAAACTTCTACACAGTGTGCAGCGGCGGTCAAAAAGGCAAATAGGATGCTAGGAATTATTAAGAAAGGGATAGAAAATAAGACCCAGAATATCTTACTGCCCCTGTATAAAACTATGGTACGCCCACATCTTGAATACTGTGTACAGATGTGGTCTCCTCACCTCAAAAAAGATATTTTGGCCTTGGAAAGGGTTCAGAAAAGGGCAACTAAAATGATTAGGGGTTTGGAACGGGTCCCATATGAGGAGAGGTTAAAGCGACTGGGACTTTTCAGTTTAGAAAAGAGGAGACTGAGGGGGGATATGATAGAGGTATATAAAATCATGAGTGGTGTGGAGAGGGCCGATAAAGAGAAGTTATTTATTAGTTCCCTAAATAGAAGAACTAGAGGACACCAAATGAAATTAATGGGTAGCAGGTTTAAAACTAATAAAAGAAAGTTCTTCTTCACACAGCGTGTAGTCAGCCTGTGGAACTCCTTGCCAGAGGAGGCTGTGAAGGCTGGGACTATAATAGAGTTTAAAGAGAAGCTAGATAATTTCATGGAGGTTAGGTCCATAAAAGGCTATTAGCCAGGGGATAAAATAGTGTCCTTGGCCTCTGTTTGTCAGAGGCTGGAGAGGGGTGGCAGGAGACAAATCGCTTGATCATTGTCTTCGGTCCACCCTCTCCGGGGCACCTGGTGCTGGCCACTGTCGGCAGACAGGATACTGGGCTAGATGGACCTTTGGTCTGACCCAGTACGGCTATTCTTATGTTCTTATGTTCTTATGTTTTTCAGTCACATGTACACTGATTCCGTGGGTGCTCCAGGGCTGGAGCATTCATGTAGAAAAATAGTGGGTGCTAAGGCACCCTCTGGCAACCAGCTTCTCCTCCCCCCCTCAGCACCTCCAGCCCGCCAGTGGCCCACCCAATTAACTACTCTTCTTTCCTATCAGTGCTTACCACCTGCCGCAATCAGCTGTTTTGCAGCATGTGGAGGCTCTGTGAGGAAGTGGGCGGGGAGAGGGAATGGGGCACATTCAGAGGAGGGGTCAGGAAGAAATAGGGTGGGGGTGGGTACTTGAGGAAAGGGATTGGGTTCAGGGGAGAGGGGTTGAGCACCCCTTGGGCCCCGAGGAGTCTGGCACTTAGGTTCAGTAATACCAAGAGAACATCTGGTACTTCAACACACTAGAAGTATGGCACTACTGACTGCTGCACACATTCTGCAGTATGATATTGTCTGCGTATTTTGGTAAAAGATTTCTATGGCATTCATCACCACAGTAGCTGAGCCTCTCCCATAAATTAACTTATCCCAGCAGCATGCCTGTGAATTAGAGTAGTATTATTATCCCAAAATTGCAGATGCGGGAACAAGACGTGAAGAGACTGGATATGTTTATACTGCAAAGAATAATCTCAGGTGCTGAGTCTCAGAGCTGGGGTCAATTGACTTAGTATTGTGAATCTAAAAATAGCAGTGTAGACATTCCTACTCAGACTGCAGGCTGGGCTCTGAAATCAGGTGTGTGGGGAAAGATCTTTGAGCTTGGACCCAAGTCTAGCCTGAGTCAGAGGACCTGCTGTCTGAGACATACCTAAGGCCCAGATCTGCAAAAGTGTCGTGGTGCCTAATTCGTATTGAAATCAAATTTTTTTGAGAATCTGGGCCTAAGTGACTTACTCAAGGTTACATGTGAACTTGTTGTAGAGCTTGGAACCACAAGATCATCCTTGCTTCTTCTCACTATGTAGTCTTGTTAGGAACATTTCCTACATAAATGCTTCAGCCCTTCATGTCTACAAAAGCACTTCTGTGTTACATCACAATATTTGAAACATGTCTCTCCCATGAAAGGGCTAGCCAAGTTTGTGAGGGTTCCATGTAACAGGCAGTCATCCGTCCAAGCTATTTCAGCCAGTGAAAGCTGCTTTGCTTCAGTTTGGTTTTCATGAGTTGAGGGTGACAGAGTTTTCATGAGTTTCAGACAGACAAAATCTCCTGTTTGACTTTCCTTTTTTGTCCTTTCCCCCTGTGCCTATTGTGAAGTGGACTTGTCTTCCTAGAACACTCTTCCTGATTCTATCCACCTTGATCCCTCCTTCTTGCTCTTTAAGGATCTGTCTGCACAATAGAGAAAAAAACACAGCTGGCCCATGCTAGTCGACTTAAGCTCACAGGGCTCAGATTGCATTTTTCAAGGCCATTTCATTACCGTGTAGGTGTTTTGGGCTTGGGCTGAAGCCCAAGCTCTGGGATCCTCTTACCTTAGATGGTCCTAGAGCGCAGGCACCAACTTGAGCCCACAAGTCCGTACTGCAGTGAAACAGCTCCCACAGCCCAAGCCCTGAAAGCCTAAATCAGCTGGCACAAGCCAACAGTGTTTTATTCTTTGCTGAATAGCAAGGGTGAAAGTAACCTACATTTCTACAGGTACTGTCATATCACAACCCCCTCTTGGGGGAGAATGAGAGTGGGGGAGGGGAAGGTTGTTCTATGGCAGAACCTGTAACAAATTTAAGTGTGGGATGGAGTTCTGGGGACTCAGGGCAGGGGTTGACAATGGGTGGTCTTAGGGTGGGGAGTGCAGGAGTCAAGGCAGGGGTGGGGAATAGGAGGACTCAGGACAGGGAGTTGTGGGTGCGTGGGGAGAGCTCAGGCCTAGCTGGGGCATGGCAACTGTGCTACACAGCTGCCAAATCCCTGGGGCTGCCTGGGTGCTGGATCCCCAGAGAGGTGGGGGCTGCCTGAGCATTGGTATTAGCTGGAATCATGGGGGTGGGCGAGAGACTGCACTGCTGGGCCACCCAAGCACCAGGGCTGGAGCCGGGGTGCACTGTGGTCATGCAGCCCAGGGGCTACCCCCAGAGGCCATTCTCTTTCTGGTTTGTCACACTGGGGCACACCCGCTTACTTTCACCTTTGCTGCCCTCAATCTCTCCTCAAAACTCATTCTTCAAGCAAATTCAGACTAGAGTGGCATATAAAACATTAATAGAGATGTAGCCGTGTTACTCTGGTCTTGCTGAAACAAAAGACAGGACCACACTAATACCAACCCTGGAACTTTCCCTTGCAACAAACCCCGTTGCCAGCTTTGTCCACATATTTACTCTGCTGACACCATCATTGGACCTAACCACGTCAGTTACAAGATCAAGCACACATATTCCTGTTCATCCAGAAATATAATGTATGCCATCATGTGCCAACAGTGTCTGTCTGCTGTGTGTATTGGACAAACTTCTCAGATACTTCGCCAAAGAATCAATGCACACAAAACAGACATCAGATAGTTTCACAAAGAAAAAACAGTTTCTTGTCATTTCAACAAGACTGGGCATTGTCTCAAAGACCTGACTACCTGCATCCTGCTTCAAAGAGACTTTAACACAAGACTTCAAAGAGAAGCCTCTGAACTGTCATTCATGCTTAAATTTGACACTTTCCGAATGGGCCTTAACAAAGATGCTAATTATCTTACCCATTACAAAGATAGCTTCCCCAATTATCACCTCTAATATCATTATCTCATAGACATGAACCTCCATCCCCTTATCCCCCTTCTGTTCTAAAATCTGATTTGTCTATTTTATATGTGTTCACCTTTTTTTGATTGTATCCCTTGGGTATATATGGTCATGCCAATTTTCTTCCACAATTTGATCTGAGGAAGTGGGTCTGGCCACGAAAACTCATCACCTAATCATAGAATACTAGGACTGGAAAGGACCTTGAGAGGTCATTGAGTCCAGCCCCCTGTCTTCATGGCAGGACCAAATACTGTCTAGACCATCCCTGATAGACTTTTATCTAACCTACTCTTAAATATCTCCAGACATGGAGATTCCACAACCTCCCTGGGCAATTTATTCGTGTTTGACTACCCTGATACTTAGGAACTTTTTCCTAATGTCCAACCTAAACCTCCCTTGCTGCAGTTTAAGCCCATTGCTTCTTGTTCTATCCTCAGAGGCCAAGATGAACAAGTTTTCTCCCTCCTCCTTATGACACCCTTTTAGATACCTGAAAACTGCTATCATGTCCCCCCTCAATCTTCTCTTTTCTAAACTAAACAAACACAATTCTTTCAGCCTTCCTTCATAGGTCATGTTCTCTAGACCTTTAATCATTCTGGTTGCTCTTCTCTGGACCCTCTCCAATTTCTCCACATCCTTCTCGAAATGCGGTGCCCAGATCTAGACACGATACTCCAACTGAGGCCTAAATAGCGCAGAGTAGAGCGGAAGAATGACTTCTCATGTCTTGCTCACAACACACCTGTTAATGCATCCCAGAATCATGTTTGCTTTTTTTGCAACATCATCACACTGCTGACTCATATTCAGCTTGTGGTCCACTATAACCCCTAGATCCCTTTCTGCCATACTCCTTCCTAGACAGTCGCTTCCCATTCTGTATGTGTGAAACTGATTGTTCCTTCCTAAGTGGAGCACTTTGCATTTGTCTTTATTAAACTTCATCCTGTTTACCTCAGACCATTTCTCCAATTTGTCCAGATCATTTTGAATTATGAGCCTATCCTCCAGAGCAGTCGCAACCCCTCCCAGCTTGGTATCATCTGCAAACTTAATAAGCGTACTTTCTATGCCAATATCTAAATCGTTGATGAAGATATTAAACAGAGCCGGTCCCAACACAGACCCCTGCGGAACCCCACTTGTTATACCTTTCCAGCAGGATTGTGAACCATTAATAACTACTCTCTGAGTACAGTTATCCAGACAGTTATGCACCCACCTTATAGTAGCCCCATCTAAGTTGTATTTGCCTAGTTTATTGATAAGAATATCATGCAAGACCGTATCAAACGCCTTACTAAAGTCTAAGTATACCACATCCACCACTTCTCCCTTATCCACAAGACTCGTTATCCTATCAAAGAAAGCTATCAGATTGGTTTGACATGATTTGTTCTTTACAAATCCATGCTGGCTGTTCCCTATCACCTTGCCACCTTCCAAGTGTTTACAGATGATTTCCTTAATTACTTGCTCCATTATCTTCCCTGGCACAGAAGTTAAACTAATTGGTCTGTAGTTTCCTGGGTTGTTCTAATTTCCCTTTTTATAAATGGGCACTATATTTGCCCTTTTCCAGTCTTCTGGAATCTCTCCTGTCTCCCATGATTTTCCAAAGATGATAGCTAGAGGCTCAGATACTCCTCTATCAGCTCCTTGAGTATTCTAGGATGCATTTCATCAGGCCGTGGTGACTTGCAGGCATCTAACTTTTTTAGGTGATTTTTAACTTGTTCTTTTTTTATCTTCTAAACCTACCCCCTTCCCACTAGCATTCACTATGTTAGGCATTCCTTCAGACTTCTCGGTGAAGACGGAAACAAAGAAGTCATTAAGCATCTCTGCCATTTCCAAGTTTCCTGTTACTGTTTCTCCCTCCTCACTGACCAGCGGGCCTACCCTGTTCTTGGTCTTCCTCTTGCTTCTAATGTATTTATAAAAAGTCTTCTTGTTTCCCTTTATTCCCGTAGGTAGTTTGAGCTCATTTTGTGCCTTTGTCTTTCTAATCTTGCCCCTGCATTCCTGTGTTGTTTGCCTATATTCATCCTTTGTAATTTGTCCTACTTTCCATTTTTTATATGACTCCTTTTTTATCTTTAGATCATGCAAGATCTTGTGGTCAAGGCAAGGTGATCTTTTGCCATATTTTCTATCTTTCCGACACAGCGGAATAGCTTGCTTTTGGGCCCTTAATAATGTCCCTTTGAAAAACTGCCAACTCTCCTCAGCTGTTTTTCCCCTCAGTCTTGATTCTCATGGGACCTTACCTATCAGCTCTCTGAGCTTACCAAAATCCGCCTTCCTGAGATCCATTGTCTCTATTTTGCTGTTCTCCCTTCTACCCTTCCTTAGGATTGTGAACTCTATGATTTCATGATCACTTTCACCCAAGCTGCCTTCCACTTTCAAATTCTCAACCAGTTCCTTCCTATTTGTTGGGATCAAATCTTGAACAGCTTCCCCCCTGGTAGCTTTTTCAACCTTCTGAAATAAAAAGTTGTCTCCAATGCAGTCCAAGAACTTACTGGATAGTTTGTGTCCCACTGTGTTATTTTCCCAACATATATCTGGATAGTTGAAGTCCCCCATCACCACCAAATTTTGGGCTTTGGATGATATTGTTAGTTGTTTAAAAAAAGCCTCATCCACTTCTTCCACCTGGGTAGGTGGCCTGTAGTAGAGTCCTAGGATGACATCACCCTTGTTTTTAATCCCTTTTAGCCTAACCCAGAGACTCTCAACACTTCCATCTCCTATGTCCATCTCCACCTCACACCAAGTGTGTTCATTTTTAATATATAAGACAACACCTCCTCCCTTTTTTCCCTGTCTATCCTTGCTGAGCAAGCTGTACCCTTCTATACAAACATTCCAATTATGTGTATTATCCCACCAAAGAAACCATCTTGTTAGTCTTTAAAGTGCTGCATAGTCCTGTCTTTTGTTTCATATAAAACATTGTAACCCTCAAGACTTTGGCACTACCGTCCTCCTTCCATGAAAGATGGGAACCTTATTCAACTGAGTAGTCCTCATAAGAACTACCTACTACAGGTTTGAAGGTGTGGTTGTGTGAATGTGTGTTCTTTGAGACAGGAAGTTAAGCAAGGACATCGGCATGGCTTGTTGCCGAACTTAAGCCACTTTACATGAACTGAGCATCTGCCCCATAGTCTTTATTTGTGTTTGTATTTCTCAGGTACTATATTAATAATAAGATAGCAGCACAATGTCTTCCTGGGAGTAATGTGTGAGTGGAGATAGAAATAAACCAGGACATCTCTTTACCATTTGTACAGATGAATTTAATCTCATACTAAAGAAATAGTTAATATTCAAGCCAGCCTTTGAAATCTAACAGATTTCTAGTGCTATTAGTGGATTCTTATTTATTTGATGTAAAATATGTTTGCATATGCTTCTTTCTGAAGAAGTCCATTTTCAGAAATCATGTGCATAAACCAAAACAAGCACATCTGTCTGTATACACTTATAGTTGACTTTAATCTCAGGAGGCTACCACAGAAAGATACAGAAAGAAATTAAAAAACACTATGCACATCTGTTTCTCTTTCTAGTAAACTGCCTCCTCAAAGGTTTTATTTTAAGTAGGAGGAAAGAAAGATTAAGAAACAACAACACAACCTCTTCAAGTGGACTTGCAACAAAAAAATGCCACATGCCAAAATATCCACAGAACAAGACATAATCAGGCCAAGACTGAAGATATGAAACCAGAAAAAGTCTGCTGCTTGATTTATTGATGGAATGCACCAGTGGAATACATAGCAAGCTGCACATGAGGCATATAATTGTATATAATAGAAATATAAATGTTGGGACTCTTATTATGCTCAGCTTAGCAACTAAGTAACAAAGACAAAACCTAGAAAACCTCCAGCAAGGTGAAAAAAACCTTCAGCTCCGTGAGTGGGCCCTCTCTTCCTGGCAGTGCCTTACCTGGGGGGATGAATTGTGAGACTGCAGATTTAGGAGGTCATGCCACTTCCATACCAATGGATCTTGGAGTGCCTAATTAAGAAGCCTTTCACACTGAATGAGAAACTACCCTGCAGGTGTGTCTACTCTTCTGCTGGTCTCTTTCCTTCTGGGAGCTTAAGTCCAGAAGCAGTTTTGCTGTTATAGTTTGTGGCACCCAGCATTGCTAAGTCCTGAGAGGAAGGTAATATTTTCATGTGGAATTCCAGTTACAGAGCAGAGAAAGGTGCTGTGGAGGACAGGTCCTCTCTTTCTTCTCTTCTGGCAATACAAAGGCCCTTCTGTACAGAGTGCCTGTGTAAGGGCATCTACATGGTCCAGGATGGAAGAGATGGTGCTACAGAGGAGGTACTCCCTCCTTTCCGTGCTAATATATGAACATCAATCTCTAGGACATCGATTCTCAAACTTTTTGGGCTCTGGAGCCCTTTACATGCGTAAAAATGTATGTGGAGCCCCAGCGGTCCACTGATTGTATGTGTTGTACCTATCGATGTTTCCAGTTTGTCAACCTCACGGAGCCCCTGGAGATGTCTTGCGGAGCCCTGGGGCTCCGTGGAGCACAGTTTGAGAAACACTGCTCTAGAAGATGATATAAATCATCAGGATTCAATAACACACTTTATGACTGGAGAGATGTTAACAGGCCACTTCACCTTGAAAGGTCCCTTGAAATATGTGTTTACATTTATGCTTAGCAATCTGCTCCAGAGATGAAAACTAGCTATGTGTAAGTTTGAAAGCTTGTCTTTCTCCCCAACAGAAGTTGGTCCAATGAAAGATATTACCTCACCCACCTTGTCTCTCTAGTCTCCTGGAACCAACATAGCTACAACACCACTTTATTCTAAATAGTAATATTAAAAACTAGATGCACAGACAGCTGCATCTACAGAAGTGGAATAATCAAAGTGGGGTCCTCTCTGACAGCTAGAAAAAAATTACATTTCCCCTTTAAGGGATAAAATCGCATAGATTTCATTTTGTGCCTGTCTTTTTTTTCTGTTCAAAGCACTTTAACTCTCTTCCTCTTATCATTCAATTTAACGCACCATCTGCTCATTCAGGATTTAGTGTTTTCAGCTGAGATATTGAAAAGAAGAGCACATTAATCAAACATTAGCACTTTTGAAGCAAGCATGATCTAGAAGCAGCAGACATATAAATCGTGATGCTTAATTATTTCTCACGTCTTTCTAGAATGCCTTCTGCAGGAATGTGTGCACCTCAGGCTTGCAGCTTTATCCTGGTGTTAGAGTACCCAGTCTAAAATGCCAGGCAAATTAGATTTTCTTAATGATATTATAGGACATTAGAATACAGTCCTACTTAATACACTAGACACAAAACTGATGCCTGTTCAATATATTTGCTGAAAACCAAAATATGGTTAATAAAACTAGACACAGGAATGCCAAAATAAGGTCAGAAAAGACAGCATTAAAAATCAAGCTCTGGAACAAAGTGACAAAATGAAAGTAATTTGGGAGAGTTTAGAACAAAGTGAATTATTGGCTGGGAGAGACATTATAGCAGAAATGAGTAGGTAAGAACAGATATAGGATAAGAAATACTATACTGCAGTTCAGAGAGATGAGATTGCATCTAGACTTTTTCCATTTCACTTCACACAATCATAACATCTGTGACCTTCATCTTTTGTTCTTCACCAAGCAATTCAACATTTTGTATGCAGAATACCAAATCTGCAGTTATAGCCATTTTGTTTTCTTTTAACTGATTTTTATGATTTAGTTCATTTCTCTAAGGGTATGTCTATACTGGCACCCTAGTTCGAACTAGGGATGCAAATGCAGGCATTCGAAATAGTCAATGAAGCGGGGATTTAAATATCCCGCGCTTCATTAGCATGATCTCGCCAGCGCATTACTCCGAATGCCAGCTGTTTCGAAAGTGAAAGTGCGTACCGGGACGCGTTAGTTTGAATCAAACCCCTTGGTTCAAACTAACATTACTCCTCAAATGCCTGCATTTGCATCTCTAGTTCGAACTAGGGTGCAAGTGTAGACATATCCTAATATACCAGTACTATTCCAGATTTCATTTTAATTTAATCTAAATTTTTGTTGTCATTATAGTTTTTCTCTTCCAAGATATGTTCACTTTTTAATTTTATCTCTGGACAGATCCCTCATTAATAACATTTCTTGTTTTCTCTTATTTATGAGGCTGGTATGGATGTTGCAGAGACGGAACAGCTTGGTTTTAGAACTTGTGCAGGCAAAAAACAATTAGCAAATTGTCCTTGCTAGTGGCCAGAGTTAGGTCTTAAAGTCCTGCACTTTCCTTGTATATTTTATCATTACTAACACCACAATCCATCAAGATTGTGTAATATGAGCACAGGTGATATAATAGTAAGAGACTTCTGGAGTATACAATATGTTTGTATAAGGAGAAATGTATCTCTCTCTCTCCTATGCCTCTCTATTTCAGATGGAACATGTGGCATCCACCACAGACTTCCATCTTTGCTTGTTACCTCTGTTCTTTCAATTTACTTTGGATAGAACACAATTACAGAGTGGACGTTACTCAGATTTTGTCGGAAAAACTTTTTTTTCCCAACAAAACTCTGTAGTATAGACATACCCTGGGGTCAGACCAAAGGTCCATCTAGCCCAGTATCATGTCTTCCGACAGTGGCCAATGTCAGGTGCTCCAGAAGGTATGGACAGAACAGGTAATCAAGTGATGCGTCCCCTGTCACCCATTCCCAGGTGCGATTCTGTTCTTGATTTCTGGAACAGTTTTGCTATTGAGTGGAATGATAATGGATGATTAGAAGCAATTTGTTGGAGGTGCTCATGTTTCACAGGGTTGGGCAGCATAAGAAAAATAAGGCTGTTGGATTCTGGAGAGTGAACCTTTTATTTTCATGTACTACAAACCAGTACACACAGTTAGAGCCCTGCCAAATTCATAATCTGTTCTGGTCAATTTCACAGTCAGAGGATTTTAAAAATAGTACATTTCATAATTTCAGATATTTAAAAATCTGAAATTTCCTGGTGCTGTAACTGAAAGGGTTCTGACCCGAAAAGGGTTTGTGTGTGTGGGGAAATGGCAAGGTTATTGTAAGGAGGTTTCAGGATTGTGTTGCTTTCTTCAGAACTGGGTCCTCAGCTAGTAGCTGCCGTCTCTCAAGACAGTGCAAAAGTAAGGATGGCAGTAAAGTGACCCCCCCCCCAAACAATAAGCCTGTGATCCCTCCCACAGCCCCCTTTTGGATTGGAGCCCCCACTTTGAGAAATGCTTCTCTCCCCCATCAAATCTGTATAGTACACTTGAACCTCCATACTCTGGGTGTCTCTAATCCAGAAACACCTGTGGTACGGAGGAGGAAGTGGCTCTGCACGCTGCTGCTCTCTCTTCCCCCAGCTGGTGGAATGGCAGTGCAACGACATACTTCCCCTGAAGCTTTTGTGGCAAGGAGTGGTGCCTGGGAGTGGCAGGGGGCCTGGGAGCAGTATAAAGGTACCTGCCTCCAGAGCCAGAGGTCGAGGGCAGCTTGGTGCTGGATGGACCTGAAACCCTTGGAACAAAGGAAGAATAAGGAGGGGGCAGAATGTAGGGAGGTTGGGAGGCTCCTCCAGTGGTGCAGTGGATAAGGTACCTACCTCTGGACCACCATGGGAGTGGGGTGCCAAAAAAGCACCCCACCCCATTCCCATTATACCCAGACCCCACAGTGCCCTCCGTTGCCTGGCAAAATCTTTAAACCAGCATACCCTGTTTTCCAGAGTTGCCAGTTTAAAGAGGTTCAAGTGTATAGGGTAAAAGCACATGAAAGTCCAGCTTTCACAGAGAAAGACCAGATTTCACAGTCTGTGACACATTTTTCATGGCTTGAATTTGGTAGAGCCCTTCTCATAGTCCTTGAGAATGGTAGTTTTTTCTACCCTCTGCCAAAAGCCTTGTGGCCTATGGCCCTTATTCTGATTTCACTCACACCATGCTTGTGCTGGTATAATTCAGTTCACTTCAGTGGAGTTAGTCCAGATTTATACTGACCTCAGAGGAAAATTGATTCTCATGTCTGTCAATAGGACAGATTCTCGCTTTTCTACACAATGTAAATACAATTCTAAGAAATGTGTTTAAAAAGCATGTTTACTTACAGATTACAGTATGGTGATCATTAACACCTCCTGACTCTGAGCTCACAGATTAAAATAAGATTTTACTGCAAATATAGGGAATAAATGATCTTTTGAATGACGAAGTGTATAAAATGCCTTTCAGTTCCTAGGCTTTGTCTACACTGCTTAGTTTAAAGCACTGGGAGCCTGTTTAAACTGGTGCTTTACAGCATTGTAACTTGCTGTGTTCAGGGGGATGTTTTTTCACACCCCTGAGCAAGAAAGTTACAGTGAAATAAAGCAGCAGAGAAAACAATCTCCTATAAGTAAACTAAGTGTTCCTGGCTGACTATACAGACAGAGCACTCAAGTATTTATAAGATAGCACTTGTTTTGTACTCAGAAGTTTATATTCTTATGCAAATTGATAACTCCCCAATAGCATGGGTGGCTGGTAATGTAGGCAAGGGAAGGCATTGCCTTCCCAAAATTACCTACACTGCCCAGCTGTCCAGGAGGGGCTGGGGCCGCACAGCTCCCCAGTGGCTGAGGAAGCCTGGGGTTGTACTGTGTGGCAGCCCAGCTCCACAGCAGCCGGGGAAGGCTGGGGCTATGTCACATGGCAGCCTGGCTCCCTGGCGGCCAGGAAAGGCTGGAGCTGTGCCATGCAGCAACCTACCTCCCCGGTGGCTGGGGAAGACTGGGGCCATGCTGCATGGCTCCCAGCTCTCCAGTGGCTGAGGAAGGCTGGGGCCGTGCCATGTGGCAACCCCATCCCTCAGCTGGGGTTGGGTGTGGCTTGGCTGGGAGAACAGGGGGAAAGGTTGTGAAGGGGCATGGTCTTGGGGAAGGGGTGTGACTTTGGGAAGAAGGGGGCAGGGCTTCATCTGCCTTCCCTAGCTGGGCCTTCACCCGCCACCCATGCCTAATAACAACTTCAATTTGCATAAACTTCTGCACGATAATAAAGTTCCAAAGACACAAAGAACACAATATTGTTGTAGCTAGGTTTGTCCCAGGATAGGAGAAAGTAGGTGAGGTGATATCTATTGAGCCAATTTCTGTTGTTAGAACAAACAAGCTTTTAAACTTCATAGAGCATATCTTCAGGTCTGGAAAAGCTAAATACAAGGTATCACAGATTATTAAGCCTAAGGGCACAAGGCCACTTAAAATGAAGCGGGCAATTAACACTTCCACATTCAGAGGACACAGGAGTGTAAGTAGGTTACAAATTGTTGCAATGAGCCATAAAACCAGTGTCTCTGTTGAGTCCCTGATTTTTAGTGTTTAGCAAAATTATGAATTTAAATTCCCAGATTGAGCTTTTGACAGTATTGTGCAGGTTTCTTTTGTGAACAGAGTTGATGTAATTTTTACCATTTTTCTGTACAAATTCATTTAAGAGCACAGTGATTATCTTGTTTCACCCACATACTTATTATGGGGTATTTAATGCAGTGCCATGGATGAGGTATGTCACATGTTGTAAGAGATATGTGTAGGACCCATGGATCGTGAAAGGTCTGATGTGGTGTGTATTGATCATCATAGCAGGGGAGATATGTCTGCAGGGATTGCATTTTTGTTCTGGCAGGGTCTGGTTTTGGTCTGTGGAGAAGTTGCTTTTGTTGATGAATTTGAAGAGGCGGGGGGGGGGGGTGTTTGAATGCCATAAGACAGGTTTTGGTTTCTTTCTTCTCAGAACATATTCTGTGGTATTTGAGTGCCTAACTGTAACTTACAGCTCTCTTGGTGTGACTGCTGTGGTTACTGGATTTATAAAGGTAAGTGTGATGATCCATGGGTCTCTTGTATAGAGTTGTTGGCTGAGTTCCATTGTTGAAGCTGAGCATGGTGTCTAGAAAATTGGTGCTAGAGTGAGAGTGTTCTAGAGAGGAGTCTGATGGACGGACGGTAGTTGTTGAAGTCATGGGAGAAATGTATGATGGAGTTTAAGTTGTCCATCTGAAGGATGAAGCTATCATGATTGTATCTCTGGCATGTAACCTTACAAGATACATTTTTCTAGAAATTCTTTCTCAAGTTGGCCCATGATGAGTATACTGGGGCATGTGATGGGGGTGTTCACCTCACAGCACCCGTAAGTGGTTATAATGGCTTGGAAGGGGATACTTGGCAGGATGGGCTTAAGTGAGATGTAAGCTGATTCTACAGTCCTAATTGAACCTAAAGCCTAGCTGGGCAGGAAGAAGAGTAGCTTGTATAAAGCCAGGAAGAGGAGACCAGAAAGGAGGCTGCAGGGAGAGTGTCAGTAGTCACTTTTGAGGTTGAAAAAAGGGAGCAGAAAGCAGCCTAGAGAAGACAGCAACAAGGGTGAGGCCACATGGACCTGAACAGCTGATTGTTGGGTTGCTACAATGGAAACCCATAGAGGGTGGGCCTGGGTTCCCCTACCAGCCACTGGTGGAGTGGCATAGACAAGGTAGTAGACTTTGAAAACTTCCTGAGGTAGTTTTGTTTAGAAAGACTTTGATATTTCAAAAGGGGAGGAAATTATAGTGACCTAGCTGGAGGGGTAAGACATAAAGAAGAAGCATTGAAGCTCAAGGAGCATGAGAGAGGCAACAGAATTAGCTATTGGGACAAGGGACTGAAAAAGTGCAAAAGGAAGAGTCAAACCAGTTGTGAGCTAATCCTCAGATGAGCTACTAGGAGATGCCCTAGCAGTGAGAGGAGTGCCATCGTAGTACCCATGGCTGTTCCCAAGGTTTGGGCAAAATGTTCTTGAATCTATAGTTCTTATGAGTGAGGATGAAATGGTTGAGGTTCAGTGATGTGTTAGGGATGGATAACTATGTGTTGTCCAATGTTTGAGGTCTGAAGCAATGCCATCATGGTAGGGATATTGGTGTGTAGGGAAGTAACATCAATGGTGTTCTGAAAGTGGTTGTTAATATCGTGGAGTTTCTGGAGGAAGTTGGTTGTGTTCTGGAGGAAAATGGCTCTCTGTGTGGGAGACTGGGAGTGCTTTGAGAATGGTTTCTATGAGTCCTAATATTCCTCAGGAAGAATACTGTGGCCATAGATTTGTTGGGTCTGCATGGGTTATCTTGTTTGTGTGTCTTAGAAAGTATGTAAAAGGTACCTGGGGTTGGTTCGTATTGGATCGTGTTATAGTATTTCTCTTGGAGTTGTTTGGGAATGGATCCGATGAGCCTTAAATTCCTGGGTGAACTGTATTTAGAGCCTTTTATTCTTCTTAGTAGCTGGCATTGGAGAGTTGTCAGTTAGTCTGTTTGCTTGCTGGACACTAAAAATTATAGACTCAGAGAAACTGGGTTAAAATAGCTCATTACAACAATTTGTAACCTGCACTGGAAAAGCCACGAATAAGTGGCTAACAAGCGATGAGCACACACAATGAGTTGAGGTGCTGGAGCACTTCAGAATAGATGCTACCTACACAAACAGAAGGGATTCTTCCATTTGTGTAGGTAATTCACTTTCTTTACAGGTGTTAAGTAGGTCAATGGAAAAATTCTTCCTTTGACCTAGTGCTGTCTACACAGGATTATAGGTCAGCTTAACTACCCTGCTCACAAGTGTGGATTTTTAACACCTGTGAGTAATGTAATTATGCCAACCTAATTTTCTAATGTAGACCTGGCCTAACTGTCCTTTACCTTATGACTACACAGGTGTTAATTGCCCACTTCATTTTAAGTTCTATCATGCAACTTGTTTTAATCCCTTATGCTTGACAATCTGTTCCATTTTGTATTTAGCTGTCACAGTCTGGTTACTTTTTCCACACCTGAAGAAGAGATCTGTGAAGCTTTATCTCTTTTGCCAAGAGAAGTTGGTCCAATAAAAATTATTTATCTCATCCACACATTATAAAAACATTTTCAAAAGTGCCTTGTGGCTATGTTCTTTTTGCATTAAAGCCATTTCAGTGTTTGAATGATTACTGCCTAAAAATGTAAAAGACATACCAAAATGCATGGGAAGGGTAGCTGTGCAATGCCCAAACCTCTGTCATGTACTGATCTGTT
The DNA here is from genome assembly GCA_032595735.1 of Pelochelys cantorii. Taxonomy (NCBI): domain Eukaryota; kingdom Metazoa; phylum Chordata; order Testudines; family Trionychidae; genus Pelochelys; species Pelochelys cantorii. Next base: position 70,824,679 of record CM064330.1, on the reverse strand, counting down.
CAACAATAAGGATTGTTAGAACATGACACAGTGTGTAACAAGACGTGCAACTTTAAGAGAGTGGCTGTGCAACCCTATAATCCATCTTATTTTGTATTGCTTAGGTTTGCGGAGATCAGGTGTGGACCATCTATAATTTAAATTATGAAAATATCAGCTCCTCTTCTTGCACTGCAGCCGGAAACATATTTGTGTAAGCAGGCAAATAATTGCAAATACCTCAAAGTTGTACTTACTGCATGTGGTACCTATTAACAGGTTAATTTCTAAAAGCCACAGCTCTCCATAGTTGCTAGGTAACAGTCTTCTTATTTCAGACTGAGATAACCCATTGAATTTGTTTTGATGATATGCTTGTAACATCATATTTTGCTGTGAAAGCCTGGGTGGAGTGGACTTACTGTGAAATTCCTCAAAAATAGAATTAATTGACTTTCTTGAGTTTTCTTGTACAATATTTTAATTACTCTGAATTGAATTTATTCTCTTAATGAAGTCAGTTGTTATAACTCAGATTTTATGTACATGTACCATTTTGCATTACTAGTACAGGGTAACCTGAATCCTTTAAAATAGACACAAGAAGTCTTTAATGATTGCTGTGATGCCCAAAGCCTTGAATTTCTTGACTTCAATCAATGTGGCAAGTGGACAAAACACTGGATTGGGAATCAGAAGAAGTAGGGTTCAATTTCCAGCTCTGCCTCTCGGCTGTGAGGATGATACAGGGCAAGTCATTTTGCCTCTTCATGCCTCAGTTTCCCCACCTGTGAAATCAGAATAATCATAGCGACCTCCTTTGTAGAGTGCTTTGAGAGCTACTGATGAAAACTATTATATAAACTGGTAGTATTAAGCATATAAAATCTCAAGGTAATGTTATATTAAGGTATTTTTCCATTAAATTTTCTAGGCAGTAGAAAGGAAGGTATGGGCTATCCTCCCAGTTTGCTTTTCTGGGATCCTTAAGAAAGAGACTCCAGTGGGACATCAAAATGGCTGAATGAGTGGATTAAAAGGGGGGAAAAAAGCTTCACCTGTATGACTGCCACACCCACAATTTTCTTGGCACCTCCCAGGATGCCACTGTGACACCACTGGGACTTTGTTGTCCTGATTATGAGAGATGTCCTGATCAGGCTGGGCCAAAGAGAGGGAGCCAGTGACATCATCACCTCCAGCAGCTTTGTGTAAATTCTGAGCACCACTCTAATGTGAGTTTTGGGTTCCTGGTCTCACCCTCACCTTTGTGTGTCAGTTTCTTTCCCCACCTCATTTGTTCTTTTTCCTCTCTCTCACCTTTTGCAGTCTGCCTGCCACTGTGTTCCTAGTGCACGGCAGAACAGGAGCATTCTAATCGTTTGCTCTTCATTCCCCAAAGGGAGCAGTACACTCAGCTGTCAGATACTTACTGGAGCTTCGAAAGGGAAGGGGTACATGCCTGTGGTGTAGACATAACCCTTAAAGGAATGAAGCTACCTATTGCTCTATTAACTGCTTCCCTGCTGCAAGCATGAGATTTCCTGCCACACTGTGAAAATTAGGAAATATCTATTATAATATTGGATAAATGCTTCACAAAAATTGAATTTGAACTGGTGTTAAATATTAAAAAGAGTTTCACATCATGTCAAAGTTGAGCAGTTCCCTGAATGTTTTATGCATTATTAAAGCAAGCCAATGTGTCTCAGAAAAAACTGTCAAGTTAGCTCATGTGTGAATTATTGCCTGTCTTGCATATAGAATCTCATCCATCTAAATCCACAGAATCCATACTGAAAAAGGGAGCTGCTGTCTACTAGAACAAAAAAAAAAAAATGCTTTAATACAGAGAGACACTATTTGTGGCATAAAAGGTCGCTGTGCTAGTGTAACAACATCTTTTCCAGAAGCAGTTCTGGGTTTCCTGTCCTCTCCTTGGTTCTCTTTTCTTGTAAAAGGTTGCCTCAGTCTATCAAGCATAGGATGCAGTGCCTCTTTGATTGTATTTCTACTTACATACATTTAGGATTCAATTACCAGAGGAATCCAAGGTGACATTCATTTGGGTGGGAGCTGAAAATCAGATTGTATTGTACATAAGAGATTCGATAACTGGATAATCTGAAATAGGATTATCCCGTGCTGCAATATTGGGGTTTTGTTGTGAAGGAGCAGACTGAGGCATTCATTTATAAGCATTTCTATTCAGCAAGGTAGAAAATGGAACTAAAAATTTGGTAACATAGTTCCTCCTTGTTTAGATATCAAGGCTGACAGAAGTCTTTTACTCTGGGATTTTGGCTGCAAAAAACATGTATTTGAGAGCCCATAGACGTGTATAATTTCCATTATTAGGAAAATTCCAACATTGTGAAATTCATTTTTGTTTCAAATTAGAACAAATCCACCAAATATGAAGTTGGCCACAAAATGAAATAAAAAAAATTGAATCAGTCAAAATGTTCTATTTCAATAAAATAAAAATATTTGTTCTAATTTTGACTTTTTATATTATATTTTCTAAAATATAATATATTTAAAAATTTCATTTTCAAATGGAACATTCTCATTTTTCATTCTGATGGGGTCAACAAGGAATATTTTTGATAAGGTTAAAAGTCTTTCAATTTTTTTGTCAAAACAAAATTTTGTCAAAATCAATACATTCCCATAGAACGTTTCAATTCAGAGAAAGTGACATTTTCTGACAGAAAAATATTCCATTAGAAATTTGTCAGTCCAATTTTTATCTTTAAACTTTTCCTTTTGGGTCACTGGTTATGGAAACATGTCTATATAAACCATGTCTGTTCAGCACCTGGAAGAAAACTCTGTTGGACAAGTTCTTTTCCTTCCAATTATGTCTGTCTGTAACTGCTCTGGCTAGCTTGTCAAAGGTACTGCAATGGAAGGAGGAAGATTACAATGATGTTTGAATTTGCTGTTACAGTTGAGGGTTGCCATTAAATACAGATATATTTGTATTTCTTGAATGTTTTTATTTTGGGTAATGAGTGTAAAGAAAATCTTCAATGCAGTTTGTCATTGCATATGTGAATTTTGTACTTTTAATAAAGTGCTAGACTAGCAGGGATAGAGACCCAAATTCTCTTTTGTGCCTACAGAAAAGATGTGGAACAGATAGAAGCAGTTCTACTCGATGTGCCTAATTCTCTTTTGACCTGCATCTTATGGAGTCATTACACCCTGTGGGTTTGTCTACACTTAAAATCTTACAGTAACATGTTTGTTACATTAGCACTTCAGTGTAGACCGGGGTGGGCAAGAGGCAACCAGTAGGCCGGATTCGGCCCACCAAGCCACCAGATCCGGCCTGCAGCTAGCTGCCTTGCCAAAACTCTTAGGCAAAGAGCAACTGCAGTCACTTTAAAGGCTTGGGTCTCTATGCTGTGTATGCTGGTGAGGGAGGAGGCTTCGTGTGGTGCCCTGCCCCCCCAGCGAAATCTGTCAGCTCCCATTGGCCAGTTTCCTGCCAATAGGAGCTGAGAAATTTTGCTGAGGGCAGGGGCAGTGTGTGAAGCCTCCCTCCCTCCGCTCCCCATGCCTGGATCAGAGCCACATGCAGCTCAGATTCCTGTAGAGCTACTGGCTGGGAGCCACCTAGGTAAGCGCCTCCCAGCCAGAACCTGCCTCTGACACCCACCTCTCTTTGCCCCCACAACTACCTGTCCAGGCCACCACCCAAACCCTCTGTACTCCTTTCTCCCGGGTCACAACTCCCTCCCAGACCTTGCACCTCCTCTGACACCCCTCCTCTGGGCAAGAATCCTCTCCTGCACCCATAACCCCTCCCTTGACCCTACACCACATTCCCCTGCCCCAGGTCACCACCCAAACCCTCTACACCCCCTTCTCCCAGGTCACAACTCCTTTCCGGACTCTATACCCCCTCCCAAATCCCCCGCCCCAGGCCAGAATACTCCCCTGCACTCCATGTAGACTCTGCCCCCCAAGCCTGTGCCCCAGATCACAACCCCCGGCTTCACCCAAACTCCCTGTCAGACTCCACACCCCCTCCTGAATCGTTCTCTACCCCAAGCTCCCTTCTGCATCCAACCTCTGTTCCAGACCCCACACCCCCTCTGTAGAAATGTTACCCTTGACCACTTGCCAAAAACTTGGAGTACCCCCCCATTAAAATTACACTGCAGGTGTAGACACTACCTATATTGACAGGATTTTCATTGACAATCCACTGCCTTAAAAGGCGATTGCTATGTTGACAGAAGAATTCTTTTGTCAACTTGGAGCTGTCTACATGGGGTTTTAAATCAGCTTAATCATACTGCTCAGGGGCATGATTTTTTCACTCCTTCAACTCACATAGTTAATCAATTTAATTTTCTTGTATAGATTAGGCCTGAGAACTATCTGAAATTAGCTGAGCCTAGACTCAGCACTAACACAGAATCAATCAGCCATCACTGACTCTTCTTCCTTTCTCCTAGGGACAAACGGGGAGCAGTAAAGAATCTAGTTCTAAGGCTTTGTCTACTCAACCAAGTTTTGTTGACTAAACTTATGTCAATTCCCAAAACTTGACATCATAAAAATTGGAAAAGATTTTTCACAGTAGCCCCTCTGGTGACAGATCACATACATATTGGGGCACCATCATCGACAGTGTGAGCAATGCGCTGTAGGTATGTATCCCACAGTGCAGGGTGACACCTTTCCAGATCACCCTGCATTTATGTCTGTGAAATGCCCATGGTGATCCAGAAGTGCTTGAAGCACCATTGAAAGGTACCTCTTCTGATAGATGTACTCTGTGGCAAGGTGGGGTGTCACTATAATGGGAATATGTGTGCCATCGATTGCCCACTGCAGTTTGGAAAGCCCATTTCAGCAAAGCCAGCCACTATGTCATCCACATTTCCCAGAGTCACAGTCTTATGCAGCAAAATGTGTTTAATTGCCCTGCACACTTGCATAAGTGCTGCCCCGGCAGTAGACTTTCCCCCTCCATACTGATTTACAACTGAACCGTAGCAATTGGGAGTAACCAGCTTCCACAAAGCGATCACAACATAATTCTCTACCGAGAGAGCAGCTCTTATTTGGGTGCCCTTGTGCTGCAGTTCAGGGGCCAACTCAGCTCACAGTTCCAGGGAAGTTGCTTTACGCATCCAAATGTTCTGTAGCCACTGGTCCCATACCTTCAGGACAATGCGATCCTACCACTCATTGTTGGTTTTCTTAGCCCAAAAGTGACACAACATTGTGCACACAGCTGCTCTGTGACAGCCCAATGGAATGCCACTTTGCTGCTGTCCCTGTCACACTGTTATCCGCATCCGAATCTTCTTCCTCTATTAAATGCATAAGTAGCTCTGTTGCAATGTGTGCTGTCCTAAGCACATTGAACACAACTTGGGAAAGATGTCTGAGATCCATGATTTTTCATAGCAGATGCTGGAGTTTTCAGCAAGCACTATCATTGAAGTGGCCTGAAAGTAAGGGCATGTCTAAACTACATCCTTCTTTCAAAAGAAGGATGTAAATTAGACAGATCGAAATTGCAAATGAAGCCGGGACTTGAATTTCCCGTGCTTCATTTGCATAATGATGGCTGCCTGTTCTTTCGAAAAAGGGTATTTCAAAAGTGAAACAGCTGTCTAGACAGGGTTCTTTCGGAAAAAAAACAACCCTTTTTTGAACGATCCTGTACTCCTCAAAAAATGAGGAGTACAGGAACTTTTGAAAAAGGGTGGGTTTTTTTCAAAAGAACTGCGTCTAGACAGCGGTTTCACTTTCGAAATACCCTTTTTCAAAAGAACGTGCGGCCACCATTATGCAAATGAAGCACAGGAAATTCAAATCCCGGCTTCATTTGCAATTTTGATCTGTCCAATTTACATCCTTCTTTTGAAAGAAGGATGTAGTTTAGACATGCCTGAAGCTGGAAGCCCAGGAAGGGCTTAAAAGCAAAGAGGTGGCTGATGGGACATTTTTCACGTTCCCAAAATGCCTAGTGCTACGTTGTGCATTTCCACAGTGCTTAGCAACTGAATGTAATGCCAAGCACTGTGGGATGCAGACCCACATTGCTTGGTTCTTTCTTTCAATGGGGGAGCTAACAGTGTGGCCAGGATATGCCGACAGAAGGTGGCAGTGTAAACGTGATTTGTCCACTTTCTTTTTGGTGACTTATGTCAACAGTACTTTTGTTACCAAATATTTCCAGTGTAGACATAGCCTTAGGTTCCTCAGTGTCTAAATCACTTTTGAAAATGGGAGTTAGGACAATTAGTTACTTAGGCGCTTTTGAAAATTTTACCCAATCTGTTTAAGATCTGCTCTTGAAGCCTTGTTTGTCTCATAAATTTAGGATTCCTTCTCTGTGCAGTATGATTTGTCATACTGCCTATTAGGAATGTCAGAGAATTAAATGGTATCTTTGCTCCATGATTGATAATCTAGACAAGAGCCCTAACTTTAATATTCTGGTTTATTCTGCCAAATGAAATGAATAACCTTCATTAGGAAAGTACTATTTACAAGGAATTGTATGCAAAGATTAAATGCCATTTGGCTGTAAGATGAGAGACCCACCCATATAAAACTGTTCAGTAATGTCCCTTTACATCTCTTTGTTTCCTGAAGTGTTGTCACTTCAGATATTTGGAATAAAAATTAATGTCCCATGCACGTGAAGCCTCTTGAGTTTGGGATCCTTTGGTAATATTTCCTTTCACTCATAGGCGTGGGAAGTATGGGTCCAGGGGCTGCTGCAGCATTCCTCAGTTTTTTTCACCCCATGTTGGTGTCCCAACCACCAGCCTGCATGGGGGGACTCCCACTGCCCCCTGGGGTCCTGGCCACCAGCTCCAGGGAGTCTGATCTGCCAGCCCCACAGCTTCTGGGAGTCCCGGCTGAAGGCTCTGCTGCTGCCCAAAGTCCCAGTCGCCAGGTCCTGAGGTTCTGCTGCAGATCTTGGGGCCCTGACTGTCAGCCCTGCGCCTGGTGCACCGCAGCTGCTCCCAGCAGTGACCCCAGACTGGAGCAATGGGAGCAAGGACAGGGTAAGGCAGGGGGCTGCAGCTCAGCATCCACACCTAAAAATTGTTCCAGAGTCACTGCTTTCACGTGGCAATTCTAGGTTGCCATAGTAACTAGCATATGTGAACAATGTTTTAGAAAAAATGTTTGCTCACTAGAGATAAACTGTTTTTATGCTGCCTAGAAAACACTGAATGGAATGTAGTTGGACAATAGCAGCTATAACGTGAGTTATTTAGCTGCCTCTTTCCCACTTCCGGTCATCAGCCATAGAGAGCAGCCCTGCACTTCACCTTTAGTCCTCATTTTGCAGTTACTGCTAAGGAGAATCACTGATTTTTTAGGTTACAAGTAAACCATATGGAATTCAGTAGCGTGAGCAAAGATGGACGGAGCAGAAGAATAAGGATGTTTCAGAACAAATTGGGTTGCTCATTTTGGCTGTAATAATGATCAGATACTGCCATAGGTTGATGGCCTACAAACTGCATAGGAATTAAGGATGCTGAGCACCTCAGAAAATTAGGCCCTAATGCCCTGAGCAGCTTCTTACTTGTTTAAAATTAAATACAGAAATATCTACAAGCTTTTACAAGTTTGTGACCATAGCTTATATTTCTTTTCTTATTCTCAGAATGGGTATTTGAGAGTGTTTTAGAACTGTGTTACATTAAGTGACCAGGACTGTTGCTTTGTATTATGCAATCTGTTTAATTTAAAATGTTAAGATACTAGAAATAGAAAACATTTCAAGATAAATGACATATCTGTACCATATGACTTTGTGTCCATCTGATATTATTCAGTAAATATTGCAACCTTTGCTTAGATAAATGGTTCTCAAACTTTTTGGCCCATGGCCCACCTGGCTCAATGCAAATCTTCCTGTGGCCCACTAGTTGCTAATGGAAACTCACTGTTAATTACATAATTACACCTGAGCCATTTTGCTAATGCTGCAGCTAGGGAGAACAGTTTAATTTAACCAGTAAGAAAGGAAATATTAAATTATTAAACAGATTAAGCACTTTAACTTTCTCATGAAACAAAACACAGGACTGTGCAGCACTTTAAAGACTAACAAGATGGTTTATTAGGTGATGAGCTTTCGTGGGCCAGACCCACTTCCTCAGATCAAATTGTGGAAGAAAATTGGCATGACTATATATACCAAAAGGATACAATCAAAAAAAAGTGAACACATATAAAATTGACAAATCAGATTTTAGAACAGAGGGGAGGTTTGGGGGGGAAGTTAGTGTCTATGAGATAATGATATTAAGGGTGATAATTGGGGAAGCTATCTTTGTAACGGGTAAGGTAGTTAGCATCTTTGTTTAGGCCCATTTGTAAAGTATCAAATTTAAGCATGAATGACAGTTCAGAGGTTTCCCTTTGTAGTCTGGTGTTAAAGTTTCTTTGGAGTAAGATACATGTAGTGAGGTCATTGAGACAATGCCAAGTCTGGTTGAAATGACAAGAAACTGTTTTTTCTTTGTGAAACTGTCTGATGTCTGATTTGTGGGCATTAATTCTTTGGCAAAGTGTCTGAGAAGTTTGTCCAATATACATAGCCGACGGACACTGTTGGCACATGATGGCATAAATTATATTTCTGGATGAACAGGAATATGTGTTCTTGATCTTGTAACTGACGTGGTTAGGTCCAATGATGGTATCAGCAGAGTAAATATGTGGACAAAGCTGGCAATGGGGTTTGTTGCAAGGGGAAGTTTCAGGGTTGGTATTAGTGTGGTATGTCCTGTGGTTGTTGGTAAGAATCATCCTGAGGTTAGGTGGTTGTCTATAGGAGACTATGGGTCTGTCTCCCAGAGCCTCTCGGAGGGTAGTATCCTGTTCCAGTATAGGTTGTACGTTATTGATAATGTGTTGGATGGGTTTAAGTTGGGGGCTATAGGTGATGACAAGTGGTGTTCTGTTGTTGGTTTTCTTGAGTCTGTCTTGAAGTAGATGGTTTCTGGGTATTCGTCTGGCTCTTTCAATTTGTTTTTTTATTTCCCCAGGTGGGTAATTGAGGTTTACAAAGGCTTGGTAGAGATCCTGAAGTTTCTGGTCTCTGTCAGTGGGATTAGAGAAGATGCGGTTGTATCTAAGGGCTTGGCTATAGATGATGGATTGTATGGTATGTTCTGGATGGGAGCTGGAGGCATGTAGGTAACTGTATGAGTCAGTGGGTTTTCTGTAGAGAGTGGTATCTAATTTACCACTGGTGATTTGTACTGTGGTGTCCAGGAAATGGATCTCTCGTGTTGAGTGGTTCAGGCTGAGATTGATGGTGGAGTGTAGGTTGTTAAAGTCTCTGTGGAATGCATCCAGTGTTTCTTGGCCACGGGTCTAGATCATAAAGATGTCATCGATGTAGCGTAAGTAGAGGAGGGGCAAAAGGGGACGGGATCTGAGGAAACATTGTTCTAAGTCATCCATAAAGATGTTAGCGTACTGTGGGGCCATGCGGGTACCCATGGCTGTGCCGCTGATCTGGAGGTATAAGTTGTCCCCAAATTGGAAATAATTGTGAGTGAGAACAAAGTTACATAAGTCTGCTACCAGATTGGCAGTGGTAATGGTAATGGTAATTCTCGTGTTAGTTTATCTAACTTCATTTTAGTAAAGAATAAAATAGTCAGACACACGCATGAATATAGTTTGTTGGAGGAAAGTCAACATGGTTTCTGTAAAGGGGAATCATGCCTTACTAATCTGTTAGAGTTCTTTGAGGGGCTCAACAAACAGGTGGACAAGGGGATCCAGTGGATATAGTATACTTAGATTTCCAGAAAGCCTTTGACAAGGTCCCTCACCAAAGGCTCTTAAGTAAAGTAAGTTGTCATGGGATAAGAGGGAAGGTCCTTTTGTGGATTGATAACTGGTTAAAAGACAGGAAACAAAGGGTAGGAATAAATGGTAAGTTTTCTGAGTGGAAAGAGGTAATTAGTGGGGTCACCCAAGGGTCTGTCCTGGGACCCATCCTATTCAACTTATTTATAAATGATCTAGAGAAAGGGGTAAATAGTGAGGTGGCAAAATTTGCAGATGATATCAACCTGCTCAAGGTAGTTAAGACCAAAGCAGACTGTGAAGAGCTTCAAAAAGATCTCACCAAACTAAGTGATTGGGCAACAAAATGGCAAATGAAATTTAATGTTGATAAATGTAAAGTAATGCACATTGGAAAACATAATCCCAACTATATATACAATATGATGGGGACTAATTTGGCTACAACTGCCCAAGAGAGAGATCGTGGAGTCATTGTGGATACTTCTCTGAAAACATCCACTCAGTGTGCAGCGGAGGTCAAAAAAGCAAATAGAATGTTAGGAGTCAACCCATGGAACTCCTTGCCAGATCATGTGGTAAAGGCTAGAACTTTAACAGGGTTCAAAAGAGCTAGATAAATTCATGGAGGTTAGGTCCATCAATGGCTATTAGCCAGGATGGGTAGGAATGGTATCCCTAGCCTCTGTTTCTCTGGAAGTGAGTGATAGGAGGGATTATGTGAGGATTACCTGTTGTGATCCCTCCCTCTGGGGCATCTGGTATTAGCCTCTGTCGGCAGACAGGATACTGGGCTAGATGGACTTTTGGTCTGACCCAGTATGGCCATTCTTATGTTCTTATGTTCATTTTAAATAAAGTAAAATATTAATTTATGTCCAACACAAAAGGTTTCAATGTTTTCTTTATTTATGGCAGGGATGAGGAATCTTTTTTGGATCAGCGGCGAGGAGTCCTGTGGCACCTTATAGACTAACTGAAGTGTTGGAGCATAAGCTTTCGTGGGCAAAGACCCACTTCGTCAGATGCATGACATGACATGACATGACATGCATCTGACGAAGTGGATCTTTGCCCACGAAAGCTTATGCTCCAACACTTCAGTTAGTCTATAAGGTGCCACAGGACTCCTCGCCGCTTTTGCAGATTCAGACTAATACGGCTACCCCTCTGATACTTGATTTTTTGGATCAGTGGCCACTGACCCCACAGTTGGGGACCACACAAATGAGAAGCAAAAAAACCCCTCCAAACTCCCCCAACTGAGAGACCTCACTCCTCTGGCGCTCTAGCCCCATGGGGCAAGGGAGAGAGACAGGTAGGACTGAGGTTCAGGGCTTCCCATGGGCTGGATTTACTCTTCTGGGGTTCTGGAGTTAGTGGATTTTGTGGACCCGCCTAGGCTCTGGGGTGGAGACAAAAATGAGGGGTTCAATGTGCGGGGCAGGGCTGCCAGTGGTGGGATAGGGATGGGGGTGTAAGGTCTGGGTGGGAGATAGGGTGTAGGAGCAGGCTGGAAGCAGAGTGTCTAGCCAGGAAGGAGGGGGCAAGAGTAAGGGAAGATGCAGTGTGTGGCCTGGAAGGAGGATGCAGGAGCAAGGGTGGGTTCCAGAGCGGGGGTAGGGAGGAAGTCTGGCCATGAGGAAGGGTGCACGAGGGTGCTGGGGGAAGGGTGTCTGACCAGGGAGGAAGGTGCAGGAGCAAGGGAGAGTGCAGCAGAAGGCTGGGGGAAGGGAGAGGGGAGAGGTAGGATGTCTGACCAGGGGGAGGGTGCAGGAGCAAGGGAGGGTGCAGGAGCAGCATGGGGATGACCCACAGAAAAGTCAGTTGGGGCCACACAAGTGAGCAAGCAAAAAAATAACTCCTCCAAAACCCCCCAAGCCTCACTAATGTGGCCCCAACTATGCTGGTGGAAGCAGGGGACATGGTACTGGGGAAGGGTACTAGTGGGTGCTGAGGCAGGGGACAGGGTGCCAGTGGGGACAGGAGCAAGGGAGGGTTCAGGAACAGGGTGGGGTAGGATGTCTGACCGGGGGGAGTGTGCAGGAGCAGGCTGGGGGTGTGGGGTCTGGGCATGAGGGGATGGGGGCACTTACTTGTTTTCACACCCTGCTGTGGCACGGCGCCCCAGGCTTGGCCTGCCGCTGCTCTCACTGGCTGCAACTGCAGCCAATAAACACAGTGGGGAAAGAGTCCAGGCAGGGAGAGGGGGAGTGGCAGCATGAGGAGCCCACTCCTGGCTCTGCTTCTTCCCGGTGAGGAGGATCTGGTAGGGAGGCTCAGGATCCCCCCCCTGCTCCCAAGAGAGAAGCCAGCACTAGTGCTCCAACCTTGCAGGGTGGTGGTGGTGGTGAGGCTGGAGTGCCCATACAGGCTCCCTGCTGCAAGGGAGGGAATGTGGAAGCAGGAGACTGAGCTCAAGCTGCGGATCACCTGTAAGGCAGCCCCAGACCACTAGTGGTCTGCGGACCACAGTTTGAGAACCACTATCTTAGATTCAGGCCTGTTAATGGGGGGAAGAAAAAAAGTCTTTATTTTGTCACATGCTTAAGTAGATGATTAACCTCTATGATGCAAAATAGTTCTAAAAGACGGGCATCTTTCAGTATTTATCTGATTAATTTCTGCCATTGGAGTTGGGTGCTTTAATTACAAAATGTAAAAACACAGCTATTACCACCACAGTCCATGGCAACTGTGACATAACTACCAAAATGGTCTCTCTTAAGCTTAGCTAGATCATCTGTTAGACAAAATATAAAATACAGCCAAAAACAATTAACCAGTTGATCAAATGCATTTTGCTTAGAGGGCTGCCAGTCTCAAGCTCTGCTATACCCCCATGGGAGGAGATTATAAAACTGGAGAGCCGCATCTGAGAACAATTTGCCACCCACTCTTGAGAGTTCATACCTAGACAATGACAGTACAAGCATCTCAGCCACCAGAATGGGTAAGAGCTGGTCTTTGAGATGAGTAGTGACTTCCCAGAGCACTACGGGCTTTGAATCAGAGCTGTGAAATGACTAAAAAATTAATTGCAATCATTCACAAGATAAAAATAATCATGATTAATTGCAGTTTAAAAAACAAAATTCCATTTATTTAAATATTTTGGAAGTTTTCTACATTTTCAAATATATTGATATCAAAGTGTGCACTATATGCTATTTTTTATTACTAATATCTATAAAAAGATAAAAGAAATAATATATTTCAATTGACCTTGTACAAGTGCAATAGGCAATCTCTTTACCATGAATGTGCATTTCTGTAGGGCTATCCAACTTTGAAAGCTCTGCGGGCCACAATGATACTGACAGCACATGCTGAGGGCTGCAACTTAAATGTGGTTGCATGTACATGTAAATATATATGCAAATATATGCAAATAGCTTCTTTCACACTGACGGACATGAATACAAAGATTAAGGCAAGACTACACAACACACAGGCCCCATTTAAGTCAGTTCTGCTGATATTAATAAAATGTAATATTTATCTGATTTCCACCCATACGACAGCACTTTTAATAGCAGTGACAATCCAGGAATTTAACTACTAAAACGCATATCAACCTTCTTGTACAAGGTGAATTGAAAAATACTATTTCTTTTGTTTATTTGTATTACAGTGCAAGTGCTTATAATAAAAATATTATAAAGTGAGCACTCTATTTTTCATAGTCTGTGTTATAATGGAAATCAATATATTTAAAAATGTAGAAAAACATCCACAAATATCTAAAATAAATTTAAATTGGTATTCTATTATTAACAGTGCATTTAAAACTGTGATTAATCCTAATTAATTTTAATTGAGTTAATTTAAGAGATTAACTCAAAGCAAATTAACTGAATTAATTGACAGCATTTCTCACAAGGCATGCTTTGTACAAAATTTATCATAGTATGGTAAAAGGGGTGAACATAGAGTGCAGACTGTCACAGTTAGATATCTGGGGGTATGTCTACACTAACCACCCTAGTTCGAACTAGGGTGGCTAATGTAGTCATTCGAACTTGCAAATGAAGCCCGGGATTAAAATATCCCAGGCTTTATTTGCATGTTCCCGAGCGCCGCCATTTTAAATGCTCGGTAGTTCGAACTCCCTGCCCGCGGCTACATGCGGGACGGGCGAGATAGTTCGAACTAAAGCCCCTAATTCGGACTACCGTTACTCCTCATTGCAGGAGGAGTAACAGTAGTCCGAATTAGGGGCTTTAGTTCGAACTACCTAGCCTGTGCCGCGTGTAGCCGCGGGCAGGAAGTTCGAACTACCGGGCATTTAAAATGGCGGAGCCCGGGAACATGCAAATAAAGCCCGGGATATTTTAATCCCGGGCTTCATTTGCAAGTTCGAATGACTACATTAGCCACCCTAGTTCGAACTAGGATGGCTAGTGTAGACATACCCTGGGTTACTTGATATTTGGTTGATTCTCTGAGATATGTGCATGTGCATGTCCACACACACTGAAGCTTATTCACTGGGATCTCCAGGAAAGTTATTGTCTTATGATCTGTGTTTATGAACCATACCTTTGCACTGATATGGGATATAGATATAAGGATTATCATTTTTTGTAACAGACAAATTAAATTTTCAGTTTAAATATTTTTTAAAGGACAATTTTTTTTTGCCTTGCAGCAGTCCTGAATCAACCAGAAATGAGCCAAGAGCGACATCTAGTGTTCGGGAGCTTCAGGGGGTAGCCGAGTTAGTCTATTACAGAAAAACAACAACAAATGGTCTGGTAGCATTTTATAGACTAACAAAACGGAATGTCAGATCTTTTGGATTTTTTCTTTCTGTTTTTGATCATCTCAAAGACAGTATGTTATAAATATCATGCACATAATATTTTAGCTACTCATAAATATGGGCAGAATATAAATAAAGCTACTGTAATATTCTTCATGCAGAAGAAGGCATATTCTCTAAAAGGTTTGCATTGAATATCTCCTCAAGACCATCATCTTAAATGCTGGGGACCTACAAAATTTTATATTTAATTTCTTTCCTCTCCTCGCACTTTTGTTAATTGCAAAGAAGAAAATCTTGGTCATGTGTAAAAAAAATCTGAGAAAAGGGGCTTGCTTGTGAAGGGAATTTCTAGTGAGGTTAAAGAGAAGAAAACCTTCCCTATCCTCCAAGCTGTAGAACACCAATGCAGCTGCACAGCAACTGCTACTGAAACCCAAGGGTTGTACTAATGGATGTTGCTCCTGCAGTACTCCTACATCAGGGGTGGGCAATAATTTTTGGTGGGGGGGGGGGAACTCCAAGATTTTGGTAAGTGGTCAAAGGCCACACTTTTCTGTGGAGCAGGTGTGGGGTCTAGATTGGAGGTTGGGTGCAGAAGGGTGCATGGGGTAAGGGACTGGGGTGCAGGAGACACTGTGGGATCTGAGAGGGGGTTTGGGTGGAGGAGGGGGTTGTGACCTGGGTCAGGGGATTGGGGTGTAGGGTCAGGGAGGGAGTGTGGGTGCAGAAGAGGATTCTGGCCTGGGGAAGGGGTGTAGGAGGAGGTACAGGGTCTGGTAGGGAGTTGTCACCTGGTGCAGAGGGTTTGGATGGTGATCTGGGGAAAGGAGTTGGGGTGCAGGAGGAGTTGGAATGCCAGAGGCAGATGCTGTCTGGGAGCAGTTTACTTAAGTGTCTCCTGGCCGGCAGGCTGGGCTCCTTGCCTGTTGCAGCCCCAGCCCACTGGAAAATACAGGCTGCTCCTTCCACTTGGCTCTCAACTCCAGGTGGTAGAAGAGGCTTGCACTGCCTTACTCTCACAGGCCAATCTCTCAGCTCTGATTAGCTGGCTGTTTCAAGTCAATAGGAGCTGAGCAATTGGCCGAGGTCAGTTCTTATTGGCTGGTTGTTTCTGGCCAATAAGAGCTGAGAATTGGGCTTGGGTGAGGAGATTGCATGAAGACATTGCTGCTCTGAGACCTAGATCAAGGGAAGTCTGGGCATGCTCCCTGGTGACCAATGTGGATGAGTCACAGGAGTTGTGCAGAGGCAATAAAAGGAGAGAACGCGTGGCAGAAGCTCTTTCTGAGAAGCTCCTTTTTCTGCATCCAGAAGCTCTCTTTTTTTTCTGACCAGCTCCCCAGCCATGATCAGCAGACAGACCCTCCAGAAAACCGGAATCAACATGCCTTGATTCCTTCTGCAACCCATATGCCTGTGTAAGTATGTGAGTGCTTGAGGGCAGGAATGAATGTGTGTGAATGAATGAGGGGGGTATGTGTGTGTGTGTGTGTGTGAGAGAGAGAGAGAGAGCTGGTTCCCCTTTAGTTTAAACCTTTAGTGGCAGCTCTATCCTCTTTAGTTTAACCATATAGTGGCATGTGAATTCCTCAATCAAAAAATCCATACTAGTGGGTTGTCTCCAGTATTTGGTAACAATCTCATCAGCTTGTAGAAAGAGCAAACCTACAAGCTAGTTCATATTTTAGTGATGTCTTCATTACCAAGCCTCAGAGGACTTGCCCCAGAGCAGGACATACAAATTATCCCCAGTGCTAATGTACAGAAAGAAATCTTCTGGAGCCCAGAACAAATGTGGGAGATGCTCAAGAGGGAGCTATAAAATATGTAGGAAGTAGGCAAAGTCAAGGATTCACGAAGTGACCATTGCAGTCTAGTTTTTGTAGTACCCAAAGCAGCCAAGTGTCTATTTGTGTATTAATTTTAGAAAAATCCCATGCCCTGAATAGATAAAACTCAGATTCTAGGTAGGGCCTGGGTCATAGCCCTTAAGGTCTAGCACAGTTACTAGCAAAGACCCTTGATGCCATCATCCACAGATGGCTTTTGCCACCCTTTTAGCCCATATCTATGGCCTATCAAATTCACAGCCATGAAAATGCATTATAGACCATGAAATTTAGTCTCCTGTTGTGAAATCTGGTTTCTTGTATGCTTTAACTCAATGCTATTGTGACGGGGCTGGCCAGCCCCGCACTGAACATGGGGGAGGAGAGCCTGCCTATTGGGTGGAATACGCCCCTCCCCCGCAGCCCTCCTGGGCATGCTCGCAGTGCAGCCCCGGTATAAAAGGCTGCCGGGCTGCTCAGTTGGGGCTGGCCATGGGAGGGGAAGGAGTCCCTCTCCAGGCACTGGAGCCACAGCCGCAGCAGCTGGACCAAGAGGTGCAGGACCAGTTACCCCTGCCGCAGTTGTCGCTGGGACGAGCCAGACCGCAACGTCGGCCACGCTGTGTAGCCTCCCTAGAAGCCGTCACTGCCCCGGCCCCAGCTGTCTCCCAAGCCACGCCTGCTGACGTCGCTGCAGTTGCCGGACCCACACTTACAGGTGGGACCGCCGTCGGACTGGGCAACGGGGTAGGAAGCAACCCAGGGCGGGGGCCAGAAAAGGGCCCAGCAGGCTCAGCGAGTTTTGGGGAAGATGCCCCGCTGAGCCAGTGGTGGGAACCACCCGCCACTGATAGGACCCTGGGTTGGGGCCCGGTGGAGAGGGAGGGCCCGGGCCCCCCTACCCCTTCCTCCCAGATGACGAGGGGATCCATTTAAAGGACTAGGCCGCAGGGCCTGCATTTGAAAGGACTAGGCCCCTGGGCCAGCACTTACAGGGACCGGACCTTGGGGAGAAGAAGGTGGGGCTGGTGAGCCCACCACAACTGGTGGAGAATGTGGGTACCCAGCCCCCCCCCGACTAAAAGGGGGGGCGAAGAATTTTTTTTTGGGGTGCTTATAGCGAGTTAGGGAATTGTGGTTAATTTTTGCTGGTGTTATTGAGGTGGTGGCAAGTTGGCTGGGTGGCCCTCGCCGTCTAATCTTGTTCCCCCCCCCCTCCCGGGAGTGGGGGGCCAGCCCGCCCCCTACGGGAGTGAGCGGGTGCAGTGACCCAAGTAGATGGGGGGTCCGGGGCAGGAGGGAGACCCCTGGAGGTCCCGACCCTGGGAGAGGGCCCAGAGGAAGACAGCCACCCAAGAAGGCAGTAAAGCGGCCGTGGGGCAGCTCTTGAGGGTTTTGCCCAAGGAAGGCAGGGAGTGGATCCAGAGGCATGGGCCCAAGACCTTGGGGCAAGCCGTATCCCTATTGGAAGGTTACTGGGCTGCTGGTGGAGCCCTGAAGGAGACCAGCCTGATCGGCCACCCAGGGAACAGCCAGGGAGGCCCCTATAAATATAAGGGTACAGCCAGGGCCTGTAGCTACGGGCAGGTACTAGTGGCTGGGGCACAAATGCAGAAAGAGGATAGGACAAAGATAGTGATCGCTGTTAAGGTGCAAGGGGAAGAGACCACAGCCTTGGTGGACATGGGCTGTGGGCAGACCCTGATAGAGGAAGGCCTGGTCGGCGAACCCGAGCAGTGGGGGCCACCCGTGAGAGTGCAGTGTATTCATGGGGATGTGAGGATGTACCCCACGGCCAAGGTGAAGCTAGCTATCGGGTTGCACGAAGAGCAGTGCCGCGTAGTGGTAGCCCCCCGACTGGCCTATCCCGTGGTGTTAGGGCGGGATTGGCCCTATTTTTCTGCCCTACTGCAGAGCAACAGTCACGGTGACCCCAGCAATGGGGGCCCTGAACAGCCGCAAGTGGCGTTGGCGGGACAGCAGACAGAAGAGGACCCTGGGAAGGGACCTCGGGGGGGCCCAGGAGGGGAGCCCCATGATCATGAGGAACCGAAACTCCTCCTATAGACCCCCAAAAAACAGGCATCGACCTGGACGGAGACTTCCTGGAAGGACAAAGGAACTATCCAACCCTCAGCTGAGCATGGGAGCAGGCAGGAGGGCTGGAACCGACGGACCGGCCACCCCAAGGAAGGTCACAAGGCCCACGGTTCGAAATATGGGGTGATCTGTTGTACCGACTGATCCAAGATCTGCAAACCCAGGCCGAGATCTGTCAGCTGCTGGTACCGCAGCGTTTTCGGACGGCGGTGATGCGGTTGGCCCACGATGTGCCCTGGGCGGGACACTTGGGCTGGGAAAAGACGTTATGCAGACTAGTCCAATGGTTCTTCTGGCCGGGGATACACCACGCCATGAGAGACTATTGTGCATCGTGCCCTGAGTGCCAGCGTGCTAATCCCGGTGGGGTTCCCTGAGCCCCGTAGGTCCCACTGCCAGTGGTGGAGACACCTTTTGAATGGGTAGGACTGGACCTGGTTGGGCCACTGGAACGAAGTACCAACAGAAACAAATACATTTTAGTCATCGTGGACTACGCCACCTGATACCCTGAAGCGATTCCCCTATGGGTCACGACTGCCCGCGCCATCGCCGATGAACTCTTAAAAGTGTTTGCCAGGGTGGGCCTCCCTTAGACGATCCTAACAGATCAGGGAACTAATGTAATGTCAAAGCTGATAATGGAATTGTGTCGACTACTGAATATTCGATCCCTGAGAACGTCCGTATACCACCCCCAGACAGACAGACTGGTGAAACAATTCAACAGGACGCTGAAGTCGATGCTGCGCAAATTCGTTGAGGACGACCTGCGGCAGTGGGACAGGTGGCTACCAGCTCTTCTCTTTGCAGTAAGGGAGGTTCCCCAAGCCTCCAAGGGGTTTTCCCCTTTTGAATTATTATATGGGTGCCGACCGCAGGGTATTCTGGACCTAGTGAGAGAGACTTGGGAGGGGCAAGAAAGACGCACCCAGGGGTCCATCCACTATATACTACAACTGTGAGAGCGGCTAGAAGAATTGGGCCGGCAAGCCCAGGAGAACTTACGGACGGTGCAGGAAGCACAGGCGCACCACTACAACCAGAAGGCGAAGGTGAGGAACTTTCAACCCAGGGACCGGGTGTTGTTCTTGTTGCCCTCCTCGGAGTCCAAGTTACTAGTGAAGTGGCAAGGACCATTTGAGGTTGTGCAGAAGGTGGGGCCGGTCAACTATGAGGTGAGGTTGCCAGGACGGCGGAAGGACTTATGAATATACCATGTGAACCTCCTGAAGGCATGGAAGGAGAGGGAGGCAATGATGATCACCCCATTCCCCCCAGAAGAAGAGTTGGGGCCACAAGTTGGAGCCTCGACAGAACGCCCCCAGGTGGATATCGGGCAGGACCTAGAGAAGGGACAACAGCAACAACTTCAAGAACTCATTACACAGTTCCTGCATGTGTTGTCAGATAAACCTGGGAGAACCCCGTTAATCAATCATCACATTGCCACAACACCAGGGCAGAAAGTACGGGATAACCATCGACCCCTGCCCCGGAAAATGTGGGACACCGTGCGCCAGGAACTAAAAGAAATGCTGGCCCTAGGGGTAGTGGAGGAATCCAGAAGTGAATGGAGGAGCCCCATTGTGCTGGTCCCCAAGCCCAATGGCTCAGTGAGGTTTTGTCGAATTCTGCAAGGTGAACACTATCTCCCAGTTCGATGCATACCCCATGCCCCGAGTAGACGTGCTAGTAGAAAGTCTAGGGAGGGCCAGGTACATTTAGACACTGGATCTCACAAAAGGCTATTGGCAGATCCCGTTGACACCGACAGCCAAAGCAAAAACAGCATTCCCGACCCCTTTTGGACTCTATCAATTCACGATGATGCCTTTCGGACTACATGGAGCCTCTGCCACATTTCAGTGGCTGATGAATCAAGTCTTGGCACCTCACGATGAGTATGCAGCCGCATACATTGATGATATTATTGTGTACAGCAAAGAATGGGAGGACCATCTAATCCACTTAGAAAAGGTACTAAGGGCACTAGGGGAGGCCAGGTTGACAGCAAACCCGGCCAAGTGTCATCTAGGGAAGGAGGAAGTAACCTACTTGGGGTATACGGTGCGGAAGGGACGGGTGAAACCCATAATAGACAAAATTCAGGCCCTCCGAGAATACCCCACTCCCACCACGAAATGACAGGTGAGACAGTTCCTGGGGTTGGTGGGATACTACCGGTGCTTTGTCCCTAACTTTTCCACCATAGCTGCCCCCCTGACGGACCTAACCAAAAACCAACACCCACGGCAGGTGGCGTGGACAGCAGCGTGTGAGAGGGCGTTTCAGACTTTGCGAGACCAACTTACTCGAGGACTGGTGTTAGCCCAGCCGGATTTTTCTAAGCCCTTCATCCTACAGATGGACGCCTCCGAGGTAGGCCTCGGAGCTGTGCTATCCCAAGAGGTGGATGGAGTAGAACACCCTCTACTGTATCTAAGCCGCAAGCTGTACCCTGGAGAAACCAAGTATTCCATCATAGAGAGGGAGGCGCTGGCAGTGAAGTGGGCCATGGATGCTCTGAGGTATTATTTGCTGGGCGGAACCTTTTTGATAGTGACCGATCATGCCGCCCTAAGGTGGTTGCAAACAATGAAAGACACCAATGCTCGTATCATGCACTGGTATCTAGCATTGCAGCCGTATTTGTTTCAAGTGGCACATAGGCCAGGGAAAGCCCACGGAAATGCGGACTTCTTTTCTCGCATAGATTCTAAGGAGGGGGAGGAGCAACTAATGGGCAGAACGCTCTTAAGGGGGGAGCTGTGTGACGGGGCTGGCCAGCTCCGCACTGAACATGGGGGCGGAGAGCCTGCCTATTGGGTGGAATACGCCCCTCCCCCGCAGCCCTCCTGGGCATGCTTGCAGTGCAGCCCCGTATAAAAGGCTGCTGGGCTGCTCAGTTGGGGCTGGCCACGGGAGGGGAAGGAGCTCCTCTCCAGGCACCGGAGCCACAGCCGCAGCAGCTGGACCAAGAGGCGCAGGACCAGTTACCCCTGCCGCAGTTGTCACCGGGATGAGCCAGACTGCAACGCCAGCCGCGCTGTGCAGCCTCCCTAGAAGCCGTCACTGCCCCGGCCCCAGCTGTCTCCCAAGCCACGCCTGCCGACGTCGCTGCAGTTGCCAGACCTGCACCTACAGGTGGGACCGCCGTCAGACCGGGCGAGGGGGTAGGAAGCAACCCAGGGCGGGGGCCAGAAAAGGGTCCAGCGGGCTCAGCGAGTTTCAGGGAGGATGCCCCGCTGAGCCAGTGGTGGGAACCACCCGCCACTGATAGGGCCCTCGGTTGGGGCCCAATGGAGAGGGAGGGCCCGGGCCCTCCTACCCCTTCCTCCCAGATCCCGGACAACGAGGGGATCCATTTAACGGACTAGGCCGCAGGGTCTGCATTTGAAAGGACTAGGCCGCTGGGCGTGCATTTGAAAGGACTAGGCCTCTAAGCCTGCCTTTAAAGGACTAGGCCGCAGGGCCGCCATTTAAAAGACTAGGCCCCTGGGCCTGCATTGAAAGGACTAGGCCTCTGGGCCAGCATTTAAAGGGACCGGACCTTGGGGAGAAGAGGGTGGGGCTGGTGAGCCCGCCACAGCTATACAGATTTATGCAGGAGATGAGTGTTTCTCAAATTGGGGATCCTAACCCAAAAGGGATTTGCAGGGGGTTGCAAGGTTATTTAAGGAGGGGTCACAGTTTTGCCACCCTTATTTCGGCACTGCCTTAAGAGTTGTGTGGCAGCTGTTGGCCTCGCACCCAGCTTTGAAGGCAGCACAGAAGTACGAACGACAGTACTACGGAATGCCATCCTTATTTCTGTGCTGCTGCTGGTGGCAGTTCTGACTTCCGAACTGGGCTCCCGACCAGTGGCAGCTGCTGCTGCTCTCTGGTCACCTAGCTCTGAAAGCAGAACAGCTGCTAGCAACAGTGCGGAAATAAGGGTAGCAGTATCACAACTTCCCTTTGTGGCTTCCCAACTCCTTTTTGAGTGAGAATCCCTACAATTACAACACCATCACATTTCAGATTTAAATAGCAGAAGTCATGAAACCTATGACTTAAAACCTATGACCAAGAAATTGACCCAAATGGACTGTGAATTTAATAGGACCCTAACTATATCCGTTTCAAACCCTCCCATTTGATCTCCATGTGGCACCTGCCATTTTCCAGTGGGTAATGGATAGTGCATTATGGCTGCATCAGCAGCACATTGCTGCCTATTTCCCATGCTGTTGCCTGTTCTAGCACCTGGAAACTGAATTATGAAGGTATCGTCACCGTTCTCAATCTCTAAGGGAAGCAGGTCTAATGGCTAACCCTGCAAAGTGGGTTGTGCTGAGCATAAATACTTGACATTATGCTTTATGCCCTCTCTGACGGGCCACAGGTGACCCACACGTGGGAGCATGGGGCGAGGCGGCGGGAAGCCGCGACCCCGGTGGCGGTGCCTAGATGCCACGGCTTTGCGGGGAGCGGGCGGCGGCGCCAGAACCTTCCCCTGTGGCTGTGCAGTCCCACGGCGGCTGGCCCTGCCCCCTGTGTGCGTCCTCAGGGGGTGGACGTGCTGAGTGACGGGCAGGGGGAGGCAGGCAAGCCCGCCACGTCCCGGGCGGGGTGGGGCTACGCGGGCACGTCACAACCGGTGGGTCGGTTCAAAAGGGCCCGCCGGCGGCGAAGAGAGGGGCAGCCACCGAGGCCGGCCCCTGGAACGCCCTGGGTCAGGGTCGGGTCGGCGCCACCCCCAAGGGTGGTCGGCGTGCAGACACCAACCCGCGGAGGCCGAGGACTTCCGCGGAGATCTCCTGTCTCCGGAATCACGACTGGACCCTGAGTGGAGACATCCACCGAGCCGAGCATCTGAATCACGGTAGGCCCCGGAGACCTTTCGGGCGGGACCCCGAGACTCACAGAGGGGAGGAAGCAGCCCAGGGTGGGGCCCTTTTGGCGACCGTGGGCAGACGTGTTGAGGGAACGCATCCCACGTTTGCCGTGCACGGGGCTAGTGGACCCCTGCACTTAGGGCCCCAGGCTGGGACCCGGAGGAGAGGGTGGGCCCGGGTCCCCCTCCCCTCACACCACCGCAGGAGCCAGTATTGGCGCAGCCCTGCGAGAGCAAATCCACTGAGCATCAAGGGACAGAGGCCCTGATCGAGGGGGAAGGATTCAGGGTTCGCAGATCCCCCAGACTCGCTGGAGTGGGGTGATCGCACCCGACGGCGCCGGTACAGGACTTGGCCCGGTGACCGGCGACCCAGAGTTGGGCGTTGGGGTCTGCTGAGCCCCTCTGCAGAAGGACAGGGGGCGATCGCACCCCAAAACTCGCTCACACCCTCATATGGGATCAGGAGTAACTAGAATATTTCTAGTGAGTAACAATCACAAAGACAAGCCTACGTGGGTTGCGTGATAGATTGCTGAACCCAAGGGAACTGTCTGTGGCTCCATGTTGAGGCTGTTATAGTGTCTGAGGCATTAACACTTAATTCTTAGTTGGCAAATTCTAAGTATAGAATTTTCAAACATTCTGGGGTATGTTGCTGCTTCTGAAATCTGCCCTGATTTTGATATTCATGATCGTGAGCCATTCAGTACTCCTTGATTAGGGAGTTAACACATTCAGCACTGTAATTAAAAATCCATACATTTTGAAAATGGTATTTCAACTATGCAGATCTGGCAAGGAACTAAAATACTCAAAATCCAAGCTCTATTGGTATTGTGTACGCACTATACAAAATACATGCACAAGCAAATTGGGAATTCAATGCAACATTTCCTAAGTATTATTAGGTGCCTTACATATAGGAGTCAAATGAGCACTAGCATGAATGTAGCAAAATGGCAAGCAATAAAGAATGGGTTTTGCATTATAGGTGATGGCAGGAAAAGAAAATGGTTTTATTTCAATGCTGACTATCCACAGTGTACAACATCTGTGAAGAGATCTTATAATTCAGAATGCTACTAAATCAATAGCTGGCAATTTGCTCTACCCTGCTAAGTGTGCAAATAGGCATATAGTAGCCAAGACACATCTAGATCTTAGCATTCTATAAAACGTATAGATTTGCTTTCCTAGAGGTAAGCTTATTCTAATTTACTGGCACTGTATATCTCTGCTAGCTGTTGGCACATAAGATTCATAGTTATAAAAAGTGATGACAAAATTATATAGAAATACCCATAAAGATGTAGTTCCTCAACATAACAGCAAAACAATGAAATAAAATAGGGTCCTTCTCAGTTACTTTATTTTGTATTGTTAAAATAAAGTTATTTAGGGTTTCAAGAGAAAATATGACATGGCATTTGCTTTAACCAACACTTTTTTAAATTTTCACTAGGAGTTGAAATGGGAATGAAGCAGGTTGCACTATCCACACAAGCATCATTTGCACGGCACATAATCACCACACTTCCTTTGGGCTGGATGGGAGTAACCAGATTTTCAAAGTAAAAAAGCTAGGTGGCTTCTGGTGGGAGAGGAGCAAAGGAAAGAACTATATTGGTGAGAATCAAGTCTCTTGGGATAAGTATTACTAGAGCTTAATTTGTGACAGGGCTTGTCAAGGTTTAGCCCAGCACTTCTGGGCTTGCTGTATCAGTTATGAATGGGGGAAAATATTGCTTGAGCCCTAGCACCACTTTCATTATAAATTTAAGCACTGGGTATAGCAGCAGGTCTTCGATCATGAAAGTTTTGGGACAACACTGCTTCTGAACACGGGCAAGCAGAATGATACTTTAGTGCTGGCACTCCTTCACCCCTTTCAGCACCTGTAGCCTGGATCCACCCATCTGGCTCCATTCCACTCTCAGGACAGTCTGGTCTTTTATTTAGTTGCACTCATAGAATAAATGGGCTTCCTTTGGAGGCAAAAGCATTACTTCTAAATTTTCCTGGATCTTATGCAAAGTCTGTTTATTTTAGTGAAGAAGAGATTTGTCTGACATTTCAAAAGCAATTAAGTCAAATCCCATAGAGGTAATTTCAGTAAAAATCTTCACCTATCTTTTTCTCAATGTCAGATGGTTCACTACATTTAAACATTTGTCTTTACTATCTGAAAATATTCACACTCTTTGCTGAAGAAGCTGAACATCAAGATCATCTGGTTCTTCTCTTTTTTTCATAAAGGATGGTCTATGTCTATGTTCAAAACAGCTGGTGGTTCTCTCTAAGAGCCTCACAAACCTGGCAGGGCAGAGGCGGGGGAGAAAGACTTCACATGTTCTTCTGTCCCCAGGCTCTGATTGTCCTGGGGGTGAGGGGAGCGCATGAAGTCTCCTCCCACCACCAGGGGCACTCAGCACTTAGAGGGAACCTCCAGCTGTTCAAAACAGTTGGTGGTTCTCTTTAGGTGCCGCATGCCACTGGCAGGGTGGAGGCAGGGGTCAAAGACTTCACAGGCTCCGCCAACCCCAAGCCAATCAGGGTCTGTGGGCAGGAGAGCATGCAAAGTCTCCTGGCCCTGACGCTTCTGTCCAAGACTCCGCCCCTTCCAGGGCAGCCCGTGACCACTTCTGAAATTTGCAAAGTAGCCCTGCCTTCAAAAATTATTGCCCACCCCTGCATTCCATAGTAACAGAATGTATGGGCCAAAACATTTTTAAGATGAAATCTTTATCTTATATATATTTTAAACAATTGCAGGTTTCATCGAAGGATGTAATGAATTGTGTATTCAAGTAGGAATAATTGCTAATAATATCAGAAGAACGAGTAATTGCATACCTCTGACATATTTACCTTCAGTCTCTGCACATTATAATCAGTGTGGTGAAGCAATTCTTGTTCTCTTGCCCATTTCAGTTCTCTATAGGGATGGGCGGGGTAACTAGGTATAGCTCTCAAGGGGTAATTAAATGTCATCTGTAGATTCTCTTTGAGGACTGTAAATGTCTGGGGGCAGATAGATGGGCAGGTGAGGACATGCTGAAGCAGAGCAGCATAATTATGAAGGAACAAACTTACTTCATTTTCCATGTGAGGGCCAACCAAACCTCTAATGGGCTGTAACTGTTGTAGCGTTCTGGAAAGTCTTTTGGTGGAACACACAAAATACTCTAGATTGTCTGCTTGGTTGCACAGCTTTTAAATACAGAACCCTATCCAGTACAGCTAGGACTCCACATTGGGAGGACGGTGAAATGATAGTTGCAAAACATGTTCTGATCCTCCCACTAATTTCATAGCAGTCCCTCTGCAAGCACACCAAAGAGTTGTGTCTCTGCTGATTGGGAGAAGATGATCATGAACCTCATTAACAGTATCTCTCACACCCTTTCCCTCCACATATTCAACCAGAAGTGTTGACCATATGGAAGCAAAGCTGTTGAGGAATCCATGCTGTCCAGGAAGAAACAAAGTGTTATAACTGGGATTTTCCTTCTTCTCTAAGGATAACCAATGATTTTTCTATGGGCTTTTATTTATAATCATAATAATTTCAGGCCATAGATAACCAACTCTTATGGCAATTTTTTCACTTACTAGTTTTTCAAAACATTTCTAATAACAGGTGCACTTGTGCTGGTTACAGAGACAAAATACCAGGCCTAGGCTATGTCTAGACTACGTTCTATTTTCAAGAGGATATGCAAATTCTGCAGTAATTTGCATATCTTCTTCCGATCTCACTTTTGAAAGAGGATCTTTCAAAAGTGAAAGTAGTCTGGACGCGTTTTTTTTCAGGAAAAAAAACCCCTTTTTTGAAAAAACTGCTCTTCCTTAAAAAATGAGATTTACGCGTTTTTTTTTCGAAAAAG
Organism: Pelochelys cantorii; assembly: GCA_032595735.1. Taxonomy (NCBI): domain Eukaryota; kingdom Metazoa; phylum Chordata; order Testudines; family Trionychidae; genus Pelochelys; species Pelochelys cantorii. Next base: position 70,797,409 of record CM064330.1, on the reverse strand, counting down.
GATTTTTTTCCCGGAAAAGAGTGCCCCGACTACTTTCACTTTTGAAAGATCCTCTTTCGAAAGTGAGATCGGAAGAAGATATGCAAATTCCCGTGAATTTGCATATCCTCTTTCAAAAAAAACAACGTAGTTTAGACGTACCCCTAATATCCTACAGATGCATGTTTCTTAGTACTTAAGTGAAATTTACTATATGTACTTAAAGTGCTAATATTAAAATATTGTGAAAGGTAGTACTGAAAAATAATAGGAAGAAATTGCCTATTGCACATTTCCCTATATTGATGAGAATGTCCAGTCCTGGATTCTTGCTTAAATTCTAGGGATTACCTCAACCTCTACTGCACCATTAAAGAGGCTACAAAGCCTAATACAGTTAAGGTAATGGAGAGTCTTGATTAGCTTAAATGCTAAAAGCCCATGTCTGTACAAAAGAAATGCAGTCTTCTGACAACATCTCAGTCTGTGCACACCATATAAACTTCATAGTTAAGGTCAAAGGACCAATTGATCATCTAGTCTGGCCTCCTGACCATTTGTTTTCATTCACTTAATGCAGTACTGAACTTAATAATTTGGTTTATGGAAGCACATCTTCCAGAAAGGGATCCAGGCTTGACTTGAAGATTCCAAGAGATGGAAAACCTATCACTTCCTTTCATAGTTTGGTTCAGTGGTTAGTGTGGAATACCTGATACTGTAACTATAATCTCTGAAATCATTGTTCTTACAACTGGTGACCAAATGTTACACATGAACAGCCCAGCTATTCGAGAAAAAGCTTTGCTTCAGTGTATAATGTCTGTGTATAATACTTTCTTCTCCTGGATGGAATATCAGATGCACTTGGTTGATCATTAACCAAAATATATAGAATCATGAGCATTCGTGAATAAAACCCACATCATCTAGGGTTACCAGGTGGCTTCAAAAAAATACTGGACACACTTGATCTCAGATGGGGGTGGGGGGGACACCGGCCGGGAGGGGAGCGGGGCTGGCCGGGAAGATGGGGGGCGGGTCTGGGGGCAGTGGGGCTGGCTGGGGGAGATCGGCAGGGGAGGACCGGCTGGTGGGAAGTAGGTCTGGCTGGGAGGGGGTCGGGGGGAGCAGAGCTGGCCAGGGGAGATCGGGAGGAGGGGGGGGAGAACCGGCCAGCAGGAAGCAGGGCTGGTCAGGGGGAGCAGGGCTGTCTGGGGGAGATGGGGGAAGGGGGGGGCCAGCCGACGGGAAGTGGGGCTGGCCAGGAGGTGGTCGAGGGGAGCGAGGTTGTCTGGGGGGAAGGAAGCGGGGGGAGAGAATTGGCCGGCGGGGAGCGGGACTGACCCGGGCGCATGCAGATGCCGGAGCGCTGCCCGTCCTGCGCACGGTCCCGGTGGAACACGAGTGAGTCTGGCCCTGGGGATTCCCTCATGCCCCGGCCCCGGCCCCGCCCCCCCTCACGTAGTTGTGTACTGCCTGGCTGGTAGACACGTTCACACAGCGTGAGCGTGTCTACCAGCCAGGCAGTTCGCAATTAGGTACTGATACTCCTAATAATAATAAAACTTACCTAATTAGAAAATACTGGACATTTTATATGTCCGGTATTTTCTTAATTTTTTTCCCAGACAGAACCCTCAAATACCGGACTGTCTGGTTCAAAACTGGACACCTGGCAAACGTAACGTCACCAGATGAACTGCAGTAGAAATAACAGAAACCAAGCAATTGTCTGTAACTTAATGATTACAGAGATTATAGTTAACAGAAACAGCAATTGTCTTGTAACTTAATGATTGCAGAGATTATAGTTACAGTATCAGGTATTCTGTACTAACCATTGGACCAAACTACTAAAGAAAGTGATGGGATCTCCAGCTCTTGGAATCTTCAAGTCAAGCTTGGATCCTTTCTGGAAGATGTGCTTCAGTAGAGTCCTACAATTGTCAGGTACTTCTTCTGTTATATATATCTTGGTTTCTGTTATTTCTACTTCAATTCATCTGATGAAGTGGGGTTTACCCACAAAAACTCATGATTCCATATATTTTAGTTAGTTTCTAAGGTGCCACAGGACTACTCATTGTTAAAGTTACAGGCTAACACAGCTAGCCCTTGGAGATTGGTTGATCATGTCACTGTAAGCAGTTGCTCTTACCGTCAAGGGTGCCATTTCAGGAGGGTAGGGGGGATAGCAGCCATGTGCTCTGGGATGTGGCTTGCTTTTCTACCCTTAAACAGCCAGTTAGTCTGGTACAGGATAAACTTAAAAAACAACAGTCTGGTAGCACTTTAAAGACTAACAAAACATGTAGATGGTGGTCACTCTTTGGGTGATGGCCTGCTGGGGGGTGGCAATCCATAAAACCAAAGGAGTTAATAGAGATTTTTTTAGCTGAGGTGGTAGGAGTAGGGTCTAAAGGTGGGATATTTCTTTGACAATATTTTTAGACAACCTTAAAAATTTGAATTTAGATTTTTTTCTTGAACCTTTCTTATGAGATTCAAATTCTAGGACAAAATTTTGCGATTTGCAAAATAGTATTTTAGACAGTCTGGTAGCTGGGACGATAGTCATGAAACAAAAGCACATTGACTTTTTTTCTTTCTCCTTGCACCATTCACAGCACAAGAAATGCTAATAGCAATACAAAGTCAACCAAAAGTAAAAAATGCTACATCATATGTGTAACACTCAATGTACATAATCTTCTTCTTGTGGGTAAGAGGGCTCAGCCATCTAGTGATTTTTGAAAATGAGGATGAATAGCGTAAGGTTCTTTTAATGCAGAACCTATTGTTAGTGACTTTGGGACTTCTCAGTGGGTGGGTTGTGATATGCAAATCAATAATCAGAGTTGCACTTTGAGGGTTTAAAAAACTAATATTTAGTTCACTGAACCACCTGGCTTATTCATCAATCACTGACAGTTGATATGGGAATAAATACATATAGTAATTAAAACTAGCCCTTAGATGATTAGATAGCATGGAGATGAGCCTGATGTAAATACCTGGAGATGGACTGAGCAGAATGGACAGAAACAAGATATTCCTGTATTGGAAATCTGCCCATTACCAGAATATACCAAGAACTGCAGCTGCGGTGGACTATCTGTGATTTATATGGATCTAAAATAAATTGCTGCTCCCTACCTATGTTAAGAATAACCCATCCAGGTTACATGTTTTGGACTGTTTAGTACAGGTTCAGCAAAGTTTAGGAATGTTCTGAGTTTTTCAACTTTTTCCCATCTTCAGTATTTGTAACCTATTCAAAAGGTTTCTGGTGACTGAAAATAATACAGTGACAGGATAAGTAGCACTCTGTCTAGCTTATATGGGCTGTGACAGTGTCTGGATCTCTCACAATGTTTATCCTCACAACACTCCTGTGAAGTATTACTCTTCTTACAGGTGGGAACTGATACTCACTGATTTGCCCAAGCAGAGGCTGCTCAAGACAATCTGCTGCCATAGGCACAATTCCAGTGTATTGCCCCATATCTCCACCTCGCTTCTTTAGAAGTTTGGGGCAGGTACCTGCTTGTTGCTTCTCATCTGCCCCCTGCCAACCTCCCTGAGCTTCCTCCACCCCTAGAACCAGCTGCCCAGCCCAAACAAAACCAGAAGTGGGCATCTCCCATTCCATCACTTCTGCCTGACCTCTGGTGCTCCACAGCCTAAGTCCAACCCACCTACAATCTGTAGCCCTTGCTTAGCTCTAGCAACTTCCACAACCAGTGCTTTTTTTGTTTAAAAAAAAAAAAAGGTGCCAGTACTCCAGGAGGAAAGTTGTTGAGCTCTGACTGGAGGTGCCGGTACTGTGTCTGGAAGCACTGCCCACAACCTAAATGCCCCCCACCATTTTTGGATGCTCCTGCAGTTGGGAACTTAGCATGGAGCAGCCACAGTGTGAATCTAAAGTAGTGGCAAGTGACAGAGGCAGCAGCAGGGCCCCTGAGGCTAGGCACAGAGCAGCAGGTTTAGGCTGTGTGTGTGTGGTGCTGGCTGGATAACTCTACTTGTGGCCAAAGCCCTAACCCCACTCATCTGCCAGGAGTAGCCATGAGCTGCTTAGGACTTGAGTTATGGTTGTGATCTTACCAGATGGGGGCAGGACTGCTTTCTCAGCAGCCAGGCTAAGGGCAGTTTCCTACTCCTCAGAGCCGCAGTTGATGGTAGCTAGGGATGTTAAAAATTGTGTATTAGGATAACCATGTAACTGCTGAAAATCTCAGTGCCACGGTTACCCATGCTGAGTGCTCTGCAGTATAAAGCTAAGCTTAAGCTAAGCTTGGATTTATACAGCAGAGCCTGCAGTGAAGTCTTCCCGGGTGCACAGCCGCCAACCCAACTCGCAGGGAGCTGGCTGAGTGTAACTGAGACCATTAACCAATAAGCAACATCTTATCGATTAAATGGTTATACTCTACGTCTACACTACAAGGTTTTTGCACAAAACCAGCTGTTTTTGCACAAAAATCTGGGGAGCGTCCACACCTCAAATGAGCTCTTGTGCAATTAAATGGGCAGTTAAATGGCAGAACAGAGGGCTTCTTCCACCATAGGTAAACTTCCTTTTCTGAGGCATAACTGCTTTTAGCGCTACAACTATTGCGCAAGAAGGCAAGTGTGGATGCTCCAGAGAGGTTTCTTGCACAAGAAACTCCCATAGAAAAAAAGCACAGGTGCTCTGATGGCCATTCTGTGAATGGCCATCAGAGCTTTCTTGCGCAAGAGTATCCAGCAGTGTGGATGCTCTCTTGCGCAAAAGCACATTGCTTTTGCGATGTGCTTCGAGGTGTGAATGTGCTCTTGCGCAATAAGTTTTTGTGCAAAACCTCTAGTGCAAAAGGCTTCTTGTACAAGAAGCCTGTAGTGTAGACGTAGCCTAACATCCCTAATGGTAGTCCTATCAACCTCATTCCCAAGCACCACCACTGCTCTTGGAAAGTTCCAAAATTTGTTCTTGGCAGCCACCTAAGCTTGCTAATACCTTGAGCGGGCTCTGTCCAACGTCATACACAGGAAGGTTGTGGCAAAATAGGGGATGGCACTTAGTTCTCCCAAACTCTGGTTAGCATTCTTACTATTGGACAGTCATCCTCTGTGCATGATATGGATCTAAGTAGTAGAGCTTGTCAACCGAAAAACCTCCTCCTGTAAGACCACAATCACTTCATGTGAACCTGTCACTTTGGAGGTTACACACATGCTGATGTGGATGCTTCACTTTTACACATGTCCTTTCATTTCAATTGAAGTGCTTAGGTTTGCAAAAGTCAGCACATGCGTAAGTGCTTGCAGCATCAAATCCATAGCCTTCTGCTCCACTATAAAAGAACAAAGGGATTACAAATGTGTGACAATTAAAACACTGGACTTTCCTCCCAATTTTGGCGACTAAATATTGCAATAAAATCTCTAATTTCTATTAGCTTATATGTCTCTGCTATGAACAGCTTTTAACTAAAGGCCAGCACACACCATCACTCCCACTTGATAAAAACTACCTTTAAAACCAGACCTCTCCAGGCAGTGCCATGTGGCAGGAGCTGTATTTTTATCTTGTATGTCATATTCTGCAATCAGTAGAAACCCGGGCGCTCTAAGATAGCCCGCCCCCACGCAAGATGGGCCCACACGGGTACTTTTTATTCGTCCCCTTCCAAGCGCGCCACCCCTTGGGTCGGGACCCTGTAGAAGTTTGGTAACGTTAAACACACCCTGCTTGGCCCACACCGATTTGGCCAAGGCGGAGGCCACCTCCTGCCCCCTTCACAGTCCCAACGGGCCCTTCCTCTGGCTGGTTTCGCAAAGCCGCTGCAATCCCAGCCCTGCCCCGCTTGGCTGGTGCCGGCCGGCAGGGGCCGAGCTTGCCCTGCACCTGCAGGCGAGCGGCGCTAGGCGTTGGCCCAGCAGGGGTCACTGCTGCCTCAGCGCCAGGTGGAGGGAGGCTGAGCCGCTAGCGCAGGGGCCAGAGCAGACGCCCCTTCCGTGCCTGCACCATCTCCCCGGGAGACGGACGCAGCTGAGCGGCGGCTGCCAGGAGGTGCCCGGGCAGAAGGGCAGAGACAGCGGCAGCTGCCGGCGGGCCTGGCCACAACGTGGCTGCGCTCGCTGCTCCCCGGCGGCAGCCCCCGGCCCTGGCGCAGCGGCTGGAGGCGTGAGGCGCCGCCGGGCCATGCTGCAGCTGGGACGCGCGCCGAGGGGAAGAGGCGACCCCCCAGGCGCTTTGCAGGATCCCAGCGCGGGCAACAGCTGGAGGCAGGTGGAGTCGCGCCCGTCGGGTCCCAGCCCGGCGCCCGCACGGTGAGTGTGGGGGAGGGGGAGAGGCGCGCTCTGGCCCGGGGAGGTCACATTTTGGGGGGGGGGTGCTAAGGTCACATCTGCTCACCCGCCCCCCCAGCTCATCCTAGGGGGGCAGGTCGCTCGAGGGCGCACGGGACGCGGGGGAGCAGCCGCAGCGCGGTGCCTGTGCGCTGAGCCGCTCCGCGGGAGGAGGGGCGGGAAGGTGAGGCGAGGCTGGGCGGGGAAGCGGTGCTTGTGCTGCACGTGGCCCAGCGACGCCAGCAGCCCGCCGCCCAGCCAGCGGCTCTCCTCTCCGCCTAGGTAACTCACCCCCCTTCTGTGGCCCCGGTGAGGCGGGGGAGTGGGTGGGGGTGGGGGTGGGGCTGGGGCTCTCCCTGCCTCGCTCCGCTCGCGCTGCACACAAAAGAGCAGCCTCAGACAGGGGGTGGGGGTGGGAGTGGGAATGTGGTAAATGATTAACCCGGAGACACGGGCGGAAGGGGCGCGGAGCCCAGTGGGTGCTAATCCAGTCTGTGCACGGAGCTTTGACGAACTGGGGAGACTTGGGCCAGTGGGACCTCGGCAGGGACTGCACGCTCCTGGCTCGTTGCGATGTGATTGTTCCTTCCCACAGGGCAGCGGAAGGAGCGTCTACCCTCTTTGCTGAAGACTTTTGCAGGATACACGGGGAGGAGTCGTTCCTTGTGTAGCTAACCCTCTTTATTGCAACTGGATACGCGGCTTTTCGAGATCCAAGAAGTACCTGCACGCCTGCATCTCGCGGTATCCTTGTATTGCATTGGGACTGCTGAACCGAATACGTTTCTTGTTCATTAGCGGTGGCGTTAATTACACGGCTGCTTCTTCCAGTTCTCGAGCTTAGGGTCGCCCTTCTCTCTTCCCATTTCCCCCTGATATCAAAGCAGTGATGGGTTGTTTCTGTGCTGTCCCGGAGGAATTTTATTGTGAGATTTTGCTTCTGGATGAGTCCAAGTTGACCCTAACCACCCAACAGCAGGGGATAAAGGTAAGCACAGGCTGTGTTGTTTTCATTAGGGTTACAGAGGCACTTGTCAGTAATGCTTGAAATGCTTTGTCTAAAGCCCAGCCGTAGGGGGTAAATCCTGCTTGGGAACATGTTGTTTAGAGAGAGTGGTTATCAAAACATGCTCACTGCTAATTACTGTGAAACTGAGGGGTTATGTACTCTAACATTTGGCTAACTGAAAATACATTTGTAAGGTGAATACTCTTTCAAAAGCCCTCGAAGGTGAAAAGCATTCCATAACTTTAATTCTCAGTCACTCCATTGACAAAAATTCATCACTTAAACATGTGTTAGCAGCATGAGGTCTTTTAAAACATTTGTTAGAATTAGTTTCCTATAGGCAGCTTCTTAGGCTATGTAGGTTATTCTGAAGGTCTTACGCTGTCAAAAACATCTTGCACTAGATATGTATTCCATCTAAAACCCAAGAGCACAAAGTCCATTGTTCAAGAGTTAGGAAATACCAGAATTAAGGTATTCTGCAACCTTAATATGTGCCTTGTGCACATACACTATGATATAATGTAACTATGAGCATATACTATTTCTTTCACCGTGCCTTATTCAGTGTGCAGAATAGTTGGTGCTCTGGGAATGAATGAAAAGTGAGTGGTCAATAAGTCTGTTAGATCTCTGCCTCAATTGTTGCAGGAAAGGTATATGCTGTTTTCAGGGAGTAGGGCTGGAGGGGTGTATAGCATCTCCCTCTCACCCCAGAAAGAACAGGTGTTGTGGGAGTTAATGAATTGAACCAAGTTCATGCCTGTGTTCACAGCTCCATAGGTAGATCGCCAACTGATACCCCTGGTGAGCCATGGGACCAGAATGGAGTAGTGATTGTCTTAGTGGGGTTCCTGCTCTTCTCAGGTGGCAGCAGGTCTCGCCACTTTGCAGGGTGTATGTGTGGGGGTGCATGTAACAGTGCAGGCTTATTGGTTAACTGTGTACACAGGTACACTTTCACATCCCTATTATTTACTCCTTAACGTAACCCAAGAGCCAGGGGTCACCCAGTGAAATTAATAAGAAGGTTAAAACAAACATAAGAAAGTTCTTCATACAGACTACTGTCATAGTGTGGAACTTGTTACCAGAGGATGTTGGTAAGGCCAAAAGGATAACTGGTTTAAAAAAAGATTTACCTAGATCAGTTCACAAAGCATCGTTCAATGAACAGTTATTAGTCAAGATGGTCAGGGACGCATCTCGGTGCTCTGGATGTCCCTGACATTTGACTACTGGAAGCTGGGACTGGACAACTGGGGAGGGATCACTTGATAATTGCTCTGTTCTGTTCCTTCCCATTCCCAGCCAACAGGAGCTGTGGAAAGTGGTGTCCTGGTCTGCGCTGCTTCCTGCTGCTCCCCTTGGCTGGGAATGGTGATTTGCAGCCAACATGAGCCTCAATTACCAGTACTATGGAGGTGCAAGTAAATACAGCAGCAGCAGCCCACCAGGGTCTAACCCTTGTGAACTGCTGTCATTTTATTGCCCACCCCTAAGTTAGAGGGACCATGGGCCTGACCAAGTATGGTCATTTTTATGTTCTTACCTACTGTTTCAAGCAAGACCCTTTCTTTTGTACAGGTTGCAGGTTTATTATATATGACAAGGACTATCAGCAATACAGGATGATAGTCATGGAAACTGAGGTTGTGTATTTTTTCACTTCAGGAATGGATTTGAGATTGTACTCCAGATTACCAAAATGAGCAGAGATTCACAAGATCACAGTTCTGAATCTCAATTTAATAACATTTAACCTTTTCCAACTTTAGGCCTGGAAGTGTTTAACAAAGAATGGGAAGCATCATCCCATTTTACATATAAGGAAACAGAGTCACAGAAAGGTGAGGTGGCTTGGCCAAGATCACACAGCAGGTCAATGGCAGAATCAGGAACAGAATCCCTACTTTCCCTCTTTTAGTCACATGTCCCTGTCCACGGGACTCCACTCAAATTAGAAGTGTTGATAATGTCATTTCTCTTCTTGCAACTTTATTTCTAAGAAAAGAGTTTAGTCATGTGAAAATGAAAAGGTTGGCTGTCTAGCTCTAAGGATTACAATTTCATATACACACAGAGGCAAAATAACCAGGAGAAGGCATTGAATGGAGCCAGCCTTTGATTTCGCTGTCGTATGTTTTGCCAAAGATACAGTTCAGAGAATAAATATAGTGAGATCATAAAACAATGTATTCTTAATCCAGTACAAGTTATTTACAGGGTAAGCTTTGTGAATATGGTCCCTATATCTATGTATTTAACTCTATTTGTATATTAAACTCCTAGGATACTGTCTCACAGAACTCATTCTTTCTTGTTTAGAATTAAAGAGATGAATTAAGAAACAGGTGGTTAGAAACCTTGTACTATAAATTAATTAGAAATTAGTTATTAATTGAAAGAAAATAACTGGTTTCACATTGCTGTTATTTTGGCTAGTTTCCACATCTGTAAACAATAATTTAAGCAGATTTTATGGTGGAGATAATTCACAAAACATGTCATCAGTGTTTTGGATAATTTACAGAGATATTTCCAAATGTTACAAATTCATATATGATTCTTCTGTTAAGGATTAGTCATTTTCCTATGCACAGCTTCAGTTATTTCAGATCTGGTTTTGCCATGCTACATTTAATTGCTTGCTGATTTATGAATCAAAGCTATGATTATGTAGCTCATTATAAAATACTAAAAATGTGCTTTGTAGTAGATGAATCATTAGATTTCAGAAAGAACTGGTAACTTATAATACAAAGTATCAAGAATCTCAAATTCTTCTGTATTATTTTTCTTGGAAATGAAATTGAAGTACTGCAGAAGAATGCAGGTTTATTTGTTCGGAATAACATCAAACTATTTTGGAACAGGTCTGTTTTGTATTTCCGTCTTCTTTGTAATAAGGTTAGCGATCATAGAAAACATTAGTCACTTCTCTAAAGAAGTTATTCTAATTCAGGTATAGGGAACCTTTTGGCCTGAGGGCTGGTTGTGGTTCATCAGGGTTAGTTGCTGCCAGATGTTTTGCTTACCTGAGTGTCCACAGGCATGGCTGTTCGCAGTTCCCAGGGGCCACGGTTTGATGTTCCTGGCCAGTGGGAGCTGTGGCCAATGGGAGCCAATTGCTTGGCTAACCCCGATGAACTCTGATGAACTGTGTCCGGTTGTCCAGAGCAACCTCTGTCTACAGAGAGCCAGTAGCCCCTGCCTGTGATAGGGGGCTTGTGGGGATGGATTGTCCCCCCTCCCTGCACCCCATTAGTTGCTTTATTGGTTAAACATAACGTTTAACCAATTAAACGGGATTTTTCATCCCTATTATTGGCCAAATCCTGTTTAATTTACACAGAACTCCCAATTAAGTTACTTGGTTATTTTGTAAATTAAAACCAGAGTAAATCTGTTGCATATTAGATTAATAAGCAGGTTTAGGCTTCATATTTCTAACTTCACATACAAGAGTGCTACATGCACACAAATAGAATATACACATTTAGGGGATCATCTATCTTGAATGATAGGTTACTTGGTCTGTTTTGCATAAAGTGTATTTTAGTTGCACATATTCAAAACATATCTCCATAAAAATATGGGGGCACAGTGTCATGTGGTGTAAGGAGATGAAATGCGGGGATTCCATTGTGATAGCAATTTTTGCTATTTGCTGTATTTCTTAACTCTTGAAAATCCAAAATATAATTTTTGTGATAAGAAATTCACATAATTATGAAAGTATGCTTTTAAAAAAATCCTGCAAATTCTGTTAACGGCAGAGTTAACTAAATAAATTCTGTTAACTGCAAAGATTTTATACCAGTGATAATTATGGAAGGTGTAACTTCTCCCTGTGAGATACATAATTGTAATTGTATGTCAGTGCTCATCATGGAAATTAGTCTGCTTTTTGTTTTCCTTATCCTGTCTGGTTTAGAATTAAAAGGCCTACTCTGGATAGAGAAATTATTTAGAAATGCAGAATAATATCATTGTCTAACAATGACAAACAAAAAATAAACCTAAGTTAAAGGGACATCAACTTGAAATTTACTTTTGGTTCAGTTAACATCATCACGAAAAATAGCTTAGAAGTACAGCACATGTCTCTTAAGTTGTTCTTGGAATCTTTTTGGTTTTACCTACTTGTATTCCTCCCCCCAAAACAACAAACAAACAAAAAGGATACATGACCTATTGTGGTGTGAAGGACCCACACAAACAAAAGAGGTAAATGACCCTATACAAAATACTGTCTAACGTACAATATAAATAAACTGGAAAAATAGAGAGTGAGATTTTTTTCTTTGGTCTCACTTTTATAGTACTCCTAAGGGTTATTTGTAACAATTGTACAGAAAACATTTAAAGACAGAAGTTTAAATTAATGATCTATTTTATATAACCATGATAAGAAAAATTTCTATTCTGCTGGGAAGTTTTAACAATGTTGATTTAAAATAAGTGAGAAATCAGAGTTCCCAGCATACAGGTAAACTTAAAAAACAACAAATGGTCTGATAGCACTTTATAGACTAACAAAACATGTAGATGGTGGTATGAGCTTTCTTGGGCATAGCCCACTTCTTCAGATGACCAGAGAAGTGGGCTGTGCCCAAGAAAGCTCATACCACCATCTACATGTTTTGTTAGTCTATAAAGTGCTGTCAGACGGTTTGTTGTTTTTTAAGTTTATCCTGTACAGACTAACTCAGCAACCCCCTGAAGCTTCTGAGCATACAAGTAGTTAGATATGTAAGCCGCCCTTTCTCTTTTGTCATCCAGTTAGGAACAAAGGATTTCACAAACCTTGCTATAAATTAACCATTCTTCACAATTACTGTCACATATTTGAAATAGATTAGTAATTTCTTCAGTGTCTTTACAGATGAGACCAGCAATTTTTGAATCCCCCAAGGAATAACCATGTAATGAATGAACGCTAAGACACTTTCCTTTTCCCTAGGTGCACTTAACTAAATTAATGAAACCAGTCTGACAGCAAGACAAAAACCCATTAACTTTTAAATGAAGTTACCTCTTAATTATTTCTGAGGTTTGAGTAACATTATTGTCAGATGGATCTGTTTTTTGGTGGTTTTAAAAGCAATGTTCCTAGTACAGTCAGGAAAAAAATATTAACACAGGTTGTATTTTTATTATGTCTATATCTTTTGGATTTCTGTAGTTTTGACATTTAAAGAGTCACATATATTTGACTGTGTGAGGAAAAACAAAATGTAAATACTCTTAAAAAACCAAAATACGGCATCTAATCATAAAACTTATTTTGTATAGCCTATTAAAAGTGCTATTACAGCAGTTCTGAAATGCAGTGTCATGAAGTTAGAGAAAAATCCTTTAAAGGGATCATATCATTCAAGAAGTACCTGAGAGAATCAAATAAAAATGATGAAAACTATAACTGACATCCCTTTGTGAAATTTCTTTTGCCCAGACAATATTGGAATTGTATCAGAAATAAAAAATAGGCAGTATGCTTGAATAATACATGCTGTATCACTAACAGCTGTTAGAAAGACGAGAAGCCACCAATAACTTTACTTTCTTGGTCACATTCTCACATATTTTATTTGAATCTTTTATTTCCCCTTAAGGGTATTTACTTTTCTCTCCTTTTCTCCTCCTTTTTTCTTAATGGTAGGGCATATGTATTATCTATGTTTTCCTTAACAACAAGATCTTCCAAAGTGAGTAATCATGCACCAACATCTGGGTGGGGTTTGGCAAACTACATTTAGCAGTGCATGTTTCAAATATCTACAGATGTTTTCTCCCTTTGTATCTGGTCCAAAAGTTTAACACTGACTGCATGTTTTGTACTTGATGTATTATACAATTCTTTTAATAATTTGAGGGAAGATGGCAAGCCTAAATATAATCTGCTTGTACTTATGTTCCTGCTACTGCCTTCACATCTTCCCTTGTTGGTGCTGTTAGGCATAGCGGTCCAAAAGACATAAGAACATAAGAATGGCCGTACTGGGTCAGACCAAAGGTCCATCTAGCCCAGTATCCTGTCTGCCGACAGTGGCCAGCACCAGGTGCCCCGGAGAGGGTGGACCGAAGACAATGATCAAGCGATTTGTCTCCTGCCATCCCTCTCCAGCCTCTGACAAACAGAGGCCAAGGACACTATTTTATCCCCTGGCTAATAGCCTTTTATGGACCTAACCTCCATGAAATTATCTAGCTTCTCTTTAAACTCTATTATAGTCCTAGCCTTCACAGCCTCCTCTGGCAAGGAGTTCCACAAGCTGACTACACGCTGTGTGAAGAAGAACTTTCTTTTATTAGTTTTAAACCTGCAACCCATTAATTTCATTTGGTGTCCTCTAGTTCTTCTATTTAGGGAACTAATAAATAACTTCTCTTTATCGGCCCTCTCCACACCACTCATGATTTTATATACCTCTATCATATCCCCCCTCAGTCTCCTCTTTTCTAAACTGAAAAGTCCCAGTCGCTTTAACCTCTCCTCATATGGGACCCGTTCCAAACCCCTAATCATTTTAGTTGCCCTTTTCTGAACCCTTTCCAAGGCCAAAATATCTTTTTTGAGGTGAGGAGACCACATCTGTACACAGTATTCAAGATGTGGGCGTACCATAGTTTTATACAGGGGCAGTAAGATATTCTGGGTCTTATTTTCTCTCCCTTTCTTAATAATTCCTAGCATCCTATTTGCCTTTTTGACCGCCGCTGCACACTGTGTAGAAATTTTCAGAGAACTGTCCACGATAACTCCAAGATCTCTTTCCTGATTTGTCATAGCCAAATTAGCCCCCATCATACTGTACGTATAGTTGGGGTTATTTTTCCCGATGTGCATTACTTTACACTTATCCACATTAAATTTCATTTGCCATTTTGTTGCCCAATCACTCAGTTTGGTGAGATCTTCTTGGAGTCCCTCACAGTCTGCTTCTGTCTTGATTATCCTAAACAGTTTGGTATCATCTGCAAACTTTACCACCTCACTGCTTACCCCTTTCTCCAGATCATTTATGCATAAGTTGAACAGGATTGGTCCTAGGACCGACCCTTGGGGGACACCACTAGTTACCGCTCTCCATTCTGAAAATTTACCATTTATTCCTACCCTTTATTTCCTGTCTTTTAACCAGTTCTCAATCCAAGAAAGGACCTTCCCTCTTATCCCATGGCCATGTAATTTACACAAGAGCCTTTGGTGAGGGACCTTGTCAAAGGCTTTCTGAAAATCTAAGTATACTATATCTACTGGATCCCCCTTGTCCGCATGTTTGTTAACCCCTTCAAAGAACTCGAATAGATTAGTAAGACAGGATTTCCCTTTACAGAAACCATGTTGACTTTTGTCCAACAAATTATGTTCTTCTACATGCTTCACAATTTTATTCTTTACTATTGTTTTGACTAATTTGCCCGGTACTGAAGTTAGACTTACCCATCTGTAATTGCCCGGATCGCCTCTAGAGCCCTTTTTAAATATTGGTGTCACGTTGGCTACCTTCCAGTCATTAGGTACGGAAGCCGATTTAAGGGATAGGTTACAAACCACAGATAATAGTTCAGCAATTTCCCATTTGAGTTCTTTTAGAACCCTTGAATGAATGCCATCCGGTCCCGGAGATTTGTTAACATTAAGTTTTTCTATTTGTTCCAAAACCTCCTCTAATGACACTTCAATCCGGGACAGTTCCTCAGATTCATCACCCACAAAGGACGGTGCAGATTTGGGAATCTCCCCAACGTCCTCAGCCGTGAAGACTGAAGCAAAGAAATCATTTAGTTTCTCCGCAATGGCTTTATCGTCCTTGATTGCGCCTTTTATAGTTCGATCGTCTAGGGGACCCACAGGTTTTTTAGCAGGCTTCCTGCTTCTAATGTACTTAAAAAACATTTTGTTATTTCTTTTTGAGTTTTTGGCTAGCTGTTCCTCAAAATCTTTTTTTGCTTTTCTTATTACATTTTTACACTTGATTTGACAGTGTTTATGTTCCTTTCTATTAATCTCACTAGGATTGGACTTCCACTTCTTAAAAGATGCCTTTTTGTCCCTCACTGCTTCTTTTACATGGTAGTTAAGCCACGGTGACACTTTTTTAGGTCTCTTGCTATGTTTTTTAATTTGGGGTATACATTTAAGTTGGGCCTCTATTATGGTGTCTTTAAAAAATTTCCATGCAGCTTGCAGGGATTTGGCTCTAGTCACTGTGCCTTTTAATTTCTGTTTCACTAGCCTCCTCATTTTTGTGTAATTCCCCTTTTTGAAATTAAATGCCAGGGTGCTGGACTGCTGAGGTGTTCTACCCACCACAGGAATGTTGAATGTTGTTATATTATGGTCACTATTCCCAAGCGGTCCTGTAACGGTTATTTCCTGGACCTGATCCTGCGCTCCACTCGGGACTAAATCGAGAATTGCCTCTCCCCTTGTGGGTTCCTGCACCAGCTGCTCCAAGAAGCAGTCATTTAGGCCACTGAGAAATTTTATCTTTGCTTCTCTTCCTGAGGTGACATGTATCCAGTCAATATGGGGATAATTAAAATCCCCCATTATTATAGACACACTTTAAACTGGTGTTTCTCAGCCTTTGTGATCTCAGGGACTGGTGCCTGTCCGTGGACTGATAGTTCAGAAATACTGCTTTAGATAATTCCAAATTATAGCCTAGAAGTGGATAACCCATAGTAGTATCCAAAAGACAGAACTACTAATGCAGAAGGTTACAAAATGCTGTTGTTTTTATTGCAGTATTGGAGGAGAGTCTTTGTAATTTTCTGAAATGTGGTACATATTCCTATACCTGGTCAAGAGGAAGATATTACTCCACTTTTCAAAATAAATTTTGATTTTTGGTAGAATGTTGGATAAAATGAGGTCATTCATTTTTTTTTAATTTGGTGCCTGTAAACAAGGCATTGTTTTAGCTAGTGTTCCATTTCGACTTAAGTTTGCTGTGTTCAAGTGGTGCTTCTGGAGGCAGAATACATCCTTCCTGTTCATAAGATAGGAAGAGCCAGTACAGCACAGCTTGGTATGGACAGAGATTAATGGTCACAACAGCAAATGGATTTAAAATCAGTAATCGAAAAGGAGAAGAGAAATGGTAGAATTGGAAATGTGGGGGCAAGAGGACCTGAAGATAGAAGGCAGAATAGAGAAGAAAAGATGGTCCATGGTGGCAGGGAGGAAGAGAAAATTCCTGTTGTGAAATGTGAATGCTGAGAGTTCTTTTTTTAGGAATGGCAACTAAAATCTCACTGAAAGATGGTTTCTTTGAATTAGTAATACATATTATCATGGAAAAGAAGTGGCAAAATCTGACATACTTGCCTGTTTTTTAAAGAGAAGCCTGTTTATGTTTACTGGATAAATAGGGTTGCCAGATGGTTGAAACAAAAATACCGAACACCCCCCCCCCCCAATAAAAAAACACCGGGAAAAAATTCTATTGAAGGAAAAGAAAACAAAAAACAAAAAAACCCCAGCATGTCCCCTTTAAGAGTGAGTGCAGGGATAGGAACAGGGGAGAAGTTGAGCACTAAGACCCAGGGGAAGCAATGCTTCCCCTTGGTCGGCAGCCATTTTGTGCTGGCAGCCTTGCAGAACCAGGTAAGCATGGGGCTGGGGGTGTTGGGAGCCAGGGGGGACTCTGGGGAAGAGGCTAGGCACTGAGTGTTTGTAGGGTTGCCAGGTACCTGGCATTTTCGCTTCCTGGCCGGGGAAAAAATCAGAAAATACTGGACATTTTAGGTGTCCGGTATTCTCTGAATTTTTTTACCGGACAGGAGGCGAAAATATCGGACTGTCCGGGTGACTTCTGGACACCTGGCAACCCTATGCATAAATGAGGGTCATCCCTTAGCAAAAATTAGTCTTGTAATGCTATAAAGGGAAGTGTTCAGTGAAATCTTGGGTTAACTGCATCATTAACAAATGCTCCCAGATTTCGTAAGATTTTTCTAAGGATTACTTTTTACATTTGAATTGTTTGGAATAATGACTCTTACTCTCTTTTCCTTCCTTCTCATTCTTGTGAAACTGTTGTCTTAACCTCTTATAGTGTACTGAAGTATGTGTACATATAAGCATCCACATATGGCAAGTAATCAACCCACTGAGATGTTGATACTGAGTTTATATATTTAATAACAGGGCCTTCCATGCTGAGAGACATTTCAAAACAGTTATTGCTACATAATATTCCAAGATCATAACATGTTGAATTTGATACATTTTTTTAATGTGACACAGAAAAAAGGCAGGCAGACTTTTTTTTTTTAAGCTGATGATGTTTACCTTCCCTTCTGAAGAAGGCGATGAATGACTCTTTGTTTATAAGCCAGAAACAAGAAAGTAATCTGTCTTCCTGTTTATGAAGTTTCAGATGGGTGGGTAAAATTAGCAGGAGGCTTGTGGCTAGATTGAACAGTTTGAAAATAAATGCCCCAGTACTTTACTAATCTCAGTTTATACCTGGTAAATAAGAACTAAAAGATCTCAAGGAGGATTTCTTTTGCTGCATCAATCTCTTAGCAATGGCAAAAGAGAAGGTCTTTTATGTTTTGCATGCAATATAAAAATGTGGAGGTCAGAAGTCTGCCCTATCTGTGGGTAACTTTTAATAAACTTCAGTGCAACTACTAATGTGCTTTAACATGTTTTATGTGCTTCACTGAATTGGGGTCTGAGTGCTCAGCATATGGCAGGCATAAACCAGAAGGGAGATTATCAAATTAAAAATCCAATGAGCTAGGTTCTTGACCTCCCTTATTTCAATTAATGTTACTGTGACTGTTGATTTCAGCGTAGTTACTGCTATTGGTCTAAGTGGGTATGTGTATGCTGCATTGTAAACCTGTGTGTGTGGGACACATGCATATGTGGGCTTTCTTGAGCATTCCCATGGCATGATAAACCTGGGTTTACAATTGCTGGACCTACATGTCGCAACTGTGGTATTGTGTGTCTACTGCACTACACAGGTTTTAGGACTTGGATCTGCAGCTTGAACTGCATCTGCACTGCAAAAAGACAGGGCTTGTACCTGAGTCTTAGTGGGAGTTGGTCTCAGAACCACCCCTTCAGGTAGGTCCTTGGATTTGGGCTTGAGTGCTTCCTGACCCAAGTCAGAGAGATTTTTGTGTGGATGATAGGAGGTGTTGACTGAGACCAGGTTTATAACGCAGTGTGGACATATCCGATGAGATCAGAATCCGGTATATATATTGTAAACAATTTCCTTGTATGTGCTGATATCACCTTTTTCAGACTGTTAGAAATATCCCATTTACTTTTTGCAATTGACGCTATTTATTTTTGCATTGCAGTCATTTTAGACAAGGAAAATTGTCAGTTTCCTATTTGGTTAGTCAGTATAATTCAGACTCTGTGTTGCAGTGTGACAGATTGTTGAAGCATTTCAACAGAAGTTGTGTTTAATGACATTTGTAGTTCCTGTTTTTTCCACAGAAAATAAAATTTCTATACAATCAAATTTACTTACTTTATCCCCTCAGGAAAAGTGAAACAGAATATTTTGTTTTGGGTTAGGTTAACCTGAAGGTAAACTTTTTGGTTTGTCAAAATGAGTCGCAGTATTGTATTTTGCCTTAGTTTGATGACAGACTAATTCATGAGCACTGATGTCAGTAGGAGATGCAAGGTGCTCAGTATTTTTGAAAATAAGGTTCCCTATTTAGGAGCCTTACATTAGGCACCCATTTTTGAAAATCTTATTCCTAAAATAGATCTTAGAAATGGTATAGATTGTTTAATTTGTCAGCTTTTCAGTGCACTTATCTATTTGTACGATATATACCATGTGTTGGATGCTGCTCCAATAATAGTAGTAATAATAATTAAGTACTGGCATGGTGCTCAAACACATCACAGTGTGTGTTACTGTCCCCTCCACCTTGTACCCAAAGGGATTAAAGTATCAGTAAGTCTAGACAGGAGGAAGCATGTAAGGAGGGGTATGCTGCTTCCATCATGTTATTTCTAACACAACTGCCCCCCACAATGAAGCCTCTTCACAAGGGGTTGGGGAAGTTTTGTCTCCTATGGAAGAAGAGGCAGAGCAGAAGCAATGAGTTGGAGTACATCAGTTTTCTCCAATAACATCACTTGTCCCATCTCAAGAGGACTTTGGGCTAATGTAATGCTAAAAAGGTCAGCATAAAACTGAGCCACTTCTTCTGTGGTGAGGGACCTGGGGCAACAGTTGCTCAGAAGCCAGAAGGGACTGGCAGGAGGATTCAGGATACTACATGTCCTGGTTTTCAAGGACATTGCCTCTTTTTTGAGTCTCTGTTCTTTATCCTGGCATATTTTTTAAATATCAGGAAAGGTCCTGCATTTTTGTAGAGAACAGGCTATAGCTCAGAAAGGGACCAATTGCTTCCTGATTGGTCCCTCCCCTGAAACCACTGCTGATTAGTCCATTCCCCTGCAGCTGCCGGAACCTGTCCACACAGGCCCTGGCTTTCTTCCCCAGAGAAGGAGGTCCCATAGGAAGGTGCTGAAAGATTACTGTTGCTGTGTCCTGGGCTTGTGCCAGTCGCCCTACCTCTGTATGAGGGAGCAACACAATTCTACAACCTCTAGTGAGTTTCCCCACTGCAGGTACCCACTCCCATACCCCCAACTGTATCCCTTCCAGATTCTCTCTTCCCTCTCCCCTCATTATCCTTCCTAGCAGTGTCCTCTTTTGGGGAACCTGAATTATGGTAACCTTAACAGAACCCGGAGCAGAGGCACAGTTAGTTATGTTCTCATACAGGTGTCCCAGGAGCTAAACACTTTGCCTCTTGGATGTGTATGCAAGGAAGAGAGATGTTTCCTTTTTCCCATTTCAAAAAAAGAGTGAAGAGACACCCAGTCCTTTAGCTACTGGTTTCTGTTACTGATTTAAGATTTTGCCCAATGAGTAATGGTCAAGCAAGAACAAAACAGCTGGAGAGCTGTTGGAGAACTTTTCTAATGTAGTAAATGTGAACTATATAATGAGACAACTCAATAAACAGAAGTGCCTCAAAATATTTGTCTGTTTTGTAAGTAGATTTGAATGTGTTATAGTTGGACAGACCTACCTGGGGATTTTCTAAACACATACGTATCTCTTCATTTAAAATCTCTGTCCAGCAAAGTATTGAAGAATTCCCTTTAAATATAATGATATTACCTTTGGAGAAAGTCATGGAGTCTTTTGCCCTGTGAAATGTGGAAAAAACAGTTGGATGTGACAGTATCATGGCAACGGAGATATTGACATATGCTGGAAACTTGATCAAAGAGCAGATATGTGAAATCATGCCCACAGTAGACTTGAAGATCAATCCTAGCGAGTTAAAAATCTGCATATGCCTGTCTTAGTCAAATTGTTCCTATGTGTATTGAGGTTAAACAAAATCCCTGAGTTCTGTTTGAATGCATTTACAGTCTTGAGTCTGTACTTCGCACCCATCTCTTGTGGCTTCTAAGAAATTTTGTGTGAGATTTAGTTACATTAGAAAGTTCTTCTAAAATTCTGAATTATTTTAGACAGCAGCCAGTATTTGTCATGTAAGGGGACTACTCATACATTTTTTTCCTCCTTGTATTGTGATTTATATTACAGTAGAATCTTGAGGCTTGAACTGAGATCATGGCTAGAGGCTGTATCTACACAGTAAAAGTCAGTCTGTATACCTTGCATAATCTACACTCTAAATAAACAAGTGAAAGTTGAGAGATGAAATATGATTGTACCCATTTTGCAGATTGGGAATTGAGGGATAGAGAGCTTAAATGGCTTGCTAAAGGTCCCACAGGAAGTATGTGTCAGAGCCAGGAATTGCACCCCGATTTTCTGAGCGTCAATTCAATACATTAATCAGAAGACCATTCTTACTATCTTTCAGCCTCCCCACCCAGCTCTTACATGTTTCTTGACTTTCTGCTGGACCCCAGCCTTACTGAACTCAGATATATCCTGGAATACATAATGCTGAAAAGACTGGCCTCAGGCGTAGGTAATTTCAGGGGCTGAACCTAATGATAGGAATCAGAAGTCGGTGTTGTGGGTTGAGAGGGAGGAAGCCAAGATCTGTTGGAGTGTCACAAGGTTAGAGTGTGTGTGCATAGTGGGAGACTCAAAACGTTCAGATAACCCTCTGACCTTTCGATAATATATCCAAAGGTATCTCCAGTCCATTGGAGGTTAACCCATCATTTTATCATATGGCCTTAGGTACAAGTATTTTGTTGATGAAAACTCAATGACCTTTGGGAAGAATTTTAATTTATTTTCCTCAACAGACAGGCTAAGTTAGCAGGTGAAAAGTTGTTCAAGTCTCCTCTTGCTTCTTTGGGCTCTCATCTTTTCTTTCATCCTATCCTGCTTGGGAGGTGGGGGCGTGAGGGCTGGTGTACATATCCACATGCTGTGTCTGCATTTATGTACGCTCTCTACAGGCTGATGCCTGATCCATTGTTGGATGTTGATCCTGCATTAACATTTCTCTTCAGCACTCCATATCTCGATGGTAACATGAAAGAGGAAGTAGCGTAGAGAGAAGTACTGGAAAGGAAAGGTTTTCTTGGGCTGAATTCTCATCGGTCTCATAAGCCAGTGGTTCTCAAACTTCATGACCCCCTTCTGATAGCAAAAATTACTGCATGATCCCAGGAAGGAGGACAGAATCTGGAGCCCTGCCTCCCCGGGCAGGGGGCCCAAACCCAAGCCCCATTGCCCAGGATGGGGGCAGCCTAAGCCCGAGGGCTACATTCCTGGATAAGGAGCCTGTAACCTGAGCCATGCCTTTGGCTCCGGATGGTGGGGCTCGGGCTTTGTTCCCCGTCTAATGCCAGCCCTGGTGACCTTGTTAAATTGGGGTTGTGACCCATAGTTTGAGACTGCTGTCATAAGCACATAATGCAGAGTAAACACTGTCAGTGTTTGAATAGGAGAGAATGAAGGGAAAATCGAGGGACCACCGCATGTGGTGTTGGTGATTCTGTATCTGGCGCTTTCTTCCCTTTGGGTTAGTGCTAATCACAGTTTCAGAATGTAGTAGGGGAACTGGATGCATGTGTGGTGGGTGAACCCCTGGCTTGGGAAGGCAAGCTCCTAGCTCTGTCCCTTCCATACTCAGTCCACTGTGACTGCTGCTGGTCTCTGCTCAGGGCCCTCCCTCCCCTGTGGCTGCTGGCTTCTGCCCCAGGCTAGTGCCCTCAACTCCAGAGAGCTGAGCACCATGGCCTCATCCTCTTCCCCCTCCAACCTGTGAGTGCCAGAGAGCCAGGCAGCATGGCCTCGGCGTCTTCTGGACCACTGGGTGGCAGGGAAACCCAGTCTGTGCTGCCAGAACCCACCTGCAGCCACCCTCTCCCCTTTGAGCCACTAGCCCAAGAGCAGCTTGTTGCACACAGGTAGGAGGGACCTGATCTAGGGTGGTACATGGGTGGGGCCAATCATGTCTGTCTGGGCATGTAATGCCTTCCCTTGTCTTCAGTATCCACCACCTATGATTGGATGTAACTGAGCACCCAACCGGTTCATGGTACTTTGATAAGAGCAGGAACTTTAAACCCAGTATCTTATATAGACAAAGTAATTACAAGGAAATTTTTTTACAGTTCCAGTTAGCTGTATTATTTATTTTTGTGCTTTGCTGCTACCTGCTACTGTTGTGTACTGTTTAGTACACAACATGTTCCATGCAGAGTAGAGATGTTAAATTTCAATTAATCAACTAATCGAGTAGTTGATAGAATTTGACTACTAGATCAGTCGATAAGGGGGTGCTCGCCATTCTGCTGCAACTCTGCCTTTGAAAGAGGTCCCCGCTCCTCTGCCTCTCCTTCTGAAATGTATAAGTCGCTCATGGGCTGAGTTGACTACTAGTTGAGTGACTACTCGACAAGCATATGCTTATTGGGTAGTCAACTAGTCGCTTACATCCCTAATGCAGAGTGTGGTGATTCTTATCTGTCATTGATGTCTTTAGGAAATTTACTTTTGGTTGCAACCAATAGGTTTTGGAGGATTCTTTTTTTATATTCACAACCATTGATGTTTGGTAATCTCTTTGAAGACAGTGGAATCCCTTGATTACTATCCTGTATTTGTTTTTCCAATGGAGTATGTCTTGAGTTAACACCTGAATAGGCTATTTAAGAAACAGCACTCAGAATAAAACACCAAAAAGCATAACAAAGGTACAGACAACATATGTATGGGAAATACCAAAATGAATCAAATAAGCCAAATACACAAACTTTACTGTAATGTTAAATGATTACACGACAGAATTGTCTTTTCCAGAATCCATTACTTACATGTGCTTTTGGAAATGCAAACTTTCCAGGGATTACTTAGTCCTCTGCTTTTCTCTGAGATGTTATTTTTATCTCACCAGGATTCAGCTGGAAGTATCTGATGCAAGAGATCACAAATTCCTTTCTTCTGATTTTGCTGTCTGACTCGAAGGCTACAGTAAATATAGCTTGTATACAATCTATTTTAAATTGTCGCCTATCCTCCTACAGCTTGGACCTCACTGGTCCGGTATCTTTGGGACCTGACCAGTTCTGAATGAAAGAATGTGCTGGAACAGGGGAGGTGTCCCTGTCACCTGCCACACCAGCTGGCCTCCTGCTTCTGGCCCCGTCTTCTACTCCCTCCCCAGCCAGGTTGTCTGTCGTGCTGCCAGCCTCCCTCCCTCCCCCTACCCCCTCGGCTCCATGCTGCCATGGGCAGCTGGGATTCTCCAGCCCCTGCCTCCACGCTGCTGCAGGTGGCTGGGCTTCTTTGCCCCCTGCCCTACAGTGCGCAGGCAGTTAAGGTTCCCCAGCCCCACGCTGCTGTGTGCTGCTGGGCTTCTCTGGCACCCAGCCCGATGCTGCCGTGGGTGGATGGGGTTCTCCAGCCCCTAGCTCTGTGCTGCTGTGGATGGTCTGAGTTCCCCAACCACACATTGTTGTGAGCTGCTGGAGTTCTATGGCCCTGGCGCCAGCCATAACACTGCTGTGCGGCTCCTCCGGCCACGCTGCCCCCAGCCCTGGCTGGGCTGCCGATCCTCCTCACATTAGGCTCCCGGGCTCTCTGGGCCTGCCAGACCACAGATGTTGCTAGACCAGAGAGTGCCAGATTTTACATTCTTACCTCCTACGAGTTTAAATTATAGCTATTCCACTCACTAACCTCCTCATTTTAAGAGTTTCCTCTCCTAAAAGCATAGAAGACAACATCTTGGTGTGGCTCACTTTTGTGATTATTTTTTTTTTATTGTGGATCACAAAATGTTTTTTGTTTTAAAGCCTCAGCTCCAGGAGTCATAAGATTCTGATAACCTTAGCTTTTATTTTAAAAAAGTAAACCTGTAGTCCTCAGGATTGTGGAGAAAAGCTTGTAAGTGTGAATCACAAAGACTCAAACATTAGAAAGCTAATACACTAAAAAATCTTGTGATTTGGGGGCTTGTCTCATGATTTTTGACTGCTTGGAACTGGGAGTACTGCACCTTGGAGATGTCTTTGATGGTACTTGATACCTGCTCTGCAATACTTTAAAGGCACAGCATCTGAGCTTTACCCTAGTATATGCTGTATTCAGAGCATACAGTGATGAATAATACATAGCATCGTGTCTAGATGTACAGACTAGAGAAGGGAGAGTTAAAGGGCAAGGAAGAAGAGAAAGACAATCCTCCAAGATATCAATATTTCATACATGTAACCTACTGATTTACTTGGGAAGTTAACCTACAGTTAAGGTTGCCTGATGCTTCCCATTATAGGAAACAGTTATTAATTGTTTATAAGTTTTTGTGAAACACCAATATCATGACATTTGCATTAAAATTGTGAGGACTGACAACATTGCAGTTGGGAAGCCTACTTGTTATGGGTAGAACAAGAGCCTTGCTCTAGTGCAGCCTGAAAGTTTAAGCTACACAGTGGATTTCTATAGCCCAGGATGATTTAGTTCACTAGAAGAAGGTTGGTTTTAGAAAGAGAACTATAGATGAAAAGATTTTGTTTACTCTGGACAAAGGTTTATTCTGTTTTTTGCTTTTTTGTTTTGCTTTTGTTTTTTGTTTTGCTTTAGCTAGGAATCACAGTGCTAATCCTATTGTCTGGAAATCTTTGTAACCTATATGATTTTGTATGACAACTAAAATTTACGAAAGTGTATTTCTCCCTATAGCTTAATGATCAGGGGTCTTTTTTCTGT
Source organism: Pelochelys cantorii (assembly GCA_032595735.1). Classification (NCBI taxonomy): domain Eukaryota; kingdom Metazoa; phylum Chordata; order Testudines; family Trionychidae; genus Pelochelys; species Pelochelys cantorii. The sequence goes on along the minus strand of CM064330.1, from coordinate 70,771,855 downwards.
CTCCCCTGCAAGGTATCTGAGTCTACAATCCATACTTCACAAGCATTAGAATGCTGTAACAATTATAAACTTATAAATGCAATGCATGGCTTTGTCAAATCCTCTTTTTTAAAATAGATTTTAATTAGTTCCTATGTAAAGTATTATAGTATAGCTTAGAGGCGGACATTTCTTTGTATCATCAACAGCAGCTGTTCCTTTAAACTAATTTATTTTCACTTTATATTTAATTATTTGATTTGATTTCTTTTTTAAAAATCCCAGACACTATTCAGTGTCTAATCCTTGGTATCCTGTTTCTATTGTTGATTAAAAAAACAATGTCTAGTTGCTTCATACTGTTGTGTATGAGCCTGATTCTCATTTAGGTGATAGTAGGGGTCCCCAAACTTTTTCTGTTGCTGCCACCCTCATTAGCAAATATGGAATCCGTCTCTGTTCCCCCAGGCTGATAGTTGGAACTGATAGCAGGGGGCTGAGGCCCGGAGCAAGGTTGTGGGTGAGGCTGGAGAATGGCGGGGGTTGTTGGGGCTGGAATCTGGCTGGGTCCGAGAGTTGGCGTTGGGGCTGGGAGTGGGGCTACGGTTGGAGCTGGGGGCCGAGGCCACTGCTGTAGCAGCAATCCGGAGCAGAGTCGGGAGCTTGAGCTGTGGCTGTGGTCGAAGTGGAGATGGATAGCACTCCTTCCCCACTCAAAATGGGGCTGACTGGGGCCCCCACCAAATGTTCCGGCGCATCACCAGTTTGGTGACAGGTGCATTAAAGCTGTGTTCTGGCACTGTAAAGGACTTAAATTGGATGTAAATTATATTTGTCCATTCACATTCACTTTGTAACAGAATTCAGGATGATTAATGTAGTCACTTGCATATTTTTGAGACTTCCACTGGGCAACTGTGCACATTTAGGCACATAAATTCCTTTGAAAGTTTGTCCCCATGTCTTTTAGGCCTGATTCTGGTCTTGCTTTCACTGTTCTAACACCATAGTAACTCCATTCACTCTAGTGGGCAGGAAGGGAATCAAGTCCTTTGCATCCTTCCCTTTTCATATTTTTTTTTCAATTTTCCTTTTTCCTTTATAATTGGTTGTGAACCACATGATTCTTCAAGCAGGTTTATCTACTACTAGAAGATTTATCCAGCTTTGCTCAGGTCCTTAGCTCAGTGAATTTTTGTTTTGTGGAAATAGACAGACAGACAGACAGACAAACTCTCTCAAATATAGAGCAGATATACTTGAGAGTCTGTCCATCTGTATTCAAGAACTCCTAAATCGTAAGAGCTAGGAATACCAAATTGGTTATACAGCTTCCTCTTACCATAACTTAAAGCAAGGGAAGGGGTTGGTTGTGCCAAGAAAACAGGATGTGCCTGTCATGGAACTGCTTCTCAAAACCATACAGAAAAGACGCAGAATTGCTTTGCAGATGAAAGGGGCCCCGTCTGGGACTGTCCCAGTCCTGAGCCCGCCAAACCCTGATTCTTATGGGAACATTGCTGGCTGTTCCCCTTGAACAGGAAGCGTGAGGAAAGTGCACAGTTTCTGCATTCCTCACTCTGGCTGGGGAACTCAGGGGGCAGACAAACCTGGACCTGCCCCAGCTGTATGACATGCACCCTCCCCCAACTGTGCCTGCTGGAGCTGCAGTGGCCATAGAAAGGCACTTCTCACCTGGCCCCAAATTGCTGTGGTGAGAGGGGGCTGGGGTAGTTCTCTTTCCCCAGGGAGGCCTGCATACTGCACCCCTCATCCCCATCCCTGAGCAATGATTTAAATGAAGGACAAACATTCATTGAGTTATGGACCTGAGTAACACCTGGTAAATCTTCTAATACTGTTAAAAGATGTGCACACTAGGGGTTGTACTAGAATAATTATTTTTAAAGTCACACCCTGATACAAAATAATTATATTAGTAGAAAAACTGCATCAGGACTTAGGTGCTCTATGTATATTTGCATAGGAAAATATATTATCTATTGCTAATCACTTGTAAGAAAAAAGTCTATTACATAAATTTTGTGTATATGATCAAAATAAGACCACCTTCTTTTCTTTCATCTTCTCCTGTTTGTAATTTTTTCACTTTTTTACTGTGTACATTCTACCTTTTAAATTCTCTTTGGCAGGGTCTGTTTTTGTGTTGCTTATTTGTACAATGCTCTAATTCCTGATGTGTGTTCTTAGGCACTAACACAATAGAAACAACAGCTATAGTAAGTGTAATGTATATTCTGGATTTGTATGAAAATATTTGCTCTACTGTTTCATTTTGAATAGGAGGAAACTGCTGTCTATAACAAACCAGTGAAATCAAATATATTGTTTTATGACTGTTCAGAACCTTTTTGCTGCTTAATATGGCTCTAGTGTTCATGAGAAGTAGAATACAAGACTTTCTTTATTTACACTTTAAAAGAAAATCACAACAGCAAGTGTTGATTAAACAGTCCTTTATGGTTTCTCTCTCTGTGGGTTGAACAGAAGAGTTGAGGAGAATACATGTTTTCCCTGTATTGTGAATCCTTTGCAAGCCTGTACTGAATACAAAAAAACCGTCAGACAGATCAGGTTTCCTACTCCTGGTAACCATTCATAATGATCTAAGCTGACTTCAAACTGCAAATGTGTTTTGTGTGCATGCTGAACTTCAACATTATATACTTGCTGCTTACAGACACTTTGCTGGGTCCTATTATTTTATTGGTTCAGTACATTTTTGCTTTGGGGTATACAGAAGATAATCTCTACAACCTTCATTTCTTCTGTGAGTAAGAAAAAGGATATGAATCAGAGTAAGCTCGAGAAATTGAATAATAGGCTGCAGTCTGTTAGATGTCTTTCTTTTTATTGGGAACAATACTGGGCCTACTTCTTTCTATATACTGAAAATTGTTCAGGAAGAAATACATATTAAGATGAGGCAAATCCACTACTGGCAAAGCCATGAGCAATTAACGAAGAGTCATTGGATTTGCATACTTACTTAAGTGGTGAATTAGCTCCAAAATATATAATATTTTATAATTATTGTAATTTGGGTATTAAAAGGAATTGGGAAGGGGGGCATACTTATAACAGACTCTGTTAAAATGGAGAGAATGGAAGAATAACATCCTTTAGAATGCTTTCACAGATTCTTTATACACCTGTGCAGTGAAGTTTTAACTTGGCTGTTTTGGAATGTAAGTGACAGAACACATTGGATCAGATGTAAATAAAATAAGGATGTTAAATACCATTTAATTTACTAGTCGAGTAGTCGATGGAATTTCCATCGACTACTTGATAGGCACTTTCGCATTCCTCCTTTGAAACGTACAAGAGTCCCTACAGGGGAAGTCCTGCTGGCTCTACTAGGACGCTTACCCTTTGAAATGCTCAAGAGCCCTTGAGGACTCTTGTGCACTCCAAAGTGGAAGCACCCGTACGGAGCTCGGAGTCGGTGGGACTTCCTACTGGCCCCGGGCTGCACACGGATGCCAACTTTGAAATGCACAAGAGTCCCCAGTGGGGGCTCTTGTACGTTTCAAAGTGGAAGTGCCCGCATGGAACCTGGGGTCAGCGCCGCTTTGAAATGCCGTGTGGAGCTGGGACCAGCTCGGGACTCCTCAGCTGATCCTGGGCTCCACGGTGGCATTTCCAAGGAACCTGGGATCAGCTTTCCATGGAAATGCAGCATGGAGCCTGGGGTCAGCTAGGAGTGCCCACCTGACCCTGGGCTCCAACGGGTGCTGCCGCTTTGAAACACTGCAGTGGCGTTTCAGACTGGCAGCGCCGCACTGAGCCTGGGATCAGCTGTGCAGCGCTGCCCCTTTGAAACACTGCCACGGACTCCATGCGACACGTTTGCTTATAGGATTGTCGACTAGTCCTTAACATCCTTAAAATAAAACACAACAGAGTTTCAACATACTTATTTCATTTTGTAATTTATTAAAATACTGCCATTTCTTATGAAGGTTCCCAGATTGAGAACCTCTGAACGTGAAGCCTCTTTGTCCATAATACAGCTAAATCCTGGGCGTCAGCAAATGAGATTCCTTATACTGCAAAGGAGAAGCCTTATATTGCCCTATCAGTGTGCTTCAACTCTGACCCAGATACCATCCATGAACAGAAAAAATGAAAAGGGAATATAAATGTCATTGGCTCAGCCTGTCACGGGCTAATCTATATGAACTGATCTGTAATGAAAAAAATGCACTATTGTCTGGTTTACCTTTGGTAAACAAGTTAGCTTGTTTAAATCCCTAAATCAACCTTTTCTTCTTGACAAGGAAAAAGGTGGGAGGGGGGAAAAGAGCCAAATCATTCTTTGTCTCCCTGCATGATTTCTGTGTGTTCCAGGAACCTTTATATGTTGTGCTAACAATCATAAATTACAGAGCTGGTGGAAATTGTTTTTTTGATTAAAAATGCCGTGCTTGTGGATAATGCTTATTCCCATTGAAATATGCATTTTTTTTCTATTGAACAAACACGTTCTTTCATCAACAACTCAGAAAATGTTTGTCAACATTATTTAAAAAACAAGAAAATCTGCATTTCTGCCGAAAAATAAAATAAAAACAAAATAAAATACCATTTTCCAACCATCACTATTAAAAAGAGAAACTTTTAACTTTGGGATAGTTCCCACACTGCCTTCATGCTGGAGTTTGGAATCTTCTTTATCCATTCCAGTAAAGGTCTCCTTGCCCCAAATGAGAGGAGAGTGAATTCTTGAACCCTGGTTTCCTTTCCAGCTGATGGCAAGGAGAGATGAAGCTCAGATTATGGGTTTGTGTGACATCATGTTTATATCCTTAAATTGTCTTGATAAATACCACCAGCATAAAGAAGGAATCAAGAACCTGCTTTTTTTTTTTTTTTTTTTTTTTTAAAGTAGTGATGATAAAAATGAATAGCTGGGAAGAAGAAACAACTTTGAGGTTGACTTCATAAGATTTATAACAAAGCAGTAAAGGACACAAACACAAATACAGTTTTGCCTGACAGTTCATTGTGGGGAAAGACTTGAAATAGAAGGGCTTGCACTCTTTCAAAAAAAAAAAAAAAAAGCTGTAGAAGACCGTGCTTTTAGGTTGCAGCTCAAGCTGTTAAGCCCATCCCTTTCCTATGGTTCAGTGCCCAAGCTCCAGTGTGAGATGAAAGTTTCAAAACGCTGTCTTTATACAGCTATTTTTAAAGAGCTAGAACCAGCCCTGCTGGCTGTGGTCTCTCAACCTGGACTGGAAGACTTGTTCCCATTTATTCCAAAATGCAGTGTAGATGCAACCTAATAGTCTTCACTAGACCAGGGACTAACTTCTCTAAAACTTAAGTCAGTAAGTTTACAAACTTTTTTCATATGAACAAGACCTAAAATTTTAGAGCAAGATATAACAAATATTTCCTTGGTTTCATGACTTAAGTGAGCTTTATTGTACAAATGACTGAGCCCTATTTGTTCCCATTGAAGGTCAATGGCAAACTACTATTGATTTCAGTGGGAATGGAACTGGGTCCAGTGTCTATACCGTTCCTAAAGTTTGCTGGTAGTTGGTGGTATTTTATCTGCGGTTCTGGAAGAATGTGTTACCGAAGAACAGGTGGTGTTACCTGTTAAGCTTATTAGTCTGACAGAGAGGATTTATTTTGTCAGAAAAAGAAAGAGTCCGGTGACACTTTAAAGATTTAGCAAATTTATTAGAGTATAACTTTCGTGAGCTTGTTAGTCTTTAAAGTGCTGCTGAACTCTTTGTTTTTGCTGAAACAGATACTAATATGGTTCTCTGTAATTTGTCAGAGAAATAGTTCCTAGAAATTGTTTTGGTGTGGCTGAGGAAGAGACTAACACCAGAAGGGAATAGATAGGCAGGGCAAGAACAATTTAATATTTTCTTAAAAGTATTGTAATGCATCATGTCTGCTGGCACTGCTGTTTAAAGCCAGTCAATAAAGAAGATGTTAAAAATGCTATAATCTGTGATGTCTCTTATGTAAGAGACAGGAAAGAGTACTCAGTGATCCAGAATAAGGGTGATATGTTTAGGAAAGGCTGAATGCTTTTGTTTCCAAACCTATGCTTTCAGACACAGATGAAAAGCCATGCTGTGCTCCTTCTGAGGAAGGTTATTGTTGAAAAGAAAATTGAAGCAAATATTCTGTATTTAGCCAAGCAAAAGATTATACTTGAAAAGAAAATTTACATATTTTGCAACTTTTGTTCTGCTGCTGAACCTTTGGAATGGAAGAAGAAATAGATAATGTCTGAAGTTTCTGACACCACTGAAAAACAGAAGCAGAATATGGAACCTTGTGAACTTTTTGTGCTGTATCCTCTTTTGGAAATATTATTTAATAATTTTTAAATTAAACCCTCAGAGCCATGGACACCAGTTACAGCCAAAGGTGCTGTGGCAAAACAGGTTGTTCTAACCCTTCCTCTAGAAAGAACCACTTTGGCCACTGGGCCCAGTGGCTTTCTTTCCTTACTCTGCATTGGGAACAGCAGCCACAACAGCTGAAAAGAGCTTCCTGGGGCTAATGTGGAAATCTCTTGAGGTTACTCTTCCAAAGAAATCAGCACCAGGGAAAGCAGAGAGTGAAAGTGGTAAACTAGGGTCTTCTAGTCCTGAAAGAGATGCAGGTCTCCCTCCCCCATTCACTGGGATTAGGAGAGCATATGTTCTTTCGTGAGCAATAAATCATGTTTATAGTGTAGACAAGTTTGTAATGCCAGGAATTTCCATACTGGATCAGGCCGGAGTCCATCTGGTACAAGATCCTATCTGACAACAGTCAGCACCAGGTGCTTCAGAGAAAGGTATTGCAGGGTTTGAAATATTGCAGTCTTCAGGGCTACTGCATTAAGAATGAAATTTGGATTTGATCAAGAATAGAAAATAAGTTCTCTGAGCTGCATCCTAGGATTTGAATTGAAACTGAAGTGTTTGAATCCGGCCCTCCCAGCTGGGAGTGGAAGAAGACTCCAGTTGCTTCCTTGCAAACGCATCAAGGTCCTATAGAACTCAGTTTAGCCAACCTCAAGAATTGTTTCAAGCTTTCATCTGCAAACGTGAGTCCTGGAAACTTTTTTTTATTAATTTAACTGAAATCAGAGTCTTACATAATCATGAATACACAAGTTTTAAAAAAATCCCTACCAAATACAACACAGGAGTTATTGTCCTTTCCCCCTATATAGCTGCTCAGTAGCCCCATTGTTGGCTGTATACTTCATCGCAAATGAGTGGGGAGGGTAGCTATGGCACTGGAACAGTGCCTGCTTCCTTGCCAGGCTGTGGGATAGGAGCTTGGCTGGCTCTGCCTCAGCCTAGGGAAATGCCAGCAGATATTGGCTGTGTTTCCTACACAACCACCTAGGGCAGCTCAGGAGAAGAAAAAATGAGAAGCTGAGGAACAAGAACTTGTTATGGCTCTATTCCTGATTGGGTCCCAGCTGAGATCAAAGCAGCCAGTGGGTTGCTCTAATTTGCTTTAGTTGCTGTGATCCCAAAGGAACTATTCTGCCATCTGGCTGTAGCTGGAGCTCAGCATTCCTGCTGCTCCCTTTCTCCACCACTAGAAAATCATTGAGGGGAGAGAGACATGGGAGCATGCTATGCTAGCTCTGTGCCTATAATGTTTCCTCCAGGGCTGGGGGAATCGTCGCCAGGGGGCTTATGGATGGTTTCCACTTTCTTTACTGCTCAAATTGTGTAAAAGGGAGCGGAATAAAAAATATTCATTACAGGCCCTTGGGGGTTTTTTGGTTGTTGAAATAATATGTTAAGTTCTCAGCCTTTTCAGCAGTGATATAATAAGCTTGACTTCAGTATAGGAAAAACTGGTTGAAACTATAGCAAAGAACAAACTTGTCAGACATGCAGATGAACTTAATTTGTTGGGGAAGAGTCAATATGATTTTTGTAAAAGGAAATTATGCCTCATCAATTGACTATAATTCTTTGAGGAGGTCAACATGCATGTAGACAAGGGGGATCCAGTGGATATAGTGTACTTAGATTTTCAGAAGGACCTTCTCAAAGGCTCTCCCCAAGGGCCTGTAAACAAAATAAGCTGTCATGGGATAAGAGGGAAGCTCCTCTCATGGACTGTTAACTGTCAAAAGAGAGAAAACAAAGGGTAGGAATAAATTATTAGTTTTCAGAATAGAGTGAGGTAAATAGTGGTGTCCCATAGGACTCTGTACTGGGACCAATCCTATCCAACATCTTTATAAATGATCTGGAAAAAGGTTAACAATGAAGTGGTAAAATTTGTAGGTGATAGAAAACTGCTCAAGATAGTTAAGTCCTAGAAAGACTGTGAAGAGTACAAAAGGATCTCTTAAAACAGGATGACTGAGCATTAAAATGGCAGATGCAATTTAATGCTGATAAATGCAAAGTAAAGCACACACATAAAATGATGGGATGTAAATTAATTGTTACCACTCAAGAAAGGGATATTGGAGTTGTTCAGAATAGTTCTCTAAAAAATCCACTCCACGTGCAGCAACAGTCAAAAAGGAGAACAGAATGTTGAGAATCCTTAACAAAAGACTAGATAATAACACAGAAAGTATATTGCCTCTGTATAAATCCATTGTATGCCCACATCTTGAATACTTCATGCAAACTTGGTCGCCCCTTCTCAAAAAAGATATATTGGAAGTGGAAAAGGTTCAGAAAAGGGCAACAAAAATATTCAGAGGCATGGAACGTTTCTGCATGAGGACAGATTAATAAAACTGTGACTTTTCAGCTTGGAAAATTGATGATTAAGGGGATATGATTGAGGTCCATAAAATCATGAGTGGTATAGAGAAAACCGATAAGGAAGTATAGGTTGAACCTCCTAAATCTGGGACACTCTAGTCTGGCATCATCCGTTCCTCAACAGGATCATGGATGTTGCTGAACCAGAAAGCCTGGGAGTGCGAACCAGCTGGGAGGCCCCATTTCCAGGCAACCCTGGCTGGGTAGAGCAGTAGTTGAACAGGCGAATGTTGTCCCCAGGGAGTCCTAGGCGGCCAGAGACTGGAGCCCAGTGGCATTGCACTAGAGCAGAGCCAGCTGCAGGGAGGGGAAGCATCCTGGGAGGCCAGTGGCCTGGGACCTCCCCAATCAGGCAAATTTCCTTTTTTGGGATGGGTCAGGTTCTGAGGGTGCCAGATCAGGGAGATCCAACCTGTACTATTTACTCTTTCTCATAACACAAGAGCTAGGGGTCCTCAAATAAATCAGTAGGCAGCATGTTTAAAACAAACAAAAGGAAGTATTTCTTCACACAATGCATAGTCAACCTGTGGAACTCTTTGCTAGAGGATGTTGTGATGGCCAAAACATTAGTAGGGTTCAAAAAAGAACTAGTTGTGTTCATAGAGGATTGGCCAAAAAGTGGTTGTTAGCTAGGATGGGTCCCTAGGCTCTGTTTGCCAGAAGCTGGGAATAAGTGATAGGGGATGGATCACTTGATGATTACCTGTTCATTTCCTCTGGGATATATGCCATTGACCACTTTTGGAAGACACGATACTAGGTAGATGGACCTTTCATCTGATTCTGTACAGGCATTCTTACGACACCGCTGTCGAAGACTATCCAGCATTGCACTTTCTGTTGTGTACTAATCATCCCTAATGCACTTCTGTAGTGCCCACGGTGTCTAGGACAGATTCATTCCTGGTGTGTAACTCTCACCAGGGATGAATCTGAGATAATGTCCTATTTCATGAGTAGGAGATACATTATTACTTTAATAATGCTCTGTTCTGAATAGCATGGCAGAGAATCAAATACAGGGCATAAAAGACAACAAAGGCAGCAGTATTAAAATGCTGTCTAGTGGGAAAGTGGATTATTTTAATCATTTAGTACTTCGTTGTCAAATTTCGAGGATGGCAGCTCTTTGTTCTATCTTATATTTAAAAATTATTTTTGTGGGGCATCCTCTTTTTTTTAATAGGATGTAGTGATTAAAGCAACTTTGCTTTTACACTAGTTTTCTTATAACTGGACAAATATTAGCAGTAGATTTAAATTCATATAACTTTGTCCGCTATGTTCTAAATTCTTCCTTTGTTTCTGTTACAGAAGATGACAGTGAAGCTTGTTGTCTAACTGAGCTAATTATTTCATTCCTTCATTCTGATCAAAAGAACTTCTATGAAATTCTATAAAGTGTCCCCTCAGACTCACATTTTTTTGAGGGTTACATTTGTGTGGTAGGTTTAGGAACCTGAAGCCTGGTCTATACTTTTCCAGAGTAATAGTTCCTAACATATGCAGCCCATTAGGTGGTAAAACCTTTGGAAGCAGTATCGCAGACTCGTCTCAGGCAAGTCTCGGGTGTTTGTAGCACTCTGTCTTAGAGCCCTTTTAGTAAAATGTCTGAGCCCTGTATACATTTCACACTTCACCAGTGATACAGTTTGTACCTCCCACAACCGGAACTTTTTGGTCTGGCAACATCCATGGTCCTACTGGCTGCAGCCCATGGCAGCGTGATCTGGGTTGCAGCCTGTAGCAGCAGGACCGGGGCTGGAGCCTCTGGCAGCTCACTGCAGCCCACAGCAAAGGCCAAGGCCAGCGGCATCCTGTAGCAGTCTGCAGCAGTGTGACCTGAGCCCGTGGCAGCCCAGCAGGCAGTCCATCTGGGGTCAGAGGCCGGCGGCAATGGGGTGCTCACCCTAGAAGGACCAGCAGTAGTGAGGGCTGGAGGCAGGGGTGCCAGCTGCTGCAACAGAGCCTGCAGTGCTGAGGGCCAACAGGCTGGGGAGTGGGAAAGCTGGTGGCAGGGGACTTCTTCAGGTCTGGCAAATTCCCTTGTTTGGGGCCTGTCAGGTGCCTGACCAGGGAGCTCCCACTTGTACCGCTTGTGGAGTTTCACCCTTTGGGAATTCATGTTCTGAAAATCCTGGAGTCGACACAGTCTTAAGGTGTTATAATGGCATTGCTGCAGATATCAATGCAAACAAAGTATCTTCTGAACATGAATGCAGTTTCACAGTTTCTGATTCAGATTAGTGTATGGAATTTCAGACTGAGTTTGCACCGCTGTTTTAGGTTTAAAATGCTTCATTTGTATGCATTAAGAAAAGCTTTTTCTCTCTCTTCTCAATCTGTTCTTCATACTAGAAGACTTCCCTTTGCAAATATTGGGTAATTCCATATTGCCTTAGGTTCAGTTGGCTCACAGAAGGTGTGGCTCCCTGTCTTTCCTCATCTGAACCTATCCTTTTCATATTGCCTCATACAATAGAAGCCTGTTGTCAGCAAGAAGATATTTTATAATCCAGTTAATCAAAGTAGTTAATTTGTGGATTATGTAGGTCTTCATCCAAATGGTTCTCAGAAGGTGTTGCCAGAAACTGGGCTGGTTTAAAATTGTACTGACACCACCTATATAATCTCCCAACCAGTTTTGAAGTCTGGTGTTTTAAAGAATGTAATAGTAGATCTAGAACTCTATTTAAACATAGCCTGTCTGAATGAATTTTCAGAATTTTCAGCATTTAATACATTCTTTGAAAGTTTTCTAATTGGTTTGACATGAATGACTACTCATTGAAAACAATGCGCTGAAAGTGAACAGAAATGACCTACTGTAATTATACCTTTCATAATCTTTTCATTTCTTCCCTGTGATGGGAGGTGCAAGGAAAATGTGGAAATATTAATAAATCTGTTAATTATAAACATGCACAGTAAAAATAACATTTTTTTTGCTGAGTAAATTTGCTGTGGGTAAATACTATAAAGTCAAAATGTAGTAATTATGCCAATGTGATTTTGGTAATGTAAAAGTACAAATAATGTTTAGTGTTATTTTGAAGATGTTTACCTGATTAGTTTGTGTTCTTGGAATTATGTCTAGAGTACACGTTTTCTCAATTTAGACTAGGGATGTAAATGGGTAACCAGTTAACTAGTGACCAGGTTGGTCAGAGCAGCCATGGTACAGTGGGATCTGCCTAGCCTGGCCTGGCCAGAGCAGCATCCCTGCTCTCTGTGCCAGCCCGGCTGGGCTCACTGCCTGCAGCATACCATGGCAGGTTAGATAACCAGTTTAATTTAGTTTAACTGGTTAACATTTAAAAAAGGATTTTACATTTCTGATTTAGACAAGGATTCTGTGTACACAAAGCAGGTGTAAACTTTTTATGGTCATGCATAAAATTACTGAATTTTATGTCTCTATCTTTCTTTAATGTTGTTCCTTTGATTTGATAAGATCAGTGGTTAGTAGCTGAAAATTTGTCTTGCAATGTACAATAGAGTTACACCAACTGTATTTTGGCAATCTTAGATTTGATGGACTCTGGTCAGTTATAGTCAGGCCAACCTCATTTATTTTTCTTTTTATCTTGTAAGGAATTATTATGCCTGTGAGATAGATACTTATCATTAAGAAGATTGCTATAAATCAGACATCTTAGAAACAACAGCTCCTCTCAGACAAAAGGATCACTAATTTTTGTGGGTAATTAGAGAGTCTGAACTTTCTTCCGAAGGAGTTTCATTCCATTCAAAGAAATGCAGTTTGAAGAAAAACTACTGGACCAATGCTGTTTCTTTTATGTTTGAATAAATAGTTAAATTAGCTGGAGACTGGATAAGTTAAATACATGTTTTAACTTTTGTACCTGTAAAAGGCTATTATTGCCTTGAGATTAACATGTGGGACTTTAATTACAGGGACAATGTCAGTTTGAAAAATTTTCTGTTTGAAAATGTATGGTTGCTATATACGCATAACATCTAAGGTTGTAATAGCTGAAAGAATTAGCAAAAATACTTGTTTTTACCTGTTTCTTTACTTTGTACATGGCAGCATTTTTACACATAGCCAATTCTTACTGGTTTTCCTTTATACAAGTCAGGTAGGGCCTGATCCAAAACCTGTTGAAGTTAATGGAAATCTGTCCTTTGACTTGAGTAGGTTTTGGATCAGGCCCATTGTCAATTACTTCTTTTTCAAAACATATTTAGAAGCACCAGCAAGAGAGCAAAAAACCTTTTGTTACAAATTTTTCAAAGGAGTTAAAAAAACCTCAGGCTGTAGTGTGTAAAAGTAGCTTTACCAGAAATTGGAATTTAAAAAAAAATTAGTTTCCAAATGTTCATATTGTCAGAGTCCCTTTAATTTCAAGAGAAATAATGCATGTGCATTAAAAGGAGATTTAGATATAGATATGTATACAAACCTCCCCCCCCCGCCTCCCTCAAAAAATTGGCTGTGTTAATCATTGTGGATAAAAGGCTAATGAAGTTGTAATAAATTGTATTTCATAGGAAAAAGCAAAATTGAATACTATGTTAGGTTGTTGTACTTTAGAACAGGGATGGGCAAATACTAGTCCATGGGCCAGATCCGGTCTGCCAGGATTAGTCCCTGGTGGGCCCCCACATCATCGTATTTACCTGCGTCTCCACAGGTAGGGGGGAATCATAGATCCCGTTGGCTTCAGATCACTGTTCCTAGCCAGTGGGAGGGTACCAACTAACGATGTAAAAGACTAGTTGACTAGTCGACTATCCAGTAAGCATTTGCCCCCAGCAGGGGCTTTTGTACATTTCAAAGGAGGAATGCGGAAGTGCCTATCGACTAGTTGACTACTGAATGGAAATTTCATCAACTAGTCGACTAGTTAATTAACTGCATTTTAATATCCTGAGTACCAAACGCCTGTAACAGTGGAGGTGCAGGTAAATATAGCAGCAGCTGCCCACCAGAGGCTAACTGGTGAACTGCCGCCATTTTATTGCCCTGCTTTAGAGTGTATTTAAGCCAAGAAAAATTCCATTGTTGGGTGTTTAAATCTGAAAAAAATCTTAGAATTAGGGTTTTAAGAGAGAAGAAAAAATATCACATTTTAGAGTCTTTATCAGACAATGTAAATCAAGTCTTTCCAGACAGTATATGTTCTGATTTTAATGGCTTATTTTCTTTTGTGTTGCTTTTCAGTTTTTGCACTGAACTTGTAATTTAAACCATGGAGATTTTAAGCGGCCCAGAATTAGTAGTCTTCATAAAGTTTGATTTATAAGTTTATTTTCCTTAGCTATACTTTGTCTTTGTCAAACATTTCATTTTTCTCTTTAGTGATTTTTGTTATAAAAATGGTATTTTTATGGGGTTTTTTATACTAGGCATTAGCATAAGGACAGAATTGGTTATCCTAGATTTGTTTTAGTAAACTAATAGGTATTCCAAATATTCCCCCTTTTGTGAAAAGAAATAAGGCACAAATTTTTAAAGGTATTTAGTCACTGTGGCACTCAGTTTTGTAACACCTGAATTAGTTGTTACATCTTGGACTTCTCTGGTCCGGCACCTTTGGGACCTGACTGGTCCTGAATGAAGGAATTTGTTGGACCAGAAGAGGTCCCCTGCTACCAGGACCCCAGACCACCTTTCCTCCC